>OU342742.1:231154242-231754242 GCA_910589775.1 Avena eriantha | reverse complement strand
AGAAAAAAATCTTGTTGTAGATGTTTTGGCTATAGTTCCTTTGAATATTGGTTTTAGTCGAACGCTAGCTGGTAATAAATGGACCTCGTGGTTACATTTATATCAACGATTAATGAGAGTATGGTTGACTCAAGAGTCAGATAAATTTATATACTTCTACACGGACTTTTACTGTTAAATCGATGTATGAGGATCTTATGAATGATCATACGCCTTCTCTTAGAAAGTGTTTGTGGAAACTTAAAATACATTTAAATATTAAAATATTTATGTGGTTCCTTTATAATAAAGTTCTTCTTATAAAAGATAATCTTGTAAGACGAAATCGGGTGGGATGTACAAAATGTTGCTTCTATGGTTCAACAGAAACTGTAGAACATTTGTTCATCTATTGTCCTTTTGCTCGTCTTATTTGGTGTATTGTCACTATTACGTATAATATGTTATACTCCAACTAATATTGACAATATGTTTGTCAACTGGTTGAATGTGTTTGATAATGCTATTAAGGCTAGAGTACATATAGGTGTCTCAGCCTTATGTTGGTCCATACAGAGGTGCAAGAATGCTATAGTATTTAATAACAAGCGTCTTTTAACTTTTTGCAGGTTATCATTATGCTAGAGCATTGGGTACGGCTCTAGGCGTATCTTCTTCCTACGCAGCAGCGAGATGACATGGTCTCTGGTTGCATCTGGCTCCTGACGCTCGCTCAGAATATCTTCAGTCGGGCCAGGTGGGCATATTAGTAGAATATTTTTTTTTGCGGGGATATCAGTAGAATAGATGCCTAGTTGCTATATGTTTCTTATATTTTGCTGGTTGGTCTTTGTGGTAACTTTGGTTGATCAGTGAGTTGTAAAAGCACTATGTGATACTCTTTTAATAAAAGGTTGTGTGCATCATTAGATGCAGAGGCCGGAGTGACAATTCCCCATTTTGACAGAAAAAACAAAAATAACTTGTCGGCGTATTTTTGGGTTCCGCTATTCTACAAACTATTAGAAATTGGAACCGAGGTACACCTCGGTTCCACAATATAAATCTTTTTTGCAAATTGTTTTACTTTCTAAAAGTCTTATATTATGGGACAGAGGGAGTGTACAGTAAGTAATCGAGCACCGATTTTTTCCCGACAAATACCGAATTTTGTTCTCCTTGACTTGTCGCGGTATCTACGTCGAGACTACGACCATAGTTCATTTCCTTGCCCCATCAGTTCTGCCTGTAGGCAATGAACCTGGCGAGATGGTGTAGCGGCGCGGCGCGCTCTGCATCGAACCCCTCGAGCTCCCCCTGGGCCATCGCCAGGAGCTCGGCCGCGTAAGCCTGCGCCTGGTCGACGCCCAGCAGCTTCGGGTACGTGGCCTTGTCGGCTGCCTGGTCCTTCCCCGCCGTCTTCCCGAGCTGCTCCGATGTGCGGCTCACGTCCAGCACGTCGTCCACCACTTGGAAAAGGAGGCCGACGGAGCGGGCGTACCGCCGGACGCTCTCAATCTCGCCGTCCGTGCCTCCCCCGACAATGGCGCCGCACACGGCCGCGGCCTCGAGGAGCCGGGCGGTCTTTTGTAGGTGGATGTACTCCAGCATGGCGAGGCTCACTGGTGCGCCCTCGGACGCCTTGTCGGCGACCTGTCCGGCGGCGACGCCCCCGGCACCCGCGGCGTTCGCCAGCTCGGCGACGGACCGCAGCGCACGCTCGGCGGGGACGACACCGAGTCCGGCGCAGCCGCGGGCAAGGTGCTCGAACGCGAGCGCGAGGAGCGCGTCGCCGGAGAGCAGCGCGGTGTACTCGCCGAAGGCGACGTGGTTGGCGGGGCGGCCGCGGCGAAGGACGTCGTCGTCCATGCACGGCATGTCGTCGTGGATGAGCGACATGGCGTGGACCATCTCGACGGCGCAGGCGACGGGGGTGGCCGCTGCCGCGGATCCGCCGACGAGCTCGCACGCGGCGATGGCGAGGACGGGGCGCACGAGCTTCCCGCCGGCGAGGGCGGAGTAGCGCATGGCCTCGCTGAGGCGCTCCGGCTGGCGAACAGGCAGGGCGCGGTCCAGCGCTTCGTGCACGGCCTTGGCGTTTGCAGACATGTACTGCTCGAAGTCGAAGCTGAATATGCCGGCGCCGCTGCCGCCTCCCGGCTTCGTGGTGGTGTTGCAGCCGGTGGCGACGTCGATAGCGCCGTTGCCGGTGGCTCTCTTGGGGTTGGTCATGATGCAGCGCAAGATGGAAATGGAACGCCTGCACGGTGGCAGTGGTTGCCATGTGGATCGCGCAATGGTGTAGGGTAGTGAGGGCTTGGAAAAACTTGGGGACGGTGCTCCATTCCGGAGGCAGCAGCATGCCACCTTGTCCATGCCTGTGGCAAGATTGAGCATATCACAGACAGATGGGGTGTGTTTCTGTGCAGGCGGAGAGGCAGATAGGGCAGGGGCGTAAGCGGACACTTGTTTGGGGTGGCTTGTTGGTGTTTTGGAGACGACGGGATTAAATAGACCAAACTCTACTGAATTGCTGAGTCAATATGGAACAGTTGTTGGAACGCCATCATGCTAGGACGTAGCTAATCTCTGCCGAGCCATCATGTACTCCGTCCGTTCAGAAATATAAGATGTTTTAGTTTTATGAATCGAATGTATCGTGTTTTAGTATATACGTTTGTAGATGGTCGGAATGAATCTATACGCTAAAAAGCATCAACATATATATATTTTACAAAGTTAAAATATCTTATATTTCCGACCACGCAGGGAGTACTAGCTAGGAATTCAAGAGTTAGTTACCGTGTTTGTTAGATGAGTAAATTGCACAACCACATACTTTTTTTTTTTGGAAAGAAGAATATATTAATATCATAAGATACCAATTACACCACCTTCTGCAACACGCATTGCCCTAGCGGTCTTACGGATGGACACAGTCAAAGAAAGACAGAAGAATTAGAAAAAAGAAAAGTCCCGCTACAGTGCCCTATTTGTTGAAACAGCAGTGCTACCACCACCAAGACAGCACCAGAAGTCCAGCTTCTCCAAAAGCGACGCCTTCAAGGAGGGAATAATGCG
This sequence comes from Avena eriantha, assembly GCA_910589775.1. NCBI lineage: Eukaryota > Viridiplantae > Streptophyta > Magnoliopsida > Poales > Poaceae > Avena > Avena eriantha. The sequence goes on along the minus strand of OU342742.1, from coordinate 231,751,182 downwards.
CAGACACCGGCATCGCTCGATCATAGATCTTAGGTTTTGACCCTTAAAAAGTCTACGCTCTCAAAACAATATCTTCAACAAGGCCATTGACATACACAACTAATTAAGGCTAGACCATGGGTTCTCACCCTGAAAGGTAGGACTGTGAACCTCTCTTGTGCAGTTGCCCCCACTTGCATGTCACTGTTCTAAGTCACGAGTCACCAAGCTAATTCCTCATCACCATCTAGACTCGAACCACCATTGTCTGTCCTCAGATATCGGACTCCATGACATTCTTCGTCAGCACTATGGAATGAGAACATGTCCCATGATATTAACAACTAATAGAGCTTCGAAGCACACCCTCTGAACCTAAACAGCTAGAAAAGCATGGGTACACACGACCGAATACCTTCCGATCTAGCAATCTCCAGGCATGATGCGTCCATGGGAGTTCGCTGACGTAGCCTTTCAGAACTCGACACTCCAACCAGATCAACGAGGGTAGACATCAAACAGATCTTCGTCCTAATGCGGGGAACCCTAGGGCCACCTCCATTATTCGCAAGACTCACAGGCCCCCACGTCGTCAGTCAAAATCCAGCAGGAAGGTAGTAGAAAAGGACAGCACGAAGGCACATTTGCAAGAGCACGGCCCCCCCTAGCAGTAGCCCAATCCAGAGGTCCAAATCGAGGCCTAGGAGGCCCAGATCGTGGCCCAACCGAAGGTCCAGATCGCAGCCCAGAGGAGTAGATCGTATCCCAACCGGAATCCAGATCACACGCCGAAAGGCCGATGGCCTCGACGGCGGTGCGTCACCACCCCTTCTTCGCCGCTCCGCCGAAGAACTCAGGCTCCAGCCGCTCGGCCCATCCATCGCCGCCGCACCACCCCCGTGAGACGCTGCCGATTGCACCTCTCCTGCCCTCCAACGATTTGATGGCAAGGGAGCCGCCACCGCCGCCGACGGTGGTGGCCGAGGATCAGAGATCGAGATGGTGAAACAACCGATTCAAGTCTGCCTTCGGTACTGGTACTCATGAGAAGGATCACCTTACCCACGCCCGTCGATAGAAGAACCTATGAGCTCACCCGATCACGCACGATATCATGCGGGCTACCACGTAAATTTGCGGGTTCAATTCCTGCTGGATGCACGCGAACGGGAACGTTCCATAAGTCTATTGGAACTGGCTCTCTATCCATGATTGTTTAGGGTTTGGGGATGGACACCTCTGGAGTCGCCCGGGGGGGAGCGACCCGGAAGGGAGTCGGGAGGGGACAAACACATACCTGTTGGGGCCTTGCAAAACCAACCTAGCAGGTCCACTTTGGATCCACCACCACCTGCAAACTCTCGGAATACGTAGGCAATTCGTCATGTCAGAGGTCACCATACACGTTTCCATTGCGCCGCAAATCAGATGTTTCCTCATAAAGCCATTCTCTGATGGTGACATTTGAATCACCTACACTACTACTTAAAATGGTATACACACCTTAAAATGATCATAATTGCATGCAAGAACATAAAATGCTAGGTATACACGTTTAAAAGGAGTGAAAATGATACGTAGTAACTAAAAGCAAATTGGACAATAAAATATGTTTTACTCTCTCTATTTTAAAATATAAGATATTTTATCTTTTATGAAACGAATGTATCTAGACATCTTTTAGTATCTAGATTCAGAGTGTACTTACGCACTAAAAATGGTCTACCATTCATTTTACAAAAGGTAAGACATCTTATATTATAAAACAGAGAGAGTATAATCTAAGCTGTTTGGTCGATTCCTAGTCTGTTTTACGGTTGGCTTCATATCAAATTTAAATACCAATTGGAAAGTAATGCTCAAGTTGTGTACTCATTCTTTAAAAAAATGAGGATATCCCCGAACCCTAAATCTATCTATGTACACGAGTACACGACCATATTAGAACAAGTTACACCGTGAAAAGTTTAGTACCAATATGACTTAGGATATTGAGTTCCTAATTTTTGGCGACTTAAAAAATATCTAATAACCCAATACAATGGCTAGCACCTATTTTTCTAAATGAGATTGTTTTTACATTATCTAACAATATACAAGTCACCAATATCACAGCAGTCTACCATCTTGTGTTGTTTTTTTTTTCAACAAAGAGAATATATTAGTATCACGAAGATATCAAGCATCTACACCAACACAATATCATAAAGACATCTACAATGCACACAACCCAAAAAAAATAGACCCCACCACAATGATCAAATGCTCGTAGAAGTAGCACACAAACCACCATAAAAAACAATATCTGGAACACAAAAAAAGTTCTCCAAAAGCAATGCCTCCAAGAAGGGAACAGTGTACAAGCGTTGTTGTCCCCAATCCAACATCTTAGGTTTCACCCTAGAAAAGTCCGATCTCTTAAAAATAATACCTTCAACAAGGCATTGCTACAACGATTGTAAGACTTTAGGTTTTCACCCGGAAAGTCATGACTCAGAACTCGAGGAGCACAACCAAAAAAGAAATCCTCAAGTGTTGCCGCCTCCACTTGCCGAGGCCGCTCCTGAAAGTTATCAAACACCAGGCTCACACATACCGCGCCCGAAGTGGATGGGAAGTCATCAAACACCAGTCAAGCACCACCCTATGAAGCAAAATCTTCATCGCCTCCAAGATCCCCTCCGATATTACTGGTCCTCCAATCTCAGCCACCATGACCTTTTCCACCGTGTGTGTACACCATGAAAATCGAGATACAGACATGTCCCATGGTGTCAACATACAACAGAGCTTCGTCGTGTGCCCATGAAGTTGCGTTGGCTGATATGGACACACACGACCAGATTCTATCCGATCCAGAAATCCAAGGGTGTTGCGCCAATCCGTGAAGATCTTTGACAGTAGTTCCGGAACACACCGACGACCACATCCAAGAACACTAGGATCGCTACCTTTGTTTGGAAGATCAGCATGCCCCCATGCTTCCAGCCATCTCGTTGTCGGATTGGCCATAGAGGAGAAGGCACGCCAGCGACTGTAGTTCGTTGATGACGTCAGATGCCCTGAAACCAGAGCCTAGAGGTGCACCCATGCAGGACAATCCCGGATTGAACCAATCAGGCTAGATCAGATCATGTCTACCGGAGCACCATGGCCGCTCCCGGTGCGCCAGTAGGACCGACCCATAGGGAGGGGTAAAGGGTTGCTTGCCCCGAGCCCCACGAGGTAGGGGCCCCAGCCAAATACTTGTTTGTATATTCCTATTAGTCTTCTACTTTTAAGACCCCACATTGTAGAATAATTTTAGAAAATATATATTGTCTAAGATATAGTCTACTATTTCTTGTGAGATCCAAGAACATGACTTAATATGATTGATAGGATACTCTACCAATAAGTTGCAACTTCTTTTCTGGAAGCGCATTCGAAAAGAACTCTAAGGTTAAGCATGCTTGGCCTAGAGCAGTTCTAGGATGGGTGACCGACCGAGAAGTGAGTACTGGGTGTACAAGAGTGAGCACACAGTGCACAAAAAATACTAGTGTTGGTCTATGAGGCCAGTCTAGATATCCTATTAAGCTGCAAGGAGTGATGCAGGTCAGTGGCGGGACATGTGTAGCATGACGCGTGTGGCCCAGAATGGACATGACATGGCACATGTGCCGGCACTAGACTCACAAACGTGTGCCAAGAAGGGACGTTCCTAAGGTGTGCTTGATCGATGAGGGCATCGATCTTCTAAAGGATGTGTATATGTGAGATCTAAGCATATGGATTAATAAGATTGATAGGATACTCATACCAACAATTTGAATCTTCTTTTCCAGAAGCTCATTCGAAAAGAACTAGGTTAAACGTGTTTGGCCTAGAGAAATTTTAGGATGGGTGACCGACCGGGAAGTTGGTACCAGGTGTGCACGAGTAAGGACAAAGTGCACAGAACATACTAGTGTTGGTCTGTGGGGCTAGTCTAAAATCCTATTAAGCTTCCACGAGTGACACTCCCAGAGCCCAATGGACGGGGTGTTACGTTTCTCTACTCTAATTCTTCTTTTCCAAAAAAAATACTCTATCATTTCTGAATATTTTTCTTACTGTCGCACTTCTCTATCCTCTCCAAATTTCAATACCAACATCATCCCTAATGTGCCATTACAAGTTTGTCAGTATTCATTAGTGGAGGCAAAAAAGCAATCACGCCGTTCTAAAAATGACTCTTCTTCGAAACCAACAATTCTACTTGTCACATTATACATGTTCAAGAGACTATTCCGTCTTGATATTAATCTTGTACCTAATATATCTACTCATCTACTCATTTCTTAACATGCATATAGATCTATTACTCATAATGTTGTTCTGCGATTAATTCTAAGGTACATATGCATATACACGTGTACATAAATAGAAATTGGTAGAAATAAGTATCATGATATATAGTTCGCTCGATAAATATAAATAAATAGTTTCAAATTTTTTTCATCAAGATTCTCAAGACTACGGATCTACCAAATGTACATATTATTCAACTTTCTATTGCATTATACTAATATTTCTCTTACGAAATACATATTTTTTATGTCTTTCGTGTGCGAACAACCGGTGGAGCTTGATAGACATTGTTGAGACACCAAACTCTAATCATGCTTAAACATAGAATAATATTAACTTTAGCATAAATATTAAAATATATTTAATTTTTTTATGGAGTAGGGGGGTCATTGCCCCCTTGACCCAAGGGAAGATCTCCTACTTTTTTTTAAAGGAGCCCTTGGTGTCGTGTTATCCTAGGGTCCCAAACATCTATGGACCGGCCCTAATGCCGCCTCCACATTGCCCCTCCATCGGAGAAACTCAGAACCTAACCATCATAGCCACGCCTCCCAGCGCCCCTAGCCAGCACCCCAAGCCAGCGCCCCACCTTGTCCCGTGAAGTGCCCGCCACGAAAGCCTCTCCTACCCTCTATCTTCGTCGGGATGGGGGCCTCCAAGGCTGTCAGCATCGGCAGCAGTGACGACTGGAGGAGCCGAGATTAGTGGAGGGAGTTCTAGGGTTGAGGGTTGCGCCTCCGGAGCCGTCGGGCGAGTGTCCCGAGAGGCTCACTTACTAGTTAACCATTGCGTTTTTCTTGCCCTCATTTGATCCCTCTCATCTTAGTTTCAGGCTATATCACGGGGTACAAATGTGAAGGTTCATCATTCTTACTCGATTTCATACTGGTGTCGTTTTTGACATTGGATTTCGGTTACACTAGAGACGCTCCTAGGCTGGACGATGTTGTTATCCATCTTTAAGCTCGGTGAAGTTCTCAACATATCATTTGAGTATATCAGTTCTTTGAACCAGTGTGAGTGTGGCAAAATTGTCCTTTTCATATGGAGTGACCAAAGTTTGACTGCAGGTGAGAAATGGATGCAAAAGATTATACATCCGCTTCATAATAAGTGTCGATGATGTAGTATAACTTTATATAAAATTATCGACACTTATTATCGGATAGAGTATTAAATTGAAGTTGATGATGTGGCACATCATCCTCGAAACAGGTGAAGATGTGGCACATCATCACTCACTACTTTTTTTGCGGGTATCGTCAGTCATGACTTAACACCCATCTCAATCTCACAGAGATCAACGACAATAAAAAAAAAGATCTAGAAAAGGACGCATCGCAAATTCCAAACTCAGGAGATTAGACGCGTAATCAAAGAGACCAATATTATTCTTTCCAAAAACAGTGTTGAATTCTAAAATCATTAATTGGAGTAATATTACCCGAGTCTATAAATGAGAACCTTTTTTTTTTGTCAAATAAGGAGATACTGGAGTTTTCCAAACAATACGACTTTTCCACTCTTAGTTTTCATTTTCCATTCTTCGTTCTAGTGTTCTCCAGGGCAATTTAGTGTTTTGGTTTTAAGTATCGTGGCATGCTGTTTGTGCTGAAAAACGTTTTTTAGATGGATGCGCTAAGGGTGTCATTAGGACTGCTACTAATGGCACGTCGTGTTTTCTACTACTGTGGATTCGCCATGCTTTCCAGCATGCCTTCATCTTCACGTGTGTTGGTAGTGGTTTGCACAGGGCGGCCTCGCGTGCCATTCGCGACTTGGTCTCAGCGCCCGTTCAGGCTCCCTGGGCCACGACAGGGACAACGTTTGTCAAGACACTCCTGTCTTGTAAGCAGGATGGATGGCTTACCTGATGGTAGTACAAATCACTTTGTTCTATTGTGACTTGTGACGAAAGAGAAGGAGTAGTAATCTATGACGCCACGAGGCAATCGTGCTGGTCGACTACCGCGCGCAGGATAATCCTCGTGATGCATGATGCGTAAAGGACAGTGTACAATGGAATGGCTGGTTTGAACAAAAAGATGGAACATGGGGGGAAATATCAGGAGACACAGGTGGAGTCGGTGATGCACACTAGGTATTTGACGAGTCTCACTGGTTTGGTTGGCGTATATGAAACGAGTATTCCCCTCGTTTTGGGCATTGGTGGCAGTCCTACGTACAATTCCATGTTGCATCAGGTCCCGCGAAAAATGACTCTCCCTCGGAGCCACACGGAGGTGTGAACAAATCGTTAGCACTAGTAGAAAACATGCATTTTATTTGGAGCTATCAGGGGCTCTAGTCCCGGTCCCAACGGCTAGGAGGTCGCAGGTGACTAGTCCCGGTTCGGTTAGAACCTCTGATCCTGGTTGGTATAACTGGACCCCAATGGCTAGGAGCTAGGAGACCATTAGCCCGGTTTGTATAAACTCTAGTCTCGATTTGTAATACAAATCGGATCTAATGGATTTTCTATATATATCCTTGCTTCATTCTTGCCTGAGCCTATGGTCGTTTTGCTCCAAGCTAGCTCAAGTTCATCCAATTTTTTGTCCAAGATTTGGTGACACCCTTCAATTCAAGGTTCGAAAAGGCTAGCAACTTCATTCTTTCATCTATCATTGTTATTTTGCTCAATGTTTTAGAAGTAGAGAGAGATTTCATGCTTTAGAAGTAGAGATGTAGATGGAATTTTAGATGTGTAATTTTAGACATATTTTATTATGCAAAAAGTTACTGAAAGTTAAGATGTGTAATTTTAGAGTTTCAGAGCTCAGAATTAAATGAGGTTTTCACTGTTACATTAATAATTAAAAACTTAACATTTTTTATGTTAAGAGTTTTGTCCAATTCAAAAATTGGTGCATGTAATTTTTTTATATAGGTTGTTAGAACATACTAAATTTTTAGATTTCAACAAGTAAATGAAGTGAAAATGATCTAATTTTTTTATATAATGCAGATGAACTGGTCATGGATATACGGCACATTTGTTTTTGGAAATGGGCGCATATATTACTTAAAGCAATGTTTATACCCGGCCTCTGCATAACTAGGATGCACAGAGCCGTTCAACCACACACTTTAGATCCAATGGTAAAAAAAGATTACGAATCATAGTAATAAGAAAAAGCGCCTCCATCTAATGCTGATCTATACGAAGATCACGTTGCCATCCATATCGGGACAAAATATCCCTCGCCGTGTTCTAATCGCGTACACCCCTCCACAAATAAGTGGCGGAGGTCCATACGCTGGAGAGTAGTCCATGATCGGAGAATAGCCGTAGCTCGATAGATGACCTGCAAAGAAGAAGACACTGTGTTATTAAAAATCTTGTCATTCCTACATAGCCAAAGCGACCAAATAATGGCAAACGCTCCCACCCTAAATACAGTCCCATATTTATCATGTATCCCATATAACCAGTTGTCAAAGACATTGGCAACCGATCGAGGGGGCGATAAATCCAAGGCCATTTGGATGATTGACCATATAGAGTGAGCAAATTTGCATTGGAAGAATAGATGTTTAATTGTCTCGTCCTGATGACAAAAAACACACTGTGTACTTCCGTGCCAATTCCTCTTAGCAAGATTGTCTCTTGTGAGAATTACCTCTTTACGAAGATACCATGCAAATATTTTCGTTTTAAGGGGTATTTTCATCTTCCAAATTTTACTATTATTATCGAATGGAATATCAGGTTGAATCAAAGCTCTATACATCGAATCCACAGAAAATTTACCACTCTCTAGCAAATTCTATTTGAACTCGTCCACACCCTCCGACAACTATACCTGGTTAATTGAACTAAAAGATTGTTCCACGATAGTAGTCTAGGGCCAATTAGAATTCTTCTGAAAGTGACATTAGGAGTATTATTTTCCATTACTGTGGAAATTGTATCTCCTCTGTGTCTAACGATCGAGTAAAGAGCTGGATATTGTTCCCGAAGAGTAGATTGACCAAGCCATTTATCTTCCCAGAAACGAATCTGTGAACCATCCCTAACATTAAAAGTACCAAAACAAAAGAAGTGTTTTTTGGAAGCCATGAGCCCCACCCAAAAATGTGAGTCTCCCGGTTTCCAAGCCATCCGAGACACCGCTTTGGATCCAACATACTTTCTCCACAACATGGTTTGCCATACACCATCTTCAGTAAGTAGTTTAAACAACCATTTACTCAATAGTGCGGTGTTTTTAACTTGCAAATCATGTATGCCCAGTCCACCATACTCTTTAGGTCAGCAAATCACATTCCATTTGGCCAGTCGATATTTCTTTTTTTCACTATCCCCTTGCCAAAAGAATCTTGATCGGAAATAGTCCACTTTCTTCAAGACCCCTTTCGGCAATAGGAAGAACGAAATCATATACAGTACCATATTTGTGAGTACTGAATTTATGAGAACTAGTTTTCCACCAAGGGATAGTAACTTGCCTTTCCAACTATTTAAACGCTTCTGTAGTCTTTCCTCAACGAGTTTCCATTCCGCAATCGTGAGACGCCGATAATGGATCGGTATTCCCAGATAGTTGATAGGAAACAACCCCAGACCACAGCCGAAAAGATCAGCATATAGTTGGGCATCGTTAATGGCCTCACCAAAACAATACAATTCACTTTTATGGAAATTAATTTTTAATCTAGAGAGTTGCTCAAATACTGATAGAATTAACTTCAGATTCCCAGCTTTCTCTAGATCATGTTCCATAAATAAAATTGTATCGTTTGCGTATTGAAGAATAGATAGACCTCCATCAACCAGATGGAGAACTAAATCTTCAACTTGGCCATCAGCCTTGGCTCTCTCAATGAGGATTGCCAACATATCAGCCACTATATTAAATAGTATAGGCGATAGTGGATCCCCTTGCCTTAGTCCTTTTTTTGCTTGGAAATATTTGCCAGTGTCGCCATTGACATCTATAGCAACACTACCTCTAGACATAAAAGACTGAATGAGAGCACACCACTCCTTCGAAAAACCTTTCATTCGGAGTGTTTGCTGGAGAAAAGACCAATTAACTTTGTCATAAGCCTTCTCAAAGTAAATCTTGAACAATACCCCATTTAATTTCTTGGAGTGTAGTTCATGGATTGTTTCATGCAGGATTACTACACCGTCTAGGATGTTTCTTTCTTGCATAAAAGCAGTTTGAGATGGGCGTACACCATGATCAGCAACAGAATTTAATCTAATCGTAGCAACTTTTGTGAAGATTTTAAAACTAACGTTAAGAAGGCAGATAGGACGATACTGTTGTATTCCTTCCGCATTATTAACCTTAGGTAATAAAATAATTTTGCCAAAATTAAGACTAAAAATGTCTAACTGACCAGCATGTAAAAATTCAAAAAGGTGCATTAGATCCCCCTTAATGACTTCCTAGAATTTTTGGTAGAATTCCGCTGGAAAGCCATCGGGTCCTGGCGCCTTATTATGTTCCATTTGAAAAACCGCTATCTTGACCTCCTCCTCCGTATAGGGGGCGGTTAGAAAGTTGTTCTCCTCAACAGAAACCTTAGGAATATCAGCTGTTTGGGACTCATCCAACGAGAACGAATTCTCATGTGATGCCCCAAACAGAGACTTGTAATAAGCAGTACTATAGGATTTCAGTTGCTCCTGACCCTTAATGGTACCTTCATCTTGAACAAGAGAGTGAATAAGTTTCTTTTTATGCTTGCCATTGGCAACAACATGAAAGTATCTTGTATTCGCATCTCCTTCAAGAATAAATTTTGCTTTAGAGCGTTGATACCATTTGAGTTCCTCCTCACGGAGTAGCTTTGCTATGTCTGCATTCGATTGTGTTTTAATCACAATCTCTTGTGTAGTCAAGAGCCTTACTTCCGCAGCAGCTTCTAAATCGTTAATAATAGACGTAAGTCGTAATTTCTCCTTTTTAGGATTCCAGCAGTGTGTCTAGCCCAACCACGAAGGTACTTGCGCAAGGCGCGCATTTTAGTATTCCATCGTTGTATCGGCGTCTGACCACTAATAGTTTTCTCCCAAATAGTCTTAACTAACTCATAGAAACCATCACGATCCAACCATCCAAGTTCAAATTTGAAACCGTGTTTGGTCTTTCGTAATGGTGTTCCAACAGAGAGTAGTAAAGGAGCATGATCAGACAGAGCCTCAATACGCTCTAAAGCGCGAACAGTTACCATAGGGAATTTATCTTCCCATTTTGTAGCATCCCAATTGTCTAACAATTGTAATGCTACTTGGTCTAGTAATATAATGGCTACTTCCTATATATAATTGTTGCATCATAATTATATCATGCTTATGTCATCATGCCAACTTGCATTTGAGCATCATATAAAACCTTTTCCATTTGGTTCTTCTCTCATATGCATTATTAATTGTATTTGGCTCTTGTTAATTGTATTTGATCCTTGATAAATGCTTGGTGCCTAAATTGAGTTGGGGGCATATCTTTTATTCCACTCCACCACCTTTCTTTGTCACCACCTTATAATTCCACCATCCTAATTACCCATGGGCTTGTATTTTTCCTTTGATATTTATTCTAGCTCATGTGGGTGGGATGGATCAAATTCTATTTCTTTAGTTTGGATCTACTCCATATTTTGGGGATGCATGTATATAATGCCATGTTGTATTAGTATTGTTTTCACAAAATTAACACATGGCATTTATTACACATGCATGGGCCATGCAAGCACCACCCCATTAAATTCTTTTGGATTTTACTTGGATTTTTGAGTGGTTTATCTCTTTTGAGCTCTCTCATCTCTCTCAAACCTTTCCACCTTGTTTGGTTTAACCTTGCCATGTGCCCATCAAGCCCCTCTCACATGTGTAGTGCCATGCATGATCATGCATCTTTTAATCCTTTCACACCACCTCACTCTCACATCTCCATATCTTCATCAACCCTACTCCTCCTCCCTTTCATGCTTGATCTTGCTTGGGGCATGAGTAAACCCTAACCACCACACCATTCCCTAACCTAAACACCCTCTCCACTTCCCTCTCTAACCTAATCACCATACCTAGTAAACCCTAACTACAAAACCCTCACAATGCCGAGCCCCATCTACCTAGCTTCTCTCTCACCTCCCTCTCCCTGCCAGCAGGCCCCACCGGTCGCACTCTAACCCTAGCCTAGCTGAAGCATGCCCTAGCTAACTACCCGAGCCTCCCTCTCTCTATCTCTCGCTCTCTCTCTCATTGCTCAGCAGACCCCACACCGAGCCAGCCCCACAGCCATGCCGTCCCCACCTGGCAGCCTACCGTGCCTGCCCTGGCCTCCCACGCCAAGCCCATGCTCGAGAAGGACAAGGAGGAAAGGTGGCACCCGAGCCACCTTTTTCTTTCTCCTCTATACTGATTCCCCACGGCACCCTCCTCTCTCTCTCCATTACCTACCTCTCTCGCAACCCCTCTGCCTCTCCCAAATCTACCCCGAGCCGCTGCTCCGACCCCCCTCTTTTCCCTGCCACCATCTTCCCTCTCGCCGGCCACCGTCAGCACCACCGCCGTTTTCCTCGCTCCATCAGGCGAGCATGACGTGGAGGTGGTCGAGGAAGCCGAGGAGGATCCCCTGCTTCGTCCAGAACACGCCAGCGAGAAGACGACGCCCTGCTGCCGCCAGAACCCTCGCCGCTCCGCCGCAAACCCTAGATCCGGGTTCGTCTGCAACCTCGCCGCTCCGCAGCTCCCCGTCTCGATCCGACCCCTCCGACCAACCCTCGGTGAGCTATCCAGCCTCTCAGACATCCTCGCCGTCGCCGTCGCCGTCGTGTCCTGGTCGCGCCGGACGTTCCATCGAACGCTCTCTGTGCACGCCTGCGTCTACACGTCCCCGTGCCGCCAACCCCTCGCCTTACAACAACCCCCAGCCCCCGCAGTGGCTACCGCCTCCGCGCGCGTGCCTCAGGTCCCCAGTTCGAGCCCCCGCCTCGCCGCGCCGCGCGTCCGTCAAATTCGCCAGAACGAGAAGAAGATAAACAGTAGACGCCGCCCTTTTGCACATACCCCCTGTGCTTTTTGTCTCGTCAACCCGCGCTCCCGCTAACCCCACTGTCAGCCACCGCGGTCCTTTTTATAGAAGAGCCCCCACAACGTCTGAGCAGCAACCCGCGATCCCTGTTTCTGCCGTGTGGCCCCGGCGGGCTCAGCCACTGACACGTGGGGCCATTTGACCTCAGGTCCCACCTGTCCGCCGCATGGGCTAGCTCAGCCCGCGGTGAGAAAAGTCTGTACGCCATATTCCGCGCAGTCAGTTTTGGGTCCACCCGTCAGTGACTTGGGTTGAATTCATCTGGGTGTAAAAAGTTTCCCCTGGTTATCTGTTTTAACAAAACAAATTCAAAATTGTTTAAATTCAAATTCAAATCAGATTTTAAATAACTTTTAGATTATAAATCCAAATAATACATATGATGTATGTTTTGGAATCAGAAAAATGTGAGGAATTCAAATATGCTATTCAAAATAATGTTTGAACACTTTAAATTTTCGAGATGATTTCAATTACAATAAATTGCCCTTTTCTTAATAAATTAATAACTTTAAATCTATAACTCCAAATTCAACAAATAATATGTCTAAATCGATCAGCGCGACGAGCCCGTTCTATCTATGCATTCCTTGTTCTGAATTGAAGCATGCATCATGTCATTATTAAAAATCAGAACTGTTTATGGCAATAAAACTTGGCTAGATAATTAATAAAATGCTTTACTCTTGTAATCACACCTCACCCTTGCCATGCTACTTTAATGACATGTAATTTGTGCATCATTCATCATGGCATGCTTGTTTGCTTGACGCATTTTAATTCATATGCTTGTGCACTTTATTCATGTTGGTTCTTGTTTGTTTGGTTCTTCTTCGAATAGACGCCCAACAGGAGAATTATCAGGAATCACAGGAGTTCTACCCAGATCCATCTCTCGCTTCAACTGAGCTGCCAGGCAAGCACTACCACATGCTTGCATACATATAGTACCTATTGCCTCTATCTTATTCTTGCATCATTGAGTCGCGATTGCATTAAATTGAATCCCAAGTACTGCATAGCCTTTACTTTTAAACCCCACCGAAGCTTGATCCTCCATCCCATGAGCCATTAATACAGGAGTTGTTTGAGCCATGCGAGTCGTAGAAAAGCATGTGTAGGGTATGTGAGTGTCTGATGAACAACGAGGTACCTAAACAACATAACCTGAGTAGTAATGGGATAACTAATGAAAGAGGCACCGGTGAGCAATATCTGTTGTTTGGTTTTTCATGCTCACTTGTGTCCCGTAGGACCCCGAGTACTTGATTTCTGTTCCTTGACTATTCGCACTATCCACATCCGGGAGGCCTTATGGAACCCCCTGAGCCAGAGCTTGATTCATTCCTATTTCTTGGGGCCACAATTAGTTTGGGGCTTTATTATTATCCTGTACTTATGCCATGTTACTATTTTATTTAAGATTGTGCGTGGAGCACCTGTACTGTTTTGGATCGTGACACGTTTTCGCTGTATCGACAAGCCGAGTCATATTTTCGGGTTCCCAGTCGTTTACTGCCGTCCACACAAACCTTGAGCCCGTCTCGGAACCAGCTAGCTTCGTTGCGGGTAGCTTAATGGGGTGGCCCCCTGAAATATTACTGAATCCTGTGATCGCTTTGTCGTGAATGCCTTGTTGGGTTTTGAGTTGGTTTTTTCGAGGTTGATCGAGTGTGTGTTGCTATTCGTGCACCCCTGCAGGGTAAATCTTTCTGAAAGCCGTGTCCGCGGTTATGGACGACTTGGAGCACAGTTTCTCGATCATAGACAAGTATAACTAAAGTGCCACTTTAATCTGACTAAGTACCTGGTTAGTAAATAGTGCAACACTCATGGAATGGTTAATAAAACTGCCAACGGATGGGGGTTGTTCGTCCGCTTCCTCGTTGGTAAGTGAGGAGGAGGATGGATCTGTTAATTATATTGTTATAACTGTTGTTCTATATTCACGGACATCCGTCTATCATTGGTTAGGCGGATGGTTAGCGAGTATCTATAGACTTGTTAGTTATTATCTTTTGCTGCAATTGCGTCACCCCAGGTTGTGTCCCCTTTAGTGGCATAAAGACTTGCTGAGTACCCCTAGGGTCTCACACGATAAATTGTTTGATTCAGATGAATAGGTATATTCGCAAGAAGGATACTGGGTGGAGGAGACAGATGATGTTGGCAACGATCACTCGGTGTAGAGATTCCGGGAACGGGGATCCGTGAGATCTGTGGGCGGGATGTGTTTATTTATGTGGCATCTTATGCCGATTTGCTTCTTATCCGTACTCGGATCTTGTTTTCCGCTTCCGCCTGATACTTTGATGTTTGATGTATGAGGAGCTATCCTAAAATATTATCTATATCTAGGATATTTGAATCTTGCCTTATGGCGTTGCAATATTTCTATTTCTTTTAGATGGTATGGCTCTGAGAACTGTTGTATGTGGCTTGCATACATACTCACTTGTGTATGTAGTTGATCCCTTCGCCTGCCGATTACGCCGCTCGTTCTTGTCCCGAGGTTCTGAAAGTGGTTAGGACGGCCGAAAGGTCTACCGTGAGTGGCCCTGGGCCCCACCGTACTATTTTAACCAGTTTCGCTCATCTAGGCATGTAACTAAGAGCGTAATTCACCGAGGTAGTTACACATTTAGTATCCATAAGCACTCTATGCAGCTTTTCATATGTAGGCTCTGGAAGACTATTAGCCCAGGTATATTGTCGTTCTAACATCGTAACCTCTCTCAAGTTGAAACTATCAATGACAACATTAAACATGAAAGGCCAATGTTCATCGAAACGACCCCGACTTTTCTCATGAGGGAATTGTAGCAAGTTAAAATCCCCCTATAAGAATAGGGTACAGATTATCCTTAGCTAGATTAACCAACTCACGCAAAAAGTCAGGCTTGTAAACATCCTGGGCAGCCCCATAAACAGCGACTAGAGACCATATGAAATCATCAGCTTTGTTACGAATATGGAGCTTAATAAAAAAGTCTCCATTCGAACTAGCTAAGACTTCCATAGTCTCATCTCTGACGCCTAAAAGAATTCCCCTACATCTACCTCGCGGAGGGCGGGATACCCACATAAAGTCCACTCCACCAGAAAGGCGATTGAGTTGGGGAAGTGAGAAATCCCGTCTCCCGGTCTCAGAAATACCCAAAAAATCCAACTTATAATCTCTCACACAATCGGCAAAAAACAAATGTTTAGCCAAGTCACGAAGACCTCTGCTATTTGAGAACATGCCATTCATGGAGAAACAATAGTAGATTTGGATACACAAGTCCGTTTACGAGACTTCAGGTTTTTAGATTTTCGACCAGAAGCTTTTAGCTCATATAATGCGCCCAGCTCAGTCTCATCATAAACCACGTCTGACACTTCACCAACTAAGTGAGCGAGGAGTTGACCATCTACTGTGGCATGCAACTCCTCCTCCTCCGTTGATAAAGAATCAGGAACATCTGGGACCTTAGGAGTAACCGTTAGACGGTCAACCTCCATATGTCTAAGAACAGAACTCGAAAAATTAATTTCCTTTACAGATCTAACCATGCTAATACCAACATTGGCAAGCTTATCAACAATAACAGGGGTTGAAAAAGAAAGGAAATATGGGGACGAATGAGATATACCATGAGAATCCAGATTCTTCTCAGCCTTCCTTCGCATGGCCTTGGCCAACAAATCCTCATTCGTGACCGACGCCCCGAGTGCATCAGTACCATGTCTGGAGCTCCTGCGCGCCGGTACCTCCATCATCGGAGGCACAAGATGGCCACCTCTAGCCTCGCCTGGGCTGCAAGGCGACACAAGAGGCGAGGAACCCGACCCCTCCTGGGCCAAGTCCCCGCACACGTGCTGCCCCACCTGGGCATCGATCGTTGGGTGACCCGCCTGGGCCCCTGAGCCCACCACCGCCTCTCCAGGAGCCCCCAAAGCCGTGGCCGCCAGCCCCGACCCCTGGTCCATCACGTGGCTGTCCGTGATGGGGGACGAGACCGCCGACATAGAGCCAGCAATCAAACGAACGGGCCATCCCGCCTGGGCCAGCCCATCGGACTCCTCCTCCGCAGAGACCTCCTCCAGCACTGGCTCCGTCCTAGGGATAGCCCGAACCAAGACGTTTGGCCTACACCTAGCCGGTGTGACCACGACAGGAGAAGACCCCTTGACCGACCGAAGAGCCTCCTGTAACTGGGCAGGCGAAACGCACGGCGAGCCAGCAGACAAGCCACTCCCACGTAGTGGAGAATCCAATGGCAAAGCATCTAGAAGTTCCTTTCCACGCAGAGTCGAAGGAGAAGCATTAAATGGAGTAACCGCGTAAACTGTCGACAGAATCTGCCGTGTCGAGGAAGAGGAAGGACCCCCCCTGGCTGGAGGGCTGTCCAGAAGAAGACCTGTCCCCCTGGGGCAGAGTAGCAGTGTCTGAGGTGTCCATCACATCGTCACCGTTGTTCCCCAAACCATCACCCCCAGAGTCATCATGCGGCCGTTTCCACAAGAAAGGTGAAAAATCTGGCTTCGGAACATACCCTGCAGGCTCCATCTTGAACCTCAACTCATACCCCTTCAGCTTAACCACACCATCAGAAATAAGAAAGGAACCCAAAGCATCATGCCTCCTAAACACCGTAATATCGAACATACCAACCAGAATGCGAACAACACCCCTCCTCCGCAAAGACAATAAATCCACGTCCAGAGGTGTACCCAAAAGAGATCCAACCGCCCACAAACCAAGAAAAGTGCGAAGGGAATGCGGTACCCCTTCCACATGCAGCCAAAATTGATGTAATTCACATTTGTGTGGCACTTCCTAGGTCTTGTAAGCAGAAACAACTAGCTGAGTCTTGCCCAACGGCATGGAAAACTAACTCCCATCCACCCTATCCAAGTCCTCGAAAGAAGGAAAACTGACCAGAAAAGCATTGTCCCCATGTGGCACAGCTTCCCACTTACAGTTTGGCCTGACCTGGCATCTACGAGCAATCTGTAGCTGGACCACTTCCTTAGTGACCGCCTCACCTAAAACTAGTACCAAAGCAATGGGAATCTGACTGGGCCCCATATCATCACGAACCACACTATCAGGGATTTGCACAAATAACGTCTTATCATGACCACACCCAACCATGTATGCAGTCGGTCTAGGTTGCTTAAGCACATGACACCGCAATGTTGGGTGGGAAGCAACATCACAAATATAACAGTAATGTACGGCCTTACAGTCCTTGGTGGCATAGGAATCAGAGGCACACTTCCAACATCTAACAGCCTTCTTAGGCTTCTTTGGGGCCACCACAGGACTCAGAACAACCGTGGTCTCCAAGCCCCCCGCATGAGAAGCAAACTGCTGCACCACATGCTGATACTGTTGCTGGGCCCCAGAACCAGGAAACTGCGAGAAACCACCCTGTTGATGACCCATAAACTACGATGGCGTAGCTGCAAAAGACCCATTACCAAATGATCCAGGCTGCATCGGCGGCTGAGAAACCCCAGAAGGCTTCTTCTTCTTCTTCCTCTTCGGCGCAGCATTCACCACAGAGCCACTAGCCGCACCAAACTGCTGTCCCCCACCCAAGGGTGTTGTGTGGGGAGCCCCATACATACCAGAGGTTGGAGCCACTCCAGAAGCACTTCCAGCGAAACCATGGGGCGGACCTCCAGTAAAAGCCACCGGAGTTGGGCCCCAGTACGGTGCCTGAAGAGGTTGCATCGGTATCTGAGTAGCAGCAAAGTATGCATCCGGCGGAAGGAACTGAACCCCGGGCGGGAAGACCGGTGGCCCA
Organism: Avena eriantha; assembly: GCA_910589775.1. Taxonomy (NCBI): domain Eukaryota; kingdom Viridiplantae; phylum Streptophyta; class Magnoliopsida; order Poales; family Poaceae; genus Avena; species Avena eriantha. Next base: position 231,733,022 of record OU342742.1, on the reverse strand, counting down.
GCAAAAGAAGACGTGGCCGCAGACGGTTGCCCCACGAAGGCCTGGACCGGCGCATCCGCAGGCGTCGGAGCCGGTCGAGGCATGGCCATCGCCGGAGTAGACGCGGCAGAGGGACCCCGAGGCGGGGGCGCGCCCACAGCAGGAGGTCTAGGAGCCGACGCCGCTTCGTGGGGCCCCCTAGGGTTCAGTCCCGCCATGGCATCTGGCGGCGACGCAAGGACTGCCGCGATGGAGAAGGAGTCCGCGAGTCCGAGGAGAGCAGCGGCGCGGCACGGAGCACAACCCGAGGCGAGGAAGAACGCCACCGAGAGAGGCAGCGGCGCGGCAGGGGACGCAGCCCAAGGCAAGGCAGAGGTGACGTATCGAGGCGGAGTCGATCGATCGGTGTCAGACCGAGAGTAGGCCGCCCTAAAACGCTGCGTGATTGTGAACCATGAGAAGTGGTCCTGCTCCAAGGCCGAGTCGGATTCAGCCTCAACCGGTCTGTCTAGGCCCGTATCGGCCAAAGAAGGCCCGCCTCCAATGTTAGCCGTGGGTCCCACCGAGCGGACAGCCCCCTCTGCCCTAGGACGTTCGAGCGCCTCCTCGATCAGCCGCCCCAGCAGCGGTGACGCTGATGACCGGCGGCGAGGAAGCGGCCTGCGCCAGGGCTTCGGCGGAGCCGGTGAGGCGGTCAGAGGTTGTCGCACACTCCACCATGCACCGTTCCCCATAGCCGTCCTCGGCAGAGAGCTCGGAGAAGGCCGCGGCGGTGAGACGGCGCCCGACGGTGAGCCGGCCGTCTCCCAGAACCTTGACTTCTTCGTCGGAAAGCCCATCTCCTCCCAGAAGCTTTGCCGCAGCTCCTCATCTGTTAGCCGCCGTCGACGCGAAACCGAAGTCCAACCTAGATTGCCGTATGCATCCTCCAACGCCTCCAAAGCCTCCCTCTCCACGAACGCCTCCTCCCCATCCGACCCGGTCTCAGATCCGAGGCAACGGAATCTCGAACCACTCCCATGGCTAGACGGAGACGTGGAGGGCCGGAGAAGGTCGCCGGGCACGAGCGTGAGCCGACGGCGCCGCCGCATTCAACGCGTGCTTAGATTGAAGCTTTAAAGAATTTCAGGACCTAAGATTTATGCAACTAACTGGTTCTTCCTGCCCCTCATGGAGGCACCTTGGATGAAACCCTAGATCGCCGCCGCCTTCTTAGTCGCAGGAGGAAACATTTCTGGGATTTAATGATTAATGCATGGTATTGCACAAAAAGTATCTATGCATGTCAAATAAAAATATGCACATAGCTTCAAAAAATATCTCAAAAGATTAGAATATTCGTGGATGGAATAATGTTTTAGAATAACTCTATACCATATCCATGTAATATTTGCACGAATGTCAACTAACATATTCATGGATGTCAATGAAATGGGCAGGATAAATTCTAACAAATTCTCATATTAATGGAATTCTCATATTAATGGATGTAATAAGGTTCTTTAATGAATATGTTCCATATCCATGTAATTTGTTCATGAATGCCAAATGACATGCTGATGGATATCATAGAAGTGTGCATGCAACTTCCAAGAATTGTTACTAGATGGCAGATACATTTTTAAATATGTTTTGCCATCCATTATAAATAGTAATCTACTTTTACATAATAAAAAAAATCAATAATTCATTCAAATTATTAGCACACCAATACGTAAATTTTCTACTCCCTCTGTACTAAAACAAGCGACTTGGGTTTCATGTATCTATATACTAAAACACGTCTGCATACATAGAAACCCAAGTCAATTATTTTTGGATGAAGAATGTTAGAAAAATGGTATCAAAGAAAAATATAAATTTATGTATATTTTATTATTTAATGAAAAATAATGTTTGAATCAATAAATTATTTAGTGGTAGACCGCTTAATAAACTATGAAAGAAACAAAAACAAAAAGGATAGGGGAATAAAAATTAATTGGAAATGTGAAAAACACCTTTCTAAAGATATAAAATAGGATAAAAGGGAAAATAAAATAAAATTAGAGATAAACAAAAGCGTAGGAACCAAAATTTAGAACTACTAACGGTGCGACCAACAAGAGAAGATGATGGGAGATTCCTCTCTCCTGAATGGGCCCATTGCGGTCGACAATCAAGTGAGATCTCATCAAAGTTTCACTTCTAGTACACTAGATTTTTCTCCGCGCCCCCTTGGCACGATCGGTACGCAGATTGCTTTATGATATGATCGCGCTATATCTATGTGCAAGATAAAAGATCTGGTCTCGGAACGGTAAGTAATGACGCGTTGTTATTAAATCATAAGTCTCGTTGCGACTGGAAAACATTCTCGGATCACTAAATCCTATAAGAGTCTTCAGAAGCATGTAGTATACGGTTGAGTTAGTGCCAAATCCATTCATTGCAATGTTGTTATATGTGCGTGATTGTTTACCGTAGACGATTCTTTATACCTTTTTAATCACAGACGACATTGTAGCCACCAGAGGCACGATAACAAAGGACAAAGATTATTTTTCTTTGTCAGCCATGCATTTCAAGGTACACGATGCGTGTTCCTGATGGAGATAAATTTTGACATCCGAAAACCGAAACCGCTTATGTGGTTCTACTCGTACCACATGCATAGTTGTAACACTAAAATGCAAGACGACAAGTCTAAATGGCAATACGGAAACATCGTGCAAACATATAAAGTATTATATGGATTTGGTAACAACTCTTACATCCCCCGAGGAGCGGCTGGTAGGCGAAATACTGGATGACATAGTCGCACCACATTCACTTCTAAGAGCAACAAACGGTAGGCGGTAGGCAGAATACCTGACGACATATGTCAAAAAGGGAGTGGATGTATCATCGCGGAAACATATGTAGAGCAAAAACATCAGCTATGGTAGAACCCCGAACCGATATTCATGCCGTCAACACGAGACGCAACTGCCGAGCAGAACATTCTTATCCGTTGTATCTCGAGCACGGACTCGTTCTAAGTCCACTCTTATCCTTTAAAACTTGAGCATTACTATGTTTAAAGATCAACACGAACACCTCAAAAAATGCTAAAAAAATAAGCGCAAGGAAGAACTCTACGAATAGGAAGAAGAAATAAGGAGGCCACACGATCCGTCGGTGTAAGAGATATAACACAATCATGTTTACCACTCCTGGCATACATCATGTGTTTTGGATGTTTTCGATCTCGAATACGCACTTTTTTTACCGAATTCGAGACGAAGTATGTAAAGATAGAGAGGCAGTCCAAAGAAGCTGTAAAAGAAAAAAATACGTACAGAGATGAAAGCACACGGCACAGGACAAACATGTAGAAAGAGATCCATTCATTATTTTCAAACAAAAGCTTCGCAATACAAGCGACACATTGACGTACAATTCTCACCGCATTTGTTCATTACCATAGAGAAAATCTACATCACACGTGGTAAAATAAAAGTCCACATGTATAAATTGAAGCTACTCAAAATCTATTGATAAACGTACACATAAGTTTAAAGAAGGCTACTGAGAATACAATGGAGTGCTCTAAAGATCCTAGCCAATAAGCACCTTCTACTTCGTCTTCTTCTCGTTAGTAAGAAAACGTCCGCGACCCCCATTTCAAAAAGTACATCCGTGACTTCTGGCTGGACTTCCCTCATGCGGTGATCATCGAGCAGCGGAGAGCCATCAACAATGTGGGCTAGGCCATGAAATTCACGCGAAGATAACCCTAAGCACGACCAAAATGAATCAGTAAGAGAACATACAAAATATGGTAGAGAAGAAATCATACGACGACAAACACATACCATGGTCTCCAACGTCGCAAGACTTGTCATCTTTCTTTCCCAGTTCTGAGAACGAGAAAACTAAATAACATCAAATAATACGTTAGAAATCGAATGGAACCTAAAAGCTAAACACGTCAAGGACACGTACCGTACCGACATGCTCTATGAAAACGTGATATGACTTATCCTCCGCGTACGACCAACAACTGCAGAGTGCAAAAATGTTAGCATAGATGAACTACAACTGCAAAAAAAATACGAAAGCGAGCGTTAAAAAATGTAAAAGTATGAAGATAAAAGAATAGACGGATAGATATACTTACCGTGCGAGATGAGACCATCCGTCCTCCATCTGAAACAGGAAAGACACACACGATATCCATTAGGACGCATTCATGAGGAAGTGTACCTAATAAGCCCCACCGCGTTGATCTCCTACAGTGGTCGCCGAATGTCACGTCGTGTGATGATCCGCTGCTGCTATAGCCGCCAACTCCTCACGTAGAGCCAGATAAGATCGTCGATAAAAGCTTCAAACGCGATGGACGAGTCGTCACCGTGCTCTCGATGACGCAAAACGCACGCTGAAGAGCACGACGATGGTTCCGCCTAACACCCGAAGTGGATGCGCCTGTTTCGGTACCCGCCTATGAGAAACTATGACAGAAAACATGCGGCATAGGGTAAAAAAACTACATCTATGAGAGAGATGAGAGACGTACTATGAGGGTAAGCAGGAGGCACGATTTATAGAGGAGCGGCGCAGAACGCAGGTGGGGTTAATGGGTAAGAGTAACGACATAAGAGCGTTCGATGCGTGGGGTCTATCCCGCTGTAAACATCTTGTAGAAGCATATCATCCATCGTTTTCAGTGTGTACGACCATCGTATGTGAGAAGGTATCTCGCGCGGCGGCGGGGCCCTCGCCGCAAGAACCCGTGGACGGTGACCGCTAACACTGTCAGCTCGAACTTTGACTGCGTGAACATTCGAACGACTAGAGATAACACTGCAAAGTCTACTCTATTCAGGAAATAAAGTACGGCCTTGCCATGAGAAGCCGCAGTCGTTTACAGCCTACGATGCTAGCACGACCCTCCACTGCGAGACCCCGCATCCGCCCAAGGCTTCCGATGGCAACCGCGTTGCCATCTTGGCTTTCCGCCGCGACAAAACGCGTTTGGCACGGGCTCACGGAGCGATGTTGGCTCTCGAAGGGCGCCGCGTCTGCGATAAACCGCAGACGGCATGGACTCACGGTGCCACATAGGCTCTCGATGGGCCCAGATCCGTGAGAAACTGTGGCTGGTATGGGCCAACGTCGTCACGTCGGTTCTCGGCAGGCCCCATGATCGCGAGAAACCGCGGACGACATGGGCTCGCGGCGGCACGTCGGCTCTCCATGGCCCTGCCACCCGCCAGGTGCGGAGGCGTGTCGCGCCTGTAACGCCTCTCACAAAGCGCTAGTTCCCGCAAACGCTGATGGCGGGCTCATGGCGCGCGCGGCCCTCCATCCAGTGAGGCAGGGTACAACGTCGCGTCGGTACACCCCGTCTGCGGTATGGAATCTTTCGCCCTGGTTCGCAGCGGGACTCGCCTCATGGGATGCAGGGCACCGTTGTGACATCGCTGCATGTCCTTCTTGGCGTCCATCGCACGGACGGAAAGAATTAGGATGATGTGGATAGAAGTTTGAGCCGAAACAATCTAGCGCTATTATTTGCTATTTTTTTAAATAATATGTTTTTTCAGAATTTTCACGAATAATACGTGATTTGAGGGATTATAAAATATAGCGTGGTGTTGGCTTTTGACAAGCCGATAGGTCCTAGTTGTTTTGAATAGCCGACGACCTTATCGGAGGATGTTAGGTCGATCGTCGGTTATTCAAACGCCGACGAGGCCGGTCGGCTTTTGAAGAGCCGATTACCACTCGATTTGTAAGATCTCACCATAATAAGGTAAGATCCCTATGATTGCAGTGCTAGTCCCTGGATCGAAATGCTAGCACCCACAGTTTAAGATGAAGTACACAGAAACAAAAGTCATTATTACATCGCATATACAGGAATATAATAGTTCTTACAACTCACTTAGCCCAAGGCTAACATTATTCAAGGTTCACAAGATATAGTATAATAATAGAGTCTTTTTTCTTCATACGCCACATGCAAAAATGTCGAGTGTAAACCCGCAACCCTACTCATCATCAGAGTATCCTGCAACATAATAAGTTATAGCCACAAGGGTCAATACATTTGGAATTGTATTGGCAAGTGATACCATAGATACTTAGTATAATCCAACAACTACATGAATATATGGCTAAGTGTGGTTTTGGCTGACTTTGCTAAAAGCAAGGTTTTATCTCATAGTTTTTGAAGAGTAAGTTTTCTCTTTCAAAGCACTAAGGTACCATTGATAGACATCAATGAACCTTTAGCCCTGTTCACCCACAAGTTTTTATCTTAGAGAAATTTGGATGAGGCGATTATTGAACTGCTTCACTGTCTTGACGCTCAGAAATTTTCCATAACCCGGGACTCGGCTAAGTACTTAGTTTTACCCTCTCGAGAGATGGTGTACTTTCCCCACAAGACTCGACATGCATCGAGACGAGACTTTTCAGAAGCAATTCCTCAGACCACCACAGACGCGTTCCATCCTATCATACCTACCACCTCCTATCCGTCTGGCTGAGTTCTCGCAACTTAGTCGGTTAAGGCAGAGCCCATATGCCATGTGGTTGTACTGGAAGCTTCACGACAAGAACGTCTCCAATCTCTTTGTTCCTGGGTGGCTGTCCACAAGTGTAATACACCAGCTGACCATAGACATGGCCCCTGAGTAACCACTCAACATAATCCAAGCAAGTCCCATTCCACCCAGGTGTTTCATTAACATTAGTTGTTTTCTTAGTGAAACAAAATAATATATTTCCATACTATCTTGGTATGAATTTCCACCCACGAATTCTAATAGCATGGCTAAGCACTCTATCATACGATGTCTTTCAACTAGGAAATACTACCAAGATATAATCTATAGGATAACATAGCATAATATTATATAAATATTCCTACCATGCTAAGATCTACCAAAAATAACACTAGTGCAATAGTGAAAATAATAGGACATAAGATGACATATCACTTGCCTTGGTAGCTAGGGGAATAGGTACAATCCTCACAGCAACAAACTTCACAATCCCCACAATCTACACAAAGAATAAACCAACAACAATAATACAATCAATATAGCATCACAAAAAATGAATGCATGCAAAATTCAATGTTATGAACCAAACTCTAAAACTTACAGAGTCTACAGTACAGAGGTTAAAATACTCTATCTAAAGGCATAAGGAATACCTAAAAGCAATTTATGGAGTAATTTTTATGAGCAAAATACTCCTAAAAAGGTTCTGCCTAAAAATCCAATTTTTCAGAAACAAAAGTGTGAAATAAGGCCTCAACAATAAAGGTCTCATTTTTCTGAATCCATAGACACCAAATTTGCATGTTTCTGATTTGTGGATCAAAAGTTATTGAATTTCTAAGTTTAACATTTATTCTGTCTATTTTTCTAATTAAACAGACGCTCTGGCTGACGTGGCGCAATCCTATTGGCCTGTACCGATTCGGTCGGATCGACCGCTGGGGGCCGTTGGATTCTAAGTGGCAACGGACGAACTAGATCAGCCCGTACCTGTTCGACTAATGATCTAATCTTAGCCGCTGGCGATAGATCCAACGGCTCCTAGGGCTCGGCCGGGAACTAGCGGCGCTGACCTACTGCACACGGCAGCGGCGCGTCAGATGGGTGATGTTCTGGCGATTCTAAAGGGGCAGGGGGTCCGTGGACTGTTACCAGAGGTTGTCGCGGTCGAGGTGGTCTCGGTGATGGTCACGGTGGAGAGAGGGATGCTCGGCTTCATCCGGTATTCCTTGCCGGAGTTCTTGCCGACGGCGGAGGTTGCGTCTCCGAGACGGTGACGTTGTTCTGGGGCTCGAGCAGGCAAATAAAAGGGTTAGTAAGGTGCGCCCGGTTCAGTACATTCTAGTGGTGGCCAAAAAGGGGCGGCGGGAACCCGAGTCTCGCCGGAAAAGTTGACGGATGGCGGCGGTAGAGGAAGACGCCAACGATGATTGTGTCGACGACCTGGGGCAAGAAAAAGCGTGTGGCCAGGGTTAAAAGGTGTGCCAGGACATGGTAAAGGGGATAGGGCAGAGAGGATGGCCCGAGGTGGTCAGAGCTCACCGGAATCGTCGCCGGAGTCGCGTCGGTGAGTGGCGGTTCGAGCTCTCAATTGGAGAGCCTGGGGGCTCTCTGGGGGTGGCGATTGAGGGGAAACCGAAGAGGAGGGAGAGGGGATTAAGAAGGAGGGGTTACGGTGGGGTTTTAATTCATGCAACGCTCGAATTCGAGCCGATTAGAAACGGCAGAGGGTAGGTGGTCAGTTCATCACCTGGGTTTAAGACGGTGAGGTGGCAGTGACATGGAAGTGGGGCCAACGCATCAGTGTGTGTGTGTGGGGGGGGGGTGCAGGGGGACGGTGAGAAAAGGAGAGAGAGGGGAAGGGGTGGCCCGGGTGGGCTGTTGGGCTGGGTTGGGCCGAATAGGCCAGGTGCTGCTGCTGCTGCACTTTTTTTTTCCTTTTTGCTTTTTTTCTTTTTAGTTTTTCTTTTCCTTGGTTTTGAATTTAGCAAAAGGGTTCCAAATTGCCTCAAAATTTCACCAAATTTTTGGGGGACAAACTTGATGCAATGCAACACATGCCATGATGATATGAGTGCAATGATAATGGTTTTCAGATGAAAATTTTGGGATGTTACAAATCTAACCCCCTTAAGATGAATCTTGCCCTCGAGATTCGGGTTGGCTAGCAAATAGGTGAGGGTGATCTCACCGAAGTTCATCCTCTCGTTCCCACGTTGCTTCTGATTTAGTGTGATGGTTCCACTGCACTTTGCAGAATTTGATTGTCTTGGTACGTGTAATTCTTTCTGCTGTCTCCAGAATCTTAATAGGTTTCTCTTCATAAGTGAGATCGTTCTCTAGCTGAACTTCTTCTAACAGTATAGTGTATTTCAACGAAGTTTCTTCCATCTCTAGGTGACACTTTTTCAGCTGACTGACATGAAATACATTATGAACTGCTGACAAAGATTCTGGTAATTCTATCTCATATGCTACTTCTCCTTTGCGGCTCAAAATCTTGAAGGGTCCTACATAGCGTGGTGCTAATTTTCCTTTGATTCCAAATCTCTTCACACCACGAAGTGGTGATACCCTGAGATAAGCTCTATCACCAACCTCATAGGTGACCTCTCTACGTTTTGGATCTGCATAGCTCTTTTGTCGAGATTGGGCTACCTTTAGCCTATCCCTCACCATCTTGACTTTCTCTTCGGCCTCCTTGATTAGGTCTGGTCCGAACAAATTTCTTTCTCCTACTGCATTCCACAGCAATGGTGTAGTACACTTCCTTCCATAAAGGAATTCAAACGGAGCCATTTCTATGCTTGATTGATAGCTATTACTGTAGGATAACTCTGCGTATGGTAGACTTTTGTCCCAACTAGATCCATAGTCTAACGCACAAGTTCTTAACATATCTTCCAATATCTGATTGGTCCTTTCTGTCTGCCCATCAGTCTGTGGATGAAATGCAATGCTGAATTCTAGTCGAGTTCCTAATGACTCGTGAAGTTGTCGCCAAAAGTGCGAAGCGAATTGAGTTCCTCTATTTGACACGATACTCTTAGGCACCCCATGTAAACATACAATTCTACTCATGTATATCTTGGCTAGCTTGGCACTTGTGTAAGTGGTCTTCACCGGTATGAAATGAGCCACTTTTGTCAAGCGATCACAATAACCTATATAGAATCGTCTCCAGATTTAGTCCTTGGCAGTCCGATGATAAAGTCCATACCGATTTTATCCCATTTCCAACCAGGTATTGGCAGCGGATGTAATAACCCCGCCGGTTTCTGATGTTCTGCCTTTACACGACTACACACGTCGCACAAGGCAATGTGCTCTGCTATATCCTTCTTTAAATTATTCCACCAAAATCTTTCCTTAACATCCATATACATCTTGGTGTTGCCAGGATGAATTGAATATGGTGAATTGTGAGCTTCTTGTAAGATCAACTTCTTAAGTTCAAGATCCTGTGGAATACATGTACGTTTTTCGTAACATAAGGTTCCTTGTTCGTCTACATGAAATCCTTTGGCCTTGCCTTCACTAATTTTACTTCTGATTTCTTCTATTTCCTTGTCCATCTTTTGAGCTTCTCGGATTCTGTTCATTAGTGCGGGCTGCACTTCCAAGGATGCAAGGTATCCTTCAGGCACTATCTCTAATCTCAACTCCCTAAATTGGGCACATAAGTCTTGTCATGGTGGTGTCACGGCAGATGTCATGGATAGGCTAAAGGTGGGGCCAATATGCACTAGAGGAATCCAGGGAGGGATAGTGTGGTGATTCCACACACAGTTGCTTTGTATTCTCTAAGTTCACTAAGTTTACAGATGCTCCTTGAGCTGTGTTGGGGAGAGGAGGAAGAAGAAGCTCTCTTACTCTCACCACTACTCCCACCCTATCGACAAACTACTCATCGGCCAACCCCTTCTACAGAGGCCCTAGCGCTCCTTATAAAGGGGAGGCTAGGTTGCCAGTTAGGGCATACGTGGAGGCATATTCCAGGGAATATGCCTCTCCCAAAATAGCAAACCGATCGGGTCTCCTTTTGCTTTCGTAAGCTATGTAGAGGCTACATAACCCTCTACGGTGCTAGCGTCAGCCAACATAGGCTACGTCACCTTTGTCGGCCACGCCCCGCTGGTCCCTCCCACTGTTTGCTTCGCTCACCCTCCAGCGCACAGAGACCACCTTTTGACCAGCGAGATACCTTCCTTCTCTTGCAAACCTGGTATAAACCGGATTAGACCAGGTTAATCTGGCCCCGTGGGTACCTGCAAACAAGATACAAAGAACCTGCCGACGTACGATATACGTTGGCCGGGACGCGGTTAGGCGGACATCCTCCAGGCCGGGTTACTCCGTAAGTTGGCCTGCCTTGAGGTGACTTGGCCAGCTCTCGCTTTGACCTTGCCTTACCTCGGCTAGCTCGGGCTTTATACCCTGGCGTGACCCTACCCGGGGGTATCCCCCAACATTAGTCCCCGAAGCTGGTGCGGTCTTAGCAACTTCAGCTGCTAAGGCCACGGCAGGTTCAATCTACCAAGATTTTTGCTCCACTTTCCGAGTTACCCTGTAGTTCGGATCTCTTGGGTTAACTTTCCCTTGGCACATTCCGAGTTATCACTCGCTGGCCGGGTTACTCATCAGTTTTCCATGTTATCCTTCCTTCTCTCGTACACTTCCCCACGTCCTACGTGGAGGGTAATCATCATCTTGCCTCATTTTAAGGGCCTGCGCCAGTTACTGCATTTATTGTCAGGGGTTACTGTTGCAAACGTCGCGTCGCAACTGCCTCCTCGTTAACTGCATCAGCACGTCACATCGTGGGATCCCTTGTTCCTTGTGGCCCTTCCTGTGGCTTGCTTCTGATTGGCTGGCCCGACAGATACACGGCCACACCGTGCGGCCTCGAGGCACTGCCCGATCCCACTACCCACCGCAAGGGCACAGTTAAATAGGGGAGAGGGAGCACCCTTTGGCCATTTTCCCCCTTCTCGCACTTTTCTGCTCCTCTATTCCTTCTTCTTCCTCGCGACAGTGCCGCCGCCACCGCTTCTACTTAGCGCTGCCATCGCTGTGCCTCGTTTCTTTGCATTTTCCTTGTTGCTGCTCCCGCGTCGCTTCACCGCCATGGGGCCGCGCCAATCCATACCTCTATCCCCCACCTCTGATCGTGCCGGTGAGGATAGTGACTTGGAGATGACAGTGGAGGAGCTCACCATCGTCGAGGAAGAGGAGATGGAGGGGGAAGGTGAGGTGCAAGAGCGCGGTGCCTGGGCCAGCTCGTGGGTGTTTTCAAGATGACCTGGATTGGCTTTACCGCACCTGCCGCATCCCCGCAGGTGTGATCTCTCGCCTCCCCTCCGAAGAAATTGCTCCCTCACCCAACCCGGGTGAGTTCGTGGTCTTCCTCTCCCACTTCCAGCATGGCTTCGGCCTGTCAGTGAGTGATTTCTTCCATGATCTCATCAATGCCTACGAGCTCCAACCTCATCATCTTCCGGCGAACGCCATCACTTCTCTTTCCTCCTTTGCATATGCCATAGAGGGATACATCGGCTTGTGGCCCACCAAGGAGCTCTGGATCCGATTCTTCAGTCTGAAGAAGAACGTTATCCCGGATAAGACCAGTGCCCCTACCGACAAATTGCTCACCCAATGCGGCGCCACTTCTATCTCTCCTCGCAAGAACTCCATCTTTCCCCGGGTTACCGGCCTCGAGTCTTGCAAGGGCTAGGCCCGGACCTTCTTTTATGTGAGGAATAGCTCGGATGAAGATCTAATCCGGCTGCGCCCCTTCGCAATGGGCCCTCCTAATCCGGGTTTGTGGAACCGGATCCCAAAGAAGCTAACTGTCTTGGCGAACCAAGTGAACAAGCGATTCAAGGAGTTGAAGGAGCAGAAGCTACGCAACGAGGATGTGATGATCACATTCGTCCGCAGCCGGGTTTCCCCCCTGCAGAAGCGCACACACAAGCTCTACCATATGAGCGGTCATCTTGACCCCAACCGGACCTCCTCCTTCGAGCTGAGCAACACCGAGATATATCGCCGGGGTAAGGCCATCTTTAGGACCGACAAAGATTTCAACGCGGATTGGGATTGGGGATTGGAGCACTACTGCCGGGACAATCCTCCTCCCATGGTAAATTTTCTTACCCAATCCTTCTCCGAGTTACTCCCTATGTTGGAACCTTTTGTTCATTTGATCCCCTTGTATTTTGCTTGTAGTAGTTTCTCCAGCAGACCCTCGAAGACAGCACCGAGCCTTCCCTTAAATGGGGGAAGGATCGGCTTGTCTCAGATGAGGAGGAACCAGATCAGGAAATGTTCTTGCCTGCCCCGGACGGATCCAAGCGAACCCCTGGTAACTTCTCTTCCTTAAGGGATTGGCCTGACGATGAGGATGATTCCGATATTGAGATGTTGGAGGTATATGACCCAGCTCCCATTTCTTCCGCATTTCCGGCTTCAGCTAATCTGGCTGAGCAGATCGACGAGGACCCCCCTCTTGCGACGGGTGATCCGGTTCCTGCCGTGTCCAAGAAACGGGCCGCCACTTTGGCTGCTTCTTCCGAGCCTGCCCAAACAACCAAAAGACGAAAGAAGTCTGGTGACAAGGCTGCCAGCAAACCTCCGACTAAGGACATAGTTTGGAGAGCTCGAAAGCCCAAGGAACCTCTGACTTTGGACGAGTAAGTCTACTTTTCCTTATCCAATTTTCTGCTTCATGCTTCTTTGTCTCCATGCCTCTCTTTCTGTTATAGCTTGTCACTCATTGTTTGACTCGGCAGGGATGCTATGGAGGTTCCCTAGAGCGGCTCGAGCATTGCTTCGTCTCTCTGGCGCACCCCATCTCCCCCTCACGACGATGACACACGCCCACTGAGCCCAGTTCGGGAAGGCTCAGTGACTGCTCTGGATCTTGGCCCATCTCGTCCAGAGGAGGGCGACCTCGGTCCAGGGGGAAGTGGTGCGGCCGCGGTCACGCTAAGGCCGGATGCTCCTAGCTCTTCATCGGCTCAACCCCAACTCGTCGCTTCCGAGGTACCACCAGCAGCAGCATCAACAACAGCACCATTAGCAACATAAGCACCAGCACTAGCAGCAGCACATGCGTCAGCGTCAGTTCAACCAGCAGTACTAACAACACCATCATCAGCGGCAGCGCCAACACCAACTCCTTCAGCTTCGTCCGAGTCCTCCAAGACTCGACAAGAAGACCCAGCTAGCACCAAGGTTGTGCCCAAGTCCAAATCTGCAGCTCAAGCTTCCACCTCCCAAAAGCAGCCCAAGGCCGGCAGTCAGGCTAAGAAAGGTTCTAGTGCCACCAAGGCATCATCCATCGAGGCTAGACAGCGCACCCTTGCGTCCATGCTGCCGAAGAAAGATGCCTCCTCCGGGCCAGCTGACAACAAGCAACTTTCACTGCATACCAGCCCCACTGCCGCCCTAGTTGAGATGAGAGAGGCCCACACCAAAGGCTTGGTTGCACCACACATGCCTAGTGGAGAGAACTATCCTCCGGCTTTGATTGAATATGTTAATAATTGGAACAAAGCAGAGTTCGTCAATCCCAATGACAATCTCCCGGAGAAGTTTGGGCTCGCCGAGTTCAGCGCACAGATGAACATGGCAGCTAAGGCTATCAATATTGTTGGCCGAATGATGGAAGTATGCTATTTTGTCTTTTCCTTAATATTCACAAGTGCTTAGAGATATATCCATTAGTCCCCGAGCCTCCGGGGGAGTAACTTGTTACTCGGCCAGATGATCCTTAGAGAACTAGCGTAGCTCCTTAGTGGTTTAGAATATGCACACAACCAAAGCCGGGTTAAGTTCCACTTGGCTCGGATTCTGTATACTTCGAATATGCACACACCTAGAGCCGGGTTAAGTTCCACTTGGCCTGGGTTCTGCACACTTCGAATATGCACACACCTAGAGCCGAGTTAAGTTCCACTTGGCCCGGGTTCTGCACACTTGGAATATGCACACACCTAGAGCCGGGTTAAGTTCCACTTGGCCCGGGTTCTGTACACTTCGAATATGCACATAGCTGGACCAACATTGCTCTTTTCAGATCACTACCAATCGTCGGACTCACATAAGGTGCTGTGCTCAAAACATGCTGCACTTCTTGCTGAGTGCGAGAAAAAGGGTAAATTTTCTCTTCGTCTTTTCCCCCATCTTCCTTTGCCTTTTTCCGCCAAACTAACCTGTCATTCAGATTGCACAGCCGAAGTGGAGGCCGAAAACACCATTATGAGGAAGAACTTGGACGAGATAAAAGGTAATTCACTTTGGTTAAGCATTTTCCGTGCTTTTTCTCCTTTCTCCTTGACTCGGCAGATATATATACCTCGGCTCTGCCGGGTCAACAACCGTTGCAGCATCCCTTGAAGATAGTGTGTCCATGCCTAATATGATGCTGCATTTTCTTGAACAAGCAGGGCAACATTAGGCCGAACTCAAGAAGAAGGACGATGAGCTTGCCAAACTCCGAGCCAAGGATGATGAACTTGCCAAGCTCAAGGCTGAGATGAAAAAGCTCAAAGAGGTCCACAAGACTGAGATGGACAAGGATGGCTAAAACTTCACCGAAGAGCGAGAATGTCTCAGCCTCCAACTTGCAAAGGATCAGGAGTTGCTGAAGGAGGCTGATGTCAAGCTCAAGTCAGCTACTGACGAACTTGAGAGGCTCCGGAAGAGGCGTGCTGATTGCACCAAAGAGCTGACCCAGATCCATAGCCATATCTCCCGTAAGCTCTTTTCTTTCCGCCGACATGTATTTCTCTAGGTTAAACTCCTTTACCAACTTCACGTGTTTTGTTTTCAGGAAAATTCCCAGAGGGCGATGCCATTGCGGCTACTGCCGTTGCCAAGTTCTGCTGGCAGATGGGTACTCCAACTGATCCTGGCTCTGAACCTATTCCTTATGACATGGAGGATCTGCTGGTCAGCCTATCCTCCCGCATAGAAATCATAAAGAACTATGGCTCGGGTATGCTGGATTCATCCGTCTGGATCTTCCATGCACTTTGGCCTGGTGAGGATCCTCCGGAGGGATCCACTGCTTTGATCAATAGGCTAATGGATTGCGAGACCCATCTTGACCTCTGGAGAGAATCCGCCGCGCGTGCCGAAGCTGAGACTGTCCTCTCGTGCTCACTTGGTATGAAAAGCTGGATTTGAAAGTTCTCGAGCACTTGCGCACCGGGTCCAGGTGGTCGAATGATCCGGATTGGGTTTTTCGGCGCAAGGCTTGTGCTCACAACCTCATCCAGTATGCCCCTATTTATCAATGGAACGAAGGACCAAGCTTCCTCGGCATCGTTGACGATGAATATGTTGAAGATGGTTCGAATGGCGAGGAAGAGGACAAAGCCTCAGATCTCGAAGAGAATGAAGATGACGACGAGGCTGAAGCCGCAGCTCCACCCGCTAGCGCCGAGTTAGCCCCTCCTACTGCTGCTCCTTGAGCACCAAAAACACTTTGAAATTTATCAGATCCCCGGTATGCCGGGTGCAGATGTATTAATCATACTGATTATATTTTGCTACTAAGTTATTCACACCGGATTAACTTGGGCGTAGTCCCCGAGTTTCACTTTCTTGTTTCTCCAATTTCATGACTCGGCTCGCGTCTACCTTGATTCGGTTTTGTGACTTACGAGTCCGAGTTTCAAAAATTGACTTAACAATACTTGGAAACTTTAGGATTAGCTCAAGATAATCTAGCATAGTAAAAGTAAAGTAAACCTAGGGTTAGTCCGAATAATGAATGTCGGCTCGATTACGTTCTCTTCCTTAGTCGTTTTTCGTGTGCTACGCAATTCCAAACTTATTCTCTTGCTTGCCATGAAGCCAGTTCTTGTTGGACAGCAGCAAGTCGAAGAGTTGAGTTTTTTGTGCTCACACACTACCAATCAGATTTAGGCAAAAGCAACTTAAGACAGCCGACATAAAAATAAATAAATAACACATAGAACAAGAAATATTACTAAGGCAGTCCCCGAGTTACTACTCGAGGTGCTAGGATTTCATTTATAAACTTATTGCCGGCATACACACCGACGAATGAGAAACTCGGATACACATACTTCTTTGTTAAGTGTAAAACATACGAAGTAGTGGTACATTCCATGGACGCTTAGATTCCTCGCCAGACCTGTCCGCCGTGTCCTTCTCCTGTGGTTGTGCATCAATGAGATAATAAGAGTCATTGTGCAATGCTTTGCTGACAATGAATGGTCCTTCCCATGGGGGGGATAACTTATGCATGCCAGTAGTACGTTGTACCAACCGGAGTACTAGATCACCTTCTCGGAAGACTCGGGGGTTTACTTTCCGGCTATGATAGTGTCGGAGATTTTGCTGATATGTGGCGGATCTGGACAATGCCAATTCTCTCGCTTCTTCCAGCAGATCAACATCATTTTGCCGGGCTTCTCGCACTTAGGCTTCTGTGTATTGGGTGACCCTAGGCGAATCATGCTCTATGTCGGCTGGTAATACAGCTTCTGCCCCATATACCAGAAAAATGGCGTATAACCTGTTGATCGATTTGGAGTTGTTCTTAAACTCCACAGTACCGCTGGTAGTTCTTCTATCCAGCACCCCGCTGACCTTTGCTGCTGCTCCATGAGCCGGGGTTTTTATCTCAGATAATACTAATCCGTTGGATCTTTCCAATTGTCCGTTTGATGCGGAGTGGGCTACTGAGGCAACATCTAGCCGGATCTTCTTATCCCGGCAGAATCGCGCAAATGCTCCTTCAGCAAAATTGGTGCCGTTATCCGTTATGATACTGTGAGGATAACCATATCTCAGAATGATATCTTTGAGGAATGACACGGCTGTAGCTCCATCGCACTTTCTTATTGGCTTTACTTCAATCCACTTCGTAAACTTGTCAACCATAACCAAGATATGGGTCATGTTTCCTCTTGCCGGCTTGAATGGGCCAACCATATCCAAACACCACACGGCAAATGGCCAGGTAATTGTTATGGTCTTGAGCTCTGACATTGGCATGTGTGTCTTGGTGGCATACCTCTAACAACCATTGCATTTTCTTACTAGATCCTCTGCTTGCTCCAAGGCACTTGGCCAGTGAAATCCATGCCGGAAAGCTTTTGCCACTAAGGCTTTGGATGAGGCGTGATGCCCACATTCCCCTTGATGTATATCTCGGAGGATGTCAAGCCCTTCTTCCGGGTCAACACACCGTTGCAGGACATTCGTGACACTCCTCTTGTATAGTTTGGCATTGATAATCGTGTATGCCTTTGCCCTCCTCAGAATTTGCCTTGAAAGCACTTCTTCATTGGGCAAAGTTCCATCCTTTAGGAACTGGAATATGGGTAGTGCCTAGGCTGGTATAGCTCGCACCAGAAACACATCCTTATCAATTTCCTTTTGATCCACCGACATAACCTCTGCCGGGTCACGCTGCGCAGTCCCCGGGTTCTGCGAAGCAGTCCCCGGGTTTGTTGAACCACTTCCTATATCAACGTCCATGGGCACAACTTCAGACTCCGGATTGGCCGGGATATAGATTGAATCGGATTCTGGGGATGGCCTGATAGATGGCTTTCTGAGGTGCACTAGTGCCACACCCGAGGGAATCGCTTGTCGGGTTGATCCGAGCTTTGAAAATACGTCAGCAACCTCATTTTCCAGCCGAGGCACATGGTGATTCACACCCCTCGAAGTATCCTGATATCTTCTACACATGAAATCTGTACAATGCCATGTTTGCATCTAGAGCATCCCATTGCCTTGAGACTTGCTGAACCACCAAATCCGAGTCACCGAAGCACTGGATCCGACGTATTCCAATTTCTTTTGCTACTTTGAGTCCATGCATAAGTGCTTCATATTCTGCGACATTGTTTGATGCTGTGAAATGGATCTACAGCACATACTTCAGCTGGTCTTTTTTGGGAGAGGTAAGCACAACTCCGGCGCCTAACCCGGTTTTCGTTTTTGATCCGTCAAAATGCATTCTCCAGTATTCGGATCTGGCAACGGTGGCTCATATTGCATCTCGGCCCAATCTACAAAAAAGTCGGCCACTACCTGAGACTTGATCGCATCTCTTCTATCGAATTGTGGAGCATAAGGGGCTAGCTCAATTTCCCATTTTGCAATCCGGCCGCTTGCATCCTTGTTGCTCATTATCTCAGATATGGGGGCTTCACATATCACTTTGATGGGGTGCTCTTCAAAATAGTGCTTCAGCTTCTTAGCTGCCATGTACACACCATATGCCATCTTTTGATAGTGAGGATAGTTTTGCTTTGACGCTGATAATACCTCGCTCAGGTAACAGACTGGCCTTTGCACCGACTTACGCTCTTCGTCGCGCTCTACCACTATCATTGCACTTACAACTCGGTTGGTTGTGGCTATGTAGAGCAACATTGGCTCTTTTGAGAGTGGAGAGGCCAACACAGGTGAAGTGGCTAACATTTTCTTTAATTCAATGAAGGCTTCATTGGCCTGCGGCGTCCATATGAATTTGTTTGATTTTTTCATTAGCTGATAGAGAGGCAATGCCTTTTCTCCCAACCAACATACAAACCGACTTAAGGATTCCAGACAACCAGTGAACTTCTGGACATCGTTAAGGCACTTCGGCAATTCCATTCATTCTACAGCTCGGATTTTAGTTGGATTAGCTTCGATACCTCGGCTGGAGACAAGGAATCCGAGTAATTTTCTAGCCAGGACACCGGAGGTACATTTCTCTGGGTTAAGCTTCATTCGGAACCTCCTTAGGTTCGCGAATGATTGCCGGATATCATCAAGGAGCGTTTTGCTTTCCTTGGTTTTTATAACCACATCATCAACATATACCTGCACATTTCGACCAATTTGATCGTGTAAGCATTTTTTCATACATCTTTGATACGTTGCCCCTGCATTACGTAAACCAAAGGCATATAGTGCCATAGCAATAAGCCCCATACGGGGTGATAAACGCAGTCTTTATTTGATCATCCGGGTTCAGAGGTATCTGGTGGAAACTAGAATATGCATCTATGAATGACAACAATTCACACCCAACAGTTGAATCTATGACCTGATCTATCCTTGGTAGTGGGAATGGATCTTTTGGGCACGCCTTATTCAGGTTCGTGTAATCGATGCACATACGCCAAACTACTGCCACATTCGGATCGTCTTTCTTCTTTTCCACAAGCACCGGATTGGACAGCCAATCCGGGTAAAGTACTTCCATGATGAACCCGGCTGCGAGGAGCCGAGCTATCTCATCCCCAATGACTTTTCTCCTGTCTTCGGCGAAGCGGTGGAGAGGTTGCTTCACTGGCTTTGCTCCGGGTCTCACATTCAAGGAGTGCTCGGCCAACTCCCTCGGAACACCTTGCAAGTCCTGCGTGGACCAAGCAAAGATATCCCGATTCTCACGGAGGAAGTTTACAAGCTCGCTTTCCTATTTCTCAGTTAACCCGACACCAATTGTTACAGTGCGTTCTGGGAATAGATCATCAACAGACACTTTCTTTGTATCCTTGGTTGCTTGAAATGAGACACTTCCATGCGGGTTACTCAGCGCTGGCATATACTGCTGTGCGGACTGAGCCAATGCCGCTACTTTCTGGATCTTTCTTTTTTTCTTATGCAATCACGAGTGATTCAGCCAGGTTAGACCCGGCTGACGCACACTCAATGGAACGTCGGAAATCCCTAGCTATAGTAATTACTCCATTTGGCCCAGGCAACTTCATCTTCAGGTAACTGATGTGAGTACTTTCCATGAATTTGTTCCGGGCTGGCCTGCCGAGTAATGCATGATATGCGCTTTCTAAGTTTACAACCTCAAACTCCAAATTCTCAGTTCGGCAGTTATCTCTAGTGCCAAATAGCACGTCAACCCGGACTTTGCCAATAGGTTCACAGGAGATACCGGGCACAATGCCATGGAAAGTTGTCCTTGTAGCTTGGAGCATGTTCTCCGAGATACCCAACTTGCGCATTGTATCCATGTACATGATATTGATGCTGCTGCCATTGTCAATCAGCACCTTGGAGAACCTCACATTGATACTTGGCCCGATGAATGTCGGGTCCAGCACTAGTGCATACGAACCAGGACTCGACATGATCCTGGGATGGTCCTTGATACTCCAGGTAATTTCCTGATCAGACCAAGGCATATACCTCGTCACTGCCAGCATAACCGCATTCACCTCCATATGTCGGTGTTGCAAGCTCTTTCTATCCGTTTCCTCCGTGGTAAATACACAGTAACTCTGGTGATGCTCCCTATATTCATTTCTCCCCTCATTGGCGGGGTACCTTTGATCTGGCTGATACTGGTTTTCCACCTGATGCACTGCATCCCTTCTCTCATGGTTCTCATACCTCGGCGGAGGTGGTGGCAACATTAACTATTGTGTATTTGCTCCGAGAGTAGTTGCTGCCGAGGTTGATTGTTCTGAGGTGCCTGAGCATTCCCCAGGCCACTTTGCTCTATATTCCTCATCCACTCACACTGCCAAGTTGTATGACCCGCCAGGTTACTCAGATTTGGCGTGTGAAACTTCCAGGGCTGATCCAGCATTGCCTCATTTGTATATCTCGGCCGGTCCTTCTTTTCTTGCCACTGTTTCTTTTGCTCCGGCGTCCAAGTTTTCTTACCATCATTTCTTGGAGTCCACTGCTGCCCTCCAGTTTTCTGACGCTGTTTACTCCCTGGTCCGGGTTGATCTTGGTTTACAGCAGCAACTTGTTGCGAACTGTACCTGTAATCCGGTCTATCATCTCTTCTCTTACCCTGGTAGTCATTTCGCTGGGATGACCCGGCCCCGTCTCGCTGGTAGTACTCCTCATTTAACTCGTTTGACATAAGCCAGGGCTGAGTTGGGTCACCTAATGCATATGAATTTGCAATCCGGATTGTTTCTGCCAGCATAGTTGGCATATCCCTTTGTAACCTTTGCCATAACATGCTCGCATATCTAGACCCTTGTGCAAACCAAGCTATGGCCTGTGACTCAATCACGCCCTCACATGAGTTTCTCACATTGCACCAACGAGTTAGAAACTCTCGGTCTGTCTCATTTGGTCTGTGCTTGCACATTGCTAGGGTCTGTGGCCTATTCGGTCTCTGATATGTGCTTGAGAAGTTGCTGACGAACATTTCCTCGAAATCCAGCCAGTAAGTGATACTTCCGGGTGGCAAATTGTTTAGCCATACCCATGTTGGCCCCTCCAACATCTGAGGTACGTATCTCACTGCCCATCTCAGATTACCTGTTGCTATTTTCACTGCCGTTGCGTTGTTGATTAACCAATCCTCCGGCTTGGTGCTGCCATCATATGTTTTCATGCCTCTGGGTAACTGGAAGTTAGGTACCGGAGGTTCTTTCATGATCCGGGGTCCAAGGCACGCTGGACCCGGAGGACCTTGCCCCTCAATTTTCTCTGACCTATAGAGCCGATCCAGCTTTAGCCTGGCGTCATCCGGTAGCAAGTTCCTTCTTCCCAATCTTGACCCTCTCACATGATGATCCGGCCTATGGTATCCTGCATTCGCCATTTCCGAATCACCATCATTGTATTTGTCTTGCTCTTGTTGAGCGCATTTCTGTCGCATACCTTGGCCGGCACTTTGCTCTTGCCGAGGTATACTTTGCTGTTGCTGTTACCGAGGTAGGTTTTGCCCTGTACCCGCTGAGTTACGCTGTCCGGCATTGCCGTTTCCAGCGTTTCTCTGACCGGTATTGCCTTGGCCAGCTTCACCTCGGCTGACACTTTGTCGATCCCCATTTCCTTGCACTGCCTTTCCTTTCCCTGCCCTTGCTAGGTCATACGGGACTATCTGTTTGTTTCTCCTTGCCAAAGTTACCACTTCATCTCTTCTAGGGCCATCATGAGGGGATGATGCAGCCCCAACGGGTTTCTCCGGGTTACCCACTGCAGAATAAATGACTTTGGACGCTCCGACCCTTGCCGGGTTAGACCTGAGCAACTCCTCATTTTGTCTGTTAGCGATACGAACTAACTCGTTGACCCTCTCCTACTGTCTCTGCCGGGCTTCACCTGTCAGACCTTCTAACTCGGATGCAGCCGCATCCGCTGCCCTGAGGTTCTTTGCCGGGGTGCTGTACTTCGGCAGCCCCATGGACAAAAGGTTCTCTGATTCCTCAACTCTAGTCTCACCTTCTTTGTTCATCTCACTGATGAGGTTTCTCCCTTTTACTTTTACAACATCTACCTTATTTGCTTTTGCATACTCGTGCAGCGTCATGTTCAACGACTGCTACGCCGCGACTATCTTTTTCGCACCCTCTAGTATTTTTTGCCTAGTTTCCTCTAACTCGGCTTGTGCCCGAGACGGATCTACCACAGGTGCTATGGGGCTTGCCAAGCTATCTATTGCCTGCTGCAACACATTCTCTGGCCTTTCTAGTGGAGGACCTCTACTTTTCCTAGGTGCCTTGGGTGTTACCTCCGGATCTGGTGCTGGGTCTTTGCTCGCGCCAGCGTCATGCACTGTCATCATCACCTCAGCGCGATCAGGGGTGTGAGTGAGAAGCGCACCGTGAGTCGGGCTAAGGTGTGGCTCGCCTCCCTCGACGACGTGCTGCGGGTGAACGCAAGACACATCGACGCCGACGTAGATCTTGTGGGCACCAAACTTGACGAAGAGGCCATTGCGTCGGGGAGGTCACCTGCCGAAGCTCCCAGCATTGTCGCTGACGTAGTCCAGCGCTCCAAAGCGCTGAACGAGCCCAGATACGATGCGCTCGCCGGTGCCGATGATGCTTCACGTCCGGATCTTCACTCCTGCTAGCGCCGCTAGCCCCACGGTGGGCGCCAACTGTCATGGTGGTGTCACGGCAGATGCCATGGATAGGCTAAAGGTGGGGCCAATATGCACTAGAGGAATCTAGGGAGGGATAGTGTGGTAATTCCACACACAGTTGCTTTGTATTCTCTAAGTTCACTAAGTTTACAAATGCTCCTTGAGCTGTGTTGGGGAGAGGAGGAAGAAGAAGCTTTCTTACTCTCACCACTACTCCCACCCTATCGACAAACTACTCACCGGATAGCCCCTTCTATAGAGGCCCTAGCGCTCCTTATAAAGGGGAGGCTAGGTTGCCAGTTAGGGCATACGTGGAGGCATATTCCAGGGAATATGCCTCTCCCGAAATAGCAAATTGACCGGGTCTCCTTTACCGTTTGTAAGCCATGCACAGACTACGTAACCCTCTGCGGCGCCAGCGTCAGCCGACTTAGGCTACGTCACCTTTGTCGGCCATGCCCCGCTGGTCCCTCCCACTGTTTGCTTTGCTCACGCTCCAGTGCACAGATACCACCTTTTGACCAACGAGATACCTTCCTTCTCTTGCAAGCCTGGTATAACCTGGCTCAGACCAGGTTAATTCGGCCCCGTGGGTACCTGCAAACAAGATACAAAGAACCTGTCGACGTACGATATACGTCGGGCGGGACGCGGTTAGGCGGACATCCTCTAGGCCGGGTTACTTCGCAAGTCGGCCTGCCTTGAGGTGACTTGGCCAGCTCTTGATTTGACCTTGCCTTACCTCGGCTAACTCGGCCTTTATACCCCGGCGTGACCCTACCCGGGGTATCTCCGCAACAACTCTTCCGGCAATTTTCCTTTATTAAGGCCATTTACATAAACCTTGTGGCTTAATGCATCGGCTACGACATTTGCCGTTCTAGGATGGTATTGCAAACTTAAGTCGTAGTCCTTGATAAGTTCTAGCCATCTTCTTTTGTCTCTTGTTGATTTCTTTCTGTGTGAAAATGTATTTTAGACTCTTGTGATCGGTGAAAATTTTACAACGATTTCCCATAAGATAATGCCTCCATGTTTTTAATGCATGCACAACTGATACCAACTCTAGGTCATGAGTAGGATAGTTCACTTCGTGATTTTTGAGTTGCCTTGATGCATAAGCTACAACTCTACCTTCCTGCATTAGTACACCTCCCAGTCCTTAGTGAGATGCATCACAATAGACTTGAAAGTCTTTCCCAAGATCCGGCAAAGATAACACTGGTGCTGATACTAATCTCTTTTTCAACTCCTGAAAACTGGCTTCACATGATTTTGTCCAGTTAAACTTCTTCTCTTTCTTTAGCAGATTAGTCATAGGCTTTGCTATCTTTGAGAAATTTTCAATGAACCTCCGATAGTAACCTGCTCTAGGCTTAGGAAACTACAGATTTCTTTAACTATTTTAGGAGGTTCCCATTCCGTTACAGCTGCCACTTTTTCTGGGTCAACAACTATACCACTTCCAGATACTATATGCCCAAGGAATCCCACTTCATTCAGCCAAAATTCACATTTACTGAATTTGGCATATAGTTTGTGTTCCCTGAGTTTCTCCAGAATTAGGCGCAGATGTTCTTCATGTTGTTCGTTACTCTTGGAATATATCAATATGTCATTGATGAATACCACTACAAACTTGTCAAGAAATTCCATGAATACCTTGTTCATCATGTTCATGAAATAGGCCGGTGCATTGGTCAATCCAAACGGCATCACTGTATATTCATACAACCCATATCTAGTGGTATATGCAGTCTTTGGTATATCATGTTCTCTAATCTTTAGTTGGAAGTATCCTGATTGAAGATCAATTTTTGAGAACACACATGCTCCCTCCAGCTGATCAAAAAATCATTAATTCTAGGTAGGGGATATTTATTCTTTATGGTCACTTCATTAAGTGATCGATAGTCTATGCATAGTCTTTGACTTCGGTACTTCTTCTCGACAAACAAAACCGGTGCTCCCCAAGACGAAGAACTTGGTTGTATAAATCCCCTTTTCAACTATTCTCCCAGCTGTTTCTTGAGTTCTTTTAACTCGTCCACTGACATTTTGTAAGGTCTCTTTGCCCTAGGTCCAGTTCCTGGTAGTAAGTCTATCAGAAACTCCACATCCCTATCTGGTGGCATGCCAGGTAATTCTTCTGGGAACACATCCAGGTACTCCTTCACTATTGGTACTCTGTCTAGGCTAACCCCCTTAAGAGAATTAACCTTGGTCCCCTTGGGTTCAAAGTTAGACTTGAACCTGATCCGTTTCTTTTCTGGGTTTGTGAGCATAACGGTTCGTTTGGCACAATCGATCACTCCCTCATAACGTGTCAACCAGTCCATACCTAATATCACATCTAATCCTTGGGACTCTAGGATTATTAGATTAACTAGAAACTTGTTCTTTCCAATCTCTAGGATTATCTGTCGGCACCCAAAATTTACTATCATTTCTCCACCCGAGGAGCTTACCTTAATGGGACATCCAATAGTTTCGGTGGAGAGTTTGTTTTTGACTACAAATGCTCTTGAAATGAATGAATGCGATACACTGGTATCGAAAAGGAAAAGTGCAGGAAAGGAATTAATCTTGAACTTACCGATCACGACATCAGATCCTTCTTGAATTTCCTCCACATTGATGTGATTCACATGACCCTTTTGAAAAGGGTTCGGCTTAACCCCATCAGTCTTCTTCTCTGGGCATTCATTAGCATAGTGCCCTGTCTTCTTGCACTTGAAACATTCCACCTGACTGATGTCTTTCTTTGCTGGCTAATTGTGACGATTCTGACCATTTTGATTCCCATGGCCATGACCATTGTGGTTATTCCTATACCCACCTTTGTTGTGTCCATGATGATTGTTTCCATCGTGGTGGTGGTTATTGTTATGATGGTTGTTGTGATTCCCATTCTTTTGGAATCCAGAACTCCCGCTTCCTTCACCATGAGAACGCTTGTGAGGTGATCCTGGTCCGAACTTATCAAAATGGTGCTTCCTCTTTCTACCTTCAACTTGCTTCATATTGTTTTCTAGGATGGTAGCTTTATCGCATAGAGATTGATAGGTTGGAACATAAGCAACAGATAGTTGCATATATATTTCATAATTCAAGCCATCAAGGAATTTCTCCTTTCTCTTTGTGTCAGTGTCAACATCATCTGGTGCATAACTTGACAAATTGTTGAATTCTTTGATGTACTCAGAAATACTATGGTGGCATTGTTTGAGGTTGTGAAAGTCCTTTTTCTTCAACCCCATTATTCTAGAAGAGATGTGAGTGGTATGAAATCCATCCTCAAACATTTCCCAAGTTACTTCTTCAATAGGGTGAGTAACTTGGAAATTGTCCCACCAAGTAGCTGCATGACCTTCCAGTAAGTGTGCTACAAATCTGACTTTCTCTGCGTCAGTGCATCCAACTGTGACTAAGTCCTTATTCACAGAGCATAGCCAGTCATTTTCTACCATGGGATTAGTAGTACCCGAGAACTTGGCAGGTCTCAGCCTTAGAAATCTGGTGAGCATGTCCAGAGGTGGTGGATTGTTCTGGTTGTTATTATTGTTATTGTTGTTGTTCTGATTCTGGATCGCCATGAACTGAGTCATCATTTGCATCAACTGTGTCTGCGTAGTCATCATTTTCTGCATTCCATTGCCATTGTCGTTGTTGTCCTCGTTGCTACGGCGGGGATGCATCTGTGGGTTTAATAAGGGTAAGTAATGATAGATAACCCCAAAGAGAATAACAACATTCAACAAATAAGCACATGCAGGTTCAACATCACGACAATAACAAAGTTTGTGGAGATAAACATACTAGCATAGCCACCCACAAGTCGGTATGATCTATGCGACTCGATAATAAAACGATAGATAGATGGATATCACTACTCCTCCATGTCAACTTCCTCCTCCACTAGTGCAAGTCCTGCTGCGGCGAATCCTGCCTTGTATTCCTCCAAGCTTGTAGACAAAGCATCGATCTTCGCCTGTAAATCTCTCTTCTGTGTGCGCAGCCTCTCTATCACCTCGTGATCCGCCTCCAGCTCAATTTCCTCAAGCTCTAACTCGGTCTCCAAGTCTCTAATCTTCTTGTTCTTCTCCTGAACCCTCTTCTCTTGGCTCTTGAATTTCTTTTCCTGGTCTTCAAACTTCTTCTCCATTTCCTTGATTCGCTTCTCCTGTTCCTAGAAGGCCTTGTCCTTCTCCTTAAGTTGGACTCGTAGTTCATCGTTGCTGAGCATCACATTAGTCCTATCAGTATCCAGGTTCCTGATAAGGCTCTCTAAGTCCTAGAGGTGGTGACGCACAGGCTTGATAGTCTCCTTAGTGGCCTCGTCCAACACGATAGGCTCTCTGTCCTCGTCGCGCCTCCCAAAGAAGTGGATGTAGTGGCTCTTGATCTCGGAAGAGTGACGTCCACATAGGCCTCCCAACATGCTCCTGCATAGCCACGTCGAGGCCCCTCTCCAAGTCATCATGGAGTATCTTGAAGGCGATCTCCTTAGTTTGGGGCTCTGTCTCACGTCCTGGCCAGGTAACTCTGAATCCCCATAAGTCCTTCCTCTGAAACTTCCTCAGCTGAAGTCCCTAAATGGTAGGGATTGGAAGAGCGAGCACATGGACGAGCTCCAACATGCGAGTCCTGAAGCGAGTTCCCTTGAAATCCTCGGCCGTGCTGTAGACAAAATTCGGCATCTTTTGCATAGTATGGAGAAAATTAGTAATAACACAAGTCTAGAGAAAGAAAACACAAATAACAATAGATGCAAAGATAAAATCAACCAACAAAGCAATCCTCAAACCAAGTGGCAATACATTATTCAGCTCAAGCAAACAAGGTCCAAACATAGCTTATTTTTGCCATACCACATAAGTCGGTATGATCAAAATACTAACGTGATAAAACGCCAAGTGTGGTCGTCCAACTAGTACCTCACTCCTTATTAACCAAGGTAACAATCTAGGCATCCTTGGCAGCAATATGTTTGTCTTGCTTGCATAACTCCAAAGCCAAGTCTATAATATCCTTACTTAGTCGTTTTACCGTGGCCCTTGATTCTTGGACACGATGTTTCTCCTCCTTAAGATCCTCCAGAGTATTGAGCATTCTACACTTAAGTATTGCCCCAAGTTCCTCAATGGCTTTCCACGCAGCATTCCTTGCAGAGTCAAAGAATGACGTGTGCATTTCAGAGTTGGTGAGCATGCAGAATCCCATACTCTTTGGATCATCTTCCGTGTTCTTATATAAATGGAGTTGCACCCACCAATACTCTTGTCCTTCGTCTATCACAGGAAATCCCTTGTACACGGCTTCACCATCCATCCCGAAGCCGATCATGAGGTTCTTGAGTGCCTTGGGAAATTCCGTCTCACACTCAAGTGTCATAGTCATCAGTGGTCCCTTCTTGATAGATTCATTGATGGTGGACATCTACAAAAATAGATAAGGAAGGATGATCAGGAAAAGTTTTACGAGATGAAAAGACAAGTGTAAAATTTTGAATAGCCGACGACCCTATCGGAGGATGTCAGGTCGATCGTCGGTTATTCAAACGCCGACGAGGCCGGTCGGCTTTTGAAGAGCCGACTACCGCTCGATTTGTAAGATCTCACCATAATAAGGTAAGATCCCTGTGGTTGCAGTGCTAGTCCCTTGATCGAAATGCTAGCACCCACAGTTTAAGATGAAGTACAAAGAAACAAAGGTCATTTTTACATCGCATATCTAGGAATATAATAGTTCTTACAACTCACTTAGCCCAAGGCGAACATTATTCAAGGTTCACAAGACATAGTATAATAATAGAGTCTTTTGTCTTCAAGCGCCACATGAAAACATGCGAGTGTAGACCCGCAACCCTACTCATTATAAGAGTATCCTGCAACATAATAAGTTACAGCCACAAGGGTCAATACATTTGGAATTGTATTGGCAAGTGATACCATAGACACTTAGTATAATCCAACAACTACATGAATATATGGCTAAGTGTGGTTTTGGCTGACTTTGCTAAAAGCAAGGTTTTATCTAATAGTTTTTGAAGAGTAAGTTTTCTCTTTCAAAACACTAAGGTACCATTGATAGTCAATGAACCTTTAGCCCTGTTCACCCACAAGTTTTTATCTTAGAGAAATTTGGATGAGGAGATTATTGAACTGCTTCACTGTCTTGACGCTCAGAAATTGTCCATAACCGGGGACTCGACTAAGTACTTAGTTTTACCCTATCGAGAGGTGGTGCACTTTCCCCACAAGACTCGACATGCATCGAGACGAGACTTTTCAGAAGCAATCCCTCAGACCACAACGGACGCGTTCCATCCTATCATATCTACCACCCCCTGTCCAACAACTACATGAATATATGGCTAAGTGTGGTTTTGGCTGACTTTGCTAAAAGCAAGGTTTTATCTAATAGTTTTTGAAGAGTAAGTTTTCTCTTTCAAAACACTAAGGTACCATTGATAGTCAATGGACCTTTAGCCCTGTTCACCCACAAGTTTTTATCTTAGAGAAATTTGGATGATGAGATTATTGAACTGCTTCACTGTCTTGATGCTCAGAAATTGTCCATAACCGGGGACTCGACTAAGTACTTAGTTTTACCCTATCGAGAGGTGGTGCACTTTCCCCACAAGACTCGACATGCATCGAGACGAGACTTTTCAGAAGCAATCCCTCAGACCACAACGGACGCGTTCCATCCTATCATATCTACCACCCCCTGTCCAACAACTACATGAATATATGGCTAAGTGTGGTTTTGGCTGACTTTGCTAAAAGCAAGGTTTTATCTAATAGTTTTTGAAGAGTAAGTTTTCTCTTTCAAAACACTAAGGTACCATTGATAGTCAATGAACCTTTAGCCCTGTTCACCCACAAGTTTTTATCTTAGAGAAATTTGGATGATGAGATTATTGAACTGCTTCACTGTCTTGATGCTCAGAAATTGTCCATAACCGGGGACTCGACTAAGTACTTAGTTTTACCCTATCGAGAGGTGGTGCACTTTCCCCACAAGACTCGACATGCATCGAGACGAGACTTTTCAGAAGCAATCCCTCAGACCACAACGGACGCGTTCCATCCTATCATATCTACCACCCCCTGTCCGTCTGGCTGAGTTCTTGCAACTTAGTCGGTCAAGGCAGAGCCCATATGCCATGTGGTTGCACTGGAAGCTTCGCGGCAAGAACATCTCCAATCTCTTTGTTCCTAGGTGGCCGTCCACAAGTGTGATACACCAGCTGACCATAGACATGGCCCCTGAGTAACCACTCAACATAATCCAAGCAAGTCCCATTCCACCCAGGTGTTTCATTAACATTAGTTGTTTTCTTAGTCAAACAAAATAATATATTTCCATACTATCTTGGTATGAATTTCCACCCACGAATTCTAATAGCATGGCTAAGCACTCTAGCATACGATGTCTTTCAACTAGGAAATACTACCAAGATATAATCTATAGGGTAGCATAACATAGTATCATATAAATATTCCTACCATGCTAAGATCTACCAAAAATAACACTAGTGCAATAGTGAAAATAATAGGACATAAGATGAAATATCACTTGCCTTGGGAGCTAGGGGAATAGGTACAATCCTCACAACAACAAACTTCACAATCCACACAATCTACACAAAGAATAAACCAACAACAATAATACAATCAATATAGCATCACAAAAATATGAATGCATGCAAAATGCAATGTTATGAACCAAACTCTAAAACTTGCAGATTCTACAGTACAAAGGTTAAAATACTCTATCTAAATGCATAAGGAATACCTAAAAACAATTTATGGAGTAATTTTTATGAGAAAAATACTCCTAAAAAGGTTCTGCCTAAAACTCCAATTTTTCTGAAACAAAAGTGTGAAATAAGGCCTCAACAGTAAAGGTCTCATTTTTCTGAATCCATAGACACCAAATTTGCATTTTTCTGACTTGTGGATCAAAAGTTATTGAATTTCTAAGTTTAACATTTATTCTGTCTATTTTTCTAATTAAATAGACGCTCTAGCTGACGTGGCACAATCCTATTGGCCCGTACCGATTCGGTCGGATCGACCGCTGCGGGCTGTTGGATTCTAAGTGGCAATGGATGAACCAGATCAGCCCATACCCGTTGGACTAATGATCTAATCTTAGCCGCTGGCGATAGATCCAACGGCTCCTAGGGCTCGGCCGGGAACTAGCGGCGCTGACCTACTGCGCGCGACGGCGACACATCGGATGGGTGATGTTCCGGCGATTCTAAAGGGGAAAGGGGTCCGTGGACTGTTACGAGAGGTTGCCGCGGTCGAGGTGGTCTCAGTGATGGTCACGATGGAGAGAGGGATGCTCGGCTTCGTCCGGTATTCCTCGTCGGAGTTCTTGCCGACGATGGATCTCGTGTCTCTGAGACGGTGACGTTGTTCTGGGGCTCGAGCAGGCAAATAAAAGGGTTAGTAAGGTGCGCTCGGTTTAGTACATGCTAGTGGTGGCCAAAAAGGGGCGACGGGAACCCGAGTCTCACCGGAAAAGTCGACGGACGACGGCGGCAGGGGAAGACGCCGGCGATGATCGTGTCGACGACCTAGGGCAAGAAAAAGCGTGTGGCCAGGGTTAAAAGGTGTGCCAGGAGATGGTAAAGGGGATAGGACAGAGAGGAGGCCGTGAGGTGGTCGGAGCTCACCGGAATCGTCGCCGTAGTCGCGTCGGTGAGCGGCGGTTTGAGCTCTCAATTGGAGAGCCTGGGGGCTCTCTGGGGGTGGCGATTGAGGGGAAACCAAAGAGGAGGGAGAGGGGATTAAGAAGGAGGGGTTCCGGTGGTGTTTTTAATTTGTGCAACGCTCGAATTCGAGCCGATTAGAAATGACAGAGGGGAGGTGGTCAGTTCATCGCCTGGGTTGAAGACGGTGAGGTGGTAGTGACGTGGAAGTGGGGCCAACGCGTCAGTGTGTGTGGGGGCGGGTGTGCAGGGGGGCGGTGAGAAAAGGAGAGAGAGGGGAAGGGGTGGCCCGGGTGGGCTATTGGGCTGGGTTGGGCCGAATAGGCCAGGTGCTGCTGCTGCACTTTTTTTTCCTTTTTGCTTTTTTTCTTTTTAGTTTTTCTTTTCCTACGTTTTGAATTTAGCAAAAGGGTTCCAAATTGCCTCAAAATTTCACCAAATTTTTGGCGGACAAACTAGATGCAATGAAACACATGCCATGATGATATGAGTGCAATGATGATGGTTTTCAGATGAAAATTTTGGGATGTTACACGATTGCACCGAAGCCTGCATGGATCATGCAGCGTGTTAGGCTAATCCATTTCCCGCCATTTAGCGTTTATCTCCCGCTAGTAGAATCCTGCCACTATTTTGCGCCGTTTATCGCGCGCTAGTATTTTTCCCGCTAGTATTTCTCCAGCCATTCTTTCACGCCGTTTATCTTCCGCCAGTTCTTCCTACCGTTTTCTCCCACCAATTCCTCCTAGTTGCCCCTATAAATCCTGGCACCGAGATGTTATCTCTTCACCCTGTTATTTCTCATTCTCTCGCAATTCCTTCTCCTCTCCGTCATGAGTGTGCCCATTTCAGACCCAGCGTATAGGCCTAGCAAGATGAAAGATGCCAGGTTGCCACATGGGGTGACACACGAACGTTGTTGGTGCAGCCATCTCGTGAAGGTCAAGGAGTCGATCGATTTCTCCACCTGCATGGGCATGAAGTTTTTCATGTGTCCCAACTACGACGCAAGCCCACCCCGGCAAGCAAGTTCGTCATACGAGAGGCCTCCGGTATGTTCCTATAGCATGGTTAATATGAACCATTCACATTATTATGTGTTCTGTTAATCATTCTATTGATTTTCTTGCAGTCTCCCCCTCCACTTTGCAAGTGGTACCATTGGATTGACACGGAGCAGCCAGCCTAGGCCATGCAGGACATTGCGGACATGAGTCGGCTTGCAAGGGAGAGCTTTCTTGACAAGGAACATGCTGAAAGGATAGCCACGAACGAGAAGAAGGCTCGAGAGAGAGAAATGAAATAATTTAGAGCGGAACAAGCTTGAAACTACGAGCTAAACATGAAGAGAAGGGAGGAAGAGGAGCGGCAGGAACAGGTGCGCAAGGAGGCCCTGGATGTGAAAAGGAAGAGCTTAAGAGAAAGGGCTGCCGAGGCGCGGGATGTAGAGGAACGTGGGGACAAGACCGGGAAGTACCCGCACTGGACTCAGGGCATGTAGACGTATGTATCAGTACCGATGTATCGTCACTTCAGTTGTAGTGTCCATAAGTATCTTAATTTCAGTTGTAGTGTCTTAATGTATCTTCATTTCAGTTGTTGTGTCATGATGTATCTTCATTTCAGTTATAGTGTCATGATGTATCTTCATTTCAGTTGCAGTGTTGTGATGTATCTTAAGTTGAACATTAGTTTGTACTTGTCAGTTAATTTCAAAGACATTGTATCTTAGTTGTTCCCGCCAAAGTGTTTCCCGCCAAAATGTTTCCCGCCAAAATGGTTCTTGCCAAAATGTTTCCCGCCAAAATGCTTCCCGACAGAATGTTTCTCGCCATTTTTTGTTCATTTACCCCTATAAAACCCCCTCCTCACGAAGTTGTGTAAGCAAAGCCATCCCGTTTTTAGCCAGTATGTTTCCCGGTTTTCCCTACGACCATAGTTTTGTGACACTGATGTCCATCAGCCTTTTTCATTTGGCCAGGAAATTTAGGATAGAAAATAATCCAACCCCATTGGAGGAACTCATTGCTAGTGATTGTCTCCTCACTGAGATGGGTGAGGGATTACATAGAAAAGGGTGGCCGAAGTGGACCCTAGAGGAGATATGGCAAGAGCTTCTTCGGATCAATGTTAGGTGGGGCAAGCAAAGATTCTTCAACGAAGAGGCAAGGTAGAGGGAAGCCAAGCACCCTTGGCTGTGGATACAACAGAGTGAAGACTCCGACGATCTCTTCATGCCGTCGGTCGGTGGTACAAGGGATAGAGCAGAGCGTGCCAAGGCGCAGGCCAAGAAGAGAAATGACAAGCTAGAAGAGAGTGAAGATGAAGATGATATATTCATGCCTCCTGCCGCTGGGACTAAGTGGAGAGCTGAGTGGGACAAAAGGCTGGCCAATAAGAAGGCATTGTCTAAGGGTAAAGACGAGGCATCGTCGAAGGGTAAGAGCAAGGCATCATCGGTCAAGGCATCGTCAAAGGGTAAGGGAGAGGAAGAAGATGAAGATTATATCTTCATGCCGCCCCCGTTGGGACCAAGACGAGGGATGATTGGGACAAGGCGCAGGCCAAGAAGAAGGCATCGTCGAAGGGTAAGGGCAGAAAGAGCAGACCATGAAGAAGGCATCATCGAATGGTAAGGGCATAGTCGTAGGGATACAGAGCACTCTTATTCATATACCGCAAGTTATGTTGAACTGTGTTGCAAGCTATGTTGAAGTGTTTGTCAGATAAAAAATGTGAAATAATAGAAAGGTGTCTCATACATAGATAGATACAAGTCTCATACATAGATAGATATACCTATGTCTCATGCATAGATAGATATCACTGCCACCGGTCTCTATCCATTCCTGAATTTTTTTAATCTTTCTGCCAGGCCTCCTCCTTGTACCGGGTTGGTCAAATCCTGGAAAATCGCAAAGAGCAATGGGTTCTTCCTCCGGTGCTGCTGCTCCCGCTACTTTCTGTGCAGCTACCGCAGTCGCATGAGCCGCGACAGCTGCTGCTATTGCTGCTTTCCTCTGCCTAACATGTTTTTTAGTGAATTCATCCAGATAGGTCTGACACTTGATATACTTACACTCCTGGTTCTGCTTGCAAAGCTTCTTGAATAGGTTCTCGGGGCCTTGTTCCTGAACTGTGAGAAAATGTTGGCCCCTAGATGCCGCATGCACCAACGACTCTGCATGTCCTGCCATGGAGTTGCTTCATCAGGAGCAGGCTGCGTTAGCTTCCTTATCGCATTGAGTATACCCGGATGCCTGTCATGAAGGACGCACACATTCGGTATCCCTCACAATTTCTATCTTCAGCTGCCTGAAAAACCATACCCAACTCTCGGTGTTCTCGCTCTCCACGAAAACAAATGCAAGTGGAACAACTTGACTGTTCCCGCCTTGACCTATGGCAGTCATGATCTGACCCCTGTACTTGCCAGTGAGAAATGTACTGATTACCCACAAGTATAGGGGGGGTATCGCAATATTTTCGATAAGTAAGAGTGTCGAACCCAACGAGGAGCAGAAGGTGCTGGCTAGTGGTATGGATCAGGAATTCTCTACAAATACTTAGCAAACAGATTTTTAGGGGTTTTCGATAAAGCAAGTAAACAAAGTACGAGTAAATAAAAGACAGTAGGAATAAATGCAGCAAGTGGCCCTATCCTTTGTGCAGCAAAGGACAAGGCGGTTGTATTACTTAAGATGACCAAACGTTCTCGAGGACACATGGGAAGACTGTCAAGTGCTTTCGCTTCATATAGTTGATTAATCTTCCCTAGCTTGCTAAGTGTTGTGTGGGTGAACCTATGCTAATGTACCGCCCCATCCAAGACTAATACATACTTGTGATTATACCCCTTGCAAACATCCGTAACTACAAGAAAGTAATTAAGGTCGAAACCTAACCACATCTTTAAACTCTAAGACCCTTACGTCCCTTGTGCAATGGTTTCCTAACAGGGGTTCAGGTTTCTGTCACTCCGGCAACCCCTACGATTAGTAGCCAAATGCACAATGCATTCCCCTAGGTCCATATAGGTGAAGTGTCATGTAGTCGACGTTCACATGACACCACTAGAAGAAGTACACCACAACTTAAACAACAATCTATTGAATCTTTCTCAACACAACTCCACTACTAACAACAAGACTTCTCCCATGTCCTCAAGAACAAAACAAACTACTCACAAGACATCATATGGATCATGATCAGAGATGGAATAATGATGTATACCAATCTGAACATAAACAATAATTCAATGGTTCACTCAATAGCATCAACTACAGACAGTAATCAACACCGGGAAAGGTTCCCCTATGAACTATGCAAGATTCAACACAATTGTTACAACAATATGGAAATGGTGATGAGGGTGCTAATGGTGATGATGGTGGTGATGATGATGATGATGATCTCGATGAAGTCCAGCTTGATGGTGGTGTTTATGGCGACGATCTTCCCTCTCCAGGAAGGAATTCCCCCGGCAGAAATCTGTCTGCCGGAGAGATCTTTCTCTCTCGGTGTTTTCCGCCCCGCAGAGGCGGCGGAATCTTTCTGTGGTCCCTCCCCGAGTCTTAGGGTTTCGTGGGGATGATATACACCAGAGGGGAGAGGCTAAAGTGGGCCAGGGTGGCCACACCACCTCCAGGCGCGGCCTAGGCCTGCCCGCGCCATGGGGTGGTGTGGGCCCCCTGTGGCCCACCTCCACTCCATCTTCTGGCATCCTTAGTCTTCTGAAAAAATAGGATTTTCCATATATTTTCCCGGATTTTCTGATCTTCGCGAATTTTGCCTCCAAACAGCACCTTTTCCATCAGAATCCTGACTGCAGCGGTCCATGCTCCAAAAGTCATCAACCATGCAAAAACAGATGAAATAACATAAGTATCACCTCTCAATACGAAATATATCAATGAATAATAGTGAATTAAGACATAGAATTGTGATGCAAAATGGACGTATCAGGGATTCTTCCGTATCATCGGGCAAGGGGTACCCCGTTGGCGGTTCTCTATGATACACATGTACTTACGATGACAAGAACTTACCGGTGACTAAACTTGAGTAGCATGAGGAGCGGCCCTCGTATTCAAGGGGCATGAGATTTCAAGCTCTTGTCATTGTAAATACATGTGTATCATTAAGAACCGCCAATGGGGTACCCCTTGCACATGACACAAGAGCTATCCCATAATCAAAATGACAAGGCAAGTAGACAGTGAGCATCTCAACGATCTTTTTATTTGGTATTTGCATAGGTTTTTATTGAGGATGCTTCATAGAATGCTCACTATAGTTATGCTGCAAATTTCCACCATGATTAGGCATGGCTTAGGCTAGCGGCCTAGGCGTTTCTCTAACACACATATAAACTCCATGATCTTACAAGTTCCACTTTTATTTCACACCGCCGGGATCCATAAGCAAAAGAACATGATATCAACTAGGTATAAGTACCAATGAAGTGTTGAAAGTGGTCCCCATGATACATGGTTCTACTAACTTCAACTCATAAAGCGCAAGCATATACGCAACAAAGAAGGACCCAATGGTTCAAGTTTATTAAATGCAAGAAAGTAAAGTGTGCCATCAAGTTCGTGAGAGCTTTAATCACTAATTTTCACATAACAAGTTTAATTTGGGAGGTAGATAAAACAAGAATTTACTTGGAATAGCAATAATGCTACTAGGTAGGTATGGTGGACACAAATGGCAAAGTTTTTGGTTTAAAGGAGGTGGATGCACGAGAATAATTCCCTCTCAGTACAGGTTTTTGGCTAGCAAGGCTGCGTAGCAAGTATAAGAGTTGAAGGAAACAAACAAACATACAAGTGATAAAAACAAACATGCAATCTTCCTTGGAAGCACAAAAGATCTTAACTAGAGAATACTAGACTTATGAGCAAATCAAGAAAGAAATATGATGAAATTATTTTTCTCTAGAGCACTTCTATCTTTTCTTTCAACTCTCAAAAATAGTGTGCTACTGACCGAGCCAGGTTTGCCAAAACCAACTAAATTAACTTGATGATCCCAAAGTGATACCGATACTAACAAGAAGATCAATCATACAACCACGAATTGAAAACTAATATAAGCTATGCAAAAAGAGTGATTGATAGAACTTCTCATTAATATTCCATAATGGCAACTCACACCAAGGGATAGATATCTAACGAGAGAGGGGACACTTTCATAATACAAACCATACTACTTAATAACTCCACTATTCATGATATGACTCTACTAAAAAGGTAAAAAGATAGAAGATAGTGATGTGATACCGTGGCACTCCCCCAAGCTTGGGAAAAAACAAGGGGATGCCAAACCTGATGACGAATTACTCCTTTGGTGGTGGTGGTATCCTCTCGATGAGCTCTCTAATCAATTTCCCCAAGTCCTCAATCTCGAAGGTGAGATTACGAATCAGCTGTGAGTTTTGCTCAATGCGGCTCATGATCATGTCATGTTGAGAATTCTAGCTCTTGCTATTCTTTCCCCACTCTTCCTCCTTGAAGTCTTCTTTTCCTACATGGTTATGGATAAAGGTATGGAAGGGATTCTTGGTGTGTGGAGGAAGTGACCGTGGAGCCAAACTGTGACGGGGAGCTTTCCCCCCAGTCTGCATCCATGCCGTCCTTCTAACCCTGATAGGTTTCGTCACCACTCCAATGCTTGCAATGTTAGTGCCGGCATGTGGACGTTGGCCTTGCTCCTCTTCACCTTCGCTCTTGATCTCCTTCTCCTGCCCGGGGTCTTGGAGGTCTTCCTCCATAGGCTCCTTTCCTTTATCCTTGGCGGACACCATTGTGCTTCTAAACTTTCAAAGAGTATGTCCTGGCAGAAACAAATCGAAACAAAAACACGACGAAAACACGATATATGAACCTCAGGAGATCCGGAGGGTTATATATTACGAAGTTTCATATCAAGAGGAAGGTACTGGGAGAAAACGAGTCAGAGGCAGAGTCTGAGGTGGCCTCACCACCTAGTGGCGCGGCCAGCGGTGGGCCCACGCCACAGGGTGGTGTGGGCTACCCTGGCTCCATTTCCGTCCCTTTTTTGCTTCGTAACTTCCCTTATTGACTGAAAACTTCAAAAATATAGTTGGATTATATTTTCGCGGAACTTTTCTTACCAGAACTATTACCTTTTTGAAAACAGACTCTGCAGGTCTCCGAATATGGTCCTTGATGAATATCTCCGGAGTTATAACTTGAAAGGCATCAATATTTTCATCTTCATACACTTATTACTTGAGTCATAAAACCCTTCTCTTCCTTATTACACCATTATCTCCACTTCCTGGAAATTTCTTTCACACAAAACTTCACATAGTTCTCATTAGCAACATTAGTATAAGTGAAGTGATAAAAACTTTTGAGTCCAACTTCAACTGAAAACCATCAAATATAAGCTACTATAGCAATTCCTTCCGAAAACCCAAAAAGAATTCAAAAAGGAAATCGAATAAAGAAGCAACTGCAAGAGTGGCAAAATCTGTCAAAACAGACCAGCAGGTAAAGATCGATTTTTTAGAAAATCTTATGTTGCTCAAATCAAAAAGTACAAAACTAACGAAAGTAAAATCACAACCTGGGGCAGAAGCACAAAAAATTACAGCTCAATCCGACGTACAGAGATCTCTCACGAATATTTACGGTGAAGCATAAAAATCTGTTTCGGGACAGCAACTTCCCCAAATATTACTTCTCTCTCATTAAAGGTTGATCTTGACACAACAACCAAACAAAATGGATAAGGAGCGGTTATTACCGAAGTAATAACTTCCAAGACTCAAAGAAACAAAAACAAACTAAAAGAAAAAACAAATTGGGTTGTCTCCCAAAAAGCTCTTTCTTTATAGCCATTAAGATGGGCATGATAATTTTGAAGAAGCTCTCATAGGGATATAAATTGAAGTGAAAGAGAGCATTAAGAAGCAAAAACACACACATTTAAGTCTAACCCACTTCCTATGCAAGGGAATTTTGTAAACAAACAAGTTGTTGAAACCAGAGGCTACTTGCATAAGAAGGCAAAAGAAGCGGAACACAAAAACTTTCACCATAAAACGAGGAAACTTGATATTATTGAGATACATAAGAACACTTTTCCCTCTCTCATAGTAACTTTCAGTATCATGCATAAACTTAACAATATAGCTATCACAAGGACCATCATATCAATGATTCACTTATTCTAACAGAAAACACAGGAATTCTAGCTCTCATAACACTACTTTGCGAAACCATATTAGAGGTATCCTTGCAAAGGATAGGGTGTCCATATTTTTCATACTTAGTGACAAAGTCTTTCACACTTACTATTATAGGTTCATCAACCATTTGTTTATTAGGTTCAACAGCTTTATTTGAACTTTCATTAACCATACTAGCTATCATAGAATGTTCCTTTACCTTAACTGGAAAAGACATTTTCTCAATATAAGGTTTAGGTAAAACATGATTAGCAGTATAAACTCCAGTATTTCTTGCAGGAACACTCTTAGCAATATCTTTATAAGGTTCACGATACTTATTCCACTTCTTTTTAGGCACTTCAATGTAAGAAGCAAAAGCCTTAAAATAAGAAGCAATAGCTTGAGAATCTAGACCATAAGCATTTTTAATATTTTGAAAGTCATCAGTTCCCATAAAAGATTCTATGCATTCATAATCATAATTTATACCTGACTTTCTACCTTTGTCATTCTCCCAAGCTTCAGCATTGTCTTGAATACGGTCCAGAAGATCCCATTTAGCTTCTTCTTCCATACGAGTGAATGATCCAGCACAAGAAGCATCCAATAAATCCTTGTCATGTAGAGGGAGCCTTGCATAAAACTTATTGGTAATAATATTGTTGGGGAGCTCATGAATGGGACATTTGAGCATTAGTAACTTCAATCTCCCCCAAGCTTGAGCTGTACTCTCTCCATCAAGAGACCAAAAGTTGTATATTTGATTCCGATCTTTATGATCTTACTAGGAGGATAAAACTTTGAATAAAAGAGAGGTACTATTTCCTCCCATTCCAGAGCTTGACCATTCTTCAGCAGCTTATACCATTCCTCAGCTCTTCCTTTTAGTGATAATGAGAATAACTTCTTCTTAACTTGATCTGTAGTAATACATGCACACTTGAACAACCCGCATAATTCGTGTATAAAGAGCAAATGATCACCGGGATGGACAGTTCCATCCCCAACATAGTAGTTATCCATAACACGATCAATAATTCTTGTAGGTATTTTGAAAACATCATTCTCAGCAGGTGGTGGCTTATCTACTACCTTAGCAGTGGTAGTAGCATTACCAAATAAGAAACTCAGCGAATTATCCATAACAAAAATAAAGCAACTAGCAGAAGTAAACAATACTCAAAGTAGAAGTTTCCTTTACCAGTTCCACTCTCCAATAGCGCTTCACTCCCCGGCAACGGTGCCAGAAAATAGTCTTGATGACCCACAAGTATAGGGGGTGTATCGCAGTATTTTCGATAAGTAAGAGTGTCGAACCCAACGAGGAGAAGAAGGTGCTGGCTAGTGGTATGGATCAGGAATTCTCTGCAAATACTTAGCAAACGGATTTTTAGGGGTTTTCGATAAAGCAAGTAAACAGAGTACGAGTAAATAAAAGACAGTAGGAATAAATGCAGCAAGTGGCCCAATCCTTTATGCAGCAAAGGACAAGCCGGTTGTATTACTTAAGATGACCAAACGTTCTCGAGGACACATGGGAAGACTGTCAAGTGCTTTCGCTTCATATAGTTGATTAATCTTCCCTAGCTAGCTAAGTGTTGTCTGGGTGAACCTGTGCTAATGTACCGCCCCATCCAAGACTAATACATACTTGTGATTATACCCCTTGCAAACATCTGTAAGTACAAGAAAGTAATTCAGGTAGAAACCTAACCACAACTTTAAACTCTAAGACCCTTACGTCCCTTGTGCAATGGTTTCCTAACGGGGGTTCAGGTTTCTGTCACTCCGGCAACCCCTACGATTAGTAGCCAAATACACAATGCATTCCCCTAGGCCCATATAGGTGAAGTTTCATGTAGTCGACGTTCACATGACACCACTAGAAGAAGTACACCACAACTTAAATAACAATCTATTGAATCTTTCTCAACACAACTCCACTACTAACAACAAGACCTGTCCCATGTCCTCAAGAACAAAACAAACTACTCACAAGACATCATATGGATCATGATCAGAGATGGAATAATGATGTATAACAATCTGAACATAAACAATAATTCAACGGTTCACTCAATAGCATCAACTACAAAGAGTAATCAACACCGGGAAAGTTTCCCCTATGAACTATGCAAGATTCAACACAATTGTTATAGCAATATGGAGATGGTGATGAGGGTGATGATGGTGATGATGGTGGTGATGATGATCATGATGATACCGATGAAGTCCAGCTTGATGGTGGTTTGATGGCGGCGATCTTCCCTCTCCGGGAAGGAATTCCCCTAGCAGAAATCTGTCTGCCGGAGAGATCTTTCTCTCTTGGTGTTTTCTGTCCCGCAGAGGCGGAAGAATCTTTCTGTGGTCGCTCCCCAAGTCTTAGGGTTTCGGGAGGATGATATACGCCAAAGGGGAGAGGCTGGAGTGGGCCAGGGTGGCCACACCACCTCCTGGCGAGGCCTAGGGCTGCCCGCGCCAGGGGGTGGTGTGGGCCCCCTGTGGCCCATCTCCACTCCGTCTTCTGGCATCCTTAGTCTTCTGGAAAAATAGGATTTTCCGTATATTTTCCCGAATTTTCTGATCTTCGCGAATTTTGCCTCCAAACAATACCTTTTCCATCAGAATCCTGACTGCATCGGTCCATGCTCCAAAAGTCATCAACCATGCAAAAACAGATGAAATAACATAAGTATTACCTCTCAATACGAAATATATCAATGAATAATAGTGAATTAAGACATAGAATAGTGATGCAAAATGGACGTATCATGTACCATCCACACAAATGACTGGTCGAAAGTGAGTGAAAGATTCTATGCATATAGCAAATGAGAAGAACACTCGATGCAACACCCTCAAATTGGGTTCTTGAGGCAACGTAAAGTGTTGGATGTCGACGTATGTGCTTGGATTCCTAGCCTGCAGTGTCTGGAGCCTCCGAACAACATAGTTGTATCCGTGTCGAAAAGAGCCAAATCTTGCCTCCAGTGCCCTCTGCTTAGTCCTCCAAGCCTTTTATTAAGAAATATTGTAGCGAAATCTGACAGCAACTTTGTTGATGTTATCTTTCACCACCATGGCTTTGGTCTCCACTATCTCAGTGTATAACAGCCTGGCCAGGAGGGTTGACGTGAGATTACGATGGTTTTGAAGGACGTTGGGAAGTTGACATGTGTGCTGCACAACATCAGTAACCTTCCAGTTGGTTTCATACATACGAACATGGGCATGGACCCTGGACGGACATCTGGCTTCCTTGCAGACCAATGTCAAATATTTTTGGGATGACACCGTCGTTTTGAAGACTCATTGCATGTACAATGCCCACACAATGATTGCTTCCTACAGATGTCTCTTGCTAGGATATAATGCACCTAGGGAGATGTTGTTCGCGTGATAGTGCCACGCAGAATCATGCCCATTGTTCACTTTCATTGTTGTTGTGTGGTCATCATTCCATGATACCGGAATTGGTTGGACGATATCTTCTTGATCAGACTCGGTGGAATCATGAGAGTTATCACTGTCGCCTTATGAATCTTCGGATTCCATCTAATCTTGCAACCAACCTTCTTGTATCTCATCTTCGTCGGCCTCACCACTGAAAAATCTTCTCCTGTTCCATGACTACCTTCAGCTGATTCATAACCACCACCATCGGTGTGTGCATAACTACTCTGACCAGGTTCATAACCACCATCGTCGGTGTGTGTATAATTACTCTGACCAGGTTCATAACCACCACCACCATCTTGGCCTTGATTGCTCTGGCCATGATAGTAGCCACCACCTTCGTATACGGCTTGACTGCTCTGGCCATGATCATAACCACCACCAGCATGTTCTGTCTGACTACTCTGGCCATGATTGTTCCCAGCCTCTTTCGCCATAGGAAGAACTAAGAAAGTGGGGTTAACTACCCTTTTTAGACCAGCTTTCACCCATTTTACCCATTTAGCTTGCACTTTTATCGGTCTCAACTAAAAATCAGGTTTAATCCTTGACTTAGTCCATAATACATGCACATCGATAGTATGGGTCGGAGGGAGCCCTAAACGAGCAGATAACCAATCCTTCAACTATGTAACGGACACTGTTTCAGGATCCTAGAGCACTTCATCAATAAAATTAAACTCACCCAAATCAACTCCGTACTCGTTTGTTCTCACGACACCATCACCATAGTAGAACCTAAACACTACATTATTGGACATAACTTCCGACCTAAAAAAATACCGCAATTTGTCAAATGCCCGTACAATGGCACATTATAGTCTACAAATATACTTATATCCTATAGCAAAATAATCTTGCAGCAAATAGACCACATCCAAA
Organism: Avena eriantha; assembly: GCA_910589775.1. Classification (NCBI taxonomy): domain Eukaryota; kingdom Viridiplantae; phylum Streptophyta; class Magnoliopsida; order Poales; family Poaceae; genus Avena; species Avena eriantha. The sequence continues at coordinate 231,688,401 of OU342742.1, read as the reverse complement.
GCTACCGATAAACATACACAAATGACTACAGTTAGCAAGAAATTAGGGTTTATCCTTGAAGCGTGCGAGTCCTACCGTGCAGCAGCCGCCACTCAGCGGATCAGCAACTCCACCTGCACCTGTCTCAAGTTACACCCCCAACCTTAACCATAGCCATTGCTCCTCAAGAACTCCACCAAATCCCTCCATAAAAATGCCTCAAATCACTTCACCAGGCTATCCTGTTAGTAGATCGGGACTCTACTAACTTCCTAATATGTTTCAGCAACACCTTTAGTGGAAAACGGAGAAAAACTTAGCACCAAATCTGTGCAGCTCCATGGGACGAGAGGAAGAACTAGAGCTCGCAGCTAACGCGGGGCTGAGGGAGAGGAAGAAGGAGGCGAGAGGGGCTAGCTGCAGTCGCGTGACCATAAAAAGGGCAGCCTCGGCTATTCAAAAGCCGACCGTGGTGTCGTTTTTCAAATGTCGAAGCCACCGCTTTCCTCTGTTGTTGGCCGACAGCCCGACTAGGTGGGCCCCAGTCTCTGCTGTCCTCATAAATTGAAAAAACGAAAGCGACTGCTCGTTACTTCAAACGCCGATGCCGCGTGCTCGTTCTTTCAAAAGCCGACCACGCGTCCTTGTTTTTTCAAATGCCGACACTGCGCTAGATTTGAGATCTGCCAGATTTGCGTATGATGACCCACAAGTATTGGGGGTGTATCGCAGTATTTTCGAGAAGTAAGAGTGTTGAACCCAACGAGGAGCAGAAGGTGTTGATGAGTGGTATGGATCATGAATTCTCTGCAAATACTTAGCAAACAGATTTTTAGGGGGTTTTGATAATGCAAGTAAATAAAGTACGAGTAAATAAAAGACAATAAGAATAAATGCAGCAAGTGGCCCAATCCTTTCTTTAGCAAAGGACAAGCCGGTTGTATTACTTAAGATGACCAAACGTTCTCGAGGACACACGGGGATATCGTCAAGTGCTTTCGCTTCATATAGTTGATTAATCTTCGTTAGTTTGCTAAGTGTTGTTGGGTGAACCTGTGCTAATGTACCGACCTTCTTAGGACTAATACATACTTGTGATTATACCCCTTGCAAGCATCCGCAAGTACAAGATAGTAATTAAGTAGAGACCTAACCATAGCTTTAAACTCTAAGACCCTGACGTCCGTTGCAAAGATTTCCTAACGGGGTTCAGGTTTCTGTCACTTCGGCAACCCCTATGATTAGTAGCCAAATACACAATGCATTCCCCTAGGCCCATATAGGGAGAATATCATTTTGCGGCCCGAAAGTTGGGGCGCCCAGGAAACGCGGTACCCGAGTTGATGTTAATCACCGCGATTCGAAAAGTTGGGGCGCCAATTGCTGAGAGGGGTGTTTCGAGTGAATGATGGCCAAACCCAATATTTTCAAATCGCGCTCGTTAAGTCAGGATATTGTTTTACACTAGTTCCTGTTGTGCCCCTTCTTCGCCGGTCACTCTTCTTAGCCACCCTGCACATGTCGTAGGGGCAAATCCATTACTGTACTTTCCTAACTCTCGACACTAAATCTGGCTGTGGCTGCGGCAGTCCCTTTTCTTCCCTTCCCCGACCCTGAATCTACCGGCGGTGGAGGACCTTTTTTCTCCCTCCCCCGACACTGAATCCGACGGCGGCGGGCCAGCATGTCTTGCAAGGCGAAGGTTGTAGCTACCTCGCTGACTGATTCGGGTCCATCGGGGCCAAAGTCTGGGGCTCAACACGAAGCAGCGGCGAGGTCTTTAGCCTCGGTTAGCGAGGAGGCCAGCAAGGATTCTGCTCCCAAGGTACCTATGAGCAGCGGGTTAAAGAGAAAAGCAAGGCCGGCGGCGGATTGTTCGTCTCCGGTGGGCGGATGCGGCACCCAGTTCTTGAAGCAAAACCTGGGAGAAGAGCGAGAGGTGAATTTTTCTAATCTGTGCCTTATCTTGCAAGTAGATTAGGTACGACATAATATAATCGAATGAACTGAAAAGTTCCCCTTTTTAATCAAATTAGGCACATCTTTGATACAAGGGACCTATATGAGTTCATAGTTCATGTTCGCCAGTACACTGCAAAACTTGATTTTGGTTGCGAGAGGGTTGTGTTCGGGCAAGATGTGCATCTGCTTGTGAATTGCAAAGAGGTTCTGTCCGTTTCGCAGCTGGTAGATATGCTTTCCGCTAGAATTCCCTAGGGTTCTAGACAGAGGACACAATTGGTGTGGCGCAACATGAATGATACCTATCAGCAAATTGAGCACTCCCATGAGCTTCAGATGGTTTGGGAGTGTTGTGCAGCTGATCGTAAGGTGAAAGTTGAAGCGATGATTGATGATATGTATGCAGATGCTGGAGATCTTGCTGCCAGAGCTTCTGCTCCTAGAGAATACGGACCAATAGATGCTAATCTAGATAAGTTCAGTATACACATAGAGGTGGATTCATACATGGCAAAACTTGATGAGGGAGTTAATAAGCCAGTTTTTTCATGTACTGTGGAGATCATTGTCAATTCCAAAAACATAACTCTTGATGAAATGAGAGAGATGATCGGTAAGGAAATCAGTATTGTCCCTAAGCAGATGGCAAAAATCCGGTGGTGGCATCATAAGAAGCAGCAATTCATAGATGTTTTGGATACTGAAGATCTTATGCAGATTATGCGATGAGAGAAGCGAACCAGGAAGGTGTTCTTCCTTGGTACCATTTCTAATGTTGTTGAATAGGTTATTGTGGATGTAGAGGACCCTGTAGTGGCTGAACAGAATGAGGTAGTCGACGTTGATGAGATCTGATGAGAGCTGCTACCCTAGGCTTCTCATATGGACCACGAGGTTCCCCTACCTATATCTGTAATATTGACTATTGTTGCATTTAGAGCATGTTTCTGTGATTATGTTTGTTGAGAGATTGCGATATAATGTTGTGCGAGCTGTTGAGATTTTCGGACATGTCACTCACTGAAACCATCGTTGTTGTAATAAGACATAAGTACATTGTAGTTGACATGATTATGTTTCTTAAGATGATGTACCGTACTTGTTTCTGTTATTATGTTTGTTGGGACATTGTAATGTATTGTTTTGTGAAACCATGACTGGACAAGTGATGCATAAATACATTGTAGTTGACATGATTATGTTTCTTGAGATGATGTACTGTACTTGTTTCTGTTATTTTGTTTGTTGAGAGATTGTAATGTAATGTTTTGCGAAACCATGACAGGACAAGTGATGCGTAAGTACCTTGTAGTCGACATGATTTTGTTTCTCGAGTTGTTGTAATATACTTGTTTCTGTGATTATGTTTGTTGAGAGATTGTAATGTGATGTTTTGTGAAACCATGATGTGATTATGTTTGTTGAGAGATTATAATGTAATGTTTTGTGAAACCATGACTGAAGAAGTGATGCATAAGTACCTTGTAGTTGACATGATTTTGTTTCTTTAGATGATGTAATATACTGGTATGTTTTCGCTAGGCAATGAAATTGGGATGGAGGGAGTACAGGTTTTGTTGGAAATATGCCCTAGAGACAAATAGTAGTAAAGACTATTATCATATTTCATATAGTTTATGATTAAGTTTTATATCATGCTATAACTGTATTGAGTGGAAACATCAATACAGGTGTGATATACAAACAACCAGGGGTTCCCAGTGAAACTCAAGTCACTGGTTCATTGGTCAACAGATGATCATGTTTCCTGATCATGTGGCATTTATGCTAGTTAGAAATGGAGTCAACTCATTATGAGAATGAGATGATGAACCAATACCCAACCTAAACATCGTGACCCGATCATGTCACCAAGTTCAAGTTACGATGATTAGAAATGGATCCTCGTAGACTATTCCTTAGGCTGTGAGGCTATATCAATCACTGTCTCCCGAGAGTGCTTTGATAGCATCAAGCGCCACTTGGTAATATAGTGGTTATAAAGGTGTGTTTAGGTACTCGGAGGAAACCATTGAGGCAATATATGTCAACATCGGGATTTGTCCGTCCATGTGACGGGAAGATACTCAAGGGCCCACTCGGAGAGGTTATATCCAATAGCTGCGCAACATGTGATTTGAACATGGGGATATCACTTGTCAGAATGAGTCAAGTAGCATTGTTCGGTAATGAGATTGAACACGACATGGTGATGTCATTGATCAGATCTCGGTCAATGCAAGTATCGACTGGCAAAGGGAATAATACACGACTGTCCCGATTCAAACGACAAAAGATCTTCGTGGAACGCATAGGGGTTACATGGCCATCCAGGTCCCTCTGTCGATCATTGGTGCAGGAGTGTCCCGACCATGTCTGGAGTGTTCCCAAACCGTGGGGTATCACGCTTAAGGGCTTGATGATGCTTAGAGAGTGTTTATAGGATCGGAAGAATCACCGAAGAATAGTAAAGAGAAAACCTGAAGGGTTTCGGTAAGTCTGGAGGATGTCCGGAGTGGAGGTGGAAGTGTTCCATAGCCACGTAGGTTGAATAATATGTGAATGAATGTTAAATATTGATTTAATCATTTATTCATAATTATTTAATAAAGAGAAAATCAATTTAAATGGTCAAAGGCTTAATGGGCCAATTCTCGGAGGGGAGAGGGCCCATTAGGGAAAGGGAGAGGGAGAAGGGGCCAAGGGTGTGGTCGGCTGGGCCTAGCCCTCCCCCTCCCCCACGCGGGACCCACTAGGGTGGCCGGCGGCCTCCCCTCCCCCTCCTCTCCTTTAGTCCCACCCCGGGACTTTGAGGGAGGTAGTATCTCCCCTCCCCCTATATATAGTGGGGGTATTTGGCCAAATAAAATACACCAATAATCAATCAAGGTCTTCTCACTTTTGGGAGGACCTATAATTGATATTTTCTCTCTTTCCCCTCTCTCTCGTGACCGTGGTCCCAAGTCTGGACTGCGCGAACGAGAGACATCTTCACAAAGGAGCGCTGTCGCGCTGCGGGATTCGGATCCGGGAGCTCTACTTCCGCAACTGCTGCTTGATCTGGGAAGCGGGAGTCATCGTCAGGCACCGGACGTGTGTAACTCCCCGCGAGGTGTCGCACTTGAGGCACTGAAGTCGTTGGAGCCATGGGAGCACAAGGACTTCATCACGACCTTGAGGTCAGCTTCGGCTCGTCTACATCAACCATGCTCTCCTGAGTGTTGACAACGCTTTTCGGTCTTCAAGGGTAAGTTCGCGAAAAGCCCCTCCTGTTACTGTATTACTAATAGATAGGTCCTGGCAGTTTCAGGGGCATAGGGTAAAATTTTATTGTTTTGATGCGCGGAACCCCTACAGTGGTATTAGAGCTATATCTAGGCGTAGTAATGCTAGTACGGGTAGAACACACGAGATGTAGCATCTGGGTGTTGATCTTTTAGTTGTTACCCTCCCACGTGTACTTGTGTATACCGCAGTAATGCTTGATGAAGCGGCCCCCAACCAACTTTACGCGTTCATTCGCGAGACTGGTTCATGCTTGACATACGTCTTGTACCGTATAAAGTAGCTTAGGGGGGGTGTCTGTCTCTCTCGCATTAGTTGGTATGCCATTTGCAATGGAGGGCCCCGAAAGGGGTGTAGTAGAGACAACTACTTGATCATCGTTGTGCTGAAAGTTCGTAGGTAAGAACGGTTCTTGTGCGAAATCCCATTCAGCCACGTAAAACATGCAACGATAAAGTAGAGGCGTCTAACTTTGTTTTGCAGGGGGCGTTCCTTTGTGATATGCTTGTGGCAAAGATAAAGTGATTACCTTTTGTTACGTAGTAGTAGATAGTCACGGAGGTGACGGACTACCACGCCGGAATGACACTGGTACCCTAGTGTCTACGGCGCCAGAACCCTGGTGCCCGAATCCGGTGACGACGGGTGGAGATCATGACGTGAAGGACCATGTCACATCGCATTTACATTCAATGTTATTGTTTGTGTATCTTATTGTGTGCTAGTATTAGATACTCGACGGTAGCCTAATAAGATGATCCCTGTTAAACTTACCAATGATTGTGTTCCCCCTTAGTGTGCACCACCAAGAAAGTGCTTTGGTATGAGGCGATCCATGGTACATGCATGGGTGTCAGACATATCTACGTTTGCATACAATGGGTGTAAGCCATGTTGCACATCGAATACACTAAGGTTGAGTTGGCGAGCCTAGCATGTGCAGACATGGCCTCGGAACGCGGATGGTCGAAAGATCGAGCACGAGTCGCATGAATGATGTGACCGACATTTAGCTTCCACCCTTGAACCCACATTGATGGCCGTGACGATCGGGGGAGATGTGGCTCATAGGGGTCATGTTATCACTAGGAACCCTTCTAGGGATAGGTGTTTCTGCGTGGAGTTATTATTAACTCATTTAATTATAAACTTAGTCTAAATTCCTTTTGCAATTATAAATGTAGAAAAGTTCTCCACGGTGCCACCTTTCATGTTGACGATTGATTGGTTAGAAGGAGAGAAAAGCTCAAATTAGATGGATCAAACTTCTCCATATGGGTTGCGCATCTGCACGTTCTCCTTAGCGAGAATGACGTAGTCGACTACATACTCGATGAGATGGATTTGGATCAGCCCATTGACCTAGAGACCCTAGAGCAGTGGGAAGACCGCTATCTCCGTCGGGAGATGGCCTCCTTCATTTCAGTTACAATGTGTTTTGGAATGGTGGACGAGCTGTGGCCTTTCGTGGGTGATCTCAACCCTCGTACGGTTATGCTACAGCTTAGGACACATTTCGTGGAACAAGCACGCATATGGGAGCATGAGCTGATGGGAGACTTCTTCTCCATTGAGATGGAGGAGAACTCATCACTTGACGACCACTTGGAGCGCATGCCTGATGTGTACATGAGGCCTGCATACTTCCTGGATAGCTGGATGACGGGATCTTTTGCAAATGGCGTTGTGCTGCGGTCGCTGCCACCAAGCTACCAAGCACAAGTCAGGACTTGCATTATGAGGGACGACGCGGAATCAATGGAATTCCACCGGTTCGTGACACATCTCAGGAATGTGTTGGTTGAACCAAATGTCGCTGAGGTCATCAATAACAAAGGTATATATTTGATATACAATTTTATAAATGTTATAATCTTGCAAACACATTTGCAGTGTTAAGTATATTTGATACTTGTTCTGTTTTGCTGAAAACAGGTCCTTCTGCATGAGAGGTGCTTGCTGGAGAGGAGGTGACATTGCGTGTTGATGGCAAGCATGATGATGATGGCCGATGACACTCTCCCTCGACATTTATCACTTAGTTTATGTTTAGGATAATTATTGTAATCAAAATATTGTGAACTCCTTTAGTGTGTCTCACACTTTGTGAGACGGTTATTCATATGACTGTGTAACAAATAGTTGTTCTACTTTTATGAATGATTTCTATTCGTGTTCATATCTTGTTTGATTATATGTGAATTATCCTTGTTGTTGTGAAACTAATTGATAATGCATGAACATTTGTAAAATATTGAAATGCCTTAAAATGCCCAACTTAATGATATGTTCATTAACGAATGAAAAGCCATTGTTTAAATTCAAAGTTATAATGATAATATGTGAAAGTCATTCGATTTCTTATCACATATAAACCATGCCTAAGTTCGGCAAAATAACTTGAACACAGTGTATTACTTGAATACAAAGTGTTTTAATGAATTGTTAAAAGTAAATACATATTCGATGTATTGTGTTTTGACAAAATGGTAATTATCATTATACAATTGTTTAAAAGTGTAAAGTAGTTTACCAAAGGAAACATGAATATGAAACTATTTGATTTGATCAAAGTGTTTCATCAATAAAAGGGTATAAATATAAAAGAGGATCTAATTACTATGATTTGATCAATAGTAATGAAATTCGACTTTATAAAGAATGGCATAAAATAAGTTGTGGAATGCAAAGCGTTTTGAAATGTCAAAATGCAAAGCATCATAATGTGATATTAGATATCAAATCGGGTGAATAGATGGCGCCAAATAAATCGGTGTAGTGTAGATGTAGAGACCATTAGTTAGAAATAGTTAGCACTCAATTAGAATATATAATGAACCATTTGAATTCGTGAAAGTTTTGGGGTTATTCGATATAACCAAAACAATAGCGAATAAGTCCTTGTAGAGTATTCACTCAAAACTTTGAATACAAAATCCATAGCTGAAACCAAAAGAGAAGCAAAACTGGTATTGCTTGGATTTTGGTGCATTCTTGAGAAAGTTCACTTTAAGTGATGTTTCTCGATTATGGAGCAAATGGAAGATAGTAAAAAAACACGATGATGATTTAAAACCCTGCATCAGAGTGTTGAGAAGCGCAACGGACAACGTTCCTGAATGATTCTCTTCACAAAGGAAAGAATCAATGATAATGATCATTGTGTTTTCCCCACTGGTGTTTTCACTACATGAAGTAGGATTCAAAATGTAACCCATATCTTGTATGGAGAAATTTGTGAATCATGTGTCATGATTCTTGGAATATGATATACCTATGAACTACTAAGGAAATAATGGTAAACTAGAATTATGAGAAATCCTAGAAGCAAAATCCCCTTGAGATTAGAAAGCAATTCGTTGCTGAATCTCACAAGTAAAAGGGGTTACTTGAATTTCCCAAATGACTGCAAATCCATAGTGGAAAAGGGGGTGAATGACAAAAGCACAATTTGTCAAGTATTGGACGAATTCAAATGAATTTGATTCAAGTGTGCTAAATGTTTAGTGGATTTAAAACTAGTAAAAGTACTAGTATCTCATAGTAAATCTCCAAATTTGATATTTGATCAAAGGATTTGAAGTTGTTCAAAATAGTGAGTGGATGTGCAATTTGCATGAAATTGAGTGGGAGCTATGAAAGTCTTCCTAAAACAATATGTTATTGACATATTTTTGAGTGGGAGCTTATAGGAGTAATCCTTAAGTGTGTTAAGAATGAAAGCCCAAATACTTATAAATAATGATTTATAAGATGTAGAAGTTGATAATAGGTCTATTATGATATTATGTAGTATTCCATAAAGGGATTATGAAAATGGTTTCAGAATAGAAGTTAATTAAGGAATTGGTCCTTAATAACTTCAATTAGGAATAGTATTAAGTTTAACATCAATGGTTGAAAGAAAGAAAGGATAATCATCATCCACTATGTTGAGACATAGGTTCTATCTCAGAAAACCATGATGATAACTTAACATAATATGTGAACCAATAAGTAACGTTTGAAAGTGATTAAGTTCGAAACACAGAACGTTGAGCTAAGTTTATCCGCAGTGTCTAGTAGAGAACTGCAGACATGTTTTCCAAATCCATAAAGGATAACATATCTTAAAACATAAAGGGTTATGTTATAAGGGAATATGTTGGAAACTCTTGTAGATACCGATTAAAGTCAGGTAGGAAGCAAGGTGAACAAAAACATCGAAAGATGCATAGAGTGCACTAGTGTTTCGATGATTACATTTATAATAACAGATAAGGGTACCATCTAAAGTTTTGTATAATTTTATGGCGGGGCTAGTTCGCTTTTAACGTAGAATGATGTGTCCCAGGGCACAGTGCTCATGAGAAAGCCCTCGAGGTTGATCTAAAGTCACTGTAGGCTCCTGGAATCAAGCCTCGTTCTGCTGCCATAGCGACGATCCATACACACAGATGTTATCATGTGATGATAAAGTATTAATGTCAATCAAGGTGACATTAGTAAGTTGCAAAGGATTTGGGACTGTAAAGTACAGATCCAAGACTCAATCTCTTCCATGAGCAAGCATGTTCAGGGTACCGGATATATGGTGCCAATGATTAAAGAAAAAATGCAGCTAGTGTATTTGTACTCTAGTGCAAGTGGGAGACTGTTGGAAATATGCCCTAGAGACAAATAGTAGTAAGGACTATTATCATATTTCATATAGTTTATTATTAAGTGTTATATCATGCTATAACTGTACTGAGCGGAAACATCAATACACGTGTGATATACAACCAACCAGGGGTTCCTAGTGAAACTCTAGTCACTGGTTCATTGGTCAACGGATGATCATGTTTCCTGATCATGTGGCATTTATGCTAGTTGGAAATGGAGTCAACTCAATCCGAGAATGAGATGATGAACTAATACCCAACCTAAACATCATGACCCGATCATGTTATGAAGTTCAAGTTACGATGATTAGAAATGGATCCTCGTAGACAATTCCTTATGCCGTGAGGCTATATCAATCACTGTCTCCCGAGAGTGCTTTGATAACATCAAGCTCCACTTGGTAATACAATGGTTATAAAGGTGTGTTCAGGTACTCGGAGGAAACCGTTGATGCAATATATGTCAAGAGCGGGATTTGTCCGTCCATGTGACGAGAAGATACTCAAGGGCCCACTCGGAGAAGTTATATCCAATAGCTACGCAGCGTGTGATTTAATCATGGGGATATCACTTGTCGGAACGAGTCAAGTACCATTGTTCGGTAACGAGATTGAACACGACATGGTGATGTCATTGATCAGATCTCGGGCAATGCAAGTATCGAGAGACAAAGGGAATAAGACACGACTATCCCGGTTCAAACGACGAAAGATCTTCGTGGAACACACAGGGGTCACATGGCCATCTAGGTCCCTCTGTCGATCATTGGTGCGGGAGTGTCCCGACCATGTCTAGAGTGTTCCCGAACCGTGGGGTATCACGCTTAAGGACTTGATGATGCTTAGAGAGTGTTTATAGGATTAGAAGAATCACTGAAGAATAGTAGAGAGAAAACCAGGAGGGTTTCGGTAAGGCCGAAGGATATCCAGAGTGGAGGTGGAAGTGTTCCATATCCACAGAGGTTGAATAATATGTGAATGAATGTTAAATGTTGATTTAATCATTTATTCATAATTATTTAATAAAGAGAAAAATCAATTTAATTGGTCAAAGGCTTAATGGGCCAATTCCCAGAGGGGAGATGGCCCATTAGGGAAAGGAGAGAGGGAGAAGGGGCCAAGGGGGTGGCCGGCTGGGCCTAGCCCCCCTCCCCCCTGCGTGGGGCCCACTAGGGTGGTCGGCGGCCTCCCCTCCCCCTCCTCTCCTTTAGTCCCACCCTGGGACTTTGAGGGAGGTAGTACCTCCCCTCCCCCATATAGTGGGGGTATTTGGCCAAATAAAATACACCAATAATCAATAAAGGTCTTCTCACTTTTTGGGAGGACCTCTAATTGATATTTTCTCTATTTCCCCTCTCTCTCGTGACCGTGGTCCCAAGTCTGGACTGCGCGAACAAGAGACATCTTCACCGCGGAGCACAATCGTGCGGCGGGATTCGGATCCGAGAGCTCCACTTCCGCAACTGCTGCTGGATCGGGGAAGCAGGAGTCATCGTCAGGCACCAGACGTGTGTAACTCCCCGTGAGGTGTCGCACTTGAGGAACTCAAGTCGTTAGAGCCATGGGAGCGCAAGGACTTCATCACGACCTCGAGGTCGGCTTCGGCTCGTCTACATCAACCACGCTCTCCTGAGCGTTGACAACGCTTTTCAGTCTTCAAGGGTAAGTTCGCGAAAATCCCCTCCCGTTACTGTATTACTAATAGATAGGTCCTGGCAGCTTCAGGGGTTCAGGGGTGTAGTGTAAAATTTTATTGTTTTCATGCACGGAACCCCTACAGGTTTAATATTTGAAATAAGAATGTATGAAGAGAATCCGTATTAGGTAGGACACAGTAATCCAGGGAAAGGGCACAGTATCCATTAAACTATTATAACATGCCAATTTAGTCATTGTTGTAGCTATAGAAGGGCTGCTCTCTCTCTCTCTCTCTCTCTCTCTCTCTCTCTCTCTCTCTCTCTCTCTCTCTCTCTCTCTCACCGACGCCGACGCCGACTCCATCGCCTGCGATGACGCATTTGCCATGCTGTCCTTGAACGGCGAGGACGACCAGTTGAGCAGCGACAGCCTTCTCTCCGACATCGAGTATTCCATCCATGATGTGAGTTCCTCTGTTTTCTCAGGCTAGGGTTAGGCAATGTAAATCTCTCGATCTGAGCTTCGTATGTGCATGCAATCGTGTTCAATTTCAGCTTTGCGTTTACCTATAGGTACCACGGACGATATACGACTCCGAATTGGAGGGCCTAGATCTCGATGGAGAAGTGCCATGTGACCATGAGCTAAAACTGAGGACATATGTTGCATTCGAAGGCAGTAACACTGGGAGAAGGTTTTTGGGCTGTACAAATCAGGTTTGTTTACATTATGTGCAACTGTGACATGAAGTAAAATGTATCATGCATCTTCATAACACTATAGTGTGTGTGTTTTTAGGTTGGCCCGGTATGTAAAGAAGTAGAGTGGGTGGATCTTGAGTGGCCAGATGCACTTAAGAAATGTTTGCCACCGTTATGGGAGATGTATGAATTGGAAAGGCCGGGGAGATTTACTGATGTAAGTGATGCAGCTGAAAAAATTACAAGCTGTCAGTACGAAATAAGGATTTGGAACAAGAAATCGAGAATTTGCAGTCAGATCTAACTGACAGAATCAATGGGAGCTTGGTTGTTGGAATTGCAAAGAAGCTTCAGGATAGTCACAGGTCGCTGATTCATAATGTAGAAAAGTGTTGGAAATATGCCCTAGAGACAAATAGTAGTAAGGACTATTATCATATTTCATATAGTTTATGATTAACTTTTATATCATGCTATAACTGTATTGAGTGGAAACATCAATACACGTGTGATATACAAACAACCAGAGGTTCCCAGTGAAACTCTAGTCACTGGTTCATTGGTCAACAGATGATCATGTAGCATTTATGCTAGTTGGAAATGAGGTCATCTCATTCGGAGAATGAGATGATGAACCAATATCCAACCTAAACATCGTGACCCGATCATGTCACGAAGTTCAAGTTACGATGATTAGAAATGGATCCTCGTAGACTATTCCTTAGACCGTGAGGCTATATCAATCACTGTCTCCCGAGAGTGCTTAGATAGCATCAAACGCCATCTGGTAAAACGGTGGTTATAAAGGTGTGTTCAGGTATTCGGAGGAAATCGTAGAGGCAATATATGTCGAGAGCGGGATTTATCCGTCCATGTGACGGGAAGATACTCAAGGGCCCACTCGAAGAAGTTATATCCAATAGTTGCGTAGCGTGTGATTTGATCACGGGGATATCACTTGTCGGGACGAGTTAAGTAGCATTGTTCAGTAACAAGATTGAACCCGACATGGTGATGTCATTGATCAGATCTCGGGCAATGCAAGTATCGAATGACAAAGGGAATAAGACACGACTGTCCTAGTTCAAACGACAAAAGATCTTCGTGGAACGCACATGGGTCACATGGCCATCCAGGTCCCTCTGTTGATGATTGGTGCGGGAGTGTCCCGACCATGTCTGGAGTGTTCCCGAACCGTAGGGTATCACGCTTAAGGGCTTGATGATGCTTAGAGAGTGTTTATGGGATCCATAGAATCACTGAAGAAAAGAAGGGAGAAAACCGGAAGGGTTTCGGTAAGTCCGGAGGATGTCCGGAGTGGGGGTGGAAGGTCTTCCATGGCCACGGAGATTAAATGACATGTGAATGAATGTTAAATATTGATTTAATCATTTATTCATAATTATTTAATAAAGAGAAAATCAATTAAAAGGTCAAAATGCTTAATTGGCCAATTCCGAAGGGAGAAGGCCCATTAGGGAAAGGAGAGAGGGAGAAGGGGCCATGGGGTGGCCGGCGGCCCTATTGGGCCAGCCCCCACGTGAGGCCCATGAGGGGGTGGCCGGCGGTGCCTCCCCCTCCCCCTCCTCTCCTTTAGTCCCACCCCGGGACTTGAGAGGAGGTAGTACCTCCCCTCCCCCTATATAAGGTGGGGTATTTGGCCTAGAAAATACAACCAATAATCAATAAAGGTCTCCCCACTTTTGGCAGGACCTCCAATTGATATTTTCTCGCTCCCCCTGTCTCTCGTGACCGTGGTCCCAAGTCTGGACTGCACGAGCGAGAGACATCTTCACCGTGAAGCGCCGTCGCGCTGCGGGATTCGGATCCGGGAGCTCTACTTCCGCAACTGCTATTGGATCGGGGAAGCGGGAGTCATCTTCAGGCACCGGACGTGTGTAACTCTCACGAGGTGTCACACTTGAGGCACTCAAGTCGTTGGAGCCAGAAAGAGCGCAAGGACTTCATCACGACCTTGAGGTCGGCTTCGGCTCGTCTACATCAACCACGCTCTCCTGAGCGTTGACAACGCTTTTCGGTCTTCGAGGGTAAGTTTGCGAAAAGCCCCTCCTGTTACTGTATTACTAATAGATAGATCCTGGCAGCTTTAGGGGTTCAGGGGTGTAGGGTAAAATTTTATTGTTTTCATGCGCGGAACCCCTAAAGTGGTATCAGAGCTAGATCTATGCGTAGTAATGCTAGTACGGGTAGAACACACAAGATGTAGTGTGTGGGCGTTGATCTTTTAGTAGTTACCCTCCCATGTGTACTTGTGTATACTGCAATAATGCTTGATGAAGTGGCCCCCAACCGACTTTACGCGTTCATTCGCGAGACTAGTCCACACTTGACATACGTTTTGTACCGTATAAAGTGGCTTAGGGGGGTGTCTATCTCTCTCGCATTAGTTGGTATGCCATTTGCAACGGAGGGCCCCGAAAGGGGTGTAGTAGAGACAACTACTTAATCAGCGTTGTGTTGAAAGTTCGTAAGTAAGAACGGTTCTTGTGCGAAAGCCCATTCAGCCACATAAATCATGCAAAGATAAAGTAGAGGCGTCTAACTTTGTTTTGCAGGGGGAGTTGCTTTGTGATATGGTTGTGGCAAAGGTAAAGTGATTACCTTTTGTTACGTAGTAGTAGATAGTCACGAGAGTGATGAACTACCACGCCGGAATGACACCGGTACCCTGGTGTCTACGACGCCGGAACCCGGTGACGGCGGATGGAGATCACGACGTGATGGACCATATCACATAGCATTTACATTCAATGTTATTGTTTGTATGTCTTATTGTGTGCTAGTATTAGATACTCCACGGTAGCCTAATAAGATGATCCCTGTTAAAATAACCAACGATTGTGTTCCCCCTTAGTGTGCACCACCAAGAAAGTTCTTCGGTATGAGGAAGGCCGTGATGATCGGGTGTCAGACATATCTACGTTCACATACAGTGGGTGTAAGCCATGTTGCACAGCGAAAACACTAAGGTTGAGTTGGCCTAGCATGTACAGACATGGCCTCGGAACGCGGATGGTCAAAAGATCGAGCACGAGTCGCATGAATGATGTGACCGACGTTTAGCGTCCATCCTTGAATGCACATTGATGATCGAGGAGATGTGGCTGATAGGGGTCGTGTTATCACTAGGAACCCTCTTTGGGGATATGTGTTTCTGAGTGGAGTTATTATTAACTCATTTAATTATAAACTTAGTCTAAATTCCTTTTGCAATTATAAATGTAGATGGCTCACTGTGAAGCTTACTTTGAGATTAAGGATTGGGTAAAGGGTGAGAAACTTAGACTTGATGGATCCAACTTCCCTAGTTGGCTTGTGCGCCTAGATGATCTCCTTACTAGGAATCATGTGGTAGACTACATACGCCGCACGATGGATTTGACTGAGCCAGACTACTATGAGACCCCACAAGAGCTGGCAGGCCACTACTATCGTCAAGAGATGTCCACTTACATTCAGATAATAATGCGTTATGGGATGGTGGATGTACTACATCCTCTCATTGGTGATCTTGACCCATATTCGATGGTGGATCAGCTGAGAGCAGAGTTCATAGGCCATGTGCGCATGTGGAAGCACGAGTTGCTTGGAGAGTTCCTTTCCATACAGATGGAGGAGCATACATGTCTGAAGAGTCACTTGGAGCGCATGTTTGATGCACACACGAGACTGGTTCACTTCGTGGATTACTGGATGGCTGATCCATTTGCGATAGACGTACTGCTTCGGTCATTGCCTCCCAGCTACAGAGGACATGTCCGGAGTAGCATCATGAGTGGTGATACGGAAGCATTGGACTTCCATGAGTTCATATTACGTTTCCGGAACGTAAAGGTTGAACCAATCGCCGGAGAGGTCATCGATGACCAAGGTATATATTTGATATACAATTTTATAAATGTTATAATCTTGCAAACACATTGCAGTGTTAAGTATATCTGATACTTGTTCTATTTTACTGAAAACAGGTCCTTCTGCATGAGAGGTGCTTGCTGGAGAAGAGGTGACGTTGCGTGTTGATGGCGAGCATGATGATGACGGCCAACGACACTCTCCCTCGACATTTATCACTTAGTTTGTGTTTAGGATGATTTTTATAATCGAGAGATTTGAACTTCTTTAGTGTGTCTCACACTTCGTGAGACGGTTATTCATATCAGTTTGTAACAAACAATTGTTCCACTTTTATGAATGATTTCTATTCGTGTTCATATCTTGTTTGATTACTTGTGAATTATCCTTATTGTTTGAAACTAATTGATAATGTATGAACATTTGTAAAACATTAAAAAATGCCTTGTTTAAAATACCCAACTTAATGATATTTCATTAATGAATGAAACCATTGTTTAAATTCAAAGTTATATGATAATATGTGAAAGTCATTTGATTTCTTATCACATATAAATCATGCCTAAGTTCGGCAAAATAACTTGAACACTAAATATTACTTGAATACAAAGTGTTTAAAGAATTGTTAAAAGTACATACATATTCGATGTATTGGGTTTTAACGAAAATGGTAATTATCATTAAATGATTGTTTTAATATGTAAAGTAGTTTACCAAAGGAAACATGAATATGAATCTATTTGATTAGATCAAAGTGTTTCATCAATAAAAGGGTATAAATATAAAAGAGGATCCAATTGCTATGATTTGATCAATAGTAATGAAATTCAACTTTATAAGAGTGGCATAAAAGTGATTCTGAAATGCAAAGTGTTTTGAAACGTCAAAATGCAAAGCATCACAATATGATATTAGATATCAAAAGGGGTTGAATGGAAGGCACCAAATAAATCGTTGTAGTATATATGTAGAGACCATTAGCTTAGAAATAGTTAACACTCAATTAGAATTAGTGAACCATTTGAATTCGTGAAAGTTTTGGGGTTATTTGATATAACCAAAACAATAGCGAATAAGACCTTGTAGTGTATTCATTGGAAACTCTGAATACGAAATCCATAGCTAAACCAAAAGGAAAGCAAAACTCGTATTGCTTGGATTTTGGTGCATTCTTGAGAAAGCTCACCTCTAGTGATGTTTCTCAATTATGAGCAAATGGATATTAGTGCAAAACACGATGAGGATTTAAAACCCTGCATTAGAGTGTTGAGAAGCGCAACGGACAGCGTTCCTGAATGATTCTCTTCACTGAAGGAAAGAATCAATGATTTTGATCATTGTGTTTTCCCCTCCACTATTGTTTTTCACTATATGAAATAGGATTCAAAATGTAAATCCATATCTTGTATGGAGACATTTGTGAACCACTTGTCATGATTTTTGGAATATGACATACCTACAAACTACAAAGGAAATAATGGTAAACTAAATTATGAGAAATCCTAGAAACAAAATTCCCTTGAGATTAGAAAGCAATTCGTTGCTGAATCTCACAAGTAAAAAGAGTTACTTAGAATTTTCTCAAAATGACTGCAAAGCCATAGTAGGAAAAAGGGGTAAATGACAAAAGCACAATTTGTCAAGTATTGGATGAATTCAAATGAATTTGATTCATATGTGCTAAATGTCTTGTGGATTTAAAACTAGTAAAGTACTAGTATCTCATAATAAATCTCCAAGTTTGATATTTGATCAAAAGATTTTGAAGTTGTTCAAAATAGTACGGAGGTATGCAATTTACATAAAATTGAGTGGGAGCTATGAAAGTCTTCCTTAAACAATATGTGATTGACATATTTTTAAGTGGGAGCAACATAAGACTCAAATTCAAATATGTAGGAACGTAGTTTGAGTAAGAGTACTGACTCATACCCAAATATGTTAGCAACATATTTTGAGTGGGAGCTTATAGGAGTAATTCTTAAAGTAAGTTAAGGATGAAAGCGCAAATGCTTATAAATAATGATTTATAAGATGTAGAATTTGATGACAGATGTATTATGATATTATGTAGTATTCCTTAAGGGATTCTGAAAAGTGTTTCAGGATAGAAGTTAATTAAGGAACTAGTCCTTAATAACTCAAATTAGGAATAGCATTAAGTTTAATATCAATGGTTGAAAGAAAGAAAAGGATGATCGTCATCCACTATGTTAAGACATAGGTTCTATCTTAGAAACCATGATGATAAAGTTAGCATAATATGTGATCCAAATAAGGAACGTTTGAAAGTGATTAAGTTTGAATCACAGAACGTTCAGCTAAGTTAGTCTGCAGTGTCTAGTAGAGAACTATAGACATATTTTCCAAATCCATAAAGGATGACATATCTTAAAGCATAAAGAGTTATGTTATAAGGGAATATGTTGGAAACTCCTGTAGATACCAATTAAAGTCAAGTAGGAAGCGAGGTGAACAAAACATCGAAAGTTGCACATAGTGCACTAGTGTTTCGATGAATGCATTTATAATAATAGATAAGGGTACCATCTAAAGTGTTGTATAAAGTTATGGCGGGCTAATTCGCTTTTAACGTAGAATGATGTGTCCCAGGGCACAATGCCCATGAGAAAGCCCTCGAGGTTGATCTAACGTAAATGTAGGCTCCTGGAATCAGGGCTCGTTCTGCTGCCATAGCGATGATGCATACACACAGATGGTATCATGTGATGATAGAGTATTAATGTCAATCAAGGTGACATTAGTAAGCGGCAAAGGATTTGGGACTGTAAAGTACAGACCCAAGACTCAACCTCTTCAATGAGCAAGCATGTTCAGGGTACCGGGTATATGGTGCCAATGATTGAGAACAAATGCAGCTAGTGTATTTGTACTCTAGTGCAAGTGGGAGACTATTGGAAATATGCCCTAGAGACAAATAGTAGTAAGGACTATTATCATATTTCATATAGTTTATGATTAAGTTTTATATCATGCTATAACTGTATTGAGTGGAAACATCAATACACGTGTGATATACAAACAACCAGAGGTTCCCAGTGAAACTCTAGTCACTGGTTCATTGGTCAACAGATGATCATGTTTCCTAATCATGTGGCATTTATGCCAGTTGGAAATGAGGTCATCTCATTCGGAGAATGAGATGATGAACCAATACCCAACCTAAACATCGTGACCCGATCATGTTACAAAGTTCAAGTTACGATGATTAGAAATGGATCCTCGTAGACTATTCCTTAGACCGTGAGGCTATATCAATCACTGTCTCCCGAGAGTGCTTAGATAGCATCAAACACCATCTGGTAAAACGGTGGTTATAAAGGTGTGTTCATGTATTCGAAATAAACCGTAGAGGCAATATATTTCGAGAGTGGGATTTGTCCGTCCATGTGACGGGAAGATACTCAAGGGACCACTTGGAGAAGTTATATCCAATAGTTGCGCAGCGTGTGATTTGATCACGGGGATATCACTTGTCGGGACGAGTTAAGTAGCATTGTTCAGTAACGAGATTGAACCCGACATGGTGATGTCATTGATCAGATCTCGGGCAATGCAAGTATCGAATGACAAAGGGAATAAGATACGACTGTCCCGGTTCAAACGACGAAAGATCTTCGTGGAACGCACAGGGGTCACATGGCCATCCAGGTCCCTCTGTTGATCATTGGTGTGGGAGTGTCCCGACCATGTCTGGAGTGTTCCCGAACCGTAGGGTATCATGCTTAAGGGCTTGATGATGCTTTGAGAGTGTTTATGGGATCGGTAGAATCACTGAAGAAAAGAAGGGAGAAAACCGGAAGGGTTTCGGTAAGTCCGAAGGATGTCCGGAGTAGAGGTGCAAGGTGCTCCATGGCCACGGAGATTAAATGACATGTGAATGAATGTTAAATATTGATTTAATCATTTATTCATAATTATTTAATAAAAAGAAAATCAATTAAAAGGTCAAAAGGCTTAATGGGCCAATTCCGGAGGGAGAAGGCCCATTAGGGAAAGGAGAGAGGGAGAAGGGGCCATGGGGTGGCCGACGGCCCTATTGGGCCAGCCCCCCACGTGGGGCCCATGAGGGGGTGGCCGGCAGTGCCTCCCCCTCCCCCTCCTCTCCTTTAGTCCCACCCCAGGACTTGAGGGGAGGTAGTACCTCCCCTCCCCCTATATAAGGTGGGGTATTTGGCCTAGAAAATACAACCAATAATCAATAAAGGTCTCCCCACTTTTGGGAGGACCTCCAATTGATATTTTCTCTCTCCCCCTCTCTCTCTCATGACCGTGGTCCCAAGTCTGGACTGCGTGAGCTGGAGACATCTTCATCGTGGAGCGCCGTCGCACTGCGGGATTCGGATCCGAGAGCTCTACTTCCGCAACTGCTGCTGGGTCGGGGAAGCGGGAGTCATCGTCAGGCACCGGACATGTGTAACTGCCACGAGGTGTCACACTTGAGGCACTCAAGTCGTTGGAGCCAGAAGGAGCGCAAGGACTTCATCACGACCTTGAGGTCGGCTTTGGCTCGTCTACATAACCACACTGTCTTGAGAGTTGACAACGCTTTTCGGTCTTTGAGGGTAAGTTCGTGAAAAGCCCCTCCCGTTACTGTATTACTAATAGATAGGTCCTGGCAGCTTCAGGGGTTCAGGGGCGTAGGGTAAAATTTTATTGTTTTCATGCGCGAAACCCCTACAAAAAGGAGAGGGATCAGCTTAGGGAAGACAAGAAGAAGCTAGAGTACTGCATTGCGGATCTGTTGAAGGAACTGAAGAAGGCGCGTGAGGGTGAACAAGGACAGACTATAGAGGATAAAGGAAATTCGAGATGAATAATTTATGTTGTGCTAATGCCGGAAACTAATTAACTGTAAGACTTGCAGTTGCGCTTTCTTAAGTAAGCCAAACTCAATCCTCGAGAAAATTAATTTCAGACGAACACACATATCGTGCATAGAGTTAAGTTCACGCTTACAAAATCACCACTGCAAAGGATAAACAAGGCAGTTCAGTACTAAATAGACATATGTTGTGTTCAAGCGAGCCTGGCCCGGAGCTTCTTGTTTTCCTCCCTAAGATCGGCCAGCTCCTTCAGTACTTTGTCGTGCTTCAGCCATAGGTTCTAGCGCTCCATCATAGATTGGAGAAGTTGGTCCGTAGCTATACGATTTTCCTTCAAGATCCCTTTCACGATCTCCGTCTGCTTCCTAGCCGAGGTGCGACCTTCACTGTGTAGCTTCGCCCAGCTGGCGTTTAAGTCCTTCAGTTTCTGGCACTTGTTAGAAAGGGCCGCGAGTTCAGCGCGTAGGTGGTCAAAGGCCAGTTTCTAGGAATTCTGGTTCTCCCTTTGGATTGCTATCTTGTCATTTAGCCAGGTCGCTAGGTCCTGGTCGAGCTTTCGCCTCTTTCCCTGCAACAAAAATACATAATATGGTTTGTTCAGTTCACCAGGACAAGCTGGTTAGTTTCCATAATTAACTGAATCGACTAGTGGCACTGTCATAATTTCAAGGAAGAAGCAATCTATGACTAATCAACATTTTATGAATCGACTAGTGGCACTATCATAATTTCAATTTCAAAGACAAATAAGGTTTATCTGCAGTTTAGTGTGCTGTGGGTTTTTCCCAATATCACCAAATAGTAGTGGGCTAGTGGCAAACTCATAATGCAGAAACCCATGTCCAGATACATAATGGAAAGAGCACATGGTGTCCATTCATGAACATGAACACCAACACATGTCCAAATAGATAAGGAGTTGCCCTAGGATTCTTATTGCACCCTATAATGGGAAGTAGACTTGGGCATTGCTCCCCGAACCCTAAACATTACAAAAGGAGTGGAGGACGAACTGATATTCGTGTCCCCGCTAATGGGAATCAGACTTGGGCATTGCTCCGATACGCCTCCAGACAAGACCTTAGCTCCTCGTTCTCTTTCCGAACACCCTCGAGTACGATGATCCCTCTACTCATGTCCTCCTTCATCTCCTTCACTGCATCCAGGCAACGGTTCCTGTCATGGTAGGATTGGATGGTAGCCTTGATTTCCTCGACGCGTCCTCTGAGTGCCTCGGTGAGTTCGTCCCGCAGGAGAGTGCACCTTTCCACGAGATTCTTCTTCTCCTCCATGAGCTTGTTGATTATCTTGATGGCCTATTCTTGCCTGTTCAAGTTATGGTCGAGCACTTTCTACAGCCTAACGACGTCACGTGCAAAATCTAGAGAGATCTCCTTCTGCACAGATAATTGCTTGCGTAGGCTCTCATTAGATTGGGTGAGGGAGTGTGCAAGATCATGTTGGTTGGCAATCTTGGAACTGATCGCGGCCACCTTGTCACGGTACTCGGCCTTCGATCGCTGCATCGTTCATGTGAATTGAAATAGGAATTCTCCAATTACACTCCAGGTCCCAGGTGAATACTAATAAAGATCAAAAAAATCTCCGTTGAATCTATTGGCCGTAGTGTTAAAAAATGGACCTAGAGATCTATTCATGACCATGATAAACTAATCCTAATCACAAAAAATCCATAGTGAATCTATGAACAACGGTATTAAGGAAAGACCAAGAGATCCAGTCATATTCATGAAAACTAATACAACTCGCAAAAGAAGAAGAAAAACCAATGCGGGGCGGACACGATCTAAGAAATCCACATCACAACTCGGAGAAATAACAGTGTGGAGATTTGCTACCTCGCTGAGACGTGGAACATGGCCGAACGGGTCATGCAATGCCTCCGTCGTGGTGGATTCTGGCTCCACGGCCGTCCTGTAATATGTAGAAGAGGAAGAGCAAGAAGAAGAAAAACAAGAAGAAGCTGAATAAGATCATGATGGAGAGGGAGATGGAGAAGAAGTAGAACAAGAAGACCGTACCGGGAGGAGCCCTCGCCTGCTAGAACATTCGGCGCCATTGTCGGGGGAGATTGGGCCTCGATGAGAGGGGGGCTTGAACGGCTGGTAGAGCAAGAAGTGCCTTGCGGCGATTTCTCTCACTTTTCTCCGCGAGGATCGTCGACCGGCCTCTCCCCCTCCTCGGGGTAGCCATGGCTTGCAGGGTGAGGGTGGTGGCGGCAGGAGGAAGAAGATAGTGATTAGTGTGGGAGAAGGGTCAAAGAGTACATGTTGTGGTCCAGTAGGACTAGTACTATTATACAAGACCACCGTGTACGGTCTTCCTTCTCAAAGAATCCAGAGAGGCAGGGGTAGGGAATCGATGTGACTTGTATTTATTGCGATGGGCAGTTCAATGGTCTTCGGTGCTGCCCAAAATCCAGTATATAATAAGGGGAGTGCGAGCCGGGTGGTCATCATGGGCATCGGCGCGCACATCCCGCGTGCGTGTGTCACGTGTTGATGGGGAAATGACGCGCGCAACTATTGCACGATCACGTCGGCACGTCGAACTCCACGTCAACAGGCACGCACGGGATATCTACGAGTCTAGAATACGCTGTCCCACTCTTGTTGTGATCAAATTTTGTTCAGTGCACGAGATATTACTTTTTTTTTGATAATTGACAAATGCATGCGTGGACATGATGCACGAAACCGCTGCTCATCCTTGATCAGATCGGCACCCCACTCTATGTACCCACCATCGACCATTCGGAGCAACTACCTCGAGCACGATGCCCCCCGCCGTGGCAATGGCAGGTCCAAGCCGTCCACTGACAGTCCTACGTCCCCGGCTCTTCGTTGCATCGTTCGCGCTCGCGAGTCGCCTACTGTGGCAGCACGTCGTGTCCAACCGCGCCAGGATCCATCGACATCGGCACTCAAGTACACCGCAACGTCGAAGCTCATACCGGCCGCGCACGAGGAGCATGGGGTACCTGCAGCATTGGACGAGTGCAAAGCAGCAGCCAGGACAGGGGCGCGTGTTGCACCGACGAGTACGGACAAGAAGAGGAACGAGAAGAGGACTAGGAAGAAGAGAGGACATAGCTATTTGGACGAGTCTGACTCGGCCAACGAGGAGGCATTCATCGATCAGTTGGAGGCAGAAGCGGAGGAGAGTGACGTGGACCTCTGGGACTACGAAGAGGAGGAGGAGGACTCCGACGAGGAGATAACGCGCTTATTCGAGGAAGGGGGCAGTGGCGAGTCGTCAGAGGACGACACTGACAGCGGCGATGGCAGGGACCATGGCATTGACGAAGACGAGGACGAATTGGAAGACAAAGACGGTAGCTTCTTCGAAATATGATCATTTATTTTATTTAGTTAGATGGATTTTCACTTTTTTATGGAGGTAAAGTATCGGTGACACGGATAGAGACCTGGCACGGATAGACCATGCATCAAAAAAGTGGAGAAGGGAGGGGTTATCCTGTCCGTTGGATCACATAGGATCAACGGTTGGTGGAGACGATCCGCGTGACATATGTGTAAGCCAATCAGGGCGTAGCACCCAGAGTGAGCACACGTTTGGGATCCCCACATGTTTGGGATTTTGTGAGATTTGTGACCGAGAGAGAGGGAAAATCTCTTTTCACAATCCACCTATGGATCCACTAGTGTCATTGCATGTGTGTTCTTCTCATTAACCACAGCTAGAGTCATTGAATGTGTGATCTCTTCAGAGACCACACATGGAACCGCCATTTTCATTAAAATGTGTATTCTTTCTACTAACAACACCTGGAGTCATTTCATGACTATTCTTTTCATAGACCATCTATGGATCCACCAGAGTTCATTGCATGTGTGTTCTCTTCACAGACCACACATGGATCCACCAGTGTCATTACATGTGTGTTCTTTTTACTAACATATGGATCAACCAATGTCATTCATGTGTGTTCATGTCACAAACCACACATGGATCCACCAATGTCATTGCATGTGTGTTCTCTCCATGAACCACATAAGGATCAAGTAGAGTCATTGCATGTGTGTTATTTCCACAAACCACATATGGATCCACCAATGTCATTGCATGTGTGTTCTTTTCCACAAACCACATATTGATCCACCAAAGGCATTGCATGTGTGGTCTTTCCACAAACCACACATGGATCCACTAGAGTCATTGCATGTGTGTTCTTTCCATAAACCACATATGGATCCACCAGAGTCATTGCATGTGTGTTCTTTTCACAAACCATATAAGGATCAACCAAAGGCATTGCATGTGTGTTCTTTTCACAACCCACATATGGATCAACCAATGTGATTGCATGTGTGTTCTTTCCACAAACCAAATATGTACCCACTAGAGTAATTGCATGTGTGTTCTTTTCCACAAACCACATATGGATCCACCAATGTCATTGCATGTGTGTTCTTTCCACAAACTACATATGGATCCACCAGAGTCATTGCATGTGCGTTATTTTCCACAAACCACATGGATCAACCAATGGCATTGCATGTGTGTTCTTTCCACAAACCACATATGGATCCACCAATGTCATTGCATGTGTGTTCTTTTTAAGAAACCACACATGGATCCACCAGAGTAATTGCATGTGTGTTCTTTCCACAAACCACACATGGATCCACCAGAGTAATTGCATGTGTGTTCATGTCACAAACCACACTTGGATCCACCAATGTCATTGCATGTGTGTTCTTTCCACAAACCACATATGGATCAACAAATGTCACTGCATGTGTGTTCTTTCCACAAACAACATATGGATCCACCAATGTCATTGCATGTGTGTTCTTTTCCACAAACCACATATGGATCCACCAGAGTAATTTCATGTGTGTTCTTTTGACAAACCACATATGGATCAACAAATGTCATTGCATGTGTGTTCTTTCCATGAACCACATATGGATCCACCAATGGCACTACATGTGTGTTCTTTTCACAAACCACATATGGATCAACCAGAGTCATTGCATGTGTGTTCTTTCCACAAACCACACATGGATAAACTAGAGTCATTGCATGTGTGTTCTTTCCACAAACCACATAAGGATCCACCAATGGCATTGCATGTGTGTTATTTCCACAAACTACATATGGATAAACAAATGTCATTGCAAGTGTGTTCTTTCCACAAACCACATATGGATCCACCAATGTCATTGCATGTGTGTTCTTTTCCACAAACCACACATGGATCCACGAGAGTAATTGCCTGTGTGTTCTTTTCACAAACCACATATGGATCAACAAATGTCATTGCATGTGTGTTATTTCCATGAACCACATATGGATCCACCAATGGCATTGCATGTGTGTTCTTTTAACAAACCACATATGGATCAACCAGGGTCATTGCATGTGTGTTCTTTCCACAAACCACACATGGATCAACTAGAGTCATTGCATGTGTGTTCTTTCCACAAACCACACATGGATCCACCAGAGTAATTGCATGTGTGTTCATGTCACAAACCGCACATGGATCCACCAGTGTTATTTCATGTCTATACTTTTCACAAACCACATATGGATCAAGAAATGTCATTGCATGTGTGTTCTTTCCACAAACCAAATATGGATCCACCAACGCCATTGCATGTGTGTTATTTCCACAAACCACATATGGATCCACTAGATTCATTGCATGTTCGTTCTTTTCACAACCACATATGGATCCACAAGTGTCATTGCATGTGTGTTCTTTTGACAAACAACATGGATCAACCAATGTCATTGCATGTGTGTTCCATCTACAACCCACATATGGATCCACAAGTGTCATTGCATGTGTGTTCTTTTTACTAACAACAACTAGAGTCATTGCATGTGTGTTATTTTCACAAACCACATATGGATCCACCATTGTCATTGAAATGTGTATTCTTTCATTAACCACACCTGGAGTCATTTCATGACTATTCTTTTCACAGACCATATATGGATCCACCAGTGTTCATTGCATGTGTGTTCTTTTGACAAACCACATATGGATCAACAAATTTCATTGCATGTGTGTTCTTTCCATGAACCACATATGGATCCACCAATGGCACTACATGTGTGTTCTTTTCACAAACCACATATGGATCAACCAGAGTCATTGCATGTGTGTTCTTTCCACAAACCACACATGGATAAACTAGAGTCATTGCATGTGTGTTCTTTCCACAAACCACACATGGATCCACCAGAGTCATTACATGTGTGTTCTTTCCACAAACCACACATGGATCCACTAATGTCATTACATGTGTATTCTTTCAACAAACCACATGGATCAACCAGAGTAATTTCATATGTGCACATGGATCCAACAGAGTCATTGCATGTGTGTTCATGTCACAAACCACACATGGATCCACCAATGTCACTGCATGTGTATTCTTTTTACAAACCACATATGGATCAAAAAATGTCATTGCATGTGTGTTCTTTCCATAAACCACATATGGATCCATCACAGTCTTTGCATGTGTCTTCTTTTCACAAACCACATATGGATCCACCAATGGCATTGCATGTGTGTTATTATCATAAAACACATGGATCCAGACAGTCATTGCATGTGTGTTCATGTCACAAACCACACATGGATCCACCAATGTCATTGCATGTGTGTTCTTTCCATGAACCACATATTGATTAACCAGAGTCATTGCATGTGTGTACTTTCCACAAACCACACATGGATCCACTAGAGTAATTGCATGTTTGTTCATGTCACAAACTAAACATGGATCCACCAATGTCATTGCATGTGTGTTCTTTCCACAAACTACATATGGATCCACAAGAGTCATTGCATGTGTGTTCTTTTCACAAACCACATATGGATCCACCAGAGTCATTGCATGTGTTTTTTTCACAAACCACATGGATCAACCAATGGCATTACATGTGTGTTCTTTCCATGAACCACATGGATCAACCAGAGTCATTGCATGTGTGTTATTTTTACTAACAACAACTAGAGTCATTATGTCTTATTTTCACAATCCACATATGGATCCACCGGTGTCATTGCATGTGTGTTCTTCTTACTAACCACAGCTAGAGTCATTACATGTGTGTTCTTTTCACAGACCACATATGGAACCACCATTGTCATTGAAATGTGTGTTCTTTCATTAACCACATCTGGAGTCATTTCATGTCTAGTCTTTTCACAAACCACATATGGATCCACCAGAGTTCATTGCATGTGTGTTCTCTTCACATACCAGACATGGATCTACCATTGTCAATGCATGTGGATCCACCAGAGTTCATTGCATGTGTGTTCTTTTCACAATCCACCTATGGCTCCACCAATGTCATTGCATGTGTGTTATTTTCCACAAACCACATATGGATCCACCAGAGTCATTGCATGTGTGGTCTTTCCACAAACTACAAATGGATCCACTAGAGTCATTGCATGTGTGTTCTTTCCACAAACCACATATGGATCCACCAGAGTCATAGCATGTGTGTTCTTTTCACAAACCATATATGGGTGAACCAATGGCATTGCTTGTGTGTTATTTTCACAACCCACATATGGATCAACCAATGTCATTGCATGTGTGTTCTTTCCACAAACCACACATGTACCCAATAGAGTAATTGCATGTGTGTTATTTTCCACAAACCACATATGGATCCACCAATGTCATTGCATGTGTGTTCTTTCCACAAACTACATATGGATCCACTAGAGTCATTGCATGTGTGTTATTTTCCACAAACCACATGTATCAACCAATGGCATTACATGTGTGTTCATGTCACAAACCACATATGGATCCACCAATGGCATTGCATGTGTGTTCTTTCCACAAACCACATATGGATAAACAAATGTCATTGCAAGTGTGTTCTTTCCACAAACCACATATGGATCCACCAATGTCATTGCATGTGTGTTCTTTTCCACAAACCACACATGGATCCACGAGAGTAATTGCATGTGTGTTCTTTTCACAAACCACATATGGATCAACAAATGTCATTGCATGTGTGTTATTTCCATGAACCACATATGGATCCACCAATGGCATTGCATGTGTGTTCATTTAACAAACCACATATGGATCAACCAGGGTCATTGCATGTGTGTTCTTTCCACAAACCACACATGGATCAACCAGAGTCATTGCATGTGTGTTCTTTCCACAAACCACACATGGATCCACCAGAGTAATTGCATGTGTGTTCATATCACAAACCGCACATGGATCCACCAGTGTTATTTCATGTCTATACTTTTCACAAACCACATATGGATCAAGAAATGTCATTGCATGTGTGTTCTTTCCACAAACCAAATATGGATCCGCCAACGCCATTGCATGTGTGTTATTTCCACAAACCACATATGGATCCACTAGAGTCATTGCATGTTCGTTCTTTTCACAACCACATATGGATCCACCAGAGTCATTGCATGTGTGTTCTTTTGACAAACCACATGGATCAACCAATGTCATTGCATGTGTGTTCCATCTACAACCCACATATGGATCCACAAGTGTCATTGCATGTGTGTTCTTTTTACTAACAACAACTAGAGTCATTGCATGTGTGTTATTTTCACAAACCACATATGGATCCACCATTGTCATTGAAATGTGTATTCTTTCATTAACCACACCTGGAGTCATTTCATGACTATTCTTTTCACAGACCATATATGGATCCACCAGAGTTCATTGCATGTGTGTTCTTTTTAGAAACAACAACTAGAGTCATTGCATGTCTGTTATTTTCACAAACCACATATGGATGCACCAGTGTCATTGCATGTATGTTCTTCTCATTAACCATATCTAGAGTCATTGCATGTGTGTTCTTTTCACAAACCACATATGGATCCAGCATTGTCATTGAAATGTGTATTCTTTCATTGACCACATCTGGAGTCATTTCATGACTATTCTTTTCACAGACCATATATGGATCCACTAGTGTCATTGCATGTGAGTTCTTTTTACTAAAAACAACTAGAGTAATTGCATGTGTGTTATTTTTACAATCCACCTATGGATCCACTAGTGTCATTGCATGTGTGGTCTTCTCATTAACCACAACCAGAGTCATTGCATGTGTGATCTCTTCAGAGACCACACATGGAACCACCATTGTCATTGAAATGTGTATTCTTTTTACTAACAACAGCTGGAGTCATTTCATGACTATTCTTATCGTAGACCATATATGCATCCCCCAGAGTTCATTGCATGTGTGTTTTGTTCACATACCACACATGGATCCACCAGTGTCATTGCATGTGTGTTCTTTTTACTAACATATGGATCAACCAATGTCATTGCATGTCTGTTCATGTCACAAACCATAGATGGATCCACCAATGTCATTGTATGTGTGTTCTTTCCATGAACCACATATATATCAACCAGAGTCATTGCATGTGTGTTCTTTCCACAAACCACATATGGATCCACCAATGTCATTGCATGTGTGTTCTTTTCCACAAACCACACATGGATCCACCAGAGCCATTGCATGTATGGTCTTTCCACAAACCACACATGGATCCACTAGAGTCATTGCATGTGTGTTCTTTCAAAAAACCACATATGGATCCACCAGAGTCATTGCATGTGTGTTCTTTTCACAAACCATATATGGATCAACCAATGGAATTGCATGTGTGTTCTTTTCACAACCCACATATGGATCAACCAATGTCATTGCATGTGTGTTCTTTCCACAAACCACATATGTACCCAGTAGAGTAATTTCATGTGTGTTCTTTTCCACAAACCACATATGGATCCACCAATGTCATTGCATCTGTGTTCTTTCCACAAACTACATATGGATCCACCAGAGTCATTGCATGTGTGTTATTTTCCACAAACCACATGGATCAACCAATGGCATTGCATGTGTTTTCATGTCACAAACCACACATGGATCCACCAGAGTAATTGCGTGTGTGTTCATGTAACAAACCACACATGGATCCACCAATGTCATTGCATGTGTGTTCTTTCCACAAAGCACATATGGATCAACAAATGTCATTGCATGTGCGTTCTTTCCACAAACCACATATGGATCCACCAATGTCATTGCATGTGTGTTCTTTTCCACAAACCACACATGGATCCACTAGAGTAATTACATGTGCGTTCTTTTCACAAACCACATATGGATCAATAAATGTCATTGCATGTGTGTTCTTTCCATGAACCACATATGGATCCACCAATGTCATTGCATGTGTGTTCTTTCCATGAACCACATATGGATCCACCAATAGCATTGCATGTGTGTTCTTTTCACAAACCACATATGGATCAACCAGAGTCATTGCATGTGTGTTCTTTCCTCAAACCACACATGGATCAACCAGAGTCATTGCATGTGTGTTCTTCTCATTAACCACAGCTAGAGTCATTGCATGTGTGTTCTTTTCACAGACCACATATGGAACCGCCATTGTCATTGAAATGTGTATTCTTTCATTAACCACATCTGGAGTCATTTCACGAATGTTCTTTTCAAAGACCACATATGGATCCACCAGTGTCATTGAAATGTGTGTTCTCTTCAGAGACCACACAAGGATCCACCCGTGTCATTGCATGTGTGTTCTTTTTACTAACATATGGATCAACCAATGTCATTGCATGTGTGTTCATGTCACAAACCACACATAGATCCACCAACGTCATTGCATGTGTGTTCTCTCCATGAACCACATATGGATCAACCAGAGTCATTGCATGTGTGTTTTTTCCACAAACCACATATGGATCCACCAATGTCATTGCATGTGTGTTATTTTCCAAAAACCACATATAGATCCACTAGAGTCATTGCTTGTGTGGTCTTTGCACAAACCACAGATGGATCCACTAGAGTCATTGCATGTGTGTTCTTCCCATAAACCACATATGGATCCACCAGAGTCATTGCATGTGTGTTCTTTTGACAACCCACATATGGATCAACCAATGACATTGCATGTGTGTTCTTTCCACAAACCAAATATGTACCCACTAGAGTAATTGCATGTGTGTTCTTTTCCACAAACCACATATGGATCCACCAATGTCATTGCATGTGTGTTCTTTCCACAAACAACATATGGATCCACCAGAGTCATTGCATGTGTGTTATTTTGCACAAACCACATGAATCAACCAATGTCATTGCATGTGTGTTCATGTCACAAACCAATTATGGATCCACCAATGGCATTGCATGTGCGTTTTTTCCAGAAACCACATATGGATCAACAAATGTCATTGCATGTGTGTTCTTTCCACAAACCACATATGGATCCACCAATGTCATTGCATGTGTGTTCTTTTCCACAAACCATGCATGGATCCACCAGAGTAATTGCATCTGTGTTCTTTTCACAAACCACATATGGATCAACAAATGTCATTGCATGTGTGTTCTTTCCATGAACCACATATGGATCCACCAATGGCATTGCATGTGTGTTCTTTTCACAAACCACATATGGGTCAACCAGAGTCATTGCATGTGTGTTCTTTCCACAAACCACACATGGATCAACCAGAATCATTGCATGTGTGTTATTTCCACAAACCACACATTGATCCACCAGAGTAATTTCATGTGTGTTCATGTCACAAACCACACATGGATCCACTAGTGTCATTTCATGTCTATTATTTTCACAAACCACATATGGATCAAGAAATGTCATTGCCTGTGTGTTCTTTCCACAAACCAAATATGTATCCACCAATGTCATTGCTTGTGTGTTCTTTCCACAAACCACATATGGATCCACTAGAGTAATTGCATGTGTGTTCTTTTCACAAACCACACATGGATCCACCAATGACATTGCATGTGTGTTCTTTCCATGAACAACATATCGATCAACCAGAGTCATTGCATGTGTGTTCTTTCCACAAACCATATATGGATCCAGCAAAGTCATTGCATGTGTGTTCTTTTCCACAAACCACATATGGATCCACCAGAGTCATTGCATGTGTGGTCTTTTCACAAACCACACATGGATCCACTAGAGTCATTGCATGTCTGTTCTTTCCACAAACCACATATGGATCCACCAGAGTCATTCCATGTGTGTTCTTTTCACAAACCATATATGGATCAACCAATGGCATTTCATGTGTGTTCTTTTCACAACCCACATATGGATCAACCAATGTCATTGCATGTGTGTTCTTTCCACAAACCACATATGTACCCACTAGTGTCATTGCATGTGTGTTCTTCTTACTAACCACAGCTAGAGTCATTACATGTGTGTTCTTTTCACAGACCACATATGGATCCACCATTGTCATTGAAATGTGTGTTCTTTCATTAACCACATCTGGAGTCATTTCATGTCTAGTCTTTTCACAAACCACATATGGATCCACCAGAGTTCATTGCATGTGTGTTCTCTTCACATACCAGACATGGATCTACCATTGTCAATGCATGTGGATCCACCAGAGTTCATTGCATGTGTATTCTTTTCACAATCCACCTATGGCTCCACCAATGTCATTGCATGTGTGTTATTTTCCACAAACCACATATGGATCCACCAGAGTCATTGCATGTGTGGTCTTTCCACAAACTACAAATGGATCCACTAGAGTCATTGCATGTGTGTTCTTTCCACAAACCACATATGGATCCACCAGAGTCATAGCATGTTTCTTTTCACAAACCATATATGGGTGAACCAATGGCATTGCTTGTGTGTTATTTTCACAACCCACATATGGATCAACCAATGTCATTGCATGTGTGTTCTTTCCACAAACCACACATGTACCTAGTAGAGTAATTGCATGTGTGTTATTTTCCACAAACCACATATGGATCCACCAATGTCATTGCATGTGTGTTCTTTCCACAAACTACATAAGGATCCACCAGAGTCATTGCATGTGTGTTATTTTCCACAAACCAGATGGATCAACCAATGGCATTGCATGTGTGTTCATGTCACTAACCAATTATGGATCCACCAATGGCATTGCATGTGTGTTCTTTCCACAAACCACACATGGATCAACCAGAATCATTGCATGTGTGTTATTTCCACAAACCACACATTGATCCACCAGAGTAATTTCATGTGTGTTCATGTCACAAACCACACATGGATCCACTAGTGTCATTTCATGTCTATTATTTTCACAAACCACATATGGATCAAGAAATGTCATTGCCTGTGTGTTCTTTCCACAAACCAAATATGTATCCACCAATGTCATTGCTTGTGTGTTCTTTCCACAAACCACATATGGATCCACTAGAGTAATTGCATGTGTGTTCTTTTCACAAACCACACATGGATCCACCAATGACATTGCATGTGTGTTCTTTCCATGAACAACATATCGATCAACCAGAGTCATTGCATGTGTGTTGTTTCCACAAACCATATATGGATCCAGCAAAGTCATTGCATGTGTGTTCTTTTCCACAAACCACATATGGATCCACCAGAGTCATTGCATGTGTGGTCTTTCCACAAACCACACATGGATCCACTAGAGTCATTGCATGTCTGTTCTTTCCACAAACCACATATGGATCCACCAGAGTCATTCCATGTGTGTTCTTTTCACAAACCATATATGGATCAACCAATGGCATTGCATGTGTGTTCTTTTCACAACCGACATATGGATCAACCAATGTCATTGCATGTGTGTTCTTTCCACAAACCACATATGTACCCACTAGTGTCATTGCATGTGTGTTCTTCTTACTAACCACAGCTAGAGTCATTACATGTGTGTTCTTTTCACAGACCACATATGGATCCACCATTGTCATTGAAATGTGTGTTCTTTCATTAACCACATCTGGAGTCATTTCATGTCTAGTCTTTTCACAAACCACATATGGATCCACCAGAGTTCATTGCATGTGTGTTCTCTTCACATACCAGACATGGATCTACCATTGTCAATGCATGTGGATCCACCAGAGTTCATTGCATGTGTATTCTTTTCACAATCCACCTATGGCTCCACCAATGTCATTGCATGTGTGTTATTTTCCACAAACCACATATGGATCCACCAGAGTCATTGCATGTGTGGTCTTTCCACAAACTACAAATGGATCCACTAGAGTCATTGCATGTGTGTTCTTTCCACAAACCACATATGGATCCACCAGAGTCATAGCATGTTTCTTTTCACAAACCATATATGGGTGAACCAATGGCATTGCTTGTGTGTTATTTTCACAACCCACATATGGATCAACCAATGTCATTGCATGTGTGTTCTTTCCACAAACCACACATGTACCTAGTAGAGTAATTGCATGTGTGTTATTTTCCACAAACCACATATGGATCCACCAATGTCATTGCATGTGTGTTCTTTCCACAAACTACATAAGGATCCACCAGAGTCATTGCATGTGTGTTATTTTCCACAAACCAGATGGATCAACCAATGGCATTGCATGTGTGTTCATGTCACTAACCAATTATGGATCCACCAATGGCATTGCATGTGTGTTCTTTCCACAAACCACACATGGATCAACCAGAATCATTGCATGTGTGTTATTTCCACAAACCACACATTGATCCACCAGAGTAATTTCATGTGTGTTCATGTCACAAACCACACATGGATCCACTAGTGTCATTTCATGTCTATTATTTTCACAAACCACATATGGATCAAGAAATGTCATTGCCTGTGTGTTCTTTCCACAAACCAAATATGTATCCACCAATGTCATTGCTTGTGTGTTCTTTCCACAAACCACATATGGATCCACTAGAGTAATTGCATGTGTGTTCTTTTCACAAACCACACATGGATCCACCAATGACATTGCATGTGTGTTCTTTCCATGAACAACATATCGATCAACCAGAGTCATTGCATGTGTGTTGTTTCCACAAACCATATATGGATCCAGCAAAGTCATTGCATGTGTGTTCTTTTCCACAAACCACATATGGATCCACCAGAGTCATTGCATGTGTGGTCTTTCCACAAACCACACATGGATCCACTAGAGTCATTGCATGTCTGTTCTTTCCACAAACCACATATGGATCCACCAGAGTCATTCCATGTGTGTTCTTTTCACAAACCATATATGGATCAACCAATGGCATTGCATGTGTGTTCTTTTCACAACCGACATATGGATCAACCAATGTCATTGCATGTGTGTTCTTTCCACAAACCACATATGTACCCACTAGTGTCATTGCATGTGTGTTCTTCTTACTAACCACAGCTAGAGTCATTACATGTGTGTTCTTTTCACAGACCACATATGGATCCACCATTGTCATTGAAATGTGTGTTCTTTCATTAACCACATCTGGAGTCATTTCATGTCTAGTCTTTTCACAAACCACATATGGATCCACCAGAGTTCATTGCATGTGTGTTCTCTTCACATACCAGACATGGATCTACCATTGTCAATGCATGTGGATCCACCAGAGTTCATTGCATGTGTATTCTTTTCACAATCCACCTATGGCTCCACCAATGTCATTGCATGTGTGTTATTTTCCACAAACCACATATGGATCCACCAGAGTCATTGCATGTGTGGTCTTTCCACAAACTACAAATGGATCCACTAGAGTCATTGCATGTGTGTTCTTTCCACAAACCACATATGGATCCACCAGAGTCATAGCATGTTTCTTTTCACAAACCATATATGGGTGAACCAATGGCATTGCTTGTGTGTTATTTTCACAACCCACATATGGATCAACCAATGTCATTGCATGTGTGTTCTTTCCACAAACCACACATGTACCTAGTAGAGTAATTGCATGTGTGTTATTTTCCACAAACCACATATGGATCCACCAATGTCATTGCATGTGTGTTCTTTCCACAAACTACATAAGGATCCACCAGAGTCATTGCATGTGTGTTATTTTCCACAAACCAGATGGATCAACCAATGGCATTGCATGTGTGTTCATGTCACTAACCAATTATGGATCCACCAATGGCATTGCATATGTGTTCTTTCCACAAACCACATATGGATCAACAAATGTCATTTCATGTGTGTTCTTTCCACAAACCACATATGGATCCACCAATGTCATTGCATGTGTGTTCTTTTTAACAAACCACACATGGATCCACCAGAGTAATTGCATGTGTGTTCTTTTCACAAACCACATATGGATAAACAAATGTCATTGCATGTGTGTTCTTTTAGTGAACCACATATGGATCCACCAATGGTATTGCATGTGTGTTCTTTTCACAATCCACCTATGGATCCACCAGTGTCATTGCATGTGTGTTCTTCTCATTAACCATAGCTAGAGTCATTGCATGTGTGTTCTTGATGTCTACGTACTTCTATTCTTGTAGACAGTTGTTGGGCCTCCAAGTGCAGAGGTTTGTAGAACAGCAGCAAGTTTTCCCTTAAGTGGATCACCCAAGGTTTATCGAACTTAGGGAGGAAGTGGTCAAAGGTATTCCCTCTCAAGCAATCCTGCAATCAAGATACAAGAAGTCTCTTGTGTCCCCAATACACCCAATACACTTGTCAGGTGTATAGGTGCACTAGTTCGGTGAAGAGATAGTGAAATACAAGTGGTATGGATAATTATAAGTGGTAACGGTGCCAGAAAATAGCTTGCTGGCGTGTGGTTGATGTGGGAAAAGACTAAAGGCAAATTGAAAAAAAGATGGAAGCAAGCACACATGTAACAGATCTAATTGCAAACGGTGTATCAATGCTTAGAAACAAGGCCGAGGGATCATACTTTCACTAGTGAATACTCTCATATAAATATTATCTCTTTATGATACTACCCTTAACTACTCTCCGGTTGGACACTCTAATCATTGGTAGGGCTATAACATCACACCTCAAAGTTCTCTTTCCGCATCTAGATAACCCCACACTGTCACCTTGAGCACTAGATGGTTCCAACAAACACCAAAATTTCATAGAGACATCCAACTCCAAATATAACTCATAACAAGTATTTGTAATCTGTAGCCTAAGTGCCACCATGGTGTGCATGCTATCACTTTCACACACATTGGGAGAGCCGAGATTTATTAAATCACTTGAGTAGCAAAGTAGATCTACTTGATTACAAAGATCATGATCACAATATGATCATGCATATAGAGAGATGAATACATAGCTACTGGTAGAGCCCTTAGCCTTGAGGAAGAACTACTCCCTCATCATCATGGGAATCAGCAACGGTGATGGAGATGGTGGTGGAGATCGATGGAGATGGCTCTAGGGGCACTACCCCGTCCCGACAGGGTGCCGGAATAGAGACTTTCTATCTCCCGAATCTCCCCTTCGGTGGTGGCGGTGCTGTGGAACTTTTCGTGGCTGGAGGCTGTTCGATTTA
This sequence comes from Avena eriantha, assembly GCA_910589775.1. Lineage (NCBI taxonomy): Eukaryota > Viridiplantae > Streptophyta > Magnoliopsida > Poales > Poaceae > Avena > Avena eriantha. Next base: position 231,650,060 of record OU342742.1, on the reverse strand, counting down.
GGGTTTTTGCATCAGGAGGATTTTATAGGCGAAAGGGTAAGGTCGATGGCCGGCCAGGGGGCCCACACCATGCCTTGGCGCGGCCAGGGGGACCCGCGCCTAGGGGTGGTGTGGCCACCCTATGGCCCCTCTCCATCTCGTCTTCTGGCTCCGTGAGTCTTCAGGTAAAATATCGACTTTGGCTTTTGTCCGGTCCAATTCCAAGAATATTCATTTTCTGACTTGTCTGGAACCAAAAACAAAAGAAAACAGGCAAGTGGAACTGTGGCATCTTGTTAATAGGTTAGTTCCAGAAAATGCATAAAAGTATCTCCAAATGTAGACAAAACATAAGAAAGTAGATACTAAACAAGCATGGAACATCAAAAATTATAGATACGTTTGCAACGTGGCAACATCCCCAAGCTTAACTCCTGCTCGTCCTCGAGTAGGTAAGTGGTAAAAAGAAACAATAATTTTTTAGGTGACATGCACCATCATAAACTTGATCAAAGCATTTACAAAACATTGATAGCTAGGATCATAGTACTTCAACATAGCATGAAAGATAAAGTTCTAACAATAGGACATAGCAACTATGTTGCAACATGAAAAGGCACAAACAAAAGATTCATGAATAACAATGCTTTGCAAGACATTTCTTTGTTTCACATAAAGAAAACATAGCATAGTGGCATTCAGCTTGTCCCTCATAGAGTAGCAAACATAAATGCATAGGACACCTTCAAAGTTCATAAGAGTGACTAGATACAAGTGGTTTAAGAACAAGCAATATCAAAGTTATGAATCAATCAACAAGTTTTGGGACAATGCACATAGAACTAAGAATGGCCACTATGCTCTCAAAGTAGGTGCATAAAGGTAGAAGGTGGAGACTCAACATAAAAGTAAAAGAAAGGCCTTCATAGAAGGAAGTAGGGATTCAAGTTTCATAAAGAGCTTCCAAAAATTATGGTACTTATTAGCTTTCAGCTCTCATTTTCCCTATCATAAGCATCTTGAAGTGATTAAGGTTAAAGTGAACAAACTATGGAGTATATGCTTGACAAAGTATAAGTTGGAAATCTCATGTCCCTTGAATACGAGGGCCGCTCCTCATGCTACTCAAGTTTAGTCACCGGTAAGTTCTTGTCATCGTAAGTACATGTGTATCATAGAGAACCGCCAACGGGGTACCCCTTGCCCGATGATACGGAAGAATCCCTGATATGTCCATTTTGCATCACAATTCTATGTCTTAATTCACTATTATTCATTGATATATTTCGTATTGAGAGGTGATACTTATGTTATTTCATCTATTTTTGCATGGTTGGTGACTTTTGGAGCATGGACCGCTGCAGTCAGGATTCTGATGGAAAAGGTGCTGTTTGGAGGCAAAATTCATGAACATTAGAAAATCCAGGAAAAACGGAAAATCCTATTTTTCCAGAAGACTAAGGATGCCAGAAGATGGAGTGGAGATGGGCCATAGGGGGCCCACACCACCCCATGGCGCGGGCAGCCCTAGGCCGCGCCTGGAGGTGGTGTGGCCGCCCTGGTCCACTCCAGCCTCTCCCCTCTGGCGTATATCATCCCCACAAAACCCTAAGACTCAGGGCGTGACCACAGAAAGATTCCGCCGCCTCTGCGGGGCAGAAAACACCGAGAAGGAAAGATCTCTCAGGCAGACAGATTTCTGCCAGGGGAATTCCTTCCCGGAGAGGGAAGATCGTCGCCATCAACACCACCATCAAGCTAGACTTCATCGGGATCATCATCATTATCATCACCACCATCATCACCATCAGCACCCTCATCACCATCTCCATATTGCTGTAAAAATTGGTTGAATATTGCTATAGTTCATACGGGAAACTTTCCTGGTGTTGATTACTCTTTGTAGTTGGTGCTATTGAGTGAACCATTGAATTGTTGTTTATGTTCAGATTGTTATACATCATTATTCCATCTCTGATCATGATCCATTTGATGTCTTGTGAGTAGTTCGTTTTGTTCTTGAGGACATGGGAAAAGTCTTGTTGTTAGTAGTGGAGTTGTGTTGAGAAAGATTCAATAGATTGTTATTTAAGTTGTGGTGTACTTCTTCTAGTGGTGTCATGTGAACGTCGACTACATGACACTTCACCTATATGGGCCTAGGGGAATGCATTGTGTATTTCGCTACTAATCGTAGGGGTTGCCAGAGTGACAGAAACCTGAACCCCCGTTAGGAAACCATTGCACAAGGGACGTAAGGGTCTTAGAGTTTAAAGCTGTGGTTATGTTTTACCTTAATTACTTTCTTGTACTTACGGATGTTTGCAAGGGGTTTAAACACAAGTATGTATTAGTCTTGGATGGGGCGGTACATTAGCACAGGTTCACCCACACAACACTTAGCAAGCTAAAGAAGATTAATCGACTATATGAAGCGAAAGCACTTGACAGTCTTCCCATGTGTCCTCGAGAACGTTTGGTCATCTATAGAAATACAACCGGCTTGTCCTTTGCTACATAAAGGATTGGGCCACTTGCTGCATTTATTCCTACTATCTTTTGTTTACTCGTACTTTGTTTACTTGCTTTATCGAAAACCCCGAAAAATCTGTTTGCTAAGTATTTGCAGAGAATTCCTGATCCATACCACTAGCCAGCACCTTCTGCTCCTCGTTGGGTTCGACACCCTTACTTATCGAAAATACTGCGATACACCCCCTATACTTGTGGGTCATCAAGACTATTTTCTATCGCCGTTGCCGGGGAGTGAAGCGCTACTGGAGAGTGGAACTGGTAAAGGAACCTGAACCCCCGTTAGGAAACCATTGCTAAGGTAGTAGATAAGCCACCACCTGCTGAGAGAGATCTTTTCAAAATACTTACAAGAATTATTGATCGTGTTATGGATAACTACTATGTTGGGGATGGAACTGTACATCCCGGTGATCATTTACTCTTTATACACGAATTATGCGGGTTGTTCAAGTGTGCAGGTATTACTACAGATCAAGTTAAGAATAATTTATTCTCATTATCATTGAAAGGAATTGCTGAGGAATGGTATAAGCTGCTGAAGAATGGTCAAGCTCTGGAATGGGAGGAAATAGTGCCTCTCTTTTATTCAAAGTTTTATCCTCCTAGTGAGATTCATAAAGATCGGAATCAAATATACAACTTTTGGCCTCTTGATGGAGAGAGTACAGCTCAAGCTTGGGGGAGATTGAAGTTACTAATGCTTAAATGTCCCATTCATGAGCTCCCCAACAATATTATTATCAACAACTTTTATGCAAGGCTCCCTCTACATGACAAGGATTTATTGGATGCTTCTTGTGCTGGATCATTCACTCGTATGGAAGAAGAAGCTAAACAGGATCTTCTGGACCGTATTCAAGACAATGCTGAAGGTTGGGAGAATGATAAAGGTAGAAAGTCAGGTATAAATTATGATTATGAATGCATTGAATCTTTTATGGGAACAGATGACTTTCAAAATATTAGTAATATTTATGGTCTTGATTTGCAAGTTATTACGAATTGCTTTAGAGCTTTTGCTTCCTATATCGAAATTCCAAAAAGGGGATGGAACAAATACCATGCACCTTACAAAGATATTGTTGACTATGATCCTATTGGAAGTGCTGAGTATTGCATTATTGATCCCATCTTACCCGAACCTTATATCGAGAAGATTCCCTTCCCCAAAAAGGTAAAGGACCATCCTATGATAACTAATGTAATCACCAAAAGTGAAAAAAGAACTATTAAACCTGATGAACAAATAAACATTGAACCTGTGGTAGCAATTGTGAAAGACCTTGTCACTAAAAGCGTAGATGATGGGCACATAGTCTTTTGTGAGGATGCTTCTAATATTGTTTCGCATCCCAATAAACTAAAAAGGCTAGTGTTCCTGTGCTTTCTGTTAGAATTGGTGATCATTGTTATTATGGTTTATGTGATATTGGTGCAAGTTCTAGTTCTATTCCTTATGAGCTTTACAGAGAAATTATGCATGAAATCAGTCCTTGCGAGTTGGAAGAGATTGATGTGGTTATTCACCTTGCTAATAGAGAGAACATCTCTCCAATTGGTATTGTACGAGACGTGGAATTTCTTTGTGGTAAGATTAAGTACCCTGCTGATTTTCTAGTACTTGGTTCGGCTGCTAGTAAAACCTACCCTATCATTTTTGGTAGACCTTCCTTAAGTACTTGTGGAGCTATTATTGATTGCAAGAGGGAGAAAATCTTGACTAAGTTCGATGGGGAATCTTATGAGTTTAATTTTTCGAAATTTGCTAAAGAACCTTGCAAAGAGGAAAACCATAATGAGGATTTTAGGGTTGAACAACTTGCTTCTATTTCTCTTGCTCCTAAAAATTCTTTGCAGCAATTTATGGAAGATCATGAAAGTGAAATCTTCATGGAAGAAAGGAATGAGATTGACAGGATTCTCCGTGATCAACCTATGATGCTTAAGCATGACTTGCCAGTAGAAGACTTGGGTACCACGATGCCACCTGAAAAGGATCATGTTTTTGATCTAAAACCTCTCCCTGATGATCTTAAATATGCTTATATTGATGATAAAAAGATATATCCTGTTATTGTTAGTGCTAAACTTTCAGGGAAGGAAGAAGAAAGGTTATTGGAAGTTTTGAGGAAACATCGAGGAGCTATGGGTTATACTCTGGATGATTTAAAAGGGATTTCACCTACTATATGTCAGCACTCTATCAACATAGAACCAGATGCGAAGCCGGTAGTGGAGCACCAACGACGTTTGAATCCTAGGATGAAGGAAGTGGTAAGGAATGAGGTATTGAAACTCCTTGATGCCGGTATTATTTACCCTATTGCTGACAGTGAATGGGTTAGTCATGTTCATTGTGTTCCTAAAAAGGGAGGGATTACCGTTGTTCCTAATGATAATGATGAGCTTATTCCTCAAAGAATAGTGGTAGGCTATAGGATGTGCATTGATTTTAGGAAAGTTAATAAAGTTACTAAGAAAGATCACTACCCGCTTCCTTTTATTGATCAAATGTTGGAAAGGTTGTCTAAAAAGACCCATTTTTGTTTTCTTGATGGTTATTCTGGTTTCTCTCAAATTGCTGTTAAACAACAAGATCAAGAAAAAACTACTTTTACTTGCCCTTATGGAACTTATGCTTATAGATGTATGCCTTTTGGTTTATGTAATGCTCCTGCTACTTTCCAAAGGTGCATGTCTGCTATCTTTCATGGTTTTTGTGAGGAGATTGTAGAAGTGTTCATGGATGACTTTTCTGTCTATGGAACTTCTTTTGATAATTGTCTGCACAACCTTGATAAAGTTTTGAAGAGATGTGAAGAAACTAATCTTGTTCTTAATTGGGAGAAATGCCACTTCATGGTTAATGAAGGGATTGTTCTTGGGCATAAAGTTTCTGAAAGAGGCATAGAAGTTGATAGAGCTCAGGTTAAGGCAATTGAGAATATGCCATGTCCAAGAGACATCAAAGGTATTCGTAGTATCCTTGGCAATGCTGGTTTCTATAGGAGGTTTATTAAAGACTTCTCTAGGATATCAAAACCTCTCACTAATCTTCTTCAAAAAGATGTACCTTTTGTTTTTGATGATGATTGTAGGGAAGCTTTTGAAACTCTTAAGAAGGCTTTAACTACAGCCCCTATTGTTCAACCACCTGATTAGAGTTTACCCTTTGAAATTATGTGTGATGCTAGTGATTTTGCTGTAGGGGCTGTCCTTGGGCAACGTATTGATAAAAAGTTAAACGTTATTCATTATGCTAGTAAGCCTCTAGACGCGGCTCAAAGGAATTATGCCACTACTGAAAAGGAATTTCTAGCTGTTGTTTTTGCATGTGATAAGTTTAGGCCCTATATTGTGGACTCAAAAGTAAACATTCATACTGATCATGGTGCTATTAAATATCTTATGACAAAGAAGGACGCTAAGCCTAGACTTATTATATGGGTACTGCTTTTACAAGAGTTTGATCTACACATAGTAGACAGGAAGGGTGATGAAAACCCTGTAGCTGATAATTTATCTTGTTTGGAAAACATCTCTTTTGATCCTATGCCTGTTAATGATAGTTTCCTAAATGAACAGTTAGCCGCTGTAGGGGTGAGCTCGCGAGGAAGCCCTTGGTATGCTGATTATGCTAATTTTATTGTCTCCAAGAATTTTGCCTCCAAACAACACCTTTTCCATCAGAATCCTGACTGCAGCGGTCCATGCTCCAAAAGTCACCAACCATGCAAAAATAGATGAAATAACATAAGTATCACCTCTCAATACGAAATATATAAATGAATAATAGTGAATTAAGACATAGAATAGTGATGCAAAATGGACGTATCAATCCCCATATCAAAATGATAAGGCAAGCAGACAACGAGCATGTCAGCAATCTTCTTATTTACCATGGGAAAATGGTGCTTTTTTCTCTCTTTCCTCTTTTCTCATATCTCTTTTTTTCTTTTTCTCTTTTTTTTATCCGACTCTTTTTTTATAAGAAGAATGCTTCATAGACAACTCATTATGGTTACGCTGCAGGTTTCCACCATGATTAGGCATGGATTAGACCAGCGGCCTAGGCGTTTTTCTAACACACATACATAACCCCATGGACTTACAAGCTCCCCTTCATTTCACACCGACGACATCCATAGACAAAAGAGCATGATATCAACTAGGTACAAAGTACAAGTGCAATGTTGAAAGCGTTCCCCATGACAGCATGGTTGTGCTAATCCCCAACGTATAAGTGCAAGCATATACAACATAGATGATAGAATGGTTCAATTTTATTAGGGGTAATAAAATTAAAGTGTGCCATCAAGTTCGTGAGAGCTTTAATCACTAATTTTCACATAACAAGTTTAATTCGGAAGGTAGATAAAAACATGAATATACTTGGAATAGAAAATCCTAATAGGTAGCTATGGTGGACTCTTTGGAATAACTCGGTTTTAAGAGTTGGATGCATGAGTGGAACTCATACTTGGTTATGGTGGCTAGCAAAAGACTAGGAGCGACCAACTAAGAGAGCAATAATGGCCATAATCATGCAGAGTGACAAAACATCATTAATCAAAGCATAAAGTGATACTACAAGTCGAAAACTAATGTATCATAAAGGCTATGGTGACTTGTGATAGTCATAACATGGTGTGAGCATGCGCCAAGTCAACCCAAATAAAGTATCAAAGGAGAATACCACAATACTATGCTTTAATATGCTAAAACAACGCATGATTCTTCTAAGGCACATTAAGCAATCTCAATTGTTTATAACAAGTAATGCTATAGAAAAGAATACTAAGCATAATTCCAAAACAATATCATGCATGGCATGACAAAGCATAGGCCACGGTTAAAAACAAGCTCTCTTTACCACTTGAGCATGAACTTTCCTACTCTTTTCCAATCCACACCAAACTATTTGAAAACCAATGCATGAAATAGGGGGCCAACCAATTTATTCAGCAAACTAAGAAAACAAAGCAAACGAAAAACCAAAACGAAAACGAAAAAAGAAGACGCTCCAAGAATAACACAACTGTGCATGAAACAATAAAAATGAAGCGTTTGGAAGAAACCAGGGATTTTTATTGATGAAGAAGGGGATGCCTTGGGCATCCACATGCTTTGACGCTTGTACCTCTTGAATATTTCTTGGGGTGACACGGGGTGGCATCCCCAAGCTTGAGATTTTTTCCATTCTACATCTCATTACATAATTCTTTCCTTACACCTGAAATTTTTCCTTCATACAAAACTTCACACAATCTTCATTAACAACGTTAGTGCATTCAAAAGATAATAAACCTTTCGATTTAGTTTCAATACAGCAAAAAATTCATTAAAAACACAAGCTAATGTAGCAATTCCTTCAAAAAGCTCAATTTCCCAAAGAGAACTCAAAAAGAAATCGATAAAGAGGCAATGCAAATAATGGCAGAAATCTGTCAGAACAGAGCAATAGGTGAAAACCGATTTTTTCAGAAGACCTTCTGTTGCTTAAATTGAAAAGTGTTGAACTAACAAAAGTTGGGTAACAACCTGGGGCAGAAGCACAAAAAATTACAGCTCAAACCGACGTCCAGGGATTTTCCACGAATTTTACAGCGAAGCACAAAAATCTGTTTCGGGACAACAACTTTTCCAAGACTTACTTGTCTCTCATTAGAGGTTACTGATACATTGGAAATGTATCTATAATTTTTGATGTTCCATGCTTGGTTTTATCCACTTTCTTGTGTTTTGTTCCAACTTTGGAGTACTTTTCATATGATTTCTTGGACTAACCTATTAACAAGATGCCATAGTGCCAGTTGCCTGTTTTCTGCTGTTTTTGGTTCTAGGAAGTCAGAAAATGAATATTCTAGGAATTAGACGGGACAAAAGCCAAAGTTACTATTTTCCCGGAAGACTCACGGAGCCAGAAGGAGAGTCGGAGAGGGGCCATAGGGTGGCCACACCACCCCTAGGCGCAGGTCCACCTAGGCCGCGCCAGGGCATGGTGTGGGCCCCCTGGCCGCCCACCGACCTTTCCCTATGGCCTATAAGAAGCCTCCCGAAGCCAAAACCCTAAGGAGTAAATCAGAAATCCACGAAAAGTTCCGCAGCGCCGCTGCCACCGAAGGGGAGATTCGGGGGACAGAAAGTCTCTATTCCGGCACCCTGCCGGGACAGGGAAGTGCCCCCGGAGCCATCTCCATCGATCTCCATCGCCATCTGCATCACCATTGTTGATTCCCATGATGAGGAGGGAGTAGTTCTCTCTCGAGGCTAAGGGTTCTACCGGTAGCTATGTGTTCATCTCTCTCTATGCATGATCATATTGTGATCATGAGCTTGTAATCTATAGATCAACCTTGCTACTCAAGTGCTTTAATGAATCTCTGCTCTCCCCATGTGTGTGAAAGTGACAGCGTGCTCACCATGGTGGCACTTAGGCTAGAGATTACAAATACTTGTTATGAGTTAAATTTGGAGTTGGATGTGTTTATGAAATTGTGGTGTTTGTTGGACTCATCTAGTGCTCAAGGTGAGAGTGTGGGGTTTTCTAGATGGGAAATACTTACTTTGAGGTGTGCTGTTATAGCCCTACCATCGATTAGAGTGTTCAACTGGAGAGTAGTTAAGAGTAGTATCATAAAGAGAAGATATATTTATGAGAGAGTGTTCACTAGTGAAAGTATGATCTCTAGGCCTTGTTTCTTAGCATTGAAACACCGTTTGCAACTAGATCTGTTACATGTTTGCTTGCTTCCGTCTTTATTTCAGTTTGCCTTTAGTCTTTTCCACGCCATAAAGTTATTTTCTATCACCATTACCACTTATAATTATCCATACAACTTGTATTTCACTATCTCTTCGCCGAACTAGTGCACCTATACACCTGACAAGTGTATTGGGTGTGCTGGGGACACAAGAGACTTATTGTATCTTGATTGCAGGGTTGCTTGAGAGGGGATACCTTTGAGCACTTCCTCCCTGAGTTCGATAAACCTTGGGTGATCCACTTAAGGGAAAACTTGCTGCTATTCTACAAACCTTTGCAATTGGAGGCCCAACAATTCTCTACAAGAATAGAAGTGCGAAGACATCAAGCTATTTTCTGGCGCCGTTGCCGGGGAGGTAAGGTAAAAGGTACTCACATCCTCCGGTGTGAGTGCTCGAAGTTATTTCCTTTAGATTCTGCAATTTTGTCTTTTTGTTTCTTGTTTTCACTAGTTAGGCTTAATGGAAAACAACAACAAAATTACAGAGCTTTATAGTGTTTATCTTGAGTTAGGACATGAAGTGTTTGAAGAGAAAATTAAAAAACCTATGGAACTTTATTTGCATGCTAATAGCAATGTTGTTAGTATGAATTCTTTGGACACCATTATTTCTAATGCTATGGAAAAGTCTAAGCTTGGGGAAGCTAGTTTTTATGAAAATGATCTTTTTAGTTCCCCAGCTTTGGAAGATAGCTATTCTATTGCTTATGATGATACCAAACCTCCAATATATGATGATTACAATGATGAATATGAGATTTTCAGTCCACCTACTATTGAGGAGGAAAGAAATTATGATTACAATATGCCTCCTATATTTGATGATTATGGTGATGAGAACAATAATGATAGCTATTTTGTTGAATTAGCTCCCACTACAATTAATATGAATGACTATGCTTATGTGGAGAGTAATAATTATTATATGCATGTGGCTCATGGTAAGAATGTTTTATGTGATAGTTATATTGTTAATTTTATTCATGATGCTACTGAAAGTTATTATGAGAGAGGGAAACATGGTTTTATGTATTTCAACAATATTAAGTTTCCCCTCTTTAGGTTGAAAGTCTTGAAGTTGCACTTGTTTTGCTTTCCTATGCTTATTGCTTTGTGCTTTCATGACTTGTTTCTTTACAATATTCCTATGCATAGGAAGTGGGTTAGACTTAAATGTGTTTTGAATTTGCTTCTTGATGCTCTCTTTTACTTCAATTCATATTTCTTATGTGAGCATCTTCTCAAACTACCATGCCTAACTTAAAGGCGTTAAAGAAAAGTACTTATTGGAAGATAACCCAAAAGTTTTAGATGAGTCTTGGAAGTTATTACTTCTGTAATACACGCTCCTTATTCTTTTTATTTGCTTTTTGTGCCAAGAGTAACCTCTAATGAGAGAGAAATAATGATTGGGAAAGTTGTTGTCCCGAAACAGATTTTTGTGCTTCACCGTAAAAAATCGTGTAAAATTTATGAATGTCTTTTTGAGGCGTGAATTTTTTTTCTTCTACAACAGTTTGTTATCTAACTTCCTTTAGTTCAACACATTTTTATTTGAGCAACAGAAGGTCTTCGAAAAAATTCGTCTTTACCTGCTGGTCTGTTTTGACAGATTTCTGCCATTTTCTACATTTGCTTCTTGTTGGTTCCTTTTTTAGTTCTTTTTTGGGAATTGAGATTTTTGAGGGAAGTGCTACAGTAGCTAGTGTTCTAATGGAATTTTATTTGGTGTTAGAACTGAACCTTAAGATTTATTTATCTTGAGTGCACTAATGTTGCTAATAAAGATTGTGTGAAGTTTTGTATGAAGGAAAAATTTCAGGTGTATGGAAGGAATGAGTAATGAGATGAAGGATGGACTAAAGCTCAAGCTTGGGGATGCCACGCGTCTCACCCCAAGAAATATCCAAGAAGTACAAGCGTCAAAGCTTGGGGATGCCCAAGGCATCCCCTTCTTCATCAATAAAAATCCCAGGTTTCTTCCAAACGCTTCATTTTTATTGTTTCATGCACAATTGTGTTGTTCTTGGAGCGTCTTCTTTTTCGTTTTTCATTTTCGTTTTTCATTTTCTTTGTTTGCTTAGTTTTCTGAATAAATTGGTTGGACCCCCTCTTTCATACATTGGTTTTCAAATAGTTTGGTTTGGATTGGAAAAGAGTAGGAAATCTCATGCTTAAGTGGTAAAGAGAGCTTGTTTTTGACTGTGGCCTATGCTTTGTCATGGCATGCTTGATATTGTTTTGGCTTTATGCTTAGTATTCTTTTCTGTAGCATGACTTGTTATAAACAATTGAGATTGCTTAATGTGCCTTGGATGAATCAGGTGTTGTTTTAGCATATTAAAGCATAGTATAGCGGTATTCTCCTTTGATGCTTTATTTGGGTTGACTTGGCGCATGCTCACACCATGTTATGACTATCTGAAGTCACCATAGACTTTATGATCCTTTAGTTTTCAACTTGTAGTATCACGTTATGCTTTGATCAATGATGTTTTGTCGCTCTGCATGATTATGGCCATTGTTGCTCTCTTAGTTTGTCGCTCCCAGTCTTTTGCTAGCCTCCACAAAAAAGTATGAGTTCCACTCATGCATCCAACTCCCTAAACCAAGTTATTCCAAAGAGTCCACCATACCTACCTACTAGCTTATGCTATTCCAAGTACATTCATGCTTTTTTTTAACCTTCCACTTGTTATGAGAAAACTAGTGATTAAAGCTCTCACGAACTTGATGGCACACTTTACTTTACTTCCCCTTAATAAACTTGAACCATTGTGTCTTCTATGTTATATATGCTTGCACTTATTTGTCGGGAATTAGTAGAACCATGCTTTCATGGGGAACGCTTTCAACATTGCACTAGGTACTTGTACCTAGTTGATATCATGCTCTTTTGTATATGGATGTCGTCGGTGTGAAATGAAAGGGGAGCTTGTAAGTCCATGGAGTTATGTATATGTGTTAGAGAAACGCCTGGGTCGCTGGTCTAATCCCTGCTAACATGGTGGAAACCTGCAGCGTAACCATAATGAGCTGTCTATGAAGCATTCTTCTTATAAAAAAGAGTCCTATATTGAGAAAAAAAAAGAGAAAAGAGAAAAAAAGAGATACTATGAAAAGAGGAAAGATAGAAAAAAGCACCATATTCCCATGGTAAATAAGAAGAATGCTGAGATGCTTGTTGTCTGCTTGCCTTGTCATTTTGATATGGGGATTCTTCCATATCATCGGGCAAGGGGTACCCCGTTGGCGGTTCTCTATGATACACATGTACTTACGATGACAAGAACTTACCGGTGCCTAAACTTGAGTAGCATGAGGAGCGGCCCTCGTATACAAGGGACATGAGATTTCTGACTTATACTTCATCAAGCATGTACACCATAGTTTGTTCACTTTAACCTTAATCACTTCAAGATGCTTATGATAGGGGCAATGAGAGCTGAAAGCTACAAGTACCATAATTTTTGGAAGCTCTTTATGAGACTTGAATCCCTACTTCCTTTTACAAAAGGCCTTTCTTCCACCATTATATTGAGTCTCCACCTTCTACCTTTATGCACCTACTTTGAGAGCATAGTGGCCATTCTTAGTTCTATTTGCATTGTCCCAAGACTAGTTGATTGATGCATAACTTGTTATTGCTTGTTTTAAACTATTGTATCTAGTCACTCTTATGAACTTTGAAGGTGTCCTATGCATTTATATTTGCTACTCTATTGAGGGACAAGCTGAATACTATTATGCTATGTTTTCTTTATGTGAAACAAACAAACGTCTTGCAAAGCATTGTTATTCATGAATCGTTTGTTTGTGCCTTTTCATATTGCATCATAGTTTCTTTGCTTATTGCTAGAATTTTGTCTATCATGTTATGATAGAAGTACTATGATCCTAGCTTTGAATGTTTTGCAAATACTTTGATCAAGTCTTTGATGGTGCATGTCACCTCAAAAATTATTCTTTCTTTTTATCACTTACCTACTCGAGGACGAGCAGGAGTTAAGCTTGGGGATGTTGATACATTGCAAATGTATCTATAATTTTTGATGTTCCATGCTTGGTTTTATCCACATTCTTGTGTTTTGTTCCAACTTTGGAGTACTTTTCATATGATTTCTTGGACTAACCTATTAACAAGATGCCACAGTGCCAGTTGCCTGTTTTCTGCTGTTTTTGGTTCCAGGAAGTCAGAAAATGAATATTCTCGGAATTGGATGGGACAAAAGCCAAAGTTACTATTTTCCCGGAAGACTCACGGAGCCAGAAGGAGAGTCGGAGAGGGGCAATAGGGTGGCCACACCACCCCTAGGCGCGGGTCCACCTAGGCCGCGCCAGGGCATGGTGTGGGCCCCCTGGCCGCCCACCGACCTTGCCCTCTGGCCTATAAGAAGCCTCCCGAAGCCAAAATCCTGAGGAGTAAATCAGAAATCCACGAAAAGTTCCACAGCGCCGCCGCCACCGAAGGGGAGATTCGGGGGACAGAAAGTCTCTGTTCCGGCACCCTGCTGGGACAGGGAAGTGCCCCCGGAGCCATCTCCATCGATCTCCACCGCCATCTCCATCACAATTGTTGATTCCCATGATGAGGAGGGAGTAGTTCTCTCTCGAGGCTAAGGGTTCTACCGGTAGCTATGTGTTCATCTCTCTCTCTATGCATGATCATATTGTGATCATGAGCTTGTAATCTATAGATCTACCTTGCTACTCAAGTGCTTTAATGAATCTCTGCTCTCCCCATGTGTGTGAAAGTGACAGCGTGCTCACCATGGTGGCACTTAGGCTAGAGATTACAAATACTTGTTATGAGTTATATTTGGAGTTGGATGTCTTTATGAAATTGTGGTGTTTGTTGGACTCATCTAGTGCTCAAGGTGACAGTGTGGGGTTTTCTAGATGGGAAAGACTTACTTTGAGGTGTGCTGTTATAGCTCTACCATCGATTAGAGTGTTCAACCGGAGAGTAGTTAAGAGTAGTATCATAAAGAGAAGATATATGTATGAGAGAGTGTTCACTAGTAAAAGTATGATCTCTAGGCCTTGTTTCTTAGCATTGAAACACCGTTTGCAACTAGATCGGTTACATGTTTGCTTGCTTCCGTCTTTATTTTAGTTTGCCTTTAGTCTTTTCCACGCCATCAAGTTATTTTCTATCACCATTACCAATTATAATTATCCATACCACTTATAGTTTACTATCTCTTCCCCGAACTAGTGCACCTATAGACCCGACAAGTGTATTGGGTGTGTTGGGGACACAAGAGACTTCTTGTATCTTGATTTTAGGGTTGCTTGAGAGGGGATACCTTTGACCACTTCGTCCCTGAATTCGATAAACCTTGGGTGATCCACTTAAGGGAAAACTTGCTGCTGTTCTACAAACCTCTGCACTTGGAGGCCCAACAACTGTCTACAAGAATAGAAGTGCATAGACATCAGTTACTCTTGGCACAAAAAGCAAATAAAAAGTATAAGGAGCAGTTATTACAGAGGTAATAACTTCCAAGACTCATCTAAAACTTTTGGGTTATCTCCCAATAAGTACTTTTCTTTAACGCCTTTAAGTTAGGCATGATAGTTTGAGAAGATGCTCACATAGGAAATATGAATTGAAGTAAAAGAGAGCATCAAGAAGCAAATTCAAAATATCTTTAAGTCTAACCCACTTCCTATGCATAGGAATTTTGTAAAGATACAAGTCATGAAAGCACAAAGCAACAAGAATAGGAAAGCAAAACAAGTGCAACTTCAAGATTTTCAACATAAAGAGGGGAAAATTAATATTGTTGAGATCCATAAAACCATGTTTCCCTCTCTCATAATAACTTTCAGTAGCATCATGAATACAATTAACAATATAACAATCACATGAAACATTCTTATCATGATCCACATGCATATTATCATTATTACTCTCCACATAAGCATAATCATTCTTATTAATCATAGTGGGAGCAAATTCAACAAAATAACTATTATTATTATTCTCATCACCATAATCATCAAATATAGGAGGCATATTGTAATCATAATTAATTTTCTCCTCGATAGTAGGTGGACTAAAAATATCATACTCATCATTGTAATCATCATATATTGGAGGCATAGTATCATCATAGTAAATTTTCTCCTCCATGCTTGGGGGACTAAAAATATCATGCTCATCAAAACCAGTTTCCCCAAGCTTAGACTTTTCCATAGCATTAGCAATAATGGTGTCCAAAGAATCCATACTAACAACATTGCTATTACCATGCAAATAAAGTTCCATAGATTTTTTAATTTTCTCTTCAAACACTTCATGTCCTAACTCAAGATAAATACTATAAAGCTCTCTAATTTTGTTGTTGTTTTCCATTAAGCCTAACTAATGAAAACAAGAAACAAAAAGACAAAATTGCAGAAGCTAAAGGAAATAACTTCGAGCACTCCACCGGTTGACGTGGGAAAAGACTAAAGGCAAACTGAAATAAAGATGGAAGCAAGCAAACATGTAACAGATCTAATTGCAAACGGTGTATCAATGCTTAGAAACAAGGCCTAGGAATCATACTTTCACTAGTGAACACTCTCATATAAATATTATCTCTTTATGATACTACTCTTAACTACTCTCCGATTGGACACTCTAATCATTGGTAGGGCTATAATAGCACACCTCAAAGTTCGCTTTCCGCATCAAGATAACCCCACACCGTCACCTTGAGCACTAGATGGTTCCAACAAACACCACAATTTCATAGAGACATCCAACTCCAAATATAACTCATAACAAGTATTTGTAATCTCTAGCCTAAGTGCCACCATGGTGTGCACGCTATCACTTTCACACACATGGGGAGAGCCGAGATCTATTAAAGCACTTGAGTAGCAAAGTAGATCTACTTGATTACAAAGCTCATGATCACAATATGATCATGCATAGAGAGAGAGAGATGAACACATAGCTACCGGTAGAGCCCTTAGCCTCGAGGAAGAACTACTCCCTCATCATCATGGGAATCAGCAACGATGATGGAGATGGTGGTGGAGATCGATGGAGATGGCTCCGGGGGCACTTCCCCATCACGGCAGGGTACCGGAACAGAGACTTTCTGTCCCCCGAATCTCCCCTTCGGTGGTGGCGACGCTGTGGAACTTTTCATGGCTGGAGGCTGTTCGATTTAGGGTTTTTGCATCGGGAGGATTTTATAGGCGAAGGGGCAAGTTCGGTGGCTGGCCAGTGGGCCCACACCATGCCCTGGCACGGCCAGGGGGACCTGCGCCTAGGGGTGGTGTGGCCACCCTGTGGCCCCTCCCCGTCTAGTCTTTTGGCTCCGTGAGTCTTTTGGTAAAATATCGACTTTGGCTTTTGTCCAGTCCAATTCCGAGAATATTCATTTTCTAACTTTTTTTGGAACCAAAAAACAGAAGAAAACAGGCAACTGGCACTATGGCATCTTGTTAATAGGTTAGTTCCAGAAAATGCATTAAAGTATCTCCAGATGTAGATAAAACATAAGAAAATAGATACTAAACAAGCATGGGACATCAAAAATTATAGATACGTTTGCAACATATCAGTTCTCTTCAGAGACCACACATGGATCCACCAGTGTCATTACATGTGTGTTCTTTTTACTAACAACAACTGGAGTCATTTCATGACTATTCTTTTCACATACCACAGATGGAACCACCAGTGTCATTGAAATGTGTGTTCTCTTTAGAGACCACACATGGATCAATCAGAGTCATTGCATGTGTGTTCTTCTCATTAACCACAACTGGAGTCATTGCATGTGTGTTCTTTCCACAAACCATATATGGATCCACTAGTGTCATTGCATGTGTGTTCTTCTCATTAACCACAGCTAGAGTCATTGCATGTGTGTTCTTTTCACGGACCACACATGGATCCACTAGTGCCATTGCATGTGTGTTCTTTTTACTAACAACAACTAGAGTCATTTCATGACTATTCTTTTCACAGACCACATATGGATCCACCAGTGTCATTGAAATGTGTGTTCTTTTCAGAGACCACACATGGATCCACCAGTGTCATTGCATGTGTGTTGTTTTTACTAACAACAACTAGAGTCATTGCATGTGTGTTATTTTCACAATCCACATATGGATCCACCGATGTCATTGCATGTCTGTTCTTCTCGTTAACCACAGCTAGAGTCATTGCATGTGTGTTCTTTTCACAGACCACATATGGATCCACCATTGTCATTGAAATGTGTATTCTTTCATTAACCACACCTAGAGTCATTTCATGACTATTCTTTTCACAGACCATATATGGATCCACCAGAGTTGATTGCATGTGTGTTCTCTTCACAGACCACAAATGGATCCACCAGTGTCATTGAAATGTGTATTATTTTCAACGACAGCCATTGGCCACAAACAATCGGGACGCAGAGCTAACCAGCAACCGCTCCGGGCTTCTAGAAGAGCCGATCCACGATTGTTAGGCACCGTTGCATCAGGGTGCGTGGACGATAAGGATGTCCTTTGCGAGGGCGATCCACGAGAAGTCTGTTCTGCGAACTGATTGGCAGTGCCAACGATGTTGGGCCTACGTCCTTGCCCTTATCCCCTTAACCTCGGGGTCGAAGCTTAGATCGTGTTCCTTCATCGCCTTGGAGAGGGAGAGTCCCAAACTCAGCTTGCATGAGGCTCAGATGTTCGCCCACTACGACATACTCGCGCCGCCGTTCGCGAGGCTTCCGACCGGCTTCGAGCTCAGCTACGCAGGGGTTTTCCTATCGCGCCGCTCTTGTGTGACAACGCGTTGGCGAGGCAGATCGAGGAGCGCCGCCGCCAGCTGCCGGAGCGGAAGAGGGCAATGGAACGGTACTCGCGCACGAGCGCGTACTAGCGGAAGCTGTTCAAGAAGGAGCAGGCTGCGTTGATTGAGCTGTGCGGAACCCACTAGCGGGAGATCCACCCGGATCTACGCAACCCTGAAGGGAGGTAGCGCTTCTAGGAAGTGCCTGGGCATACGACCTCCACCGTTATCGATGCGGTGCGCCGTGAAGAATCCATGAGGAGGAGGAACGCTGCCGAGAATGTCGTCATCGATTACGATGCGGAGGAGGCTGGCGGCGACGCGGACAACGTCGTCAATGATGGAGACTACAGGAGTGTCATAGTCAATTAGGGCCACTTAAGCATAAATTAAATCTATGTACGGTATCTTAATGCCCCCTTTGGATCTGGGTCACTTGAGTCATAGTTGATTATCGTCATAATCTATATATGTTGGCCATGTTTTAGTTGTCTTTGTCTTTGAAACTAGTCGAAACTCGTCCGATCCTGAAAATAAAGTTCCCGCGTTCCTGGCATATCGGATGGGACAATACGCTGACTCTGCTCCCAGCACTTGATGGCACAACCATAATTTGGATTACACCACAAAAGAACGGATCGAGCGTGTTGTAATAGTGTACTACTCATGTCCATATATAACTGACTTAGTTTTTTTAGATATTTAATAAATGTGTCTATACCCAAAACATGTCTAGATACATGTTTTAGGTTTCTCTGTCTTTCAAACTAATCAAAAGTCATCAAATTCTGAACAAACAAAGTAGCTGCATTCACATCTGATGGTACAATATGCTGACTCAGCTACTTGATGGCACAACCATAATTCTAGAGTGCGCCAGAGGAGATGGGAATCCAAGGGAGATGGAAACTAGTAGCTACGTCCATACGCAGGTAAAAAATTAATGTAATAATATTTGAAAAATTGTAATCTGGTCCACATGACCCCATCACAGACACGTTGCACGCGCTAGATATAAATAAAGATGACACGACTAATTTAGTTTCAATGATATAATTCAACATACGACGTTACTATGCCCGCATCTTTCTACTCCTCTTATTAGTCAGCCAGCCCACGCTGCATTAAGCATTAGTTGATGAGGATAAAAATGATAAAATGGCAAATAAAACAATTTTTAAGCTTACCTTTCATCTGGAGAATCGTACAAAGATGAAATTGGCAGGGATTTATTATTTCTCCTGCAGTTAGCCGAAAGATCCTCAAGAACATCCTCAATCACCCCTGCAACTTCTTCATATTCTAATACACCTCCATTATTTGCCCTTTCCTCCCTGTTCCTCTTACCCTTTTGTTTCTTTTCACACACTTTTCTCGCCGGCACCTCCACTTCTTCATAAATTGGCTACTTACGTACGTTTTCCTCCGAGTGCTCATCATCGTTTCCTCCACCTCCTGCACTTCCTCAAGTTCTTCGTCTTCGCGCTGCTATTCGTCCAGTTCTAGCTGAGGAGCCTCATTTTCTGCCACCGGGGTGTGAACAGGGACAATATCATGTTTAACTAGGTTTTTGCACAACCTCTTGATATGGCCGAATCTACCACAACGTTTCCATTTCCTTTTCCTAGATCCCAGCCTTGAACCTTTATTGGTGGAGGCTTCGATCCTTAGCTTTCTAGGCCTCCTAGGTGGCCTCCTAAGAACTGGTGGTTGAAGTTTGAACCCTGGATCGACAATCTCCCAATCATTTTCATCGGCCATAGGTGGTATGTTTTCTGCATAAGTTGCAGCAAACTTGTCCACAGAGAAATAGTTTTCAACATAGTTCTCTATTTCAGCTCCACTATCTCTAAGCTTTAAGATGAAGTAAATTGCATGGTGACATGGCAGACTAGTAATCTGCCACTGCCTGCATGAACAAGTCTTGTTTCCAATGTCTACAGTGTACCTCCGTTCACTTCCACGCTTGTATTCTACATAAACCTGAGCCAATGTTCTGGAACTTCTGACCATCCTCATCTTTATAGTTCTCATTGCCCCGATTCTTGCATTCAGTAACATAACCACCTTTGGAACTATTTTATGGCCTAAAAAATTTCTTGCACAAATTCTTTGCCTTAAATCTATCTTCACCATTATGCACTGTCTTATTGCATCCAACAAAATAAAAATTCCAAGTGTCTTCATGCCCGAAATCTTATCAATGAAACTCTCTGCCAAATTATTGCAAAAAAAATCCACCTTGCTTAACTCACCAAACTTGCTTCTGGCCCATAGCTTGGTGTGATGTTCTTCAAGGTATTTTTTCACCTTTGGCACTACATACATGTTCTGCAAGTAAGTAGCATGCGTGCTTGGGGTGTATGTGTATGTTGATCGCCACAAGTCCTCTTCGAAGATCTTTCCTTTGAACTTCTTCATGAAGTTAGTAGCGAGGTGCCGCATGCATTCCTATTGCTCAACCCTAGGAAACACAGCATCAACAGCATTCTCAAGACCCTCGCATGCACCGGTGTGTATCACCAAGCCTTCAGGGTGACCAATTACTGCCTGTAGTCTCTGCATGAACCATGTACAACTTTCATTTGATTCACCCTCAAGAACAGCAGAAGCTCTGGGTAGAAGCCAATTATGCGCGTCCAAAGAACAAGCAGAAGTAACATGTCCCCTGAACTTCCCTGTTAAAGAAGTTGCGCCTATTGCCAAGTATGGCTTGCAGCCGTCTAGGAACCCCTTCCAGCATGCCTTCAGGCAGACAAAACATCTCCTGAAGCATATCTTATCTGCCTGCTTATACATGACCCCCCTCGAGACCTTTTCTCTTCCTTTCACAACCTCGTAATCAATGTCAACAACACTACCAGGTGATGTTTTCTCTACCTGAGCTTTGAAACTATACAACATATGAAAACTGTCATTCCACTTGCCTTGAATGAAGTCTAGAGCCATCTCCTTCCCATCAAAGACTCTGTGGTAAGGAATCAGAATGTTAAACTTTTTGCTAATCTTTGCTCTGAGTTCAGCAGGTCCAATGTTATGATCCTGCCTCATCCAGTCAAGTACAGTAGCAACAATGCACTTGGTAGTCGCCGGTCTAATTTTATCACTTAAATAAGTATTAGGGCAGTTGTGTTTCTTCGTGTTTACTTTGATTTGCATTCGATAAGAATCCAAATAATTCAGAGGTAGTTATCAACAGAATAAATATGAGAAAGACTAAAACTAAATGTAGCTATTGCAACATGAAATGGGTGTCCACCCCGCATTGGAGATGCATGTAATCTCCATTTACACACATTACTTTCCCTACAGTGCACCCTAAATCTCTTTTGGTCGCTCTTTTCAATTATAATTCAAACCCAACTCTGATTGCATAGGTTGCAACTACATATTTGCAGTCCTCCACATTCTCAAAGATAGTCCCCTCATCAATTGTAGGATTGTCCCTGTCAAAGTGTATCACTGGCCTGTCCTCGTCTTCGTCGTCGTATCTACATCCCATTTCCACATCTTCACATTCCTCTTACTCATCAGTCCCATAGTCAGGCTCAAAGTTCGGTTCAACCAAATATTCCCTACTCTCCATCCTATCAGGGTCAGCAGCCACGTTTGGATATGCTTTCTCATCATCATCCGCACCGCCACACATTTCAGTGCCTTCATGCTCGCTTGACAAAACATCATGCTCAAGGACAAGCTGTACAGACGTCATGCGGTTACCAACACATATCCTTGCCATCACCACAGGACTAGAAACGCTAATTGGGGTATGCAGAGAAGGAATCACAGTTCTTACCCTTCAATGTGGACGCACGACACCTTCTCTGGGCTGCATACCTCCAAAGCTCTGCATCCTGCTTCGTCTTCCCCTGTTTCGTTGTCCTCTGTGCTCTCCAGACTTGAAGGAGATTTCGTGCTCTCTAGCCACGCAGGACCCATCTCTGTGTTCTCAAGCCTCGCAGGATCCATCTCCGAGCGGGATCTAGATCACTAGCGTTGTTGGGCGCCTAACCCAACGGTCGACTCTCGGTTTTTGTTTCCAGACGCGCCTGGGTGGTGGACGGCGGCAAGGAGACAGGGCATGGAGGGGAGGAGAGGGGACGTGAGGGGAGGGCAAGGAAGGGAGGGCGAGAGGACGACCGCCCAAGGGGACGGCGAGAGCAGTGCACAACTGAGCGGAGTGGCGGTGGCAGGAGCAGAGGAGCGGAGCGGAGCAGAGCTGGTTGCGACAAAACATGGAAAATTGCACAATAATGTGTTGGTGGGCGGCACCAGCCCTCGAACCTGGGACGCGTGCCATCGAAGGTGGAGGAGGCGGGCCCACCAGTTAGAAAACATGCCACCTGTTAGCACACTATGCACGGTAGCACTTCATAGAATTTTTTAGCAGGTCCCACATGTCAGTCTATTTGATAAAACTTGCATCAGTGCATGGCTGGTTCACGCGCTAGTTCCGAAAAAAGCCCGTTGATCCAAACTTGGCAGTTCCGCTTCTTCTCCCTCGTCTCCTCGTCTCCTCGCAGTGGCAGTTTCACTTCGTCTCCCTCGTCTGTTCTCCACTTCTTCTTCTCCTTGCAATGGTAGTTCTTCTTTCTTCCTCGAACAAAACATTCCCGCACGTAAGCCATGGCCAGTAGCCGGATGAAGAGGAATTGGTCCGATCTCCCGGCCAACCCACTTCGCAAGATTGCCAACTACTTGCTGGAGAAAGAGGAGTACGTCGACACCTATGCTGCTTGTCAGGAAGTCTGCACCGATTGGCGTCGCACGTTAAAGGTGTCCGAATTCCATCTCAACAACTGGATCATGATAGATCACACACTTCCAGACGTTGGCGACTTCACCTTCCTCAACCTCGCCACTGGTCGTTGCTTCAGGACGAATCTAATGGACGTCCATCGCAGGTTCACATTGACATCCGATATATATATGTAACATTCATTTATTGGTATTTTCCATTGTAAACATCTTAGTGCTAACTGATGCCCTCTTCTTCCAAAAGATTCTACTTCGTCGGTGTTTCTCGTGGCGTCATCGTGCTTTCTCAGAGGGTGGAGCCGTACCAGATTCGGCTTCTGAACCCAATCACTCATAAGTCTAACACTAAGTTTCAAGCACACATACCATCTGATCTTCTGCAATCTATCATCGTGATGAAGTCCCCGACGATGGTGTTCGTTTGCATTGATTATCCAGATCATATTGCATGGGCCAATGACAACACCCCAACGGGGCAAATCAATGAATCATTTGGAGAAGGATAGTATTCGCCACCTCCTGATACGTTTCTGGACTGCATGACGGCATTCTGAGGGGAAGTATATGCATTACTTGAGAATGAAGACATCTTGTCGACCAACATCCAGTTAGAACAGCGCGCGAGCACTGTCACGATGGCCAAAATAATTTCAGCCCCAATCTTTGAACAGGTACGCGGAACCTACAAGTTTTACCTTGTGGAGTCAGATGGTGATCTGCTTCTTGTGTTGAACGGGGATTTCGCCAAAGGGAAACCGGGGTTGTACCAGGTGGACATGGAGAACCGCTCTCTCGAGGCTGTCGGTGACATTAGAAGTCGTGCCCTCTTTGTTGATTACAATCAGTCTATCTCCATTGACACCAGGTTACACCCCACAGTCAAACCCGGTTGCATATACTACAGTAATTATAGCAGACTGTATGATCATGAGGTTCAAGCCTGGGAAGAGGAACCAACAATGGTAATGTATGGCTTAAGTCTGGAACATACATCGAGGCCTTACCCTCTGGACAAGATACTGGTAGCACATTGCAGATGGAGAGAGTTCTGTAAACATGTGTTGCAGCACACGGGAGCTGACAACGACGAAATATATAGGGGAGAATGAATCATATATTCATCCTAGGTTATTTGCTAGCATTTTCGGGTCTAATTTTTGAAGTAGAAATTTGTACTGTATTTATATTATTTCGATCAGCAGTATGCGTATTACCTTCCAGAAAAAATTGTAATGTATTTAATTTTAGTACTTTCAGAATTCAAAGTATTTATTTTTAGTAGCTTCTTTTAGAATTCTCTGTGTTCGACAGCCGGAGCCGGCGGCGGGCATCAGCTCAGTGCCGGAATTTAGGTTCCACATAGAAAATTGCACAATAATGTATTGGTGGGCGGCACCAGCCCTCGAACCTGGGATGCGCGCCGTCGAAGGTGGAGGAGCCGGGCCTGCCAGTCGAAAACATGTGACGTCGGCATCCCCTATTTCTGATGCCCTTTAAAAAAAAGAAAACATACCACGTTGTCATCCCCTGTTTTTGATGCCCTTTAAAAAAATAAAACACTGCTACAATCGACGGTACATTGTGGCATAGAAATAATATCGTATAAACATAAGGGCATAGTCGTTAACATTTCTAAAATGAAACCTGGTCTCCTACCTGTCCTGGTACATTGCCCGATGAGGTGGATAGCGATGACTGATCTTTTTAGTATGTTCGCACTCTGATGCTGAGAAGGGAAATAAAGATTAAACGGTTAATGCAACGAGTGTCAAATTATTACCCTCTAAGGAAATGGGAGATGGTTATTTTCACGCGTGCCCGTAGTCCAAACCTACTGTCAGTCTTTCACTCCCTTCTCTGACAAACCACAGTTCACCTTGCGCAGCTCCTCCGCGCCGCACCACCTAGGGTAACATGGCCCCGCCTAAGCAGCCGCCACCACCGCCGCCACAGCCGCCGAAACTGTGGTATTTAGCCCATCTAAGGCAAGCCATGAAGCTCTACTTCAAGGCCGGTCTCCCATTGCCCTGCCAGGCGGATGATTTCCCCGAATTTCCAAATTGGCCATGACGGCGGCAGCGGCGTCATCGGTGCCGGATGCGGCAAGCAGTGCCAAGAGAGCGATCTGGAGAAATCACGCGGTGGCATTATGGCATGCTCTAGGCAGTGGAAACAAGGTACGTATCAAATCGTTCACGAGAGCATGCCGCTGAGGGCAGACACCCTCGAACAGGGCAGCGCCAAGGTCTAAAAACTCTCGCGTCCACGCTTCGGCGTGGGCTACCTTGCCGTAGTGGGGGAGGCTGGGAACACGCCGTCTGCGGCAAAGATGGTCCATCCTACGAACTGTCGGAGGCTGTACCGTGGCGGCGACCAAGCGTCTACACTCAGCATGTTGGATTGTTCGACAGCCGGAGCCGGTGGCGGGCATCAGCTCAGCGCCAGAATTCAGGTTCAAGTTCACAAGGACCTACGAATCCAAGAAGAAGATGCCGAATTTCAGTTTCAAAGAAATCGTTGCGGCGGCGCGGATGGTCCAACTAAACTGGGACTAGCGCATGCAAATCGCTTGTACATGAACGATGCAGATTTCTTATAGTTTGGCGGGAAGGCAATAGATCAGTTTGGGTTAAATGATCAAAGAACTTATGTCCTCTCATGGCAACTGGCCAGCCAACTTTTCTGGTGGAGATCTGTACTTTCTTCAGTGTAGAATAGTTAAGTTCGGACTGAAGAATGGCTTTCGTAGATGAAATGCTGACAAATTGTTCTATAAACAAGTAGGAAGTTTAGCCCACTTTTGTGCAGGTATAAGACCCTTTTGTATGTAAGTACTACTGTTGTAAGCAAATACTATCAAGTATCTATTTCCTTCAATTACTAGTCGTGGTTAAATCTAGTTAACTGGCATTTTTTATCCTAGACTATAGATTTTGCGTCTGCCGTCTGTGCTGTAAACCATTTTTCCTTTGTCTTGTGTTGTCTGTAAAATTGTCCTGCAGTTCAACTTGTTACAAATATAGCTACCTTGTACTTGAAGAGGAGATGGACTACATTTTCCTGGCATCCACAGAATTGACATTGCTCATTGCCAGACCACCCTCTTTTCATGAGGTTGTCCTTGGTTATTCACAGAAATTATAAATCACGGTGTTCAACTACATTGATTCAAACTATTACACACACACTAAATCAAATTCATTACCCACACATACTACATCGATTCAAACTATTACACATACATACTACTTAAAATTCATTACCCACACGTACTCCATCGATTCAAACTATTACACATTTTTAGTCGATGCTAACTTCCTGCTACGCTCTCCATACTACAAATTCATTAGCCACACATACCACGACAATTCACTAGAGCTCTATCTTCACTCGAGGGAAATCAGAACCACCAGCTCGTCCAAGCCCAGTTCCCCACCGAAACTGTGTGTGCCGTCGCGAAACGGTGGTGGTCATGTGCCATCGATCCTTCCAGACCAACACTGCAGGCGACGAGGACGCTTTTTGGCAGCCTCTTCGAGGCCCTAAATGCCATGTACCGGTTCCAGAACCTCCTCCAGGTGGATGATGACTGGGTGCTTCCAGCAAAGCTGTCGCCCTATCCTTCTTGGAATCTGCACCTCGTACATCTTAGGAATGGCATTAGGATCTTTCAGCCATGCCTTTACCTCGATGACCCATCTGTCGCTCAGTGTCAGATTTCCACTAGCTTGCCGCCAAGGCTACTGATGACCTTCTTGAGGGCCTCCGGCTCCCAAGCATCCAATGGGAGGCCGTCAAAGCCGAGTTTGGAGAAGAAACGAAGCTGCCCCAAGCGATTGTCCCACCCACATGCGTGATGTCAACGCATGAAGCTCATTTTCTCCCCGCAACACTCGAAAGAACGGGAAGAATGCAGAACACACTCGGTGTCTGAGCTGTGCTCGAACCGGACGAAAAAAATCGAATGGCAACGCGCATACCTCAATCTTGACCTCATTTCTTCTGATCCCAAAATGAGACCTGAAAGCCGACAGCAACTCTACCGGCGACATGGCAGGATGGACGCCCAACATGGTGGCCATGAGAGTGTGGTCGTCGAACTGCTGTGCCAGGGCTACCATGCCTGGGGTGCGCGGTAGCACACAACTTCCCGACGCCGGTCGCCGGCCTGGATTGCCCGACAGGACACGCTCCGCCATGCGAGAAGGACTGGCCAGAGGCGAGATATTAGTCCCGGGACGCGAAGCTCCGATACGGCGGACGATGCAACAATGACGGCTACGAGCTTCGATTAGAGGCATGGGAGGTTGGCGGGACATGGCGGGGACACAAATTAGAGCAAGTGCGAGCTCCGATCTGAGACGAGCTGCCGGAGCTGAGAAAATGTTATGGGGAGGGGAGAAGGGAGAAGACCAGAGTAGAGCAAAGAAATAGATTTGGTCCACTCAGGGATCTGGTCCACGCAGGGGTAAGCTAGTCCACGACCGCAAAAGATAACGGGGAATACTGACAGAGCGGGCCAAGAAGAGTTGATCTAACTGCAGTATTTGAGTTCAGCCATTTTTCATCTGATTCAAGCGATCGTTTCGCTGTTAGATTTTTATTCACCCATTTGTCACTTCTAGACAATTGGCGATTCTACTACGGCCCCTCCGCGCGATCGATTACAACTCGGGTACCGGGATGCACTCGCCTGGGAAGTTTTGTACCGCAAACGAACAATCCCCCATATAGGTGAAGTGTCATGTAGTCGATGCTCACATGACAGCACTAGAAGAAGTACACCACAACTTAATTAACAAACCATTGAATCTTTCTCAACACAATTCCACTACTAACAACATGACTTCTCCCATGTCCTCAAGAACTAAACAAACTACTCACAAGACATCATATGGAGCAAGATCATAGATGAAATAATGGTATGTAACAATCTGAACATAAAATTAATTCAGTGGTTCCACTCAATAGCATCAACTACAAGGAGTAATCAACACCGGGAAAGTTTCCCCTAAGAACTATGCAAGATTCAACCCAATTGTTACAGCGGTATGAAGGTGGTGATGATGGTGCTGGTGGAGATGATGGTGGTGATGATGATGATCCCGATGAAGTCCAGCTTGATGGTGGTATTGATGGCGACGATCTCCCCTCTTTGGGAAGGAATTCCCCCGGCAGAATTCTGTCTACCGGAGAGATCTTTCTCTCTCGGTGTTTTCCGCCCCACAGAGGCATTTGAATCTTTTTGTGGTTGCTCCCCAAGGCTTAGGGTTTCGTGGGGATAATATACGCCAAAGGGGAGAGCTGGAGGTGCGCCAGGGTGGCCACACCACCTGGTGGCGCGGCCAGGGTGGCCCCCGGTAGGGGGTGGTGTGGGCCCTGTGTGGCCCAACTCTGCTCCCCCTTCTAGCATCCTTCGTCTTCTGGAAAAATAGAATTTTCCATGTATTTTCTAGGATTTTCTAATCTTCGCAAATTTCGCCTCGAAACAGTGTCTTTTCCATCAGAATCCTGACTGCAGCAGTTGATACATTGCAAATCTATCTATAATTTTGATGTTCCATGCTTGGTTTTATCTAGTTTCTTGTGTTTTGTCCACACTTTGGAGTACTTTTCATATGATTTCTTGGAATAACCTATTAACAAAATGCCACAGTGCTAGTTGCCTATTTTCTGCTGTTTTTGGTTCCAAGAAAGTCAGAAAATCAATATTCTCGGAATTGGACCGGACAAAAGCCAAAGTCGATATTTTACCACACCACCTGGAGAGGGGCCAGAAGACGAGACGGAGAGCAGCCAGGGGCTAGCCACACCACCTGGTGGTGCGGGCCAGGTCAGGCCGTGCCAGGGGGTGGTGTGGGCCGCTCCGGCACCCCCTCGGTCTCCCCTCTCACCTATAAGAGCCTCCCGATGCACCCTAAATCATCAAGCCTCCAGCCAAGAAAAGTTCCGCAGCGCCGCCGCCACCGAAGGGGAGATTCGGGGGACAGAAAGTCTCTGTTCTGGTACCCTGCCGGGACGGGGAAGTTCCCCCGGAGCCATCTCCATCGATCTCCACCGCCATCTCCATCGCCGTTGCTGATTCCCATGATGATGAGGGAGTAGTTCACCTTTGAGGCTAAGGGTTCTACCGGTAGCTATGTGTTCATCTCTCTCTATGCATGATCATATTGTGATCATGAGCTTTTTAATCAAGTAGATCTACCTTGCTACTCAAGTGCTTTAATAGATCTCTATTATCCCCATGTGTGTGAAAGTGACAGCGTGCACACCATGGTGGCACTTAGGCTAGAGATTACAAATACTTGTTATGAGTTATATTTGGAGTTGGATGTCTTTATGAAATTGTGGTGTTTGTTGGAACCATCTAGTGCTCAAGGTGACAGTGTGGGGTTATCTAGATGGGAAAGGCTTACTTTGAGGTGTGTTGTTATAGCCCTACCATGGATTAGAGTGTCCAACCGAAGAGTAGTTAAGAGTAGTATCGTGAAGATAATATATTTATGAGAGAGTGTTCACTAGTGAAAGTATGATCCCTAGGCCTTGTTTCTAACCATTGAAACACCGTTGGCAAATTAGATCCGTTACATGTTTTCTTGCTTCCATCTTTATTTAAGTTTGCCTTTAGTCTCTTCCACGCCATCAAGCTATTTTCTAGCACCATTGTATTTTATCCATACCACTTGTATTTCACTATGTCTTCACCGAACTAGCGCACCTATACACCTGACAAGTGTATTGGGTGTGTTGGGGACACAAGAGACTTCTTGTATCTTGATTGTAGGATTGCTTGAGAGGGAATACCTTTGACCACTTCCTCCCTGAGTTCGATAAACCTTGGGTGATCCACTTAATGGAAAACTTGATGTTGTTCTACAAACCTCTGCACTTGGAGGCCAACAACTATCTACAAGAATAGAAGTGCGTAGACATCAAGCTATTTTCTGGCGCCGTTGCCGGGGAGGTAAGGTAAAAGGTACACACATCCTCCGGTGTGAGTGCTCGAAGTTATTTCCTTTAGCTTCTGCAATTTTGTCTTTTTGTTTCTTGTTTTCATTAGTTAGGCTTAATGGAAAACAACAACAAAATTAGAGAGCTTTATAGTATTTATCTTGAGTTAGGATATGAAGTGTTTGAAGAGAAAAATAAAACACCTATGGAACTTTATCTGCATGCTAATAGCAATGTTGTTAGTATGAATTCTTTGGACACCATTATTGCTAATGCTATGGAAAAATCTAAGCTTGGGGAAGCTAGTTTTTATGAAAATGATCTTTTTAGTTCCCTAGCTTTGGAGGATAGCTATTCTATTGCTTATGATGATACCAAACCTCCAATATATGATGATTACAATGATGATTATGATAATATCAGTCCACCTACTATTGAGGAGAAAATTAATTATGATTACAATATGCCTCCTATATTTGATGATTATGGTGATGAGAATAATAATGATAGCTATGTTGTTGAATTTGCTCCCACTACAATTAATAAGAATAACTATGCTTATGTGGAGAGTAATAATGATTATGTTCATGTGGCTCATGATAAGAATGTTTTATGTGATAGTTATATTGGTAATTTTATTCATGATGCTACTGAAAGTTATTATGAGAGAGGGAAACATGGTTTTATGTATCTCAACAATATTAAGTTTCCCCTCTTTATGTTGAAAGTCTTGAAGTTGCACTTGTTTTGCTTTCCTATGCTTGTTGCTTTGTGCTTTCATGACTTGTTTCTTTACAAGATTCTTATTCATAGGAAGTGGGTTAGACTTAAATGTGTTTTGAATTTGCTTCTTGATTCTCTCTTTTACTTCAATTCATATTTCTGTGAGAATCTTCTCAAACTATCATGCCTAACTTAAAGGCGTTAAAGAAAAGTACTTATTGGGAGATAACCCAAAAGTTTTAGATGAGACTTGGAAGTTATTACTTCTGTAATAACCGCTCCTTATACTTTTATTTGCTTTTTGTGCCAAGAGTAACCTCTAATGAGAGAGAAGTAATGATTGGGAAAGTTGATGTCCCGAAACAGATTTCTGTGTGCTTCACCGTAAAAATTCGTGTAAAATCTCTGTACGTCCTTTTGAGGCACGAATTTTTGTGCTTGTGCCCCAGGTTGTTATCTAACTTTCGTTAGTTCAGCACTTTTTGATTGGAGAAACATAAGGTCTTCGAAAAAATCCATCTTTACCTGCTGGTCTATTTTGACAAATTTCTGCCATTTTTTGCATTTGCTTCTTGTTGGTTCCTTTTTGAGTTCTTTTGGAGAATTGAGTTTTGTGAGGGAAGTGCTACAGTAGCTAGTATTTTAATGGAAGTTTATTGGTGTTAGAACTGAACCTAAAGACTTACTATCTTGAGTGCACTAATGTTGCTAATAAAGATTGTGTGAAGTTTTGTATGAAGGAAAAATTTCACGTGTATGGAAGAAATGAGTAATGAGATGAAGGATGGACTAAAGCTCAAGCTTGGGGATGCCAATCGTGTCACCCCAAGAAATATCCAAGAAGTACAAGCATCAAAGCTTGGGTATGCCCAATGCATCCCCCTCTTCATCAATAAAAATCCCAGGTTTCTTCCAAACGTTTTATTTTTATTGTTTCATGCACGGTTGTGTTGTTCTTGGAGCGTCTTCTTTTTTGTTTTCATTTTGGTTTTTCATTTGCTTGGTTTGCTTAGTTTGCTGAATAAATTGGTTGGACCCCCTCTTTCATACATTAGTTTTCATATAGTTTGGTTTGGATTGGAAAAGAGTAGGAAAGTTCATTGCTTAAGTGGTAAAGAGAGCTTGTTTTTGACTGTGGACTATGCTTTGTCATGCCATGCTTGATATTGTTTTGGCTTTATGTTTAGTATTCTTTGCTATAGCATGACTTGTTATAAAAATTGATATTGCTTAATATGCCTTGGATGAATCATGCGTTGTTTTAGCATATTAAAGCATAGTATAGTGGTATTCTCCTTTGATGCTTTATTTGGGTTGACTTGGCGCATGCTCACACCATTTTATGACTATCCAAAGTCACCATAAGCCTTTATGATCCTTTAGTTTTCAACTTGTAGTATCACTTTATGATTTGATCAATGATGTTTTGTCGCTCTGCATGATTATGGCCATTATTGCTCTCTTACTTTGTCGCTCCCAGTCTTTTGCTAGCCTCCGCAACCAAGTATGAGTTCTACTCATGCATCCAACTGCCTAAACCAAGTTATTCCAAAGAGTCCACCATACCTACCTATTAGCATATGCTATTCCAAGTATATTCATGTTTTTGTTTACCTTCCAAATTAAACTTGTTATGTGAAAATTAGTGATTAAAGCTCTCATGAAATTGATGGCACACTTTACTTTTCTTGCATTTAATAAACTTGAACCATTGGCCCTTCTTTGTTGCGTATATGCTTGCGCTTTATAAGTTAAAATTAGCAGAATCATGTATCATGGGGAACGCTTTCAACATTGCACTTGTACTTTGTACCCCATTGATATCATGTTATTTTTCTTATGGATCTCGGCGGTGTGAAATAAAAGTGGAACTTGTAAGATCATGGAGTTTGTATGTGTGTTAGAGAAACGCCTGGGCCGCTGGTCTAATCCATGCCGTCATGGTGGAAACCTGCAGCGTAACCATAATGAGCTGTCTATGAAGCATTCTTCTTATAAAAAAAAGAGTCCTATATTGATAAAAAGAGAAAAAAATGAGATTATGAAAAGAGGAAGGAGAGAAAAAAGCACCATATTCCCATGGTAAATAAAAAGATTGCTGAGATGCTCATTGTCTGCTTGCCTTGTCATTTTGATTATGGGAAAGCTCCCGTATCATGTGCAAGGGGTACCCCATTGGCGGTTCTTTATGATACACATGTACTTACAATGACAAGAGCTTACTCGTGACTAAAGTTGAGTAGCATGAGGTTCGGTCTTCGTAAGTAAGGGGCATGAGATTTCGGTTTATAACTTGTCAAGCATATCCTCTTAGTTGTGTCACTTTAACCTTAATCACCTTCAAGATGCTTATGATAGGGGCAATGAGAGCTGAAAGCTACAAGTACCATAATTTTTGGAAGCTCTTTATGAGACTTGGATCCCTACTTCCTTTTATGAAGGTCTTTCTTCCACCACTATATTGAGTCTCCACCTTCTACCTTTATGCACCTACTTTGAGAGCATAGTGGCCATTCTTAGTTCTGTGTGCATTGTCCCAAGACTAGTTGATTGATGCATAACTTGATATTGCTTGTTTTAAACTATTTGTATCTAGTCACTCTTATGGACTTTGAAGGTGTCCTATGCATTTATAGTTGCTACTCTATGAGGGACAAGCTGAATACTATTATGCTATGTTTTCTTTATGTGAAACAAACAAACGTCTTGCAAAGAATTGTTATTCATGAATCTTTTGTTTGTGCCTTTTCATGTTGCATCATACTTTCTTTGTCTTATTGCTAGAACTTTGTCTTTCATGCTATGATTGAAGTACTATGATCCCAGCTTTGAATGTTTTACAAATACTTTGATCAAGTCTTTGATGGTGCATGTCACCTCAAAAATTATTCTTTCTTTTTATCACTTACCTACTTGAGGACGAGCAGGAGTTAAGCTTGGGGATGTTGATACATTGCAAATGTATCTATAATTTTTGATGTTCCATGCTTCGTTTTATCCACTTTCTTGTGTTTTGTCCACACTTTGGATTACTTTTCATATGATTTCTTGGACTAACCTATTAACAAGAGCCACAGTGCCAGCTGCCTGTTTTCTGCTGTTTTTGGTTCCAGGAAAGTTAGAAAATGAATATTCTCGGAATTGGACAGGACAAAAGCCAAAGTGCCTATTTTTCCAGAAGTCATCAGATGC
This sequence comes from Avena eriantha, assembly GCA_910589775.1. Classification (NCBI taxonomy): domain Eukaryota; kingdom Viridiplantae; phylum Streptophyta; class Magnoliopsida; order Poales; family Poaceae; genus Avena; species Avena eriantha. The sequence goes on along the minus strand of OU342742.1, from coordinate 231,616,370 downwards.
CAGAATACGAGACGGAGAAGGGCCAGAGGGCGGCCACACCACCTGGCCGCGCGGCCAGGCTTGGCCCGCGCCAGGGGGTGGTGTGGCCAGCCCGGGCACCCCCTCGGCCTCTCCTTCGGCCTATAAGATGCCCTCGGGATGAAAACCCTAAGTGCCCGATCAAAAATCCACAAAAGAGTCTCTAGCCGCCGTCGTCTCCATCCCTAGATCGGGAGGGATCTGAAGCTCTTCCCGGCACCCTGCCGGAGAGGGGAATTCACCCTGGAGGCCTTCTTCATCACCATGCAAGCCTCCAGTGTGATGCGTGAGTAGTTCATCCTTGGACTACGGATCCAAGTAGTAGCTAGATGGCTGGTTCTCCTCCTTTGTGCTTTCATGTTTAGATCTTGTGAGCTCCGTTCATGATCAAGATCATCTATTTGTAATTATGCATGTTGTGTTTGCGGGGGTCCGATGGATATTGAGATGCTATTTCAGATTGATTATTGATTCTATCATGTCTTTGTTATTTGTGATCTTGCATGCTTTCCATTGTTAGTAGCTAGCAACTCCAAGAGTTAGTATTTATGCTCGATAGTGGGTTCATGCCTCTAGTAATCTGGGGAAGTGACAGAAATCTCTAAGGTACTAGATGTGGTGTTGCCAACAATCCTTTGTTCATAGAACAATCGTATTGTTTACTTTACACGCAGTTCATAAAGCAATAATCTGTTGCTTGCAACTTAATACTGGAGGGGGTTCGGATGATAACCTGAAGGTGGATTATTAGTCATAGATGCAGTTGGATGGCGGTCTATGTATAATGTTGTAATGCCCAATCAAGTCTCAAAGGAGTCAAAACTATTAGTATATGCATATATTTCTTTCTCGATGTTTGTCAATTGCGCCGCTGTAATTTGTTCACCCAGCATGTTATCTATCTTAAGGAGAGCCACCTCTAGTGAACTATGGATCTCGGTCCTTTTCTTTACATACAATCTACAAACTGTTTACTGTTTTGTGTTTACTTTCTGCAAACTATTCCTTCCATTCGATACGTTTAATCCTTTGTTTTCAGCAAAATACAATGAGATTGACAACCTCATCGCAAGTTGGGGACAGAGTTCTGTGGTTGTGTTGTGCAGGTCTCCACGTTGCTATTAGCACCGGTAGTGCGCCCTGCCAAGGCTCAGCTAGCAACACCTTTGGGGTGTTTCCTTGCTCCTACTGGTTCGATTAAACCTTGGTTTCATAACTGAGGGAAACTTGTTGCTGTGCTCATCATACCTTCCTCTTGGGGTTCCCAACGAGCTCTACATCAACGCGGCACAGGCATTTTTCTGGCGCCGACACTGAGCCATCACCGCGGCACTCCCCCAAGCTTGGAACAAACCATGGGGATGCCAAAACCTGATGACGAATTACTCCTTCGTTGCTGGTCGTGTTCTCTCAGTTGGCGTGAGGAAATCTTCTAGCATCTTGCGGAGCCTGTTATTCTCCTCTTGAAGCATATCTACCTTCCTCCTCAGGACTCGGTACTTGTCGCATAACTCATCAGTTACCCGTAGAGCCTCCACTGCTGCAGGGCAGGAACTAAGGTCTAGAGTTGGAGGTATCAGTCCCTTCATGCCTTCTATCATATCCTTTAATTCCTCCCCGACGTTCTGATCCATATCTTCGCACCTAGTTGTGATCCTTTCTTGTTTCACCCTTCCCACGAGAGTCTCCTGCTCCAGATTGCGATGGAGCTCACAACGGCGTCGTAGCTCGTAATCCTTTGAAGACGAACCCCTGAACAACATCTGAACAAAACAGATCGAAATGAAAACACGACGATAACATGATATACGAACATCGGGGGATCCGGGGGATTATATATTACTATGTTTTACAACAAAAGGAAGGTATTGGGAGAAAACGGGTCAGAGACGGAGTCCGGGGAGGCCACACCACCTGGTGGCGCAGCCAGGGGTGGGCCCGCACCATAGGGTGGTGTGAGCCACCTAGGCTCCGTTTTCGTCCCTCTTTTGCTTCGTTGCTTTCCTTGTTGGATAAAAACTACAAAAATATAACTAGACAAATTTTTTGCGGAACTTTTCTTACCAGAATTGTTACCTGTTCGAAAACGGACTCTGCAGGTCTTTGAACTTGGTCTTTAATGAATTTTTCCAGAGTTACCACTTGAATAGCATCAATATCTTCATCTTTATACACATATTGCTTGAGTCATGAAACCTTTCACTTTCTTATTACACCATTTTCTCCACTAACGTGGAAATTTCTTTCACACAAAACTGCACACAATTCTCATTAGCAACATTAGTATAAGCAAGGTAATAAACCTTTTAAGTTCAATTTCAACTGAAATCCAACAAAACATAAGCTACTGAAACAACTCCTTCAGAAAGACCAAAAGAATTCAAAAAGGAAATCGATTTAAGAGGCAAATGTAAGAGTGGTCAAAATCTATCAAAACAGACCAGCAGGTAAAGATCAATTTTTTAGAAAATCTTCTGTTGCTCAAATCAAAAAGTGTAAAACTAACAAAAGTTAAATAATAATCTGGGGCAGAAGCACAGATATTTACAGCTCAATCCGGCATACAGAGATCTCTCACGAATGTTTACGGTGAAGCACAAAAATCTATTTCGGGACAGCAACTTCTCCAAATATTACTTCTCTCTCATTAGAGGTTGATCTTGACACAAAAACCAAACAAAAAGGATAAGGAGAGGTTATTACCGAAGTAATAACTTCCAAGACTCAAATAAATGAAAACAAACTGAAAGCACAAATATATTGGGTTGTCTCCCCAAAAGCTCTTTCTTTATAGCCATTAAGATGTGCATGATAATTTTAATGAAGCTCACATAAGAATATGAATTAAAGAAAAAGAGAGCATCACGAAGCAAAAATACACATGTTTAAGTCTAACCCACTTCATATGCAAGGGAATTTTGTAAGAAACTAAATTGTTGAAACCAAAGGCTACTAGCATAGAAAGGCAAAACAAGTGCAGCATAAAGATTTTTAGCATAAAGTGAGGAAACTTAATATTATTGAGATGCATAAGAACAATCTTTCCTCTCCCATAATAACTTTTAGTATCATGCACAAATTTAACAATATAACTATCACAAGAACCATTGTAGCAATGCTCACTTATTCTAACAGAAAACACAGGAATATTAGATCTTATAACACTACTTTGTGAAACAATATTTGAAGTACCCTTACAAAGAATAGTGTGTCCATCTCCTACATATTTAGTGACAAAGTCTTTCACATGTGCTATCATAGGTTCAATAGCTACTTGTTCATCAGGTTCAACAGCTTTATTTGTACTTTCATCAACCATACTAGCTATCATAGAATGTTCCTTTATCTTAACTGGGAAAGGCATTTTTTCAATGTAAGGTTCAGGTAAAACATGATTAGCAGTATAAAATTCATTATTTTTAGCAGGAACACTATTAACAATATCTTTATAAGGTTCATGATACTTATTCCACTTCTTTTTAGGAACTTCAATATAGGAAGCTAAAGATTAAAATAAGTTGCAATAGCTTGAGAGTCTAGACCATAAGAATTTTTAATATTTTGAAAGTCATCCGTTCCCATAAAAGGGCATTCATACTCGTAATTTATACCTGACTTTCTTCCTTTATCATTCTCCTATGCTTCAGCATTGTCTTGAATACGGTCTAGAAGATCCCATTTAGCTCCTTCCATGCGTGTAAATGATCCAGCACAAGAAGCATCCAATAGATCCTTATCATGAAGAGAAAGCCTTGCATAAAAGTTATTGATAATAATATTGTTGGGGAGCTCATGAATGGGACATTTAAGCATTAGTAACTTCAGTCTCCCCCAAGCTTGAGCTGTACTCTCTCCATCAAAAGGCCAAAAGTTATATATTTAATTCCGATCTTTATGAATCTCACTAGGAGGATAAAATTTAGAATAAAAGAGAGGCACTATTTCCTCCCATTCAAGAGCTTGACCATTCTTCAACAGCTTGTACCATTTCTCAGCTCTTCTTTTTAGTGATAATGAGAACAACTTCTTCTTGACTTGATCTGTTGTAATACCTGCACACTTAAACAACCTGCATAATTCATGTATAAAGAGCAAATGATCACCGGGATGGATAGTTCCATCTCCAACATAATAGTTATTCATAACACGATCAATAATTCTTGTAGGTATTTTCAAAGTATCATTCTCAGCAGGTGGTGGTTCATCTACTACCTTAGCAGTGGTAGTAGCATTACGAAATAAGAAACTCAGCGAATTATCCATATTAAAATAAAGTAACTAACAGAAGTAAACAATACTCACAGTAGAAATTTTCTTTACCAGTTCCACTCTCTAATAGCGCTTCACTCTCCGGCAATGGCGCCAGAAAATAGTCTTGATGACCCACAAGTATAGGGGTGTATCGCAGTATTTTCGATAAGTAAGAGTGTCGAACCCAACGAGGAGCAGAAGGTGTTGATGAGTGGTATGGATCAGGAATTCTCTGCAAATACTTAGCAAACGGATTTTTAGGGGTTTTTGATAATGCAAGTAAATAAAATATGAGTAAATAAAAGACAATAAGAATAAATGCAACAAGTGGCCCAATCCTTTCTTTAGCAAAGGACAAGCCGGTTGTATTACTTAAGGTGACCAAACGTTCTCAAGGACACACGGGAATATCGTCAAGTGCTTTCGCTTCATATAGTTGATTAATCTTCGTTAGTTTGCTAAGTGTTGTGTGGGTGAACCTGTGTTAATGCCGACCTTCCTAGGACTGATACATATTTGTGATTATACCCCTTGCAAGCATCCGCAAGTAGAAGAAAGTAATTAAGGTAGAAACCTAACCACAACTTTAAACTCTAAGACCCTGACGTCCCTTATGCAAAGGTTTCCAACGGGGGTTCAGGTTTCTGTCACTCTGGTAACCCTTACGATTAGTAGCCAAATACACAATGCATTCCCCTAGGCCCATATAGGTGAAGTGTCATGTAGTCGACGTTCACATGACACCACTAGAAGAAGTACACCACAACTTAATTAACAACCCATTAAATCTTTCTCAACACAATTCCACTACTAATAACATGACTTCTCTCAAGTCCTCAAGAACTAAACGAACTACTCACAAGACATCATATGGATCAAGATCAGAGATGAAATAATGGTATGTAACAATCTGAACATAATAATAATTTAATGGTTCCACTCAATAGCATCAACTATAAGGAATAATCAACACTGGGAAACTTTCCCCTAAGAACTATGCAAGATTCAACCCAATTGTTACAGCGGTATGAAGGTGCTGATGATAGTGCTGGTGGAGATGATGGTGGTGATGATGATGATGATGATGATCCCGATGAAGTCCAGCTTGATGGTGGTGTTGATGGCGACGATCTCCCCTCTCCGGGAAGGAATTCCCCGGCAGAATTCTGTCTGCCGGTGAGATCTTTCTCTCTCGGTGTTTTCTGCCCTGCAGAGGCGGCGAAATCTTTCTGTGGTCGCTCCCCGAGGCTTAGGGTTTCGTAGGGATAATATACGCCAAATGGGAGAGCTGGAGGTGGGCCAGGGTGGCCATGCCACCTAGTGGCGCGGCCAGGGGTGGCCCGCGCCAAGGGGTGGTGTGGGCCCCCTGTGGCCCAACTCCGCTCCCCCTTCTGGCATCATTCGTCTTCTGGAAATATAGAATTTTCCATGTATTTTCTGGGATTTTCTGATCTTCGCGAATTTCGCCTCCAAACAGTGCCTTTTCCATTAGAATCCTGACCGCAGCGATCCATGCTCGAAAAGTCAACAGCCATGCAAAAACAGATGAAATAACATAAATATCATCTCTTAATATGAAATATATCAATGAATAACAGTAAATTATGATATAGAATAGTAATGCAAAATAGATGTATCAGCGTATTATTCCTAGAATTAATTAAAAAAGTATTGTTTAAAGAAAAGCCTATTATTTACTTCTGATTTGTCAAATTCTAGTTCAAAATTTTGCTCAAAATTTAAACTAGATTTTAACAAATATACTTAACGTCGCTTTATGGTCTCCTATAAAATCGCTCAAAACAGAAATGATCTAATTGCCTCAAAAATATGTTCTGGTCAGTTGATCGTGAAACCAGTTGATTGGATAGGGAAATCTCAAAAATAAAACGTTGATTGGATTGAGACTCGACCAATCTCATGTTTATGAGCAGGAATGCCTTTGGTGTTACGTTTAGATACTGTGGGAGAGTTCGGTACTTCGCGTTTGAGGCCAGTGATGTGTAACCATCGCATCCTACACTCACAAGACAAATCGATCAGCTGGCGAGCTCCGATAACGCCAAAAAACGGTGTTTCTGTATACATGCCATGCTTTATTGCCAGACCCTTCAGGTTGGTTCAGATTGCTGCCTTAACTAGTACAGAGTTCAGTACCACCATACATGATGAGGCGAAGTTACAACACTTTCTGAACTCGTTCAAGGGCATGTTTCGCTGGTCCCATCGGAGAGATGAAGCCTGCAGCCGTTGGGAGCCATGCAGCAGTTGCACTTGGCCGGGAGCTTCTCCGACCCAGAGGACGGGCAGGTCACGTAGTCGACTTCCAGGCAGTACTGAGGGCAGGCCACTGCCCCCATTCCCTCCTCATTCTGCCCCAGGAGCACAGCACCTGAGTGTATATAAATCCATAGTTACGCACAGCACCTGAGTATATACAGTACTGTATAACAAATTATTTCCAGTAAACGAGAGTTGGATCTGTTTGCATACCAACGAGGAGGAGAGCGCAGGCGATGTGGAGTCTGGAGGTAGCCATCTCTGAACACTCTCGAGTCTCTTCTGAATGGCGATGCGCTGCTTCCACTGACATCCTTATATATCGGATGGCCTGATGAGGACACTAGCGGGTGGCCGCGCTCTAAAGAGCATTTTTCGTTGCTTGGAGTCAACTAAAGCAGGCTTGAAGTTTTGACCTAACAGCTTCACAATATCTCTTTATGGATCTAGTGGATCTTGGAGTTGGAATTATCACTGTATTCATCTGCATTTTTTCCAACATGTTGACTTTGACCCAGGCTGCTTGTGTATTTCTGGACGGCTGGACGCTAGCATATTCTGTGCCTGGCTTCAGTGGCGGACCCAGGATTTAGGAAGACCAGGGCTAACTTCTAATGCCCCTAAAATTATGAAAAAAAAATCAGCCTTTGAATCCCCTCTCAATAACAGCATATATTAGTCAAAACACACTTAAAATGCAAAATAGAGTTTTGACGTCAACATAAGTTCAATGTTGGTCCGAAATGACAATAAGAAAAAGCTAAAAATTGCGGTGGAATAATCACCTAATCAAGACGCATTTTTAGTACCTAGATAATGAAGCTTTGCTTTGATACTAGCATACCATTTCCTCATCAATAATAGGAGAAGAACAGGAACTACATAGAAAAGAAAAAGTAATTAGAAAATGGTATGGATGAATACATGATACATAAGTTGTATTGGTAAAAAAATAGGTTATCAGTAGTTACATATGTTATTTGTTTCTTGTGTTACCTGATACTTGGGAAACGATACAAAATTTTATCATCTTGAATGCTTGCAAATACGTCTCTCCCAAGTCCCAGTATAGCGTTACATGCTATGATTCATCCAATCATCACTCATCTTGTTTCTCAAAATCTGTCTTGATAATCTTACACTAGTAAAAAACAGGTCTTTCGTCCGGAGCATTAGTCCCGGTTGTGTTTGGGTCCGGGACTAATGTACCGGTTCCAAAGGCTAGAAATCGCTGCAGGTACGGTGACCTCTAGTTCCGGTTCAAACGGGACCTTTAGTTTCGGTTGGAGACACCAACCAGGACTAAAGGGTTTTCGGCAGGCTGGGGCCGGTGCGGGCTCCTTTAGTCCCAGTTGGTGTCTAAAGATGGACCGTTAGTCCTGGTTGGAAAAACCAACCGGTGCTAATGTCCTTCCTATATCATCTTCCTCCCTATCCCGAGCCATACTCCAGTTTCAAGCTGCCTTCTCCCCTCTGTTTCCTCTCTGAGCTCGAGTTCATCCCCATTTTTCACAAGATTTGGCGGCGCCACATCTATCCAAGGGTTCTAAAAGGTTAGCAACTCCATTCGTTCATCTTTTGTTGCTAGTTTAGCTTATTTCATGCTCTAGAAGCAGAGGGATTTGTGGGTTTAGTTCGGGAGTAATTTTTGCAATAATAACATTTGGTCACTACTTTACTTTGGTTTTAATGTGATGCACTTGTATTAATTTGGTCACTTCTATATTCATGATGTTGTGTAATGGTTTTTGATATATATATATATATAATGCATATTTGGCCACTCCTCCCTAAGCTCGAGTTCATCCCCATTTTTTCACACGATTTATCAAGATTTGACGGTGCCCATCTATCTAAGGGTTCTAAAAGGTTAACAACTCCATCATTTCATCTGTCATTGCTTGTTTAGCTCATTGCATGCTCTAGAAGTAGAGAGATTTATAACCACTGCATCTTCAAATTCCTGATGGATATAAACAAATAACATCATAGTAAACAATAATAATCTCGCCACCCACGGTTAAATAAATCTAAACGTTTAGTCCCGGTTACTGTCTAAAGATTTGGTCACTACTTTCGTAAAGATGGAGTAGAAAGTTTTTAAATCAATGCATAGTTTTTTTACTTTTGTAATAATAACATTTGGTCACTACTCAGCTTTGGTAGCAGTGTGATGAACCTATATTAATTTGGTCACTTATCTATTCATCATGATGTTGTGTAATAGTTTTGGTATACTTATGTAATGCAGATGTAATGCCACGGATGTACGATTACCGACACTCTAGCGAGTTCATTAAACGTATGTGTTCTTTTCTCGATGTGGCTGAGGCAAACAAGCAGAATGGTTGTATGTGTTATCCGTGTGGTGTCTGTCAGAATCAGAAGGATTTTTCTTCCTCACAAATACTTCACAGCCACCCATTTCGGTCCAGTTTCATGTCCTGCTATAATTGTTAGACCAAGCACGGAGAAAGAGAGGGTTATGATGGACGACAATAAAGAAGAAGAGAATGATAACAACTATCCTATGTTTCCTGAATATGGTGGTACTACAATGGAAGACAATGAAGAAGAAGAAGCTGAAGAACAGGCACCAGATGACCCTGCTGATGATCTTGGTCAGGCCATTGCTGATGCACAAAGAGACTGCAAAAGTGAAAATGAGAGGTTGAAGTTCGAGAAGATGTTAGAGGATCACAAAAAATTATTTGTACCAAATTGCGAAGATGGCCAAAAAAATCTGGGTAGCACATTGAAATTGCTGCAATGGAAGGCACATAATAGTGTGACTGACAAGGGATTTAAAAAGTTTCTAAAAATAATGAAGAAGCTGCTTCCAAAGGATAATGAATTGCCGCCAGTACAAACAAGGTTGTCTGCCCTCTAGAATTAGACGTGCATAAGATACATGCATGTCCTAATTACTGCATCCTCTACCACGGTGAGGAGTACGGAAATTTGGATGCATGCCTGGTATGCACTGCATTGTGGTATAAGATCAAACGAGATGACTCTGGTGATGTTGAGGGTGAGCGCCCCAGGAAGAGGGTTCCATCCAAGGTGATGTGGTATGCGCCTATAATACCACGGTTGAAATGTTTGTTCAAAAACAAGGAGCATGCCAAGTTGTTGCGATGGCACATGGAAGACCGTAAGAAAAACGTGATGTTGAGACACCCCGCTGGTCGAAGTGGAGAAAAATCGAGAGAAAGTTCCTGCGCTTTGCAGGTGATGTGAGGAACATATGGTTTAATCTAAGTACAGATGGCATGAATCCTTTTAGAGTGTAGAGCTACAGTCATAGCACATGTCCTATACTATATGTATCTATAACCTTCCTTCTTGGTTGTGCATGAAGCAGAAGTTTATTATGATGCTAGTGCTCATCCAAGGCCCGGAGGAACCTGACAATGATAGTGATGTGTACCTAAGGCCATTAATTGAAGAACTTTTATAGTTGTGGTACGTAAAAGGCATACATGTGTGGGATGAGCACAAACAGGAAGAATTTGACCTACGAGCATTGTTATTCGTAACCATCTTTGATTCGCTTGCTCTTAGTAACATTTCAGGACAAACAAACAAGAGATACAATACATGCACGCACTATTTAGCTGAGACTGAAAGTATATAATTGGATAAATGTAAGAAGAATATGTACCCAGGGAATCGCCGATTTCTTCCGCCCAAGCATCCATTAAGAAAGAAAGACAATCATTGCAATGGTGAGGCAGATCATCGAAGGAAGCCTATATGTCGTACTTGTGATAATGTATTTGATATGGTGAAGGATTTAAAAGTAATCTTTGGAAAGGGTCTTGGCAGACAATCTGTTCCGAATGACGCTAGCGAACATACACCCATGTGTAAGAAGAAATCTATATTTTAGGAGCAACCCTATTGGAAAGTCCTAGAGGTCTTCTCTGCAATCGACGTGATGCACCTGACGAATAATATTTGCGTGATCCTGCTAGGCTTCTTGGGCATGTATGAGAAGAATAAAGATACACCGGAAACACGGCAGGACCAACAACGTATGAAAGACCGAGACGGCATGCATCTAGAGCAATTTCAAGGTCCTGATAGCTATGCTCTTACCAAAGAAGAGAAAGAAATATTTTTTGAATGCATGAGCAATATCAAGGTCCCGTCTGGATTCTCATCGAATATAAAGGAAATAATAAATATGGTAGAGAAAAAATTCCAAAACCAAAAGTCTCATGACTGCCACATGCTTATAATGCAATTACTTCCGATTGCATTGAGGGGGCTTCTACCGGCGGAAAATGTTCGAGTACCCATTGTGAAGCTATGTGAGTTCCTCAATGCAATTTCTCAGAAGGTAATCGATCCAGAACGTGTACCAAGGTTATAGAATGATATGGTCCAATGTCTTGTCAGCTTCGAGTTGGTTTTCCCGCCATACTTCTTAAATATTATGATGCACCTCCTAGTTCACCTAATCGAAGAGATTGAAGGGTTCCGTAGCAGAAAACAAAAAATTCCTATCTACTCGAACACTAAAACCAGGATCTATACTATGTAGACATAAGTAACAGAGAAGGGATACGGTATTCACACCTTTGAAGACCGAGGCACGCCTTACGCAGGAAGGCGTATATTGATGAAGACGGGTAGCACCCCAAGTGTGGTGCCTCTGAAGTACTACACACGTCCGGTGCAGACGACGTCTCCCGGGCTCCGATCCAGCCGAGAAGCGGAAGAAGAAGATGCCGGACCGAAGATCACATGACGGCAGTGTGAACGTAGAGAACTCAAATCCCTTGAGGTCCTCCCCAATATTACGGAGAAGTCCTCAGAGGAATATGAGAGAGAGAATGAGAGAATTGGATGCCTCCAAAGGGGTGGGGGGAGACCCCTATATATAGTAGGAGGGGGCTCACCACCTAGGGGCTAGGCGGTGTGGGACTAAACCCCACACCCGCCGGCCACCTAGGGGCTGCCGCCAGCCCTAGGTGGGCCCCACTTGGGCGGCCCACCAAGCCAAGGCTGGCCGACCCCCTCCCCTTAGGCACCTTTGCCTATTGGGCCTCCCTTCGGGTGAGGCCCATTAGCATTAGGAAGCCTTTAATAATAAAATAAAATATATATTTAATTTTAATTCTCCAATTAACATTCAAATACACATATTATCATATTCCTTTACTCCGGAACTCCTTCCAAACCCCTTCCGATCACCATCGGATGTTACCCGAAACTATTCCGGTTTCTCTCTTTATTTCTCCTACGGTACCTCATCTATCCCTAAGCGCCCCCACCCTTAAGCGTGACATCCTTCGATTCGGGAACACTCCGGACATGATTGAGATTCCTCTCACATCAATGATCATCAGCGGGACCTGGATGCCCATGATGACCCCCATGCATTTGACGAATCTTATCGCTCGAACCATGAATAATCGTTTCCCGTTCCCTTTGCCACTTGATACCTAGTTCATCCGAGACTTGATCTTCGGTATCTCCATACCTTAGTTCGATCTCGTTACCGATGAACTTGTTTACTCGTTCCCATGCCGTTGTATTCCGTGACCCGGTCACACGCTTGCAAGCTTCGTTAATGCAACGTCACCGAGATGGCCACATATGTATCTATCCGTTACATGGACTGACAAATCCTGGTCTTGATATGTACTCCTCTACGCGCTCCTTTGGGAAACCTGAGTGGCACCTTTTCGATCACCCAGTCACGGTATGATACTTGATAACCATCTAAGCTCCCTCCAGAACGATGATTTGCATTATCTCATAGTCAAAGGATCATGTTGCGAGGTTTCATGCGTTTATCATCAATGGTGAACTTTGTAACTAGATCTCATTGAGATACAACTATCGAATGTTTGTCTATCACTTCATTCAACCAATGACATGACCTCATTGTCAATTGGCATAAATTCCCATGATCTTCAAACCCAGATCATCCTCATCACCAATGAACTAGTTCACTAGAGGTAACTAGAGACACAATTTGTTTACATACCACACGTGTATTAACATTTCGTATTAACACAGTTATAGCACAGTATGAAACATATTATGAACATATAGGAGATATATCAAACAATACACTTTATTATTTGCCTCTAGGGCATAACTCCTTCAGTCTCCCACTTCTTTATTTAAGATTGTGCGTGGAGTACCTGTACTATTTAGGATCGTGCCACGTTTTCACGGTATCGACAAGCCCAGTCACACTTTCGGGTTCCCAGTCGTTTAGAGCCGTCGTCACAAACCCTGGGTCCGTTCTGGAGCTGGCCAACTTCGTTATGGGTAGCTTAGTGGGGTGGCCCCCTGAAATATTTATGAATCCTGTGATTGCTTTGTCGTGAAAGCCTTGTTGGGTTTTGAGTTGGTTTTTTCGAGGTTGATCGAGTGTGTGTTGCGATTTGTGCACCCCTGTAGGGTAAAACTTTTTGAAAGCCGTGTCCGCGGTTATGGACGACTTGGAGCACAGTATCTCGATCATAGACAAGCATAACTAAAGTAGTGCTATAAACTTGACCTAATATATGACTAGTAAGCAGATTCAACTATCACGGAATGGATATTAAAATGCCAACAACTGGTGGATCTGTGGTGATCTGTGTCACACTATACCTGCCTAGTAAGTATTGCAACTCCAATGGAATGTGATAAAAGTGCCAACAACTGCTGGGTTTTGGGATTCCTCGGGACAATTATATCTGACTAGTAAATGTTCCAACTACCACGGAATGGTTAATTAAAACTGTCCACTACTTATGCTTCAGGATGACTCATGCTATATATCTGACTAGTAAATGCTACAACTAAAATGGAATAAGTAAAACTGCCAACTGTGTGAGTTCCTTGGCCGACTTCCTCGTTTGGTCTCGAGGTGGAAATACCAGGATGGGTATGTTTGGTGTTAGCTTCAGGTAGGATCCGAGTAGGTCTTTCTTACCCCTCTCTAATAGCCGTAAGTGATAATGAGTCTCTATAGGTTGTTTAGTGCTGCTGCGCTACCGCTTCAGTCCACCATACCTATGTAGGCGAGAGCCGCCGAATTCTAGCCTCGTCGTGTACTGGCCTCAGTACTGACGCTCCTCTTTTTTCCTTTGCCCTTTGTCGGCACCCCTTTTGTTGTAGCAGGTTTAAGTTCGACGTCGTTAGCAGGGTTACCCTTCCGGTTTGGCCTGGGCAGGGTTATGGACGCCATTGGTTATTCTTCAGGGCTCTTAGCCCAATTTGCATCTTGTCCGTACTCGGACGCTGTATCGATTTCAAGGTGATTTGGATCTTTGTACTGTGTATCTGTATTCTTGACTCGTTGAATCGCTGTTGTATATATATATCTGTTCTGTGGGTCCCATCGAGGACTGTTGTGTAATGGTATTACTTCGTTTTCCACCCGCACGAAAGTGCCTGGTGGGCGTCCTTGAATCGTTTCTATGCGGGTTTGGCGGAAAGGGCTAAAACTTGCATAGGGCCGATTCGAGGGTGTTACAATGGCGAACACTTCAGAAAGGGTCTAAGTCATCCCTTGCATGTTGTAGTTCATCACAAAGCTCTTGTAGCTAGGGGCAGCGAGTGCAACACCCTATCAATCACAAGCTCGTCTGGGATTTTGCAATCCAGAGCATTCAAGCGCTTAACATAGCCAGAGATTTTGACTACATGCTCACTAATACTGCTGTGCTCTTCCATCTTAGCAGAGAAGAAGAGATCGGAAGCATCATACCTCTCTACACGAGCTTGTGGAGCAAAGACAGCCTTGAGATCTTCAATGATCTCAAAAGCATTCATCTTCTCAAAACGCTTTTGAAGCTCCGGCTCCATGGCATAGAGTATTCCACTTTGGATGAGGGAGAAATCATCCGCCCTGGACTGCCAAACATTCTTTTTGTCCTGGGAGGCAGAATCTATAGGCTTAGCTGGAAGCTCAGCCTCAATGACATAAGTCAACTTGTAGGGGACTAGGAGGATCCTAAGATTGCGGAACCATGCGGTGAAGTTGGTTCCATCAGTTTTTAGCTTGTCCTTCTCGAGGAAAGGGCTAAGGTTGAAGGTGGGTGCGCGAGACATCTACAAGGGATTTGCAAAGTGTTTAGACCATGTTCATAATAATGACTTCAAGTTTTAATTCATGTTCCTAAACTAAAACAAAAGAACTCCCACTCAAATGAACATCCCTCTATTCATTTCAATCACATGATCCCAATCCGCTGCACCTCCCCCGATCGTCACGGCCATCAGTGCAGTTTCAAAGGTGGACATTCCCCAATGTCGATCACATCAACCATGTGATTCATGCTCGACCTTTCGGTCTCTTGTATTCCGAGGCCATGTCTACACATGCTAGGCTCGCCAGTTCTAACTTGTGTGTATCCGCAGTGCAGCATGGCTTACACCCACCATATGCGAATGCAGATATGTCTGACACCCGATCGTCACGGCCTGCCTCATAACGGAGAACTTTCTTGGTGGTGCACACACAAGGGAAATACGATAACTGGAATACTGTGAGGGATTATCTTATCATGCTACCATCTAATATAAGAATACCAGCATAATAAGTAATACTTCAAAAGTAAAGTGTTATGACATGGTTATAGCTTTTATGATCATCATCAATAGCTTCAATGAAAGTTTCACAAACTTGTCATTGCCATGTTATAATACTTGCCCCTATGCAATAATAAAGATAAATGCTTCTATATTATCTATTGCATGTTTTACGCTGCTTTAGGGCTTTCGTAGTAGAACCCCTTCCCACCTACGAACATTGAGCCACAACATGGATTCCATGATTGCCGTTCTTCTTCCCTTTTCAGGGCCCTCCAGTGTCAATGCCATATCAACTACTGTAGAGAGACAGACTCCCCCTAAGCCCCACTTTGATTTGTGGACCAGTCTCGTGAATCACCACGTGAGGTCGGTTGGGGCGCGCTTCATCAAACAGTGCCGCGATATGAACAAGAACATAAAAGAGGGTAGCAACTAGAGAATCAATGCCCACATATTGCTATGTGTTCTATCCGTATGACATGTCTACCCATAGACCCGCTCTGATACCACTGAAGGGTTCCGTAGCAGAAAACAAAAAATTCTATCTACTCGAACACTAAAACCAGGATCTATACTATGTAGACATAAGTAACAGAGAAGGGATACGGTATTCATACCTTTGAAGACCAAGGCACACCTTACGCAGGTAGGCATATATTGATGAAGACGAGTAGCACCCCAAGTGTGGTGCCTACAAAGTAGTACACATGTCCGGTGTAGGCGGCGTCTCCCGGGCTCCGATCCAGCCGAGCATCGGAAGAAGAAGATGCCGGACCGAAGATCACACGACGGTAGTGTGAAGGTGGAGAACTCAAATCCCTCGAGGTCATCCCCAATATTATGGAGAAGTCCTCAGAGGAATAT
Organism: Avena eriantha; assembly: GCA_910589775.1. Classification (NCBI taxonomy): domain Eukaryota; kingdom Viridiplantae; phylum Streptophyta; class Magnoliopsida; order Poales; family Poaceae; genus Avena; species Avena eriantha. The sequence goes on along the minus strand of OU342742.1, from coordinate 231,600,410 downwards.
GAAGAGAGAATGAGAGAACTGGATGCCTCCAAAGGGGTGGGGGGAGACCCCTATATATAGTAGGAGGGGGCTCACCACCTAGGGGCTAGGTGGTGTGGGACTAAACCCCACACCCGCGGCCACCTAGGGGCTGCCGCCGGCCCTAGGTGGGCCCCACTTGGGCGGCCTACCAAGCCAAGGCTGGCCGGCTCCCTCCCCTTAGGCGCCTTGCCCTATTGGACCTCCCTTTGGGCGAGGCCCATTAGCATTAGGAAGTCTTTAATAATAAAATAACATATATATTTAATATTAATTCTCCAATTAACATTCAAATAAATATATTATCATATTCCTTTACTCCGGAACTCCTTCCGAACCCCTTCCGATCACCATCGGATGTTACCCGGAACTATTCCGGTTTCTCTCTCTCTATTTCTCCTACGGTACCTCATCTATCCCTAAGCACCCCCATCCTTAAGCGTGACATCCTTTGGTTTGGGAACACTCCGGACATGATTGAGAATCCTCTCACATCAATGATCATCAGCGGGACCTGGATGCCCATGATGACCCCCGTGCATTCCACGAATCTTATCGCTCGAACCGTGAATAGTCGTTTCCCGTTCCCTTTGCCACTTGATACCTAGTTCATCCGAGACTTGATCTTTGGTATCTCCATTCCTTAGTTTGATCTCGTTACTGATGAAATTGTTTACTCGTTCCCATGCCGTTGCATTCCGTGACCCAGTCACATGCTTGTAAGCTTTGTTAATGCAACGTCACCGAGATGGCCACATATGTATCTATCCGTTACATGGACTGGCAAATCCTGGTCTTGATATGTACTCCTCTACGCGCTCCTTTGGGAAACCTGAGTGGCACCTTTTCGATCACCCAGTCATGGTATGATACTTGATAACCATCTAAGCTCCCTCCAGAACGGTGATTTGCATTATCTCACAGTCTAAGGATCAGGTTGTGAGGTTTCATGCATTTATCATCAATGGTGAACTTTGTAACTAGATCTCATTGAGATACAACTACCGGATGTTTGTCTATCACTTCATTCAACCAATGGCGTGACCACATTGTCAATTGGCATAAATGCCCATGATCTTGAAACCCAGATCATCCTCATGACCAATGAACTAGTTCGCTAGAGGTAACTAGAGACACGGTTTGTTTACATACCACACGTGTATTACCGTTTCGTATTAACATAGTTATAGCACAGTATGAAACATATTATGAACATATAGTAGATATATCAAACAATACACTTTATTATTTGCCTCTAGGGCATAACTCCTTCAGAGATTACCATTCTTGGTCTTGTATTTCTACATAATATGTTCCCCTTTGAGAGGTTCATGGGAGTCTTAAATAAATATGTTCATAACCGTCCTAGGTCAGAAGGAAGCATCTCCAAGGGCTATGGAACATATGAGGTCATTGAGTTTTGTGTTGACTTTATTCCTAACCTGAAGACGATTGGTGTTCCTGAATCACAGCATGAAGGGTGACTGAGTGGAAAAGGCACGCTAGGAAAGAAAGCAACAATAAGTATGGACAGACATTCTTTTACTCAAACACACTACATAGTTCTACATAATTCCACCTTGGTGGCTCCATATATCGAGGAACACAAGAATATTATACTATCCAAAAACCCGGGGTAGTCTAACTCCTAGATTAAACTTGAACACATGGCGACTTTTGGCAGTTGGTTGCAAACACATCTCATGAATAACACCACTATTGAAGATCAACTGTACTTGTTGGCCAGATCACCATCTTCGACTATACTAACTTTCCAAGGACACGAGATAAATGAGAATACATTTTACACGATCGCCCAAGATAGAAAGAGCACCAACCAAAACAGTGGTGTCCGCTTTGATGCAACAGGCGACAATTGGCAAAAGGACACATATTATGGTTACATAGAGGAGATATGGGAACTTGACTATGGACCTTATTTTAAGGTCCCTTTGTTTCGGTGCAAATGGGTCAAGCTGACAGGAGGCGGGGTAAACATAGGCCAGTAGTACGGAATGAAAACCATGGATCTCAACAATTTTGCGTGCAAAAACGGACCATTCGTCCTAGCTAATGATATGGCTCAGCTATTCTATGTGAAGATCATGTCCACCCAACCGAGAAAAAAGATAAGCAAACGGAAACATCATACGATGAGCCAAAGCGCCACATAGTTCTTTCAGGGAAAATAAACATCGTGGGACTAGAGGACAATATAGACATGTCAGAAGATTATAATAAGTTTGATGAAATTCTGCCCTTTAGAATGAATACTGGCCCAAGTATACTACTGTTAAATGAAGATGCTCCATGGCTACGACCTAGAAGAAAACCCCAACACTAGATGAGGATGTTGGTGATGTGTAATAATGTATTAAATCTTTTATTTAACTTTATGTAATGTATATATTAAACACTTTTCATGTTGAAAGTTTTATCAGATTCAAAAATATGCAAAAGATATGAGTTAATGCATTTGTGATTGAAAATTGCAAAACGGTTAAGAGTTTGAATAGTTAGAGTAATTATTTTATAAATAAATGATTTTGGATTATTTATTCAAATTCAAACACTTTTCATGTTGAAAGTTTTGTCAGATTCAAAAATATGCAAAAGATATGAGTTAATGATGTTTTAATTGAAAATGACAAAATGGTTAATAGTTTGAATATTTAGGATAATTATTTTAGAAAACATAGAATATTTTTGGATTATTTATTCAAATTCAAACACTTTTCATGTTGAAAGTTTTGTTGGATTCGAAAATATGCAAAATATATGAGTTAATGCATTTTCAAATGAAAATGGCAAAATGGTTAATAGTTTGAATAGTTTGAATAATTATTTTAGAAAATATAAAATGGTTTTGGATTAGTTATTCAAATTCAAACACTTCTTATGTTTAAAGTTTTTTTAGATTCGAAAATATGCAGAAGTTATTCAAATTCAGTTTTTTTGAAACACAGGGAGCCTCAGAAGGGACATAAGCCATTACTTTATTTCCACCGGTGGGTGTACAGATTTTTTTACAGAGAACCCTGATGTCTACAAGTGCACAGATTGTTTGTAGCTAGTTTTAAAGTATAGATATCGATCCCACATGGATCCCAAAAGTAAGTGTTTATGAAAGAAGTCTCTATCACACTCAAATTAAAGTTGTCACATGTCTTTGAGTGAATTGACTGCAAGTGTGGAAAGAAGAATGAAATTTGGATTAAACTGGATGTATTTAAATAAAACTAAAATGTAAACTTCAGGAATAAAAAGCATAAAAGTAAAGAACGATTCAATTGTTTGTGGTTTTCTACAGATGACAAAGAAGGCGCGAGGAGATACAGTTCATGGTGATAGTGACTGTGCAAGGTGGACGAATGATAAGTGTAACAATTATAATCTTATAAGTATATGTGTAGGTGAGCAACCCATAATTAGCCGGAACTTCTCTTGGTAGATTTCATCCCAACTTCAATAATCCTACTAGTATGTTACCAAAACCATGGTCAGTCACTAGACGATTAAGATCCTTGAGGTTGCTTAGCAATTAAGCTCCTTGGATCAGACTAATGCAATAAGCACAGTGGTTCCTCGTGATCCTCGAGGCAAAATAGTTTCCCATTGATATCCCCTTGTCACTCGGGGTCGTCGGTCTGCTAGCAAACAAGATCCTTTCTATGTAGAACAAAGCATCATGTTGTCTGAGCCCTTAATTGGACAACAAGCATTAGGCATCCCACATATAGTCAAGCACACATAATATAGTAATTAAAATCAATCACAAACTAATGGAAAATATATGGAGGCACATCACATCTCACCAATCCCTTACATCTACCACGCCCAAGGAACTTACTCACACATGAGAGAAGAAAGCATCATCGATATAATTAAATAAAGGGAGTTCTTCTTGATATTACCGTGGAGATCCACAATAAGAATAGAAAAGCAATCCAACACAATTCAAGATAGGAAGAAACAATCGCAAACCCTAATCTTTCAAAGTGAAGAAGTCTCTCTCTCTCTCAAGTACAAGTAATGGCTATGAGGGTGTGGTGGCTAGGAGGTCGAAGATCGTGGAGCGGGATGAACAACATCTTGTCCTTCTTCTCCTGATCTCTACTTTCTCCTTTCTGGATGGGATGGCAGCTGCTCTGTTATGATTTTGCGTCTCTCCTCTTCACAAAAGTTGTTCCTTTTGACAAGACGGAGGTGGAGGCAACTATACAGCGGGAACTATACAGCCAGAAAAAATTCTCGATGTATAGTTGCTCGTTAAAGCTACTGTATGCCTCCCTTGATTGCTTCCAAAAAGGGACTTGCTTGGTTTCGTCTAAATATTATGTTTCTCTTGTTAAAACCTTCTGTTGATGTTTAGAACCTGAAACACACATTAAAAACCAAGTTTTCTTTGCTACCGAAGTATTAGCGTTAGGTAAAGCTAGAAAATGATTAAATCCAGAAGAAAACCATCAATAAAACCATCAATAAAACCATCAAAAATATGTCGAATCTCACAGCTATCAACTCCCCCAAGCTTAGATGTTGTTTTCCCTGGAGTGATAAGAAAATAAGGAAGAATAGCGGAGATTCGACACTGAAATAAAAAAACTTACAAGCTCGAATTGGTGTCAAATTATTTTCTTCACAATTCCTACAATCTTAACCATGATCATACAAGTATTCACAAGATTGCACTAAGTCCACTTCCTAACCACGTATATCTTGCTAGCAAATAAATCATATGCCTGAGCAAGTGTAAAAAGTTTAGCTAGGAAAGTGAAACAAATTCTTTTGGTGTCTCTCTTTGTTGAGAGATGGAAACTTCTTGCTCTTGTTTCTTTAATCAATTAAGAGTACTCAAGTTGGCACCAAAAACATTCAATTTAAAAATAACTCATCTATTCACACGTCAAAATTTCAAGACTTTCAAAGCACATTTTTCCTTTCTTTGTTTTTCAAAAACTTCAGCCCTTTCATAGAGAAATCATGCCACTGTTTTTAACATGTTAATTGGGACTGTGTTGCGCACTCGTGACCATGCCAATAGATAACTATTGAGCAATAGTGTGTTAGAGGAGTACTACAACTTCACTTGGAACGTGAAACCACGAGGAGACTAAAATTTTACTCATCATATCATTACAACTAAAGACGCTTACATAACTCAATAGCTGAAATCAAGTGGTTTCCCACATTTAGATCGTTCATTGGCCAGCGGAGTTAATAGTTCCCCATTGAGCACGCGTGTTGTAATGACATGCGTAAAGAAATATCTTACTTTAATTATTAGAAAAATCAGTGGCATAGTCTCTACTACTTCGAAGCATCCATTTTATTAGACAATTTCGTTCAAGAGTGTTATCGAGTCTATTTACATTAAGCTCAAATGGGGTTGAGTAGTTCTAAAGTAAAATCCTTTGGGCTAAACATGGACTCAAGTCATCTTTTGGATGCTTTTTCTTGTTGTAAAAATGTTGGAAATATTTTTAACCAAGTTCATTGGTCATTATTTCAAACCTAAAAAGGAGACACTAGCAAAGGAATATAGTTTATAAGATAACAAGCTAAGTGGGGAGTGGCTCAAGTGCAAGCGAGTAAATAACTGTAGGGTCAATTTAAAGTTGCAAAAAAAGGTGATGAAAGGAATGTGATACCTCCTCTTGCTTGCTTCATTCTCGTACTTGAGTCGAATCCCCTCTATATTTCCCTATTGCCAAGTCACCTGAATTTGAAGAATCTCCTAGAGAAACAAAGAAACAAATTTGCAATAAAGGTTACAACTAATTTTTTTGTGTTTTTGGTTTAGGATGCAAACAGAAAGTAAACATGCAATTTTTAAGAAGTAAAATAAATCAAAGGAAGAAATAAAAATATGAATGCAAGGTTTGGAGGTTTTCAAACCTCCCCCAAGCTTAGGCTGTTGCGAGGCTCAGTTGTTGCCCTCGTTCGGCGACAGGTACGGATACTGCTGGTAGTAGTCGGGGAAGTGGGTCATGAAGTGACTGAAGTTGTGAGTTAAGGCACTAACATCCTCATTCACTCCTTTTAGCGTGTGGTCAATCTCCCCAACGCGATGGTTGAGCTGCTGAAAATCTTGATAGGTGACGTTGTTGAACCCCTGCTGCTGCTGATTGGGCCATGGGTCCCAGGATCCCTCTTGTTGCTAATGCTATCCCTCCCAAGAAGGGTCGTATTCCTGCTCCTGCTCCTTCTTATCCTGCTGCTCTCCTTCTCCATCTTCTTCTTGACCAGGCTAGAATTCAGCCATAATCTCCACCACTTGATCCTTGGTGAGGATCCAGTTGTCCTTCGCCACAATCGAGAAGGCTTGTGCACATGGCAATGAAACCTGCTCAACCTGTGCATCTTCAAGATAACCAAACTGATATGCTCGGAGTCTCTTGTCAGCTCGGTAAACACCGAGGAAACCACAAGCAATTATTTATTTAACATCCATATGTTTGGAGCCGTCAACAGGTTGCATCATAGATAATGGAATGTTCAATGCTAGGACAAGGTGGGTTACCAATCCACCAATGCGAATGTTACCTTTCCTTTTGTTGCTCTGGTGGCGAAGGTGATGGAGGAGTAGCGCAGCAGGATTGGGGCTTTGCGATGCATTGGCGAAGAGTGCCTTGGTGATCATGGCCATGTACACATTAGCCATGGAACCGGTATCTCCTCTTCCGAACAGTGTATTAGCAAGGAACAAGGCGAAGTAGCGAAATGTTAGGTTCTAAATGGTGGACATCTTCTTCTGGTAGAAGTCCCTACCACCGTTAACAGAAATAACCTCCCAAGTTTCTCCACTTGAGACGCTATATAAATTTGTAACAGTTGACTCCCCATCATGAGGGAAGCCAAAAGCATCACAAAATCGTTGGAAAGTTATTTCATATGGATGCTGGTTTATGGTGAAGCTTACCGTGCACGCATTACCTTTCTCCTAGTGGTCATCATAGAAAGAGGCGAGGAACTCATAGGTGAGCTTGGTGTAGGTATTGTGGCTTATGTAGGCGAGTAGTGATATCCCTGCATTTGCACACATGAGGTCGAAGTCGCCCTCAACCTTGACGCGGTGAGAAATCTATCATTAGCCCAATGTGTGGACATCACCCTCCTTGATGAAACCATGGCCAACTTGCTATTGAGCTCGGCCCGGAGCCCCGAGCTCTCTCCAGGTTGGCGCTTGCTCTTACGAAAAATGCTACCAATTTTGTTCATCTTGATGCACTGAAAAATTTCACCATGAAATCTTAGGCATATAGTTTCTACATGATATACAAACGATTCTACGCGGAAAAATTTAATACTAGCGTGAGAAATCAAAAAGGAAAAAAAAACAAGCTTGAGTTCATCCACTAGATCAATGTGAGAGTTTCAACCATGGAATTCTGAAAATAAAGCATGGATAGGGAGAGAAACATACAAATCTGTTGATTCCCCAACTCAAACGAACGAAATCCACAAAGAATCAAGAATTCTAGGTGGGTTTTGAGGGGTTTGGAGAGAGAATATGAGACAAAAAGTGAGGAGGAGGAAGAACCCTAGCCATCCCGATGCGTTTAAGTGGTTGCGCCGACCTATACATCCGCAACTATATGAGCGGGAAAAGTAGTTCCTGCCGTATAGTTGCAGCGGCGTCGACAATTAGGGTTTCTTTATGCCATATCATAGCTATACGGGCGCAACTATACGGACGGATCAAAAAGGTCCTGCCATATAGTTGGTCATCAAACCTTCTGAAACCTCAAGATAAATTTTCTCAGATAGGTATCGATAACTATATGGCCAAACTATACAGCCAAATTTTTTATTCCCGCCGTATAGTTGGTCGTTAAACCTTCTGTATCCTGGATTTTTTTTACAAGGCAACGATAACTATACGGCCGAAACTATACAGCTGGAATTTTTATTCCCGCCGGATAGTTGGGCATTAAACCTTCAATACCAAGCTTTTTCGCCCAAATTTTTTAGAGATTCACTTTTTAATATGGACAAAATGATTAACCTAGTGTTTGTAGATAAAACTCAAACTTTTATTTTTATACTTATTGTATGCTTGTTCAATCGATATTTCTACTACTTTTTGACAGCTGCATCTTAATGGGTGCGCTTCCACAAGAATGTCTGTGAAAAAGTTGTAGGAATGCGATGAACATTTTATTCTTTAATTTATTTTATTAATGTGATGGGTTAACTCCCATTAAGCATTTTATTAAGAATAGTTGAATAATTCAACCCTTCTCTATTCACATATTCTTACCTTGGGTTGCCCCTTACAAAGGCACTTACCACATGAACTTGTCTTGCTGGTGGAATATATCTTTCTCCTTCTTCTAGCTTGTTTGGAAAATAGCGGATGATTTCAGCATCATAAACATTGAAGATTGTTTTTCCCTCAGCACAATCAACTGACGCTCCTGCAGTACTAAGGAAAGGTCTTCCAAGTAATATGGATAATTTTTCATCCTCTGGCATTACAAGAATAATAAAATTAGTGGGAATAATATGTGCGTCTATTCTAAGTAGAACATCCTCAATCATACCAATGGGTTGTTTAGTGGATTTGTCAGCCATCTGTAAAGTGATAGTAGTAGGGGAATGATGTCTGGAAGTGCAAAGATTGTTTGTAGCTAGTTTCGAAGTATCGATATCGACCCCACAGGGAGCCCAAAGGTAAGTGTTTATAGTTGTCACACCCAAAGTTGTCACAAGTCTTCGAGTGAATTGGCTGCAAGTGTTGAAATGAGAATGGGGTTTTGATTAAATGGAGTGTAAAAACTAAAATGTAAACTTCAGAAATATAAAGCATGAAAGTAAAGAACGACTTGGTTGTTTGTTGTTTTCTGCAGATGGAAAAAGAAAGCGCGGGGAGATTCAGTTCATGGTGATAGTGACTATGTTAGGTGCACAAATGATAAATGTAACAATTATAATCTTATAAGTATATGTGTAGGTGAGCAACCCATAATTAGTTAGAACTCCTCTTGGTAGATTTCATCCCAACTTCAATAATCCTACTAGTTTGTAACCAAAACCATGGCCAGACACTAGACGATTAAGACCCTTCAGGTCGCTTAGCGATTAAGCTCCTTGGATCGGACTAATGCAATAAGCACAGTGGTTCCTCATTATCCTTGAGTCTACTAGTTTTCCATTGATAACCCCGTGTCACTCGGGGGTCGCCGGTCTGCTAGCGAACAAGATCCTATTTATGTAGAACAAATCATCATGTTGTCTGAGCCCTTAATTGGACAACAAGCATTATGCATCCCATATATAATCAAGCACACATAATATAGTAATTAGAATAAATCACAAACTAATGGAAAATATATAGAGGCACATCACATCTCACCAATCCCCTACATCTCCCACGCCCAAGGAACTTACTCACACATGAGAGAAGAAAGCATCATCAATATAATTAAATAAAGGGAGTTCTTGTTGATATTACCAAGGAGATCCACAATAAGAATAGAAAAGTAATCCAACACAATTCAAGATGGGAAGAAACAATCTCAAACCCTAGTCTTGCAAGGTGAATATCTCTCTCTCTCTCTCAAGTACAAGTAATGGCTATGGGGGTGTATTGGCTAGGAGGTCGAAGATCATGGAGCAAGATGAAGAATGTCTTCCCCTTCTTCTCCGGATCTCTTCTTTCTCCCTTCTGGATGGGATGGCGGCTGTTGTGTTGTGTTTTCGCATATGGTCCCTTCACGGAAGTTGTCCCTTTTGACAAGACAGAGGCGGTGACAACTATACGGCCGGAAAATTGCTCCCACCATATAGTTGCTCGTTAAAGCCTCGGTAGGCTTCCCTCGATTGGTTCCAAAGAGAGACTTGCTTGTTTTCGCCTGAATATTGTGTTTCTCTAGTTAAAACCTTCTGTTAACATTCAGAACCCGAAACACACATTAAAAACCAAGTTTTCTTTGCTACCGAAGTATTAGCGTTAGGTAAAGCTAGAAAACGATCAAATCCAGGAGAAAACCATCAATAAAAACAATCAAAAATGTGTCGAATCTCACAGCTATCAACTCCCCCAAGCTTAGATGTTGCTCGCCCTCGAGTGACAAGGAAATAAAGAAGAATAGCGGAGATTCAAGACCGAAATAAAAGAACTTACAAGCTTGGATTAGTGTCAAATTCTTTTCTTCACAATCCCTGTAGTCTTAAACATGATCATACAAGTATTTACAAGATTGCACTGAGTCCACTTCCTAACCACATATATCTTTCTACCAAATAAATCATATGCCCGAGCAAGTGTCAAAAGTTTATCTAGAAAAGGGAGACAAATTCTTTTGGCATTTCTCTTTGTTGAGAGATGAAAACTTTTTTTCTCTTGTTTCTTTAATCAATTAAGAGATCTCAAGTTGGCACCAAGACATTCAGTTTAAGAACAACTCATCTATTCCCATATCAAAATTTCAAGACTTGTCGTTGGATTGATGACAAGTACGCCATGAGGGGGTCCTCGAGTCATGCGGAAGAGAGGGGTGTGAGACGTACGGTGTTCCGGGACGGTGAGCACACAAGTTTACCCAGGTTCGAATCCGCCGGCTTTGGACGGATCCTACTCCTGCTAACAATCCAGTAATACGGCAGAGCCGGAGTATGGGTTACAAGGGTTCGCCTGTGCGAGTTTGAGATTGTAGACTATTGAAGTGTGCCCTAAAGGCTTACCCTAGGACGCTTATATAGATATCCGGCCTAGGGTTTACAGGAGAGATCTGTCCGGCTACGACTAAGAGTTGGTTACAGAGTACATCTTGAGTTACAAGTAACACTACGGGCCTAAGTTGGTAAGTCTTCTGGGCCTTCCCATACCCGGACTGGACTCCGTCTCTTCTCCCTGATTGGGCTGCCCGTGAAGCAAAGCTCTAACCCGAAGTGGGCCACCCTGGTCAGTGAGGAACTGTGAGGATACCCGGAAAGTATATCCCCAACAGCAGCCCCCGGAGGCCTCCAAGATCCAAAGTCAGATTCATCATCGTCTAGCTTGATCTTCGGCTTGGAGAATCTTGAAGGGTTCCTCAAACTTCACAACGAAAAATATGATCCGGGTCTTAAAAATAAGTCGGACCTATCACACATTACACGGACTTTCCAGCTTGATTTTCAAACTAAGCCGGAACTTGGTCTCTGACGTCCCTGACATTGGTCATGGTCAAGTCATGTCATCTAACAAACATCCTGTCAGCACGACCGTTGATGGGTCCGTCGTTCGTGGAACCGAGGCGCCGTTTCAATGCGTACGCGGAGATCGAGGCGACGTAATCATCGCGTGGGTCCTTCCTAGTTCCTTCCACGACTCGTGGCGGTTACACAGTGCGATTTGCACGAATCTTAGTGGAGGTAGGTGGATATAAGGGGTGAGGATTTCCTTCTCTCCTCTTCACCTGTTCCCTTTGCCGTTCCTTCTCCTCCACATCTCCCTAGCGCACATAGCTCTCCCACCTCCCAGATTCCTAGCGCCGCCCATCCAAGTTCACCGGCACCAGAGAAATGGCTACTTCCTCTTCCTCCGGCTTAGCAGCGGCGGCGGCGACGGCAGCGGCAAAGAAGGAGAGCAACCGGGGAGTCTGGATCCCATGCCTCCTCGATGATGAGAAACTCCAAGTAGTGGAGAATGAAGGTCTCCTCCACGCCGGCGACTGGCGGAGCGGTTTCGGCGAAACCATCCCCAACCCGCACGCCGACGAGCGGGTCCACTTCAGAACCCACCTCGACAGAGGTTTGTCCTTTCCTCCCTTGGAATTCTTTTCCGAGGTGATTGATCACTACGGTGTACAGATCCACCATCTTCCCCCGAACTCCATCTTAGAGATGAGTTCTAACGCAGCTCTGTGCGAGGGGTTTCTCGGCATTAGACCGAGTCTCACTTTGTTCCGTTTCTACTTCCATGTTCGTAGAAACTCTATTATTGCCGGTAATCCCTACATTACCGGTACTATTAGCCTTTCTCTTAGACGCGAGCGTAGCTATCCTCGCATTTCTGCCAGTGAGTCAGTCAAACAATGGCTAGCCACTTTTTTCTATCACAAGGATATCCCTGCTCCTGTCAAAGCTACCGCTTTGCGGACTTTCATCGACGGAGCCGCCACGGCCCAACCGTCTTGGGATGAGGCCCCTCCAGCTCTCAGTGACAATCTGATCCTCGCCAAGAGGCGGATCAAATATCTGATAAAACACAAGGGCTTGAAAGGATCCGACCTGGTCCAATGCTAGGTCGCACGCCGGATTCAGCCTCTCCAATACCATGGCGACCGTCTGATGCACTCCATCACGGCGTCGAAGAATGATTCCATCCGCATCAGTCCTAAGGCTTTAAAGCCACATGATTACATAAGCCAGATCAAATGGCTGATCAAGGAGCGGATTGAAAGGAAGATTCCGGACTTGTCTCTGGATATGCATACAACAGAAGACCCTGTGGTTCCGGTAAGCTTCAACAATAAATCCTTTTATGTGTTTTACCTTTTACTTTACAATACTGAGATATTTTCTTCTTTTCAGCTTGGTGATCTCCCTGAGTCAGAGCTAGCTCCCCTCGAGGTATATCTTCCAGATTTTTCTCAGGAGGCGGAACTGGTCCCATTGCCAGAAGTTGTGCCCAGGAAGCGCAAGGCTCCGATAGTGGCTGTTGGCACAAAGGAGGTGCCAGTCGTGAAGAGGTAACTTTCAACACAACTTCCGACTTTGTTCCTTAATCAAATTTTGTTTCCAAGATGTAATGCTTTCTATTCTTATTACATTCTCAGAGCTAAGCAGCTCATCAAGGGCAAGGGGAAGGGAACTTCTTCGAAGCCCTTGCGGCAGACGAAGCTGACTATCGCTTCTCCTGCCATAGCTCCTCCGACTCCTGCCCCACAACCCTCTGCAACGCCGGTGATCACACCAATGCCGGTTGTTGCAGAAGATCCGGCTCCTTCAATAGAGCCAGCGACCCTTGAGTCACAGACTAACGCCACCACAGGTGGCTCAGGTTTAGATAAGGGTGAACCCTCTTTGGGAAATGATCCCTCTGCAGAGACCTTCGCCAAAAACCTCCTGAACAATCCGAGACTTGCCAAATTTGGCTTGTCTCAAAAATTTGTAGAAAAAATCCAGCGTCTGGCAAGGCAATGCCTAGAGAAGAGAAATCTCTCTGCCGAAGAAGAAGCACAAGAGGCGGAAGACATCAAGTACTCTGACCTTCTTGAACAAGTTCGCCTTCGTGACGAGGGACTCAGAGCTGGTGTACTTCCACCACCTCCGGTTATTCCACTCACCCTCGCTGAGAAGGTTAACACCGAGGTGAACATGTGTCTGAGCAAGCTCACACATGAACATCATGTAAGTCGGAATTCCAACTAACGATTTTCTTTATTGCATTTCATATCATATCCTCTAGCCCCCAAGCATGAAGTAGGATATACAATCCGGGTTTATGCTTCCTTAGGATGCCAAAGAATGAACTAGTGTAGCCCCCAAGGCTCGTGCTGATTTTAGTAACAATATTAGCTCGAGTCTTTAGTAGACTTCTGACTCTGGGTATTCTGACTTACATAAAGTTAATTCATATAACCAGGAATTGTTGAAGAACATATGCAACAAGCGGAGAGAGATCAAAGCTCTCCGACTTGAAAATGCTGAGCTAAAGGTCTCCAAGGATGAGGCCGAATGTAAGCTTTCCGAGACTCAAACCTTGTCTTTTGTGTTTTCATAGTCGAATATTTTGTTGTTGAATTGTTGTTCCTTTTTTACTTACAGCACTAGTAAAATAGTCCTGTGCTATGATTGAAGAGGCCGAGAACCTCAAAACCTTGGTGGTGGAGAACAAAGAACTTCGCCAAGAGCAGGATAAGCTCAAGGCGGATCATGAGAAGAGCATCGCTCAAGTTCTTGAATACTCCTCCATGGCTACTAATGAGCGTGATCGTAAGATTGCAGCTCAAGATCAAAGAATCTCGGATCTCAACAATGAGCTTTGTAGAGAGAAGGACCTTTCCGAGGTGCTCCGGGCTGAACTCCGGAGTCTTCGAGAAGAGAAGACCAAAGTTGACAATGTCATCTTCGGTAAGTTTCCATCTTTTTGACTTGCTTTTATTCTTCGACTTTTTCAATGTCAGATTTTTCTTAACTGTTTTGTGTTATATACATAGGCCCTCTGAACTTGACGGACTCCTCCTCCGCTGAACCCCGCACCCACCGGCTTTCCCAAGTCGGTGGTTTGCTCCATGACTTCTGCCAATCCATCGAGGACATTGGCGAAGCTCTAAAGGTTCCGGACATGCATAGCATGTCCGACTTTTAGGTGCGGGACAAGGCCAAGGAGATGCCGCAGCTTGTCCAGGACTGGAACATGTCCTACGCGCGATCCGCTGCGCAGAACGCTCTCACCATGGTCATGAGCCACCATGGAAACATGGAGATATGGCAAGTGACCAGAGGGTACTGCAAGGTGGATGAAGATGACCAGGAGCAGGATATCAAGGCCATCATGGACTCCTGCGCCGGATATGGGTGCCACGTAGCTGACTTAACCAGATACGATACTCCCTTCTTCACCCGCGTGGACACACCGCCTCCGCCCTCGGAAGAAGCTGCTGAAGTGTCCGACAACGAACAGATCGTATCGGATCTGAACGTCTCGGATTGTTATCAAACTGAGGCCGATGCATCCAGCGAGCCGGCAGCGCCTACCTCTTCTCCTGCACCATAGATTACCAAAAACAAATGTATTATTCCGATAAACAATATGGGTCTGTAAATATGCAGTACTATAATTTTGCTAGTGCTAAGCTTTTGATCTAATTAGCACTTTTGGCTTTAAATTTTTATGTGCCTGAAATGTTTACATAAGCACTTATAATTTTTCGTCTACACTTATTGTTTATCTGGCTTTCCGCCTCATCCCTTTCGTGAGCCGGCTAAACCTTCTGCACGGAAACTTTGCCGAGCAACGGAGCTCAATTGCTAAACCAGTTTAAACTTGGAAACAAAGCCGGCTTCCAGTACCAACAATTCACTACTCGGAAAATACCCGCATCCATCAATCAGACAAACAACCAAAGTGTAGACTAGAAACTTTAGAGTTATACCCGAAGGTAGCATTTTCAGAATCAGAAATCTAAACCATAACAAACATGAGCATAAAGTACTTTCAAGTATTCTGGGATTTTCGACTATGACATGATCATTCGGAAATAAGATGGTAGAAACTTCTCAGAAAAAACTTGAGGCAACCAAAACTTTTATTTCTCACAGACCATGTACATATGTATGATTACAAAGAAGGATAAACTAAGAATAAAAGGGACATAGCTGAGCAATATTCCACGGTCTGTCTAACTCATCTAGATTTGTACTACCTCCAGCTCTCTTTCTCTTCTTAGTAGCAGGTCTTTCTTTGACTAGCCTCATGTTAGTTAAGTAGTACGAACCATTGTGCAATACTCGACTAACCAAGAAGGGCTCTTCCCATACTGGGGAAAGTTTGTGCTTTCTTTGTTGCACAAGCCGGAGAACCAAATCACCTTTATTGAAAGATCTGTTTCGGACTCTCTGGCTATGATACTTGTGTAACTTCTGCTGATAGGCTGTTGATCTCATTTTAGCAATGACTCGAACTTCTTCGACTAAGTCGAGATCATTTTGTCGAGAAATCTCGGCATCTTCTTCGATATACGCGGCCACTCTAGGAGAAGTGTGAATCAAATCACTAGGAAGAACTGCTTCTGCACCATAGACCAAGAAGAAAGGTGTGTATCCGGTTGACCTGTTCGGAGTTGGTCGTAAACTCCATATTACAGAGGGTAATTCCTCTGGCCAAGCCCCCGCAGCGCGTCGTAATGGTGCTTCGAGTCTCGGTTTTAGGCCTTGTAAGATTAAACCATTTGCTCTTTCAAATTGTCCGTTAGCCTGTGGATGTGTGACTGACGCAATGTCAAGCCGGCTTTTGCTCGTTGCAGAATTCAGCTAATTCTCCCATAGAAAAATTACTCCTTTTTTTCGTGATAATACTATGCAGATAACCATACCGGATTATAACTAGTGACGAGTTTGGCCTCGATCCATTTTGTGAATTTATCCACCATCACTAAGAGGTGAGTAAATCCAATTGGATCCTGTTTAAACAGTCCTACCATATCAAGCCCCCAGACCGCAAAAGGCCATGTTATAGGTATTGTTCGCAGTTGATCAGCCAGAACATGAGCTTGTTGGGCGTACTTTTGGCAGCCTTTGCACATCTTGACCAGCCTTTCGGCATCTTCCTTGGCTGTAAGCCAGAAAAAACCGTGTCTAAATGCTTTTGCCACTAAAGATTTGGCCGCAGCGTGGTGACCACACTCGCCTTCATGGATTTCCCTTAGGATTTGCACTCCTTCCAGAGATACACAACACGGAAAACCCCCAGAAACACTCCTCTTATAGAGCTCACCTTGAACTATAGTACAGGCTTTTGCTCGTCGGACAATCTGCCGGCTCAGCACCTCATCTTCGGGTAATTTGCCATCTACCAAATAATCGAGGTAGGGTTGAGTCCAGCTAGGAATTATAGCCAGAACTTGTATTAAAGGCGAGTCGGATTTGGTCGGATATTCCTCATCCACTCCCTTTATTGAGGGAACTTTGAGGTGCTCTAAAAAAGCGCCATCCGGGACCTCTTTCCGTGCAGAGCCTATCTGAGATAAGGCATTTGCTTCCTCATTTTCTGCTCGAGGGATGTGTTGAACCTCAAACCCTTCGAACGATTTAGATAAATCATCCACGACAACTTTATATTGTGCCATGTGTTTATTTGCATTACAAATATCTGACACTTGCTGAGCAACAAGATCTGCATCTCCATAACACATCAAACGTCGAATGCCGATATCCTTAGCAATCCGGATTCCATGTAGCAGTGCTTCATACTCGGCAATATTATTTGTCGCTGTGAAGTGGATCTGCAACACGTATAGAAGTTTATCTCCTGGGGGTGATTTGAGCACCACGCCAGCCCCCGAGCCCCCGCGAGCCTTAGACCCATCAAAATATAGGGCCATATATTCTGACTCAGGGAGGGTCATATTCTCCTTTGTCTCTGTCCAATCAGCGACAAAGTCGGCAAGGATTTGGGATTTGATTGATGTCCGAGGTTTGTACTCAATATCGAAAGCTGAAAGCTCTAGGCCACATTTGGCGACGTGTCCTGTGGCGTCACTGTTGTTGATTATATCTCTCATGGGAGCTGTTCTCACCATGGTAATTCGATGCTCCTGGAAATAGTGTCGTAGCTTACGAGATGCCAAGAAGACACCATAAGCCAGCTTCTGATAGTGCAGATACCACTATTTTGATTCTGTCAGGACCTCACTGACAAAGTAAGTCGGACGCTGCACCAAGTGTTCCTAATTTTCTTTCGGTCTCTCCACCACCATGACAATACTAACGACTTTGTTTGTCGCAGCAAGATAAAGCAACATCGTTTCCTGTGGTTCCGGTGCGGCAAGGATAGGAGCAGATGAGAGTACTTTCTTCAGGTCTTGTAACGCAGCTTCAGCTTCATCGGTCCACACAAAATTCTTAGTCTTTTCCGGAGTTTGTATAATGGTGCGGCTCTTTCACTAAGCCGGCTTACAAACCGACTGACTGCAGCAATGCAACCAGTTAGTCTTTGTACGTCCTTCAGGCGAGTTGGCCTGGAAATATTGAGTATAGCCTTGATTTTGTCCCGGTTCACCACTATGCCTCTTTGAGACACGATGAAACCTAACAATTTTCCGGCTAGGATTCCAAAGAAGCATTTCTTCGGATTAAGCATTATGTTGTATTTTTGTAGATTGGCAAACGTTTCCTCCAAGTCGGTAATCAGTGTTTCCTTCTTTTTGGACATCACCGCAATATCATCCACGTATGCGCGTACATTGCGTCTAAGTTGGTTGTGGAGGCAACGCTGCATCATGCGCTGGTACGTAGCTCCTATGTTCTTCAACCCAAAGGGCATCGTAACAAAACAGAAGGTTCCGAAGGGGGTTATGAATGAAGTTTTGACTTTGTCAGACTCCTTCATCCAAATTTGGTGATAACCAAAATATACATCGAGAAAATAGAGAAGTTCCGAGCCTGCCGTAGAATCGATAACTTGATCAATCCTAGGTAGAGCGAATGGATATTTTGGACAAGCCTTATTCAAGGTAGTACAATCAACACACATCCTTAAATCAGTGGTGTCCTTTTTAGGGAATACAGGATTGGCCGACCACTCAGTGTGGATGACCTCTTCTATGAATCCGGCTAACTCGAGCCGTGCTAGTTCCTTAGCTATTGCCTTACGCTTTTCACCGCCGAAACGTCGCAATGATTGTTTAACGGGTTCGGGTTTACATTTAAAGACTGCTCGGCAAGTTCCCTAAGTACTCCGGTCATGTCAGATGGTTTCCATGCGAAGATATCTTGATTTGCTTTGAGGAACTTGAGGAGCACGCTTTCCTATGCGCTATCTAGGCCTACGCCTATCTAGGTCACCTTGGAGGGGTCATCATCCTTCAACGGTGTCTTCTTCATCTCTTCTGAAGCCTTGAACTCCAGATTCGGCTTTGTCACCTCCTTCTTTGTTGCGGGCATCTCGGACGGATCTATGCTCTTCTTGATCTCCTAGTACTCCTGGGCGTGCAGCACGGCTTCAGCAAAGGCGGCATTTCCATCCTCGCACTCTCGCGCTTTCTTTGGGTCTCCCCTGATGGTGATTACGCCATTGGGACCTAGAATTTTCATCATATTGTAAATGTAACACGAACGAGCCTTAAAGGCCCAATAAGCCGGACGCCCGAATATAGCGTGGTACGCGCTCTTGAACGGGACTACTTCGGAGGAAAGTGCCTCTGTCTGATAGTTCTTTGGAGTTCCAAAGGTAACATCCAAAGTGATTTCTCCCAGGGAATTAGCTTGTCTTCCTGGGACAACTCCGTGAAAAATCACAGAGCTGTGATTCAGCTAGGTCTCCGAGATCTTCATTCAGCGGACATACAGAATATTGATACTGCTGCCACCGTCCATAAGAGTCTTGGAGAAACCATAACCGTCAATAAGTGAATTGACGATTAAGGCGTATTTTCCTCGCCTTTGTAGCTTAGGAAGATGATTAGTGCGGTCAAACGTGATTGCCACTTCCGACCAATCCAAAAATTGGGGGACAGCCGAAACTATTGCATTGAGCTCATGTAGGACTGCTTTCTTGACCTTTGCTGGTTGAGATCCGAGGAAGGTGACATAAGTGTCTTTCTTGGTTGGAAAATTGTTCTTCCCTTCTGGCTTGGGGTTTGAAGCATCAGCTTCCTCCATGTCGGAATCTTCCTTGGTCTCTTTATCTTTTTTGGGATTCTTCTTTCCCTTCTTCCGCTTAGCTTTGTAGCCAGCGGTGTCATCTCTCTTGATGTGGTCATTGAAATGACATTCGGCGTTTGTGTGGGACGAGCCCCCTTTGGCGTCTAGGTGATGCACACATGGGTTATTGGAAATGTTAGCCCAGGTGTAGGTTTTGCCTGGTTGTTGGTCTCCTCTACCTTGAACTCTCGAAGTCCCACGACCACATCCGCGGCCTCCGCCGCATCCTCTCGTCCTCCAGACCCGAAAGTAGTAGTGACCACTGCCGTTTCCGTGTTGGGTTTCTTTTCCGAGGTGTTCTTGCGCTTCTGAGCTTGTTGCTTTGGTTGTTTTGCCGACTGTGTCACAGCTAGGGCGTTGAGTAATCCCTCTGCATCATCGTCAGCATCCACATACTTGCTCACTATTTCTATCATTTCTCCCAAATCAGTGAATTTGTCGCACTTCAAGCGATGACTTAGTAAACCAATTGGGAGACCTGCGATGAAAGCTTCAATCACAGTTTGGTCATTTACTCCTTCACATGAGTTCTTGGTGTCGATCCATCGTCTGAGGTAATCCCGACAAGTTTCTCCGACCTTCTGGGTGCAACGCTGTAGGTCTCCGACCGTACAGGGCCTCCGGTATGTGTCTTCGAAATTCTGAAAGAACGCACTTTGCATGTCATACTAGTTGTGGATGGTGTTCTCCGGAAGTTCATTGAGACATGATCGTGCCGTATTCCGTAACATGAGTGGGAGATATCGGGTTGTGACTAGGCTGTTTCCGCCTTTGGCGATGCAGCAAGCTTGGAAGAAATCCTGTAGCTAGGTATCTGGCCGAGCGATACCGTCGTAGGCTTGGATATGTCTCGAGATAGCAAATCCTTCCATGAATCTTGTGGCTCTTATGCATGGTCCGAAGCACTTTGGGCCCACGTACATATCATCATTTTCATAGCGCCGTGCCTCTATGTTGGAGTTGATCCTGTACCTTGCGTCGGGATAGAGATCGTCCTGAGTGTCGGCTGTAGCTGCGGTGCCTTGGAGCCGGACTTCGGCTTCTGCCACCACCTCCTCCACCTCGACGCCCTCCCTAGCCTCCTTGAGAGCCGTTGTGATGGCTACTTGGTGGAGATGGTGGAGCAGCTGGGTTATTTCTGGCTGATCGCCGGCCTCCGTCCGGAGCGTCATTATTCCAATTACGGGGAGGGTCTTCATTGTGACGAGCCCCCTGCCGGCTTGTCTCGGCACGGTGTCCGTCGTTCCTTCGTCCATTGTCTGTACGGATAGTATGTCTAGGGGTGGCTTTCTCTATCGGTCCTCCTCCCGACGTTTCTCTTTATCGTCGTCCCTGCAGTCTTTTGACTCTCGCCGGGGCGGGTTCCTCGGATTCAGTGCAGTGATTGCCTCTTGCTCCGCAATTGGGTTAGCATTACGCCAGTCACGGGCCGCTTTGTGGTGCTGTCCTGAAGATCCGGTTCTTGAGTAATTTTCTTCCTGGCGATCGGCGCGGTGGTGCTGCTCGGGAACGCGCTGGGGTCTTACGTCAGCCCACGCCAGGTCTGTGCGGCATTGGTCGGAATCAGAGACCAGTTTTTGACTCCTAGACATGGCGACCTTTTGCTGCTCCAGTCCCTTGTTGAGTAGTTTGATTCCCAACCGGATCTCCTCCGGACCTGGATTAGCCGATAAAATTTCTCGAGCTGCCACGGTGTTCTGCACTGGAGTTGGATATACCCAATCCCCTTTGCTATCTTTCTGAGGCTTCCCCATCTCTTCTCCGAAAAGGACGGCGTGAATCTTCGGGAATTGGTTGTCATTAGTATGACGCTTCCTGGTCTTCTAGTATTGCCTGGAGTTGTATTTCTCCGCAGATGCCATGCGTTTCTTTTTCCTCCTCAATGTTTTTGGCTTCATCGAGGAGTACTTGACGACACGCTTCTAGGGCCTGCGCCCTCTCGTCCAGTTCTTCAGCAGTAAGCTCTCTAGCTGTGGGAATAGGTGTGGTTAATGCAGCATCGATGAGTTTACGCGTACCTTTAGTGATCACGTGCCCATCCACCGATTCTTCTTTTTTGGGCTCGTCTGGGATAAACACTCCATCTGAGTCTTGTTCGTATTCCTCGGCAATCACCTCCTCTGCCAGAGGATCTTTTGCTGAGGTCTTGTTCTTTTTGTTGTTCTTCTTTGCTTTCTTGGCAGCACCGGTAGCAAAGACGGCTTTGGGTCCATTTCCTGGAGTCAAGCTCTGATCGGTACTTTCGGACATCTGGACTTCGGGATTATCTCCGACTTCCATGTCATCCTGCACTTTGGGAGAGTGTTCCCCGGATCCTTCATCGATGGCTTTCGGAAATCTGCTGACATCATCGATTCATCTGAGGATGCGGGTACGTCGGCGTTTGTTCCAATTACCTCCAGCACAGAGTCGGTGTTGTCTCCAGCATCGGCAGAGCCGGATGCGGATCCAACATATCCGACGAAGTGCGACGCGTGCTTCCTGAGGTATCTGCGGCTCTCGCGATCAGCTTCGTCGAAACTCCTGATGGCCTCGAGAATTGCATCTCCGCTTGAGTTTTGCATTATCATATGTTGCAGCATGTACCTTAGGAAAGGCCTATCTGTCCCAGCGTCATCAGAGCCGGAATCAGTGTCCTTGTTATGCTCCTCCTAGATTTTGACTTCGGCGGGTGGGTCGATCTAGGATTCGGTCTATCCAAAGAGATCCACTCCTGAATCGATCTGGACCGCTAGGTCTGCTTCAGGCTCGGATTTCTCCACTATCTCCGCAACTGGTGCGGGCTGGGTGGGATTAGGGTTTTCTAAGATCTGGAACTCTGCCGCCTCCACGGACAAAGGGGACCCAGAAGATTCTTCTGCCTCTATCATCACCGCTAGGGTGGGTGGGATAGGTTCAGCAAAGCCGATGTAAACATCGATCTCGCCAAAAGACATGATGGTGTCGGCAGTCACAGCCTCCCTAGCCGGAATCCAGGTCTCGTCGAGAACGATGAGAGGGACGTCACTGGCGTAGAGGATGCGACCGACGGCGATGGTTTTGCCGATTCTGATTGTTGCAGATTCCGCTCGAAACGCAGATCCAAAGCTCACTTGCCCCACGGTGGGCGCCAACTATCGTCAGATTGATGACAAGTATGCCATGAGGGGGTCCTCGAGGCGTGCGGAACAGAGGGTTGTGAGACGTACAGTGTTCCAGGACGGTGAGCACAGAAGTTTACCCAGGTTCGAATCCGCCGGCTTTGGACGGATCCTACTCCTGCTAACAATCCAGTAATACGGTAGAGCCGGAGTATGGGTTACAAGGGTTCGCCTGTGCGAGTTTGAGATTGTAGACTATTGAGGTGTGCCCTAAAGTCTTACCCTAGGACGGCTTATATAGATATCTGGCCTAGGGTTTACAGGAGAGATCTGTCCGACTACGACTAAGAGTTGGTTACAAATTACATCTTGAGTTACAGGTAACACTGTGGGCCTAAGTCGGTAAGTCTTCTGGGCCTTCCCGTAGCCGAACTAGACTCCGTCTCTTCTCCATGACTAGGCCGCCCGTGAAGCAAAGCTCTAACCCGAAGTGGGCCACCCTGGTCAGTGAGGAACGCCGAGGATGCCCGGAAAGTATATCCCTAACAAGACTCTCAAAGCACCTTTTCTTTTCTTTGCCTTTCAAAAACTTCAGCTCTTTCATAGAGAAATCATGCCACTGTTTTAACATGTTAATTGGGACTGTGTTGTGCACTCGTAACCATGCCAATGGATATGTTGAGAAATAATGGGTCAGAGGAGTACTACAACTTCACTTAGAACGTGAAACCATGAGGAGACTAAAATATTACCCGTCATAGCATTGCTGCTATAGACGTTTACATAACTCATTAGCCGAAAACAAGTGGTTTCCCACATTTAGATCGTTTGTTGGCCAGCAGAGTTAATAGTTCCCCATGGAGCACAACAGTGTTGTAATGACATGCATAAATCAATATCTTACGGTAATTATTAGAAAAAGCAATGGCATAATCTCTACTACTTCTAAGCATCCATTTTATCAAACAATTTCATTCAAGGGTACTATCGAGTCTATTTATATTAAGCTCAAATGGGATTGAGTAGTTCTAAAATCAAATTCTTTGGGCTAAACATGGACTCAAGTCATCTTGTGGATGGATTTTCTTGTTGTAAAAATGTAGGAAGTATTGTTAACCAAGTTCATTCCTCATTGTTTCAAAGCTAAAAAGGAGACACTAGCAAAGGAATAGAATTTATAGGATAACAAGCTAAGTGGGGAGTGACTCCAGTGCAAGCGAGTAAATAATTGTAAGATCAATTTAAGATTGCAGAAAAGTGATGAAAGGAATGTGATACCTCCTCTTGCTTGGTTCATTCTCGTATTTGAGTCGAACCTCCTCTGTATTTCCATATTGCCAAGTCACCTGAAATTGAGCAATCTCCGAGAGAAACAAAGAAACGAACTTGCAATAAAAGTACCAACTATTTTTTTGTATTTTTGGTTTAGGAATGCAAACTGAAAATAAACATGAAATTTTGAAGAAATAAAATAAATCAAAAGAAGAAACAAAAATATGAATACAAGGTTTGGAGGTTTTCAAACCTCCCCCAAGCTTAGGCTATTGCCAGGCTCAGTTGTTGCCATCATTTAGCGGCTGCTGCAGATATTGCTGGGAGTAGTAGGGGAAGTGGGTCATGAAGTGACTGAAGTTGTGAGTTAAGGCATTCACATCTTCATTCACTCCTTGAAGAGTGTGGTCGATCTTCCCAACACACTGGTTGAGCTGCTGGAATTCTTGATAGGGGATGTAGTTGTACCCTTGTTGCAGCTGGTTGGGCCACGGGTCCCAGGCTCCCCCTTGCTGCTGCTGCTGTTGTCCCTCCCAAGCAGGGTTGTGCCCCTGATCGTCCTCATGCTCCTACTCATCCTCATCTTGTTGCCCTCCTTCTTCATCTTCCTCTTCATCGGGCTGAAGTTCGGCCATGATCTCCATCACTTGGTCCTTGGTGAGGATCCAAGCGCCCTGTGCATGGGGATAGGGCAACGAAACCTACTCACCCTGTGCATTACCAAGATAACTAAACTGATAGGCTCAGAGTCTCCGGTTAGCTTGGTAAACACCAAGGAAGCCACAAGCAGCTAAATACTTGATGTCCATAAGCTTGGAACCATCAACAGATTGCATAACATGTAATGTAATATTTAATGCATGGGCAAGGTGGGTTACCAATGCACCAATGCGAATATCACCTTTAGTCTTGTTTCTTTGGTGGCAAAAGTGCTGGATGAGTAGAGTTGCAGGATTGGGGCTTTGTGGTGAAGTGGGAAAGAGAGCCTTGGTGATCATTGCCATGTCCGCATTAGCCATGGAACCGGTGTCACCTCTTCCCAGTAGTGTGTTGGCGAGGAACAAGGTGTAGTAGCGGATTGTTGGGTTCTGAATGGTGGACATCTTCTTCTGGTAGAAGTTGGTGCCACCATTAATAGAAATAGCCTTCCAAGTTTCTCTGCTTGTGACACTATAGAGGTTAGTAACCGTTGGCTCCCCAACGTGGGGAAAGCCTAAAGCATTGCAAAATTGTTCGAAATTTATTTCATAGTGTTGCCGGTTCATGGTGAAGCTTACCATGCACACATTACCTTTTTCTCTGTGGTCGTCGTAGGAGTCAAGGAACTCATGGGTAAGCTCAGTGTAGGTGTCGTGGCTTGTGAAGCCAAGTACCATCAGCCCCGCCTTGTTACACATGAGGCGAAGTCCGCCTTCAACCCCTCCACGGTGAGAAAACAATGGTCGGCCCAACGTGTGGGAAGCACCCTCCTCGATGAAACCATGGCCAACTTGGGGCTGCGCTCGCCTCGGGACCCCGAGCCCAAGCCCTCACCACGTTGGCGCTTGCTCGTGCGAAAGATGTTACCGATTTTCTTCATCGTGATGCACTGAAAAAATTCACCATAAAACTTTAGGCATATAGTTTCTACATGATATGGGAATGATCCTACGTGGAAAAATTCAATCCTACCGTGAGGAATCAATAGGAAAAAAATAAGATTGAGTTTATCCACTAGATCAATGTGAGAGTTTCAACCATAGAAATATGAAAATAAAGCATGGGTAGGGAGAGAAACACCGATCTGTTGATTCCCCCACTCAAATGAACGAAATCCACAAAGAATCAAAAGTTCTAGGTGGGTTTTGCGAGGTTTGGAGAGAGAATATGAGATAAATAATGAGGAGGAAGAAGAGAGATAGCCCCCCCGGTGCGATTTTGTGGTTGCACCGAACTATACGGCCGGAACTATACGGGCAGGATATGTTGTTCCGCCCGTTTAGTTGTGGCAGTGCCGCCAACTAGGGTTTCTTTATGCGGAATACAACTATACAGACACAACTATATGGCCGGATTGCAATGATCCCGCCGTATAGTTGGTCCTTAAACCGTCTATCCCCTCGAGATAAATTTCTAAAACATGTATCGTTATCCATACGACCGGAACTATACGGCCGGAATTTTTATTCCCGCCGTATAGTTGGTTGTTAAACTGTCAGTACATTTGAGAAGATATTGTATGAAGGCATCGATATCTATACGACCATAACTATACAGTCGGAATTTTTATTCCCGCCGTATAGTTGGTCTATAAATTCTCGGTGTCTTCGAAGAAAATTTGTTGATGGCAAAGATATCTATATGACCGGAATTTTTATTCCTATCGTATAGTTGGTCATTAAACTATCAGTAGTCATCGAAAATTTTCTATATCTTTGAGACTACCTTCTTATCCCAAAAATTAGCGAAATACCTTATTTTTTTACAGAAAATTGACAGTAGAAACTATCGACCAACATTAGCGTATGAAGAGAAGAATTTTAGTCTTTGTAGATAATACTCAAACTTTTATTTTTATTCTTATTCTATACTCATTCAATCGATGTTTCTACTACTTTTTTACAACTGCATCTTCACGGGCGTGCCTCCGCAAGAATGTCTGTGAAAAAGTGGTAGGAATGCGATGAAATTTTTATTCTCTAATTTATTTTATTGAAGAGATGGGTTGACTCCCATTAAGCATTTTATTAAGAATAGTTCAGTAACTCAACCCCTTCTCCGTTCTAGAATTCTTACCTTGGGTTGCCCCTTATCAAAGGCACTTACCACATGAACTCGTTTTGCTGGTAGAATATATCTTTCTCCTACTTCAGCTTCTTTGGAAAATACCGGATGATTTCAGCATCATAAACATTGAAGATTGTCTTTCCCTCGGCACAATCGACTGATGCCCCTCCAGTACTAAGGAAAGGTCTTTCCAAGTATTATTGTAACATCCCAAAACTTTAATCAAGGTTATCAATGTTTAAATCACGCAAATTAGGGTTAACAAAAACTTTTTATTATTAAAATAATTATGAATGCATGTGTATGTTGCATTAGTGTAGAATTGTTTGAAAATGCCATGTTTGTTTGTTCTAAAGGATATGAAATGGTTTAAGGGTGAATGCCACATCATCTATACCATTTACAAACAAAATCCAAAGAAAAAGAAATCAAATAAGATTAAATAATGCAAATGGTCATTTTGACCATTTATTCCACTAGGCCACTTCAGGTGTTCCGAGAAGTCAATTTCAAACAGAAACTTTCTCAACTCTTGTCACCCCTTGCTAGACCAAGTAAAGATGTAACAAGGACCACCTTACACACTTACAAAAACATCTAGCAAAGCAATTTAAATGACATTTGAAAATTGAATCCAATACATATGTGAATATCCTTATTTTTTAAAAACCCATCAAATGAATTCACCTTGGCAATCCCAAGCAAACTATCAACACCTAGATTTTTAATCCCAGATGCCTGTTATGCCATACATCGCAATCCTAGGATTACCATTTTTGCGAGACATAACAGATTGGATATCACAATACATCATCCATTACAAACCATAATAAGGTCTTACACGAATAAAGGATCTCATGATCCAGTCTTAGTACAAACAAGCAGCAGAATAAATAGCGTAGCGGTGGGCTCCATCTTTAGTGTCATAAGCAATGCTGACGATGGGAGATGATCCTAGTTGTCGTAGCCGTCCTGCTGTCCTTCTTGCGGATAGTCCTCCTCATAGTCTGGCCACGGGAATAGCTAGGGACAAAGCCATGAGTACTGTTTAAGTACTTGATGGCCCAAAATATATCAAGCTCGTTGGGGAACCCCAAGAGGAAGGTATGATGAGCACAGCAGCAAGTTTCCCTCAGTTATGAAACCAAGGTTATCAATCCAGTAGGATCAAGGAAACACCCCAAAGGTGTTGCTAGCTGAACTTTGGCAGGGCGCACTACCGGTGCCAGCAGCAACGTGGAGACCTGCACAACACAACCACAAAACTCTGTCCCCAACTTGCGATGAGGTTGTTAATCTCACCGGTTTTGCTGAAAACAAAGGATTAAACATATTGAATGGAAGAAAGTAATAGTTTGTAGAAAGTAAACACAAAGCAGTAAAAAGTTTATTGTAGATTGATAGTAAAAGAAAGGACTGAGGTCCATAGTTCACTAGAGGTGGCTCTCCTTAAGATAGATAACATGTTGGATGAACACATTACAGCGGGGCAATTGACAAACATCGAGAAAGCATACAAGCACATACTACTCATCTTGACTCCTTTGGGACTTGATTGGGCATTACAACATTATACATAGACCGTCATCCAACTGCATCTATGACTAATAATCCACCTTCAGGTTATCATCCGAACCCCCTCCAGTATTAAGTTGCAAGCAACAGATTATTGCATTACGAATTGCGTGTAAAGTAAACAATACGATTGTGCTATGAACAAAGGATTGTTGTTTTCTCCCTAGTAGCAATAGCACATCTAGTACCATACAAATTTCTGTCACTTCCCTAGATTACAAGAGGCATGAACCCACTATCGAGCATAAATACTAACTCTTGGAGTTGGGAGCATCTACTTGGCCAAGATAGCTACTAACAACAGAAAGCATGCAATATCACAAATAACAAAGACATGATAGAATCAATAATCAATCTGAAATAGCATCTCAATATCCATCGGATCCCCGCAAACACAACATGCAGAATTACAAATAGATGATCTTGATCATGAACGGAGCTCACGAGATCTAAACATGATAGCACAAAGGAGGAGAACCAGTCATCTAGCTACTACATGGACCCGTAGTCCAGAGACGAACTACTCACACATCACACCGGAGGTTTGCATGATGATGAATAAGGCCTCCAGGGTGATTCCCCTCTCCAGCAGGGTGACGGGAAGAGCTTTAGATCCTTCCCGATCTAGGGATGGAGACGACGGTGGCTACAGACTCTTTCGTGGAATTTTGATCGGGTACTTAAGGTTTCTGCATCGGAGGCATCTTATAGTCGGAAGGGGAGGCCGAGGGGGTGCCTGGGCTGGCCACACCACCCCCTGGTGTGGGCCAGGCCTGGCCGCCCCCTGGCGCCTCTCCGTCTCGTATTCTGGCTCCGTGTGTCCCTCGGTGAAAAACTAACTTTTGCTTTTGTCTCGTCCAATTCCGAGAATATTCATTTTCTGACTTTCCTGGAACCAAAAACAACAAAAAACAAGCAGCTAGCACTGTGGCTCTTGTTAATAGGTTAGTCCAAGAAATCATATGAAAAGTACGCCAAAGTGTGGACAAAACATAAGAAAGTAGATAAAACCAAGCATGGAACATCAAAAATTATAGATACATTTGCAATGTATCAACACCCCCAAGCTTAACTCCTGCTCGTCCTCGAGTAGGTAAGTGATAAAAAGAAAGAATAATTTTTGAGGTGACATGCACCATCATAAACTTGATCAAAGTATTTGCAAAATATTAAAAGCTAGGATCATAGTACTTCAATCATAACATGAAAGACAAAGTTCTAGCAATAAGACAAAGCACCTATGTTGCAACATGAAAAGGTACAAACAAAAGATTCATGAATAACAATACTTTTCAAGATGTTTGTTTGTTTCACATAAAGAAAATATAGCATAATGGCATTCAGCTTGTCCCTCATGGAGTAGCAAAACATAAATGCATAGGACACCTTCAAAGTTCATAAGAGTGACTAGATACAAATAGTTTAAAACAAGTAATATCAAGTTATGCATCAATCAACTAGTCTTCGGACAATGCACATAGAACTAAGAATGGCCACTATGCTCTCAAAGAAGGTGCATAAAGATAGAAGGGGGAGACTCAACATTAAAGTAAAAGAAATGCCTTCATAGAAGGAAGTAGGGATTCAAGTCTCATAAAGAGCTTCCAAAAATTATGGTACTTGTTAGCTTTCAGCTCTCATTGCCCCTATCATAAGCATCTTTAAGGTGATTAAGGTTAAAGTGACACAACTAAGAGGATATGCTTGACAAGTTATAAGCCAAAATCTCATGCCCCTTACTTACGAAGACCGAACCTCATGCTACTCAACTTTAGTCACGAGTAAGCTCTTGTCATTGTAAGTACATATGTATCATAAAGAACCGCCAACGGGTACCCCTTGCACATGATACAGGAGTGATCCCATAATCAAAATGGCAAGGCAAGCAGACAATGAGCATCTCAGCGATCTTTTTATTTGCTATTTTCATAGGTTTTTATTGAGGATGCTTCATAGAGTGCTCATTATGGTGATGCTGCAAGTTTCCAGCATGATTAGGCATGGCTTAGGCTAGCAGCCCAGGCGTTTCTCTAACACACATACAAACTCCATGATCTTAAAAGTTCCACTTTTATTTCACACCGCCGGGATCCATAAGCAAAAGAACATAATATCAACGTGGTACAAAGTACAAGTGCAATGTTGAAAGCGTTCCCCATGATGGTTCTGCTAGTTTCAACTTATAAAGCGCAAGCATATAGGCAACAAAGAAGGACCCAATGGTTCAAGCTTATTAAATGCAAGAAAAGTAAGGTGTGCTAGCAAGTTCGTGAGAGCTTTAATCACAAATTTTCACATAACAAGTTTAATTTGGAAGGTAGATAAAAACAAGAATGTACTTGGAATAGCATATGCAGTAGGTAGGTATGGTGAACTCTTTGGAATAACTTGGTTTTAGGAGTTAGATGCATGAGTGGAACTCACACTTGGTTACAAAGGCAAGCAAAAGACTGGGATCGACAAACTAAGAGAGCAATAATGGCCATAATCATGTAGAGCGACCAAACATCATTGATCAAAGCATAAAGTGATATCACAAGTTAAAAACTAAAGGATCATCAAGGCTATGGTGACTTGGGATAGTCATAACATGGTGTGAGCATGCGCCAAGTCAACCCAAATAAAGCATCAAAGGAGAATACCAAATACTATGCTTTAATATGCTCAAACAACGCATGATCCTTCCAAGGCACATTAAGCAATCTCAATTGTTTATAACATGTCATGCTACAGCAAAGAATACTAAGCATAAAGCCAAAACAATATCAAGCATGGCATGACAAAGCATATGCCACAGTCAAAAACAAGCTCTCTTTACTACTTAAGCATGAACTTTCCTACTCTTTTCCAATCCAAACCAAACTATTTGAAAACCAATGTATGAAAGAGGGGGTCCAACCAATTTATTCAGAAAACTAAGGAAACCAAGCAAACGAAAAACCAAAATGAAAACAGAAATGAAAAAGAAGACGCTCCAAGAACAACACAACTGTGCATGAAACAATAAAAATGAAGCGTTTGGAAGAAACCTGGGATTTTTATTGATGAAGAAGGGGCTGCCTTGGGCATCTCCAAGCTTTTACACTTGTACTTCCTAGATATTTCTTAGGGTGACATGCGTGGCATCCCCAAGCTTGAGCTTTAGTCCGTCCTTCATCTCATTACTCGTTCCTTTCTATACACCTGCAAATTTTCCTTCATACAAAACTTCACACAATCTTTATTAGCAACATTAGTGCACTCAAGACAATAAGTCTTTAGGTTCAGTTCTAACACCAATAAAACTTCAATTAAAAAACTAACTACTGTAGCACTTCCCTCAAAAAGCTCAGTTCCCCAAAAGAACTCAAAAAGGAACCAACAAGAAGCAAATGCAAATAATGGCAGAAATCTGTCAAAACAGACCAGCAGGTAAAGGCGAATTTTTTCGAAGACCTTCTGTTGCTCAAATCAAAAAGTGTTGAACTAACGTAAGTTAGATAAGAACCTGGGGCAGAATCAAAAAAAATCATGCCTCGAAAAGACGTACAGAGATTTTACACCAATTTTTACGGTGAAGCACATAAATCTTTTTCGGGACAGGAACTTTCTCAATCATTACTTCTCTCTCATTAGAGGTTATTCTTGGCACAAAAAGCAAATAAAAAGGATAAGGAGTGGTTATTACATAGGTAATAACTTTCAAGACTCATCTAAAATTTTTGGGTTATCTCCCAATAAGTACTTTTCCTTAACGCTTTTAAGTTAGGCATAAGAAGCAAGAAAAAGAATCAAGTGTTCTCCAATGAAGGAGCGTTAAAACCAAATTTCTTGCCCTTACCTCTCTTACTTTTATTCTTAACCTTGGGGAACATATGATTGTTTAATGGAGAAGAAAGGTGCATGGTCCCCTTTCCCACATCTATTATTGCTCCAATGAGTTTTGATAGGGACCTTCCAAGTGTAATTTGTCCTTTTCCTGCACATTCAATAACAAGATAATCAGTAGAAATCATTATCCCAAGAATCTTTGTGAACACTCCTTCAGCTATTCCAATAGGTAATATTGTGGCATTATTAGCAAGAAATATTTCTTTTCCTCCTTCAGAAAGCCCCCAAAGATTTAAAGATTCATAAATATCTTTGGGCAAAAGACAAAATTCAGACATGATATCACAACGGGCTTGAAAAGTTTCATTATTTATATCAATCTTTACTATGGGGAGCCACTTTGATGGTTCAGAATTTATTGGAACATAATTATGATGCTCTCTAAGCATGTTATAACAATCCTTTAAACTAGTAGTGCTGGTCTCAAAAGTGTTCAATCTAGCAAATATGTTCATAAAGGAAGAATAAGATTTGCTAGGCAAGTTTTAAGTAAAGATCAATTTCTTTATAGCATTAACAACATCATCCTCATTGCATTGGAGGAAATATCCTCCCACAACAGCATCCAAAGCATATATATAGCAAAGAGCAATTCCAAGGTAGAAACTGCTAAGGAACAAGCTTTGAGTCATTTTAGGTTTAGTTTTTTCATCTGGATGAGAGATTCTAGACCAAGCTTCTTTGAAACCCTTTTCAATTCCTTGTTTAAAAGTGAAAATCATTTCCTCAGGAGACATAGTGAATGGAACAAGACTAGAAATAATGGCAACTTAAGATAGGAACTAATTTTTTGTGTTTTGAATAAAGAAAGCAAAGCTTGTAAAACTATTTTTTGTGTTTTTGATAAAGAAACAAGCAAACAAAGCAAAAGTAAACTAAGAAAAACAAAAATAACAAAGTAAAGAGATTGGTTATGAGGGACTCCCCTTGTGAAGATGTCCTTGACTCCCCGGCAACGGCGCCAGAAAATCGCTTGATGGCCCAAAATATATCGAGCTCGTTGGGGAACCCTAAGAGGAAGGTATGATGAGCACAACAGCAAGTTTCCCTCAGTTATGAGACTAAGGTTATCAATCTAGTAGGAGCAAGGAAACACCCCAAAGGTGTTGCTAGCTAAACTTTGGTAGGGCGCACTACCGGTGCTAACAGCAACGTGGAGACCTGCACAACACAACCATAGAAATCTATCCCCAACTTGTCATGAGGTTGTCAATCTCACCGGTTTTGCTTAAAACAAAGAATTAAACGTATCGAATGGAAGAAAGTAATAGTTTGTAGAAAGTAAACACAAAGCAGTAAATAGTTGATTGTAGATTGATAGTAAAAGAAAGGACCGGGGTCCATAGTTCACTAGAGGTGGCTCTCCTTAAGATAGATAACATGTTGGGTGAACACATTACAGCGGGGCAATTGACAAACATCGGGAAAGCATACAAGCATATACTACTCATCTTGACTCCTTTGAGACTTGATTGGGCATTACAACATTATACATAGACCGTCATCCAACTGCATCTATGACTAATAATCCACCTTCAGGTTATCATCCGAACCCCCTCCAGTATTAAGTTGCAAGCAACAGATTATTGCATTACGAATTGCGTGTAAAGTAAACAATACGATTGTGCTATGAACAAAGGATTGTTGTTTTCTCCCTAGTAGCAATAGCACATCTAGTACCATACAGATTTCTGTCACTTCCCTAGATTACCAGAGGCATGAACCCACTATCGAGCATAAATACTAACTCTTGGAGTTGGGAGCATCTACTTGGCCAAGATAGCTACTAACAACAGAAAGCATGCAATATCACAAATAACAAAGACATGATAGAATCAATAACCAATCTGAAATAGCATCTCAATATCCATCGGATCCCCGCAAACACAACATGCAGAATTACAAATAGATGATCTTGATCATGAACGGAGCTCACGAGATCTAAACATGATAGCACAAAGGAGGAGAACCAGTCATCTAGCTACTACATGGACCCGTAGTCCAGAGACGAACTACTCACGCATCACACCGGAGGTTTGCATGATGATGAAGAAGGCCTCCAGGGTGAATCCCCTCTCCGGCAGGGTGACGGGAAGAGCTTCATATCCATCCTGATCTAGGGATGGAGACGATGGCGGCTAGAGACTCTTTCATGGATTTTTGATCAGGTACTTAGGGTTTTCGTATCGAAGGAAATATATAGGCGGAAGGAGAGGCTGAGGGGGTGCTTGGGGCGGCCAGACCAGCCGCTGGCGCGGGCCAAGCCTGGCCGCACGGCCATGCGGTGTGGCCGGGCCCCAGCCCCTCTCCGTCTCGTATTCTGGCTCCAGACGTCCCCCGGTAAAATAATGACTTTGGCTTTTGTCCCATCCAATTCCAAGAATATTCATTTTCTGACTTTCCTAGAACCAAAATAGCAGAAAACAGGTAGCTGGCACTATGGCTCTTGTTAATAGGTTAGTCCAAGAAATCATATGAAAAGTACTCCAAAGTGTGGACAAAACATAAGAAATTAGATAAAACCAAGCATGGAACATCAAAAATCATAGATACATTTGCAATGTATCAGTACTCGCAAACTATCACTAATAAGTAAGATAGTTCTAGTAGGAAAGCTAAACTCTAAGTTTATTTGCAAAAGAAAAATTTGAAACCTAAGCTGGGTTCAAAAGTAAAGAAAGCTAACTTAATGTTCTAAAGCACTTAAGTGGGAAACTAGTTTTCACAGTCACAACCCTGTTGTGGTCAAGTCAAGTCACAATTCAGTTCATAAGTCATTTTGAAAACAGCAGACGACGGAATAGTATGGCCACTCCAACTGTGCATGACCGCAGACTCGGCTATTCGAATAGTTTGATACTCTGCAGAGGTGGTACACTTTCACCACAAAATTCGATACATCCGTTAGGGATAACCCTGAATCATCATACTTAGTATGCGGATAATCAATCATAACCTTTCAATTACACACCCTAGTATAGGCACCTCTCCTATGAGCTTGGCCTCCCAGCCATGGCCATCTGCCATCCTTGGCACTGCATAGGTGGACATCATCAAGAGGTAGCCTCAGCTCAAACCTCTCCCGCGAGGGAACCCATAATAATGCATATAAACTTCCGGCTAAGCCTTACCCAATTCAGGTATTGTTGTTGTACGGTAACATTGGAATGGTATTGCATCCAAACCCAACCATCAGTTTTTATAAAAGGGGCTAAAGCTCATGCCTCAACGTTTTCATCATCATAAACCATTTGTGTTTCTCAATACATGTCAAAACA
The DNA here is from genome assembly GCA_910589775.1 of Avena eriantha. Classification (NCBI taxonomy): domain Eukaryota; kingdom Viridiplantae; phylum Streptophyta; class Magnoliopsida; order Poales; family Poaceae; genus Avena; species Avena eriantha. The sequence continues at coordinate 231,565,195 of OU342742.1, read as the reverse complement.
TCTCAATAGAATGACTCATCATTCCAAGGTTTTCATAATCATTTTCACCTAGTATTCCCATCTAAAGTGATCAAGTTTTATGCTTAGCAGTAGCCACTAAGTTAAGAGTGTTCACTAAAGAGGGTTTCTAATCTTCAATCTCATGCCATAGAATGACATCTAGGTATAACTAGATACCCCAAGTTTTATACTCTTTATGCTATCTATAAGAAAGGTAAAGAACTTTGGTAAAGAAAATAAAGTAAAGCTTCCAAGTAAAACTTGGGATTGGTATAAATAAAAATATATAACCAAAGCATGCCTAATGCATCTTGCTTAGGTTATCAAGCTTGCAAGTGTTAGCTTGCATTGTTAATGAAGGCTTGCAAGTATTAGCTTGCCAATAATAGCTTGCCTTGATTGGCGAAGTGGTTGAAATTCTCCTCATCTTCTTCGAGGTAGAACTCCTCCTCCACGTAGACTTGGTCGGTACTATCGTCTATAAATGAATACGGGGTACACAATCACCAAATAATACTTATCTATTGCTAAATAGCACACTAAGGCACACACTTGATGATCTAGCATCATCACAATCATCACAAGATTTTAAAGAACTAGTTTCATTAGTTTATTTGAGAAAAGTTATTTCTACTCATTGAAATTAATTAAGATTTAATATTCTCCAAATAGAATATGGGATCATGTGGACACATGTCATAACCACATATTCTAATACATGGGAATGTGATTTAAAGTGTTGGTCACATTTTATAAAGTTTAAGTTTATTATTTAATCATTTTAAAGTGACTAGATATACCTATATAGCATTATTTTGGTTCTAGTCCAAAGTCACTGCATGCCAACCTAAATATTTTACATATTCAGATAGATATGGTCAAATGTGATTTTTGAGAGTTGGAAACAACACAAAAGATATCATAGTTGATTTTTAAAAAATGTTTGAATACATAAAAGTCTCTGTCTTATTATTTTTGGTATAGATTATCTCTAACTCCAAATGACTTAAATCCAACAGGCTTGGATAGCTATTTTAATTATCTTTCTCACAAAATTTGAATCATGTCATTTGGTTAAGTAAATCTCTCTAAATTGATTTTTGAACAAGTGGACAAACTCTAGTTTAAACCTAAATAGAAAAACACTTATTTGAATCCGTGGGCTAGTGCGGGAAACTAAACGGGCCGGCCCAATGGTGCTCCGTGGCACATAGGGCGACTGACAGGCTTGTCCTGCATGTCAGCGGCACATCAAACGCGAAGCGGTACGGGGCAATATCGGCCGTGCGATTAGAACAAGAATCTACGGCTGTGGTTCGTTGTCTCTGGCGAATGGCTCCGACGAGAACGAACCCTAACGTGGCATGGTGGGGGTCTACGGTGGCTCACCTAGGCTCCAGCTAGGCATGGCGATGGGGGCGATTGAACTGGTACACGAGGGTGGTCCTAGGCGTGGTCGCGGCGGCTCTTGGGACAACTCCAATCGACGGCGCCTCTTCTCCTCTGCTGCGATAAGCTCCGGCAAAATTCCGACGAAGGGAGGCTCGCCTTGCTCCAGGGATGGGGTGGAAGGATCAGTGGAGAGAGGGGAGTGAGATGGTGTGCAGAATGAGGCTAGGGGTGGCCTCTACTTATAGTTCGACAAAGCGACCGAACGGGATGGGCTAGCGTTTCCAGCGAGGGTGGTACAGCGTGCTATCGTCGTGGCTAGAGGTAGGTGATGGTGCGCAGTCTGCTGGCAGTCATCTACGGCGTAATGGCACGGCTAGGGGCATGGGCATTTGGTCGGGCGCGGCTCGTGCTCTACGCGACAGAAGCGGCATTTGACGCGGCGCACGGTGGATGCGGCTCAAGCGGTGGTGAACGGGCATGTCTGGGCGGTTCCTAGGGTCGTGGCGAAGCGGTGCGCGCGGGTTGTGGTCGAGGCGCGGCGTGTGCACGCTTGTCGGGCTCGGCGCTCTGGCGCATGCTCGGCATGGCGCAAACACGGTGGGCGCGGCGCTCTATGGGTGATCCACGACTCGGCTCTTCTCGGGGAGGGGACAGAGGGCGGCGGTGTGGCCTTGCCTACCTCCTAGGCGTCGTGGGAAAGCTCGGGGCGGTCTGCTGGGGCTTGCCCATGGTCGACCGGCATGGATGGCTTGGGGTGGCTTGGCACTGGTGCAAACAACAGCTGGGAGTGGTGCATTGGTGCTGGTTGTGACTAGAGGGGACAAGGTGAGTAGAAAGGGGTTAAATGGGTAGACAAAGCATTGACCAAAATAGTAATAGTTAGGCCAGATTAGTTTTGTCTGCCAAGTGTTCGATCAAATGGCCGTAAGAGATTTAAATTCGAATTTTGGAAAGATTTTTGGTGTGTGATCTTATCTTATGCTTGGTAGTCTCTGGTTGCTAGGAATTGTCAAGGTGAATTGGTTTGGTTGGTTTTTAGAAATGGTGATGTTCACATATGCATTGGATTCAATTTTCAATTGTCATTTAAATTGCATTGCTAAACGTTTTTGTAAGTTTGTAAAGTGGGCCTTGGTACATCTTTACTTGGTCTAGCAAGGGGTCAAAAGAGTTGAGAAAGTTTCTATTTGAATTTGACTTCTAGGATCACCTAAAGTGGCCTAGTGGATTAAAATGGTCAAAATGACCATTTTGTCCTTTTATTTCCTATTTGATTTCTTTTTCTTTGGATTTGGTTTGTAAATGGTCTAGATGATGTGGCATTCACCCTTGAACCATTTCACAACATTTAGAACAATCAAACATGGCATTTTCAAACAATTCTATACTAATACAAGCACACATGCATTCATAAATCATTTTAATAATAAAAAGTTTTTCTTAACCCTAAATTGGGTGATTAGGATCTTGATAACCTTGATTAAAGTTTTGGGATGTTACAAACCTTCCCTCCTTAAACAAAATCTCGTCCCGAGATTTAAGAAAAACTAGGAACTAAAGAGATCTAGAAACTCATTTCTAATGTAATCCTCTCGCTCCCAAGTGGCTTCTTCTTCGGTGTGATTGCTCCATTGGATCTTGAGAAACTTGATACTCCGGGTCCTGGTGGTTCTGAAAGCTTCTTCCAAGATACGGATGGGCACTTCATGATAAGTCAGATCCTTGTTGATGTCTATGGCTCGATGATCGATGTTCTTGAAAACTTCGGTCTTCTCCAGCACTTCTAAGCATTTGCGAAGTAACGAGATGTGGAACACATTATGGATGCCTGACATCTCCTCTGGCAGTTCCAGTTGACATGATACTTCTCCTCGGCGATTGATAATCTTGAAGGGTCTGATATATCTGGGGGCTAACTTTCCTTTCAGGCTAAAACGTTGCGTTCCTTTCAACAGTGACACTTTGAGATACACAAAATCTCCGACATTGAAGGTCAGGTCAATACATCTCTTGTCGGCATAATTCTTCTGTCTGGATTGGGCGGTCTTGAGGTGCTCACAGACTTTGTGAACTTTCTCTTCGGCTTCTCGTAGGATGTCGGGTCCGAAAATCCGACTCTCTCCTGCTTGCGACCAATTCAAAGGGGTACGACACTTTCTTCCATACAGAAATTCAAATGGGGCCATTTTTGCAAACTGGCTTGATAACTATTGTTGTATGAGAATTTTGTGAAAGGCAGACAATCTTCCCATTTTGATCCATACTCAAGCACACAAGCTCTCAACATATCTTCTAAGATCTGGTTGACGCTTTCAGTCTATCCATCAGTCCGCGGGTGATAAGCTGTGCTGAAATTCAACTTGGTTCCTAATCCTTCTTAGACTTTCTGCAAAAATCTTGAGGTAAACTGGGTTCCTCGATTCGACACTATAGTATTGGGGGTTCCATGCAAACTGACGATTCTAGCAATGTACAACTCTACTAGCTTCGAACTCTGGTAGGTTGTCTTGACGGTATAAAATGGGCTAGCTTGGACAGTCTATCAACTATGACCCAAATAGAGTAATTTCCCCTACTAGAAGTAGGCAAACCGGTGATATAGTCCATTCCGACGGAATCCCATTTCCATTCCAGAATCTGTAATGGTTGCAATAGTCCTGCGGGTCTCTGATGTTCCACCTTGACTCTCTGACAGATGTCACACTTGGCGATGTAGCTTCCGATTTCTCTCTTTATCTTGTGCCACCAAAATTGCTCCTTCAAATCTTGATACATCTTCGTTCCTTCAGGGTGGATAGAATAAAGAGTATCATGAGCTTCTTGCATGATGACTTGCTTCAGCTCCGAGTCTGCTAGCACACAGATACGACGCTTGATTCCATCGATACTTGCATTTCCTTTCCGCGCTTCCTTGATCTGAGTGATCTGCGTGGGTTGAAGTTCAATGCTAGCTAAGAACCCTTTGCTAACTAGCTCCATTCTAAACTGCTCCAACTCTTCATGCACACTTGCATGGGCTTCTTTTATCATAGTGTTTAATCTCCACGGCAATCTGCTAAGAGCATCCACTACCACATTGGCTTTGCCGGGGTGATAGTGAATGTCAAGGTCATAATCCTTGATTAACTCTATCCATCTCCTTTGCCTCATATTCAGCTCCTTCTGAGTGAAAATATACTTCAAGATCTTGTGATTCGAGTAAATCTCATAGCGGTTACCCATAAGGTAATGACGCCATGTCTTCAATGCCAAAACTACGGCTACTAGTTCGAGATCATGGGTAGGGTAGTTTTGCTCATGCTGCTTCAGTTGTCGGGATAGATATGCTATGAATTTGCCTTCTTGCATTAACACACATCCGATACCAATCTTGGATGCATCACAATACACATCAAACAGTTTGTTGATATCTGGCATAATCAATATTGGGGCTGAAATCAATCTCTTCTTGAGTTCTTGAAAACTCGCTTCACATTTGTCGGTCTATTCAAATTTCTTATCTTTCTTCAACAATTGATTCATTGGTCTTGCAATGCTAGAAAATCCTTCTATGAACGTGCGGTAATATCCCGCTAATCCGAGAAATGCACGGACTTGGGTTTGAGTGGTTGGGGCTTCCCATGCTTTAACATCTTTGATCTTGGCGGGATCAACAGCGACTCCTCCTGCAGACACAATATGTCCGAGAAATCCTACTTCTTTCAGCCAAAATTCAGATTTGCTAAACTTGGCATACAACTGATGCTCTCTCATGGTATCAAGGACAGTTCTCAGATGTTGCTCATGGTCTTCTTCTGACTTGGAATAGATAAGAATGTCATCGATAAACACAACGACAAACTTATCCAGAAAGTTCATAAAGATCTTATTCATGAGATTCATGAAATAAGCGGGGGCATTCGTTAATCCAAAAGACATGACCGTATACTCATATAAATCCATATCTGGTAGTAAAGGCGGTCTTTGGAATATCCATTGCACGAATTTTGAGTTGATGATAACCAGTTCTAACATCAATCTTAGAAAACACTCTGGCACCGGTCAACTCATCAAATATATCCTCTATCTTGGACAGTGGGTACTTGTTCTTGATGGTGACATCATTCAGCTTCCGGTAATCAGTGCACAAACGGTTACCTCCATCTTTCTTGTCGACAAACAAAACAGGCGATCTCCATGGTGATGCGGTTGGTTGAATCAAACCTTTCGCCAGCATAGCATCACATTGATTCTTCAGGTCCACTAACTCTGATGGGTTCATAATATGGGTCCTGTTCCAGGGATTAGTTCAATAATGAACTCGATATCCCGATCCGAGGGCATATTGGGCAATTCATCTGGGAATACGTCGGGGTATTCACAGACTACTCTGACTTGGTCTATGGTTGGTAGGGCTAGACACTTGTTGCAATTGAACTGACGGGGCAAGGTTTCAGAAACATGCTCTACTGATACTCCAGAGCTACTGGTCATGGTTATGGCTTTCTTGGCACGGTCGATCAATCCTTTATGTTTTGACCTCCAATCCATTCCTAGTACTACTTCCAAACCTTGGGTTGCAAGTACTATTAGATTAGCATAAAAATCTATGCCATGGATTCTGATAGGTACAACCTTGCAAATTTTTCTAGCTTTGGTGGTTGAACCAGGTATTTGAACTATCATAACATGCTTCAAATTGGTTGGGTGAATCTTACTAGTGCATGCAAATTCTTCGGTAACAAACGAGTGCGATGCTCCAGAATCAAACAACACTCTTGATAATACTGAGTAAACAGAAAACATACCCAGCACGACATCTGGCGCTTTCTGGGCTTCTTCAGCATTCATGTGGAACAGACGGCCGTTGCGGTGGAGCGAATTCCCTGGGGCAAATCTTCTTCTAGGCTAAACACGACATTGCTGCTGAGCGAGGGTATTCACATTGGTGGATGCTGCAAGCTTCTTGGGGCACTCGTTGAAGTAGTGACCCTTGACTCCACATTCAAAGCAAGTAATCCGGGACTTGTCTTTGGCTGCAACAGGCACGACATTGCTTCCAGTCCTTGGGGCAGTATTGTTGCTGTTGGACTTGGGCGGTGCATGGTTGAAGTTGTTGGAGTTGCCGGGGTTGTTGTTGTGGTTTCCTCCGGACTTCACATTTCCTCCGCTACAGTTGGGGTAGCTTGGACGAGACATTGGGGGTCTATTGTTCCTTGGGGCATATCCTGCAAATTGTTGGGGCGATACTTCTAGGCATTGTGGGACCCAGTCTTATGCATCATTCTGCGCTTGCGGTTGTCATGGGCTTGGTTTATCTTCCCTTCCATCTGGATGATAGAGTTGACTAGCTCTTCGAGATCTTCAAAACGGATGTTGATTTACACCGTTTGTATCTCATCATGAAGTCCGTTTAGGAATCTCTCCTTCTTCTTGGCTTCAATGTTGATCTCATCAGGTGCATACCTAGCCAGGGATAGAAATTTTTCACAGTATTCAACTACCGTCATCCTGCCTTGCTTCAGTTCTCTGAATTCATCTCTCATCCTGGTGACTAAACCTTGCGGCACATGGGTGCGGCTAAACTTGGTCTTGAAAGCTTCCCACGTCATCACTTGACCGTGTTTCATGGTACGAGTGCTATTTCACCATGCTCTTGCATCTCCTGCCAGAAAGTGGGTGGCAAACAGTACTTGCTCATTGGCATCAACTCCGACGACTTCTAGGTTATTCTCCATTGTTTGTAACCAATCATCTGCATCTAATAGGTCTTAAAGATAGGGGGATTGGTATTCTGAAAGTTCTTGAGCTTGGATCCATGATGATCCTGATTTCTATGGCCTTGATTATTGTGGGCCATCTGAGCGATCTGTTACAGGGTGGCTAGGTTGGCTTGGCACTCTGCTCTACTAGCTTCACGGTTGGAAACTAGCATCTGCAGAATCTGCAGCATCGGGTCCTGCGATGAGCTGCTTCCTCCAGGGTTTCCACGAGTCATCTGAAGATTGAGATAGATAAAGGGGTAAGAGGGAAAGTTCTAAGGTTCATGGTTTTGTTTTCAAAAGCTTTAAACTTTGAGTTTGACTCAGGTTTGGTAAACTAACAACTTTTCATTCATTCAACGCACACAATACAAACACACGCCACAACATGAACATATGGTTTTAAGAACCATCCTGTGAGCTAAGATACAATGGGACAGATACAACTCATTCCTACGGTAGTGATCAAGTGCATCTATGTAGCACCCCGCTAAAACCACTACTAGAAAATCTCTTGGATTTTGTGCTTTTTGCATCATCATGACATCATCATGCATGTTTGATCATAAAAGTATCTTTGCAAAAACCCTATTTTGTTTTATAATTAGCCTCGTTTTATTTCAAATTATAAAACCAGGTGTTCCTGGATATTTTATTTGCCTAAAAACAAATTACAAAAGTCTATTTTAAAAATAAAATAAAAGTTTAAGTTTTTTTAAGGGCAACCCAGCCGGCCAGGCCTGAGGCCCAGCTAGCCAGGCCACCCCAAACCCTAGCTAGACACACCCCAAACCCTAGACCTAACCCGCTGCCGCCGCCACTCACTCACACAGGCACACCCGCAAGGCAGGCAGCAGCGCACGCCAAGCTGCAACGCGCGCGACGCGACGCGGCTACACACTCCCGATCACAACCACTAGACCCTCACCTATCGCTCCACCCTGGTCCACCACACCGACACGCTCCTGCGCGGTCAACAACCACCCAACCACGTCGCTCCCTCACCCCGACCTGACCCCACTCCCGCCCGCGATTGACACCCTAGTTCCACCAGCGGCACCTTCCTGTCACGAGTCACGACTCACCCTCACGCACGCCTCACACGTAGACACATCCACCCCGCTCGCCCCTGCCACGCTTCTCCCGACCCCACCCTCGCGCACGCCGCATTGCTCGTGAACCATCTCCCCATCGCTCCAGGTTCGAGCGCAGCCGCCGCCAGGAATGAGGCGAGCCGCTCAATCCCGCCACCGCTCCTCCCCTCACCGGTACCAGCCTCCACCACCAAGCCCCGTCGCCGCCGGTCCTCTCCCTCCTCTGCTCGCCTCCCCCTCACAAGCGCCGATGCGGCCGCCCTCTTCGCCGCGGTCCCTGCCTCCGAAGGAGCTCCTCCCCGTCCTCCACCAGAGCCCGACGCTGGCGCGGCCCCGCCTTCCGCTCCTCTCTGCAAAGCTCTGCTGGCCTTGCCGCGGTGGCCCTCCCTCGTCCGCAGCAGCGGGCCCCGACGCCCCACCTCGTCGGCCCCGAGCGCCTCTGCCCTGCCGCTGCTCTGTGCCCGTCAGAGGCCAGGTCTCCCACTCCGCTGCTTGCCATGTGCCGCTTATCTACCGAGCTTGTCATAGTGCGCCATCTGGGGGCCCTCTCCTTTCCTGCAAGGCAACATTGACCCGGTCCTGCTCGATCCGCCCCAGCCTCGAACCAGCATGCCCAGCGACGTGCCGTTCCAAGCTTGCCATGGTCATTGGAGCCTCGTTCTGCCAGGTGCCCTCAAGGTGTTTGCCGCATTTGCTCCTTCGGTAATTTTGGCTTAGGTGCCCACTGTTGGAATGTTTCGGTGTTGTGATGTGCTGCAGCTTATATGATATGAGTGGTGTACCGTGTAGGTGGAGTTGAAGTGTGTTGGAGATGTGACATCGTGGAGGAATGGCAGACACCTTAAGTTGGCGTGGTGTCAACCGGAGAATATCGAATCCCCATGAAGGTCGCCGTTTCTGGTTTCGCCAAGGTTACATGGAACACCGAGAACTCCTGTTGGACTCGGTGAAGCGGGTGCCTCAAGATCTCCGACCCAGGACATCTAGCGCTTCGACATGGACACGCAAGATTGCTCGCTTGGATCCGAAGCCCGATCCCGAGGATCTGAAGACCGAACCCCATCGACCCCCCCCCCCCCCCACCAAAACTAAGATCGTCGAACACCCAAGTCTGACCCCTACCCTATCTCAGACCCCTATTTTTATAATATATGACATATAATTGTTGCATATTAATTGAACATGGTTACATACATATTGTGGGTGCTTTGGGGTATTTTGACGATTCACCTAAATTAAATATGGAGTCTATATGCGGGCTATTTTAGTCTTATATTGGCTCCATTTAAATTTGTGTAGCGAACAAATACCATGTTTTGCCTTGTTAACACAACATTTAAACTGCGGGGTATCTAAATAATATGAACCTCCCAATTAATTGTCGGGACCCCGGTTCCGCTTAATATTGCCTAATTGCACCGCATCGGTGCCATGCCATGCATCATATCATAAGCATGCCGGATCTTCCGCCGTAGTATTAAATATTGTATCCGGTGTTTCTGCTAGTTATTGCTTCTTCGCGGATTAGGCCGTTGAGTGGATGCGAGTATCGACAAGTTCTCCGGATATGAACCTACGGCAGTGTTTCCCAGGCGAGCATCTCTCCCCCTTCTACCTATTTTGCATTTATAGTCTTTATTTCCTCCCGTTGATCTATTGCTATCCGTGTCGTGATGCTTTAGTTTTCCGTACACCAGATATAATTCGTGCAGCCTTTATATTGCCTTGGACACCTCCTATTACCTGTTGTTTGGTAGATAGATGGCCTTGCGAGTCGTAGTCGCTTCCTCAAGTGCAATCCCGAGTCATGAAGTATCACACAGTTGTTGGAATGTTGTCATATGCTTTACGGTGGAGAGAATCATGACTTTAAATACAACTATTAAATTGCTGGGATAACTAATGAAAGAGGCACTGGTGGACAATATATGCTATTTGGTTTTTCCTGTCCACTTGTGTCCCGTAGGCCCCGAGTACTTGATACCTGTTCCTTGACTATTCGCACTATCCACATCCGGGAGAGTCTATGAATCCCCCTTAGCCAGAGCTTGATTCATTTCTTATTTCTTGGGGCCACAAACTAGTTTGGGGCTTTATTACTATCCTGTACTTATGCCATGCTTTACTGCTTTATTTACGATTGTGCGTGGAGCACCTGTACTGTTTAGGATTGCGGAGTGTTTTCGTGGTATCGACAAGCCCAGTCACACTTTCGGGTTCCCAGTCGTTTACAGCCATTGGCGCAAACCTTGGGTCCGTCTCGGAGCCAGCCAACTTCGTTGCCGGTAGCTTAATGGGGTGGCCCCTTGAAATATTTTATGAATCCTGTGATTGCTTTGTCGTGAAATCCTCGTTGGGTTTTGAGTTGGTTTTTCTGAGGTTGATCATGTGTGTGTTGGTATTTGTGCACCCCTGCAGGGTAAATCTTTCTAAAAGCCGTGTCCACGGTTATGGACGACTTGGAGCACAGTATCTCGATCATAGACAAGCATAACTAAAGTAGTGCTATAAACTTGACTTAATATATGACTAGTAATCAGATTCAACTATCACGGAATGGATATTAAAATGCCAACAACTAGTGGATCTGGGGTTGTTTTGTGACATGCAGTACCTGCCTAGTAAGTATTGCAACTCTAATGGAATGTGATAAAAGTGCCAACAATTGCTGGGTTTTGGGATTCCTTAGGACAATTATATCTGACTAGTAAATGTTCCAACTACAACGGAATGGTGATTAAAACTGCCCACTACTTATGCTTCAGGATGACTCGTGTTATCCATATCTGACTAGTAAGTGCTGCAACTATACTGGAATGAATAAAATTGCCAACTGTGTGAGTTCCTTGGTTTGACTTCCTCGTTTAGTCTCGAGGAGGAATACCAGGATGGGTATGATTGGTGTTAGTATCAGGTTGGATCCAAATAGGTCTTTCTTACCCCTCTCTAATAGCCGACAGTTATATCGAGTCTCTATAGGTTGTATAGTGCATGCTTCGCTGCCGCTTCAGTCCACCATACCTATGTAGGCGAGAGCCGCCGAATTCTAGCCTCGCCATGTACTGGCCTCAGTACTGACGCTCCTCTGTTTCTTTTGCCCTTTGTTGGCACCCCTTTTGTTTTAGCAGGTTTGCAATCGACGTCGTTAGCAGGGTTACCCTTCCGGCTTGGCCTGGGCAGGGTTATGGACGCCATTGGTTATTCTTCAGGGCTCTTAGCCCCATTTGCATCTTGTCCGTACTCGGGCACTGTATTGATTTCAAGGTGATTTGGATCTTTGTACTGTGTATCTGTATTCTTGACTCGTTGAGTCGTTGTTGTATATACATCTGTTCTGTGGGTCCCATCGAGGACTGTTGTGTAATGGTATTACTTCGTTTTCCACCCACACGAAAGTGCCTGGTGGGCGTCCTTGAATCGTTTCTATGCGGGTTTGGCCGGAAGCCCTGAAACTTGCATAGGGACGATTCGAGGGTGTTACAGAGTGGTATCAGAGCTCAGCAGTTACGATACCCCACTAGTCCAGCCTGTAGGATAACCTAGCTAACGGCCGAAGTAGAGTGTCAAAAATATTTTGCAAAATCGGTTGGATAGATCTGATTAGGTCTGTTTTTACTCCTTACCCCTCTGCTATTCTCCTCTTACCTCTGCGTGTTGTAATTCTGCTCTTTTACCTTTCTTCAAGTCCAGGATTTCTCGTGGTTGGGTTCTGTCGTACCTTCAGGGTTTCGCTTCCTCCTTTGGCAACGGTGTTTCTATCTCCAGACTTCATGCTATCTGAGTGATCCTTTATCTGTGGTACCATTCTTTGTTCCTTGTTGTGCCTTCCGGTGTTTTCTAACACGACGACATCATCTACGCCAGATCCGATGCAGAGCCTGCATCACTCCTTTGTTCCGAACCTTGATTGTCAAGATCTTCAGTCTGAATACCGAGAGTTGGTTGCATAATTCTTCTATTCATGTATGGAGTAATGCTTTGAGTGCGGAATGGAGTAGCTACCATACCACTACTCTTATCATTCGCTCTTGTACATTGAATCGGTGGATCAAGCAATTGTACTCCTTCCACTGAAGTTCGAGGTAGCCTTGTACCTCTACCTTTGACTTTTTGTTTTCTCCGGAGTGTTCTCTCGACGAACGTGAGCAACGACCTCTTGTTGGTGGTGTCACCGATTTCAAGATGAAGAAAGAATCCTTGTTAGTGGTGTCACGAGGATCTACATGAAGCGAGAAGATTCAGATCGCCGACCTTCTTTCTGGTACCATGACGCGGATATCGAGGGTGAGATCCCTTGTTAGTGGTGTCGAATTGTAGCACCCCGTGAAAACCACTACTAGAAAATCGCTTAGAGTTTGTGCTTTGTGCATCATCATGCATGTTTGATTATAAAAGTATCTTTGCAAAATCCCTATTTTGTTTTCTAATTAGCCTCGTTTTATTTCAAATTATAAAACCAGGTCTCCCTAGATATTTTATTTGCCTAAAAACAAATTACAAAAGTCTGTTTTAAAAATAAAATAAAAGTTTAAGTTTTTTTAAGGGCAACCCAGCCGGCCAGGCCCGAGGCCCAGCTAGCCAGGCCACCCCAAACCCTAGCTAGACACACCCCAAACCCTAGACCTAACCCGCTGCCGCCACCACTCACTCACACAGGCACGCGCGCATGGCAGGCAGCAGCGCACGCCAAGCTGCAACGCGCGCGACGCGGCGCGACTACACACACTCCCGATCACGGTTGTTGACCGCGCGGGAGCGTGTCGGTGTGGTGGACCAGGGTGGAGCGATAGGTGAGGGTCTAGTGGTTGTGATCGGGAGTGTGTGTAGCCGTGCCGCGTCGCGCGCATTGCAGCTTGGCGTGCGCTGCTGCCTGCCTTGCGCGCGTGCCTGTGTGAGTGAGTGGTGGCGGCAGCGGGTTAGGTCTAGGGTTTGGGGTGTGTCTAGCTAGGGTTTGGGGTGGCCTGGCTAGCTGGGCCTCGGGCCTGGCCAGCTGGGTTGCCCTTAAAAAAACTTAAACTTTTATTTTATTTTTAAAACAGACTTTTGTAATTTGTTTTTAGGCAAATAAAATATCCAAGAAGACCTGGTTTTATAATTTGAAATAAAACGAGGCTAATTAGAAATCAAAATAGGGTTTTTGCAAAGATACTTTTATGATCAAACATGCATGATGATGTCATGATGATGCACAAAGCACAAACTCCAAGTGATTTTCTAGTAGTGGTTTTAGCGGGGTGCTACAATCTACTCATCATCAATGAAGTCGAAGTCATCATCATCGGTGTAGAAGTCCATGGCATCATCCTCTAGGCAGTCATCGTCATCACTGAGGTACAAGTGAAGATCTCCCTAGATGTCTTCACCTTCTTCATCTTCTTCTTCTACTGCAAGCTAAGCTTCTTGTTCCTGGATGGTCTTCTCGAGGTCTGCCACCTTCTTGCGAATATGAGCGATGGTGCGATCCTTCTTCTCGCGTTGACGACAAAGCGATTGGCGATCCTTGACGAGCATGGCTAAAGTCTGGGCCTTTTGGGCGGCAATGGCAAGGTCATGGTTGGCATAGGCTCGAGCATTGTCCAATTCCTTCTGTCTGTCATACAGCAGGAAGTCAAGGTTCTCCACTTGGCGCTTCATCTCTGGGTGACTTGGCATCTCCAATGGCATTCCCATAGAATCACGCCTTGCATAGTGCACAAAGCGAGTTCCTTGGATCAAGTTGATGTTATGTCCGCAAAAACGATCGAGAGCTTCATGCATTGCCCTGGCTAATCCATCTAGCCAGTTGTTCTCTCTCACGGCGAATTGAATCTTCTCCGAAAGGGGTGCTTCCATCTTTCCTCGAAGGTCAGCAACTATCAACCATTGTAGATTTAATCCTGGGTGATCATTGAGTTGAGCCTCGAAGAATTCCGGATGTGGGCGCTACAAATACTCCGACAGTGCATCGAGATCCCTCTCAAAGATTAGTTGGCCTCTGTTGCCCAACTGTTAGAACTTGCAATACTAAACTTCCATCTACAAGAATTTAGGATGAGTAAGTTAGCGAGGTGATCAACTGTGTCAAATTTTATGTAGTAATGTAAGAATTTTTGAGGAACATGATTTTTTTTGAAAGAATCAAGGATAAGAGTGGGAATATGTTTTCATAAATACTCACTTCAATTGTTTTTGAAACTAAGTTTTTGTTTGGACGTCCATTCTAACTAGGGTCTCCTATGGTCAGGATGGCTCTGATACCAACTTGTCAACACCAGGATCTTTAATCCTAGATGCCTGTTATGCCATGCATCGCAATCCCAGGATTACCATTTTTGCAAGACATAACATATTGGATATAAGAGTACATCATCCATTACAAACCATAATAAGGTCTTACATGAATAAAGGATCTCATGATCTAGTCTTAGTACAAACAAGCAACGGAATAAATAGCGTAGCGGTGGGCTCCATCTTCAGTGTCACAAGCAATGCTGACGATGGGAGATGATCCTAGTTGTCGTAGTCGTCCAGATGTCCTTCTTCCGAATAGTCCTCCTCATAGTCTGGCCACGGTAATAGCCAAGGACAAATCCATGAGTACTCTTTAAGTACTCGCAAACTATCACTAACAAGTAAGGTAGTTCTAGTAGGAAAGCTAAACTCTAAGTTTATTTGCAAAAGCAAAATTTGAAACCTAAGCTGGGTTTAGAAGTAAATAAAGCGAATTTAATGTTCTAAAGCACTTAAGTGGGAAACTAGTTTTCACAGTCACAACCCTGTTGTGGTCAAGTCAAGTCATAATTCAGTTCATAAGTCATTTTGAAAACAGCTCACGAAGGAACAGTATGGCCACTCCAACTGTCCATAACTGCGGACACGGCTATTCAAATAGTTTGATACTCTGCAGAGCTGGTACACTTTCACCACAAAATTCGATACATCCATGAGGGATAACCCTGAATCATCATACTTAGTATGCGGATAATCAATCATAACCTTTCAATTACACACCCTAGTATAGGCACCTCGCCTATGAGCTTGGTCTCCCAGCCATGGCCATCTGCCATCCTGGGCACCGCATAGGTGGACATCATCAAGAGGTAGCCTCATCTCAAACCTCTCCCGCGAGGGAACCCATACTAATGCATATAAACTTCTGGCTAAGCCTTACCCAATTCAGGTATTATGGTTGTACGGTAACATTGGAATGGTATCGCATCCGAACCCAACCATCAGTTTTTATAAAAGGGGCTAAGGCTCATGCTTCAACATTTTCATCATCATAAACCATTTGTGTTTCTCAACACATGTCAAAACATTTCAATAGAATGTCTCATCATTCCAAGGTTTCCATAATCATTGTCACCAAGTGTTCCCATCTAAAGTGATCAAGTTTTATGCTTAGCAGTAGCCACTAAGTTAAGAGTGTTCACTAAAGAGGGGTGCTAATCTTCAATCTCATGCCATAGAATGACATCCAGGTATAACTAGATAGGCCAAGTTTTATACTCTTTATGCTATTTATAAGAAAGGTAAAGAAGTTTGGTAAAGAAAATAAAGTAAAGCTTCCAAGTAAAACTTGGGATTGGTATAAATAAAAATATATAACCAAAGCATGCCTAATGCATCTTTCTTAGGTTATCAAGCTTTAAAGTGTTAGCTTGCATTGTTAATGATGGCTTTCAAGTATTAGCTTGCCAATAATAGCTTGCCTTGATTGGTGAAGTGGTTGAAATTCTCCTCGTCTTCTTCGGGGTAGAACTCCTCCTCCTCATAGACTTGGTCGGTACTATCGTCTATAAATGAATACGGGGTACACAATCACCAAACAATACTTATCTATTGCTAAATAGCACACTAAGGCACACACTTGATGATCTAGCATCATCACAATCATCACAAGATTTTAAAGAACTAGTTTCATTAGTTTATTTGAGAAAAGTAATTTCTACTATTGAAATTAATTAAGATTTAATATTCTCCAAATAGAATCTGGGATCATGTGGACACATGTCATCACCACATATTCTAATATATGGGAATGTGATTTAAAGTGTTGGTCACATTTTATAAAGTTTAAGTTTATTATTTAATCATTTTAAAGTGACTAGAAATGCCTATATAGCATTATTTTGGTACTAGTCCAAAGTCACAGCATGCAAACCTAAATATTTTTACATATTCTGATAGATATGGTCAAATGTGATTTTTAAGAGTTGGAAACAACTCAATGTTTGAATACATAAAAGTTTTTGAAAATGTTTGAATACAGAAAAGTCTCTATCTTGTTATTTTTGGTATAGATTATCTCTAACTCCAAATGACTTAAATCCAACGGGCTTGGATAGCTATTTTAATTATCTTTCTCACAAAATTTGAATCATGTCATTTGGTTAAGTAAATCTCTCTAAATTGATTTTTGAACAAGTGGACAGACTCTAGTTTAAACCAAAATAGAAAAACACTTATTTGAATCTGTGGGCTAGCGCGGGAAACTAAACGGGCCGGCCCAGTGGTGCTCCATGGTGCAAAGGGCGACTAACAGGCTGGTCCCGCATGTCAGCGACACATCTAACATGAAGCGATACAGGGCAATCTCAGCCGTGTGATTAGAACAAGAATCTACGACTGTGGTTGGTCGTCACCGGCGAACGGCTCCGGCGAGAACGAACCCTAACGTGGCACGGTGGGGGTCTATGGTGGCTCACCTAGGCTCCAGCTAGGTGTGGTGATGGGGGCGATCTAACTGGTAGTTGACGGTGGTCCTAGGCGTGGTCGCGGTGGCTCCTGGGATAGGTCCAATCGACGGCGCCTCTTCACCTCTGTTGCGGCAAGATCTGGCAAAATTCCTGCAAAGGGAGGCTCGCCTTGCTCCAGGGATGGGGTGGAAGGATCAGTGGAGAGAGGGGAGTGAGATGGTGTGCAGAATGAGGCTAGGGGTGACCTCTACTTATAGTTCGACGAAGCGACCGAACGGGATGGGCTGGCATCTCCGGCGAGGGCGGTACAATGTGCTATCGTCGTGGCTCGAGGTAGGGGACGGTGCGCGGTCTGCTGGCGGTCATCTACAGCGTAAAGGCGCGGCTAGGGGTGATGACCCACAAGTATAGGGGGTGTATCGCAGTATTTTCGATAAGTAAGAGTGTCGAACCCAATGAGGAGAAGAAGGTCCTGGCTAGTGGTATGGATCAGCAATTCTCTACAAATACTTAGCAAACGGATTTTTAGGGGTTTTTGATATAGCAAGTAAACAAAGTACTAGTAAATAAAAGACAGTAGGAATAAATGCAGCAAGTGGCCCAATCCTTTATGCAGCAAAGGACAAGCCGGTTGTATTACTTAAGATGACCAAACGTTCTCGAGGACACATGGGAAGACTGTCAAGTGCTTTTGCTTCATATAGTTGATTAATCTTCTTTAGCTTTCTAAGTCTTGTGTGGGTGAACCTGTGCTAATGTACCGCCCTATCCAAGACTAATACATACTTGTGATTATACCCCTTGCAAACATCTGTAAGTACAAGAAAGTAATTAAGGTAGAAACCTAACCACAGCTTTAAACTCTAAGACCCTTACGTCCCTTGTGCAATGGTTTCCTAATGGGGGTTCAGGTTTCTGTCACTCCGGCAACCCCTACGATTAGTAGCCAAATACACAATGCATTCCCCTAGGCCCATATAGGTGAAGTGTCATGTAGTCGACGTTCACATGACACCACTAGAAGAAGTACACCACAACTTAAATAACAATCTATTGAATCTTTCTCAACGCAACTCCACTACTAACAACAAGACTTCTCCCATGTCCTCAAGAACAAAACGAACTACTCACAGGACATCATATGGATCATGATCAGAGATGGAATAATGATGTATAACAATCTGAAAATAAACAATAATCCAATGGTTCACTCAATAGCATCAACTACAAAGAGTAATCAACACCGGGAAAGTTTCCCCTATGAACTATGCAATATTCAACGCAACTGTTACAGCAATATGGAGATGGTGATGAGGGTGTTGATGGTGATGATGGTGGTGATGATGATGCTGATCCCGATGAAGTCCAGCTTGATGGTGGTGTTGATGGCGATGATCTCCCCTCTCCCGGAAGGAATTCTCCCGGCAGAAATCTGTCAGCCGGAGAGATCTTTCTCTCTCGGTGTTTTCCGCCCTGCAGAGGTGGCGCAATCTTTCTATGGTCGCTCCTTGAGTCTTAGGGTTTCTGGAGGATGATATACGCCAGAGGAGAGAGGCTAGAGTGGGCTAGGGTGGCCACACCACCTCCTGGCGCGGCCTAGGGCTGCCCGTGCCATGGGGTGGTGTGGGCCCCCTGTGGCCCATCTCCACTCTATCTTCTGGCTTCCTTAGTCTTCTGGAAAAATAGGATTTTCCGTATATTTTCCCGGATTTTCTGATCTTCGCGAATTTTGCCTCTAAACTGCACATTTTCCATCAGAATCCTGACTGCAGCGGTCCATGCTCCAAAAATTATCAACCATGCAAAAATAGATGAAATAACATAAGTATCACCTCTCAATATGAAATATATCAATGAATAATAGTGAATTAAGACATAGAATAGTGATGCAAAATGGACATATCAAGGGGCGGTGGCATTTGGTCGGGGGCAGCTCGTGCTCTACGCGGCAGAAGCGACATTCGACGCGGCGCACGGTGGCTGCGGGTCAAGCGGCGGCGAACGGGCATGTCCGGGCGGTTCCTGGGGTCGTGGCGAAGCAGTGCACGTGGGCTACGGTTGAGGCACGGTGTGTGCATGTTTGTCGGGTGCGGCGCTCTAGCGCATGCTCGGCATGGCGCAAACACGGTAGGTGCGGTGCTTTGTGGGTGGTCCATGGCTCGGCTCTACTCGGGGAGGGGACAGAGGGCGGCGGTGTGGCTTTGCCTACCTCCTAGGCCTCATGGGCGAGCTCGGGGCGGTCTGCTAGTGCTTGCCCATGGTCAACCAGCATGGATGGCTCGGGGTGGCTTGACAGTAGTGCAAACAGCAGCTGGTAGTGGTGCATTGGTGCTGGTTGTGACTAGAGGGGACAAGGGGAGTAGAAAGGGGTCAAATGGGTAGACAAAGCATTGATCAAAACAGTAATAGTTAGGCCAGATTAGTTTTGTCTGCCAAGTGTTCGATCAAATGGCCACGAGAGATTTAAATTCGAATTTTGGAAAGATTTTTGGTGTGTGATCTTATCTTATGCTTGGTAGTCTCTAGTTATTGGGAATTGTCAAGGTGAATTGGTTTGGTTGGTTTTTAAGAAATGGTGATCTTCTCATATGCATTGGATTCAATTTTCAATTGTCATTTAAATTGCCTTGCTAAAGGTTTTTGTAAGTTTGTAAAGTGGGCCTTGGTACATCTTTACTTGGTCTAGAAAGGGGTGAAAAGAGTTGAGAAATTTTCTGTTTGAATTTGACTTCTAGGAACACCTAAAGTGGCCTAGTGGATTAAAATGATCAAAATGACCATTTGGTCCTTTTTATTCCTATTTAATTTCTTTTTCTTTGGATTTGGTTTGTAAATGGTCTAGATGATGTGGCATTCACCCTTGAATCATTTCACAACATTTAGAATAATCAAACATGGCATTTTCAAATAATTCTATACTAATGCAAGCACACATGTATTCATAAATCATTTTAATAATAAAAAGTTTTTGTTAACCCTAAATTGGGTGATTAGGATCTTGATAACCTTGATTAAAGTTTTGGGATGTTACACAAACATAGTCTCTCAAGCTTAATACAAAACCACTCAAAAATTTTGAATCCAAAATTCAAATGTAGATTTCTTTTGGCCATTTCATCAAACAACTAGTGAGCATAGTATTAGTTGTCAAACTTTTACTGTTCTTGATCAATGCTTTGTCCACCATTTTGCCCCTTTACACTCCCCTTGTCCCCTCTAGTCACAACCAGCCCAATGGAGCAACTCTTACCTTGTTGTATGCGCCAGTGCCAAGCCACCCGAGCAGCCCCATGCCGGCCAACCATGGTTCACTCACAGCAGACCGCCTCGAGCTCGCCCACGATGCCTAGGAGGATTGCTGCACCCTACCGCCCCTCTCTGTCCCTTCCCCAAGCGCAGCCAGGCCATAGACCACCCCCAGTGACGCCGCGCCCAGAGCGTCTGCGCTATGCCGAGCACGCGCTAGAGCATCGCGCCCGACAAGCTAGCACACGCCGCGCCTCAATCGCAGCTCACGCACACTGCTCCGCCATGACTCCAGCAGCCGCCCAGACATGCCCGCTCGCCGCCGCTTGACCCGCAGCCACCGTGTGCCGCGTCGAATGCCGCTTCTGCCATGTAGAGCATTGTCTGCTCCAGACCAAATGTGACCGCCCCATGCCTCACCTTTAAGCCTGAGAGGACCGCCAGGAGACCGCGCACCGTCCCCTACCTCTAGCCGTGCCGCTAGCTGCCTGTAGCGTCGCCACTGATGAGCCGCGCCCACGCCTCTCGGTCCCTTCCTCGAGCTATAAAAGGAGGCCTCCTCCACCCCAATTCTGCACAAAATCTCACTCCCCTCTCACCACTAATCCTTCCACCCCATCCCTAGAGCAAGGCGAGCCTCCGTCCACCGGAATTTTTCTGGAGTTTGTCGCTGCAGAGGAGCAGATGCGACATCGATTGGAGCCACCATGACCACGCCTCGAACCGTCGTTGTCTACCAGTTAGATCGTCCCCATCGCCAAGTCTAGCTGGAGCCCAGGTGAGCCCCCACGTACCCCCACCATGCCGCGTTAGGGTTCGTTCTCGCATGAGCTGTTCACCGGAGACGACGAACCACAACTGTAGATCTTGTTCTAATTGTAGCGCTGAGATTGCCCCGTACCGCTTTGCGTTAGATGTGCCGCTGACATGCGGGACCAACCAGTCAGTAGCCCGCTGCGCCGCGGACTGCCCCTGGGCTAGCCCATTTCTTTTCCCGTGCTAGCCCTAAGATTCAAATAAATGTTTTTCCATTTAGGTTTAAACTAGATTCTGTCCACTTATTCAAAAATCAATTCAGAGAGATTTACTTAACCAAATGACATGATTCAATTTTTTTTAGAAATATAATTAAAATATCTATCCAGGCCCATTGGGTTTAATTCAATTGGAGTTAGAGATCACATATAGCAAAAATAACAAGACAGTGACTTTTCTAGATTCAAACATTTTTCAAAAATCAAGCATAATAGCTTTTGAGTTGATTCCAACTCTCAAAAATCACATTTGATGATACCTATCTGAATATGTAAAAATATCTAGGATTGCGTGTAGTGACTTTGGACTAGTACCAAAAGAATGTTATTAGGGCATTTCTAGTCACTTTAAATCTATTAAATAATAAACTTAAACTTCATAAAATGTGACCAACACTTTAAATCACATTCCCATGTATTAGAATATGTGGTGATGACATGTGTCCACATGATCCCATATTTCAATTGGAGAATATTAAATCTTAAATATTTTCAATGAGTAGAAATTACTTTTCTCAAATAAAATAATGAAACTAGTTCTTTAAATCTTGTGATGATTGTGATGATGCTAGATCATCAAGTATGTGCCTTAGTGTGCTAAATAGACTAGTTAAGTATTGTTTGGTGATTGCGTACCCCGTATTTCCTTTATAGACGATAGTACCGACCAAGTCTACGAGGAGGAGGAGTTCTACCCCGAAGAAGACGAGGAGAATTTCAACCACTGCACCAACCAAGGCAAGCCATCATTAACAATGCAAGCTAACACTTGCAAGCTTGATAACCTAAGCAAGATGCCTTAAGCATGCTTTGGTTATACCATTTTGATTTATGTCCATCCCAAGTTTTACTTGCAAGCTTTACTTTCTTTTACTTTACCAAAGTTCTTTACTTTTCTTATAGATAGCATAAAGAGTATAAAACTTGGCCTATCTAGTTATACTTAGATGTCATTCTATGGCATGAGATTGAAGATGAGCAACCCTCATTAGTGAACACTCTTAACCTTAGTGGCTAGTGCTAATCATAAAACTTGATCACATTAGATGGGAATACTTGGTGCAAATGATTATGAAAACCTTGGAATGATGAGTCATTCTATTGAGATGTTTTGACATGTGTTGAGAAACACAAATAGTTTGATAATGAAAATGTTGAGGCATGAGCCTTAGCCCTTTTACTAAAAATTGATGGTTAGGTTTGTATGCGATACCATTCCACTTTTACAGTACAACCACAATACCCGAATTGGGTAAGGCTTAGCCGGAAGTTTATATGCATTAGTATGGGTTCCCTCGCGAGAGAGGTTTGAGCTGAGGCTACCTTTTGATGATGTCCATCTATGTAGTGCCCAGGATGGCAGATGGCCATGGCTGGGAGGCCAAGCTCATAGGGGAGGTGCCTATACTAGAGTGTGTAATTGAAAGGTTATGATTGATTATCCGCATACTAAGTATGATGATTCAGGGTTATCCCTGATGGATGTATCGAATTTTGTGGTGAAAGTGTACCACCTCTGCAGAGTGTCAAACTATTCGAATAGCCGCGTCCGCGGTCATGGATAGTTGGAGTGGCCATATTGTTCCGTCATCAGATGTTTTCAATATGACCTATGAAATGATTTGTGACTTGACTTGAGCACAACAGGGTTGTGAACATGAAAACTAGTTTCCCACTTAGGTGATTTTAGAACTTAAAATTAGCTTTCTTTACTTCTAAACTCAGATTAAGATAAATCTAGCTTTTGAAAATAAACTTAGAGCTTATCTTTCCTACTAGAACTACCTTACTTGTTAGTGATAGTTTGTGAGTACTTAAAGAGTACTCATGGATTTGTCCCTGGCTATTCCCGTGGCTAGACTATGAGGAGAACTATCCGGAAGAAGGACAGCAGGACAACTACGACAACTATTATCATCTCCCATCGTCAGCATTGCCTATGACACTAAAGATGGAGCCCACCGCTACACTTATTATTCCGCTGCTTGTTTGTATTAAGACTGGATCATGAGATCCTTTATTTGTATAAGACCTTATTATGGTTTGTAATGGATGATGTATTGTGATATCCAATATGTTATGTCTCGCAAAAATGGTAATCCTGGATTGTGATGTATGGCATAACAGGCATCTGGGATTAAAAATCCGGGTGTTGACAAGTTGGTCTCAGAACCATCCTGAACATAGGAGACCCTAGTTAGAATGGACATCCAAACAGAACTTAGTTTCAAAAACCAATGAAGTGAGTATTTATGAAAACATATTCCCACTCTTATCCTTGATTCTTTCAAAAAAAATCATGTTCATCAAAAATTCTTACATTACTACATAAAACTTGACACACTTGATCACTTAAAAATTCTTACATTACTACATCAAAAATCATGTTCATCTAACTTACCCATCCTAAATTCTTGTAGATGGAACTCCAGTATTGCAAGTTCTACCAGTTGGGCAACGGAGGCCAACTGATCTTTGAGAGGATCTTGATGCACTGTCCAAGTATCTTGAGCGTCTGCATCCGGAATTCTTCAGAGCGCAACTCAAGGATTTCCCAGGAGGAGATCTACAATGGTTGATAGTTGCCGATCTTCACGGCAAGATGGAAGTGCCCCTTTCGAAGAAGATTCAATTCACCGTGAGAGAGAACAACTGGATAGATGGATTAGCCAGGGCCATGCATGAAGCTCTCGCCCATCTTTGCGGACAAAACATCAACTTGATCCAGGGAACTCGCTTTGCTCATTATGCAAGGCGTGATTCTATGGGAATGCCATTGGAGATACCAAGTCACCCGGAGATGAAGCGCCAAGTGGAGAACCTTAACTTCCTGTTGTATGATAGATAGAAGAAACTGGACAATGCTCGAGCCTATGCCAACCACAACCTTGCCATTCCTGCCAAGAAGGACCTAACTTTCGCCCTGCTCGTCAAGGATCGTCAATCCCTTCGCCGGCAACGCGAGAAGAAGGATCGCACCATCGCTCGTCTTTGCAAGAAGGTGACCGACCTCGAGAAGACCATCTAGGAACAAGAAGCTCATCTTGCAGCAAAAGAAGAAGAGGAAGAAGGTGAAGACATCCAGGGAGATATTCACTCATACCTCAGTGATGACGATAACTACCTGGAAGATGATGCCATGGACTTCTACACCAATGATGATGATTCATACATCATTGATGATGAGTAGATGCACTTGATCACCCCCGTAGGAATGAGTTGTATCGGTCCCACTGTATCTTAGCTCACAGAATGGTTCTTAAAACCATCTGTTTTCCTTTTGTGTTGTGTTGTGTGTGTTTGTATGGTGTGTGACGACCCACAAGTATAGGCGGTGTATCGCAGTATTTTCGATAAGTAAGATTGTCGAACCCAATAAGGAGTAGAAGGTGCTGGCTAGTCGTATGGATCAGGAATTCTCTGCAAATACTTAGCAAATAGATTTTAGGGTTTTTTGATAATGCAAGTAAATAAAGTACGAGTAAATAAAAGACAATAAGACTAAATGCAGTAAGTGGCCCAATCCTTTCTTCAGCAAAGGACAAGCCGGTTATATTACTTAAGATGACCAAACGTTCTCGAGGACACACAGGAATATCGTCAAGTGCTTTCGCTTCATATAGTTGATTAATCTTCTATCGCTTGCTAAGTGCTGTGTGGGTGAAACTGTGCTAATGGACCAACCTTCTTAGGACTAATCATACTTGTGATTAAACCCCTTGCAAGCATCCTCAAGTACAAGAAAGTAATTCAGGTAGAAACCTAACCACAACTTTAAACTCTAACACCTTGAAATCCCTTGTGCAAAGGTTTCCTAACGGGGGTTCAGGTTTCTGTCACTCCGGCAACCCCTACGATTAGTAGCCAAATACACAATGCATTCCCTTAGGCCCATATAGGTGAAGTGTCATGTAGTCGACGTTTGCATGACACCACTAGAAGAAGTACACCACAACTTAAATATCAAACCATTGAATCTTTCTCAACACAATTCCACTACTAACAACATGACTTCTTGCATGTCCTCAACAACTAAACGAACTACTCACAAGACATCATATGGATCATGATCAGAGATGAAATAAGGATGTATAACAATCTGGACATAAACAATAATTCAATGGTTCCACTCAATAGCATCAACTACAAAGAGTAATCAACATCGGGAAAGTTTCCCCTAAGAACTATGCAAGATTCAACCCAATTGTTACAGCAGTATGGAGATGGTGATGATGGTGCTGGTGGAGATGATGGTGGTGATGACGACGACGATGATGATCCCAATGAAGTCCATCTTGATGGTGGTGTTGATGGCGACGATCTCCCCTCTCCGGGAACGAATTCCCCCGGTAAAATTCTGTCTGCCGGAGAGATCTTTCTCTCTCGGTGTTTTCCGCCCCGCAGAGGCGGCGGAATCTTTCTATGGTCACTTCCCAAGGCTTAGGGTTTCAGGAGGATAATATACATCAGAGGGGAGAGCCAGGGGTGGACCAGGGCGGCCACACCACCTAGTTGCGCGACCTATGGTGGCCCGCGCCAGGGGGTGGTGTGGGGCCCCTCTGGCCCATCTCCACTCCCCCTTCTGGATATCTTCATCTTCTAGAAAAATAGGATTTTCCAACAAAAATCCTGGATTTTCTGATCTTCGTGAATTTTGCCTCCAAACAACACCTTTTCCATCAGAATTCTGACTGCAGCGGTTCTTGCTCCAAAATTTATCAACCATGCAAAAATAGATGAAAGAACATAAGTATCATCTCTTAATATGAAATATATCAATGAATAATAGTAAATTATGATATAGAACAGTGATGCAAAATGGACATATCAACTCCCCCAAGCTTAGACTTCGCTTGTCCCCAAGCGAAACTGAACTCAATAAACATGACCTCAGGTTTATGGAGTGAAGAGTCGATAAAAGAATACGGACAAGAAGCATCACATTCATCAATACATAGATCATAATAGCAGACAACTCACCATTATATAACTTAACTTGCAATAGGTAAAGGAAACACAAATAAATATACATAAAGTAAATCATAATTGGTAATGGCAAGCCTAGCTCTTGGTCGAAGAATAGTTGACAATTTGCAAGAGTTCACAAATAATTGGTTTTCAATGATAGCTTTCAAAGAAGTAAACACTAAGATAAGAGCAAAAGTGCCAAACAAGGAACATAAGAAACATGACTGAATAAATCATCATATGAATGAATGAAACACAACAACTCAAAATACTTGCTGAGATAGAAGGGAATAGGTTTACTTACTCAACTAATAAGTAAAATAAAGGCCCTTCATAGAGGGAAGCAGGGATTTCAAGTTTCATAAAGAGCTTCCAAAAAATTATGGTACTTATTAGCTTTCAACTCTCATTGCCCCTATGATAGGCATCTTTAGGTGATTAAGGTTAAAGTGATCAAATATGAGGATATGCTTGACAAGTTGTAAGTTGAAAATCTCATGTCCCTTGAATACAAGGGCCGCTCCTCATGCTACTCAAGTTTAGTCACCGGTAAGTTCTTGTCATAGTAAGCACATGTGTATCATGGAGAACCGCCAACGGGGTACCCCTTGCCCGATGATACGGAAGAATCCCCATATCAAAATGACAAGGCAAGCAGAAAACGAGTGTCGTGGTGGTGTCACGGCAGATGCCATCGATAGGCTAAAGGTGGGGCCAATATGAACTAGAGGAATCCAGGGAGGGATAGTGTGGTGATTCCACACACAGATGCTTTGTGTTCTTAAAGTTCACTGAGTTTACAGATGCTCCTTGAGCTGTACTAGGGAGAGGAGGAAGAAGAAGCTCACTTACTATCACCATACCTTATCACCCAATGAACAAACTACTCACCCGCCAGCCCCGTCTAAAGAGGCCCTAGCGCTCCTTATAAAGGGGAGGCTAGGTTGCTAGTTAGGGATACGTGGAGACATATTCCTAGGAATATGCCTCTCCCAAAATAGAAAACCGACCGGGTCTCCTTTTCCCTTCGTAAGCCTTGCAGAGGCTATGTAACCCTCTGCGGCACCAGCGTCAGTCGACATAGGCTACGTCACCTTTGTCGGCCATGCCCAGCTGGTCCCTCCCTCTGTTCGCTTCGCTCACGCTCCAGCGCACAGAGACCACCTTTTGACCAGCGAGATACCTTCCTTCTCTTGCAAACCTGGTATAACCCGGCTCATGCCTGGTTAAACCGGCCCCGTGGGTACCTGCAGACAAGATACAAAGAACCTACCGACATACGATATACGTCGGCCGGGATGCGGTTAGGCGGACATCTTCTGGGTCGGGTTACTCTGTAAGTCGGCCTGCCTTGAGGTGACTTGGCCAGCTCTCGCTTTGACCTTTCCTTACCTCAGCTAACTTGGCCTTTATACCCTGGCGTGACCCTACCCGGGGTATCCCCCAACATTAGTCCCCGAAGCTGGTGCGGTCTTAGCAACTTCAGCTGCTAAGGCCATGACAGGTTCAATCTACTAAGGTTTTTGCTCCCCTTTCCGAGTTACCCTGTAGTTCGGATCTCCTGGCTTAACTTTCCCTCGGCATATTCCGTGTTATCACTCGCTGGCCGGGTTACTCATCGGTTTTCCGTGTTATCCTTCCTTCTCTCATACATTTCCCCACGTCCTACGTGGAGGGTAATCATCACCTTGCCTCATTTTAAGGGTATGCGCTAGTTACTACATTTATTGTCAGGGGTTACTGTTGCAAACGTCGTGCCATGGCTGCCTCCTCGTTAACTGCATCAGCACGTCACGTCATGGGATCCCCTATTTCCTGTGGCCCTTCCTGTGGCTTGCCTCTGATTGGCTGATCCGGCAGATACACGGCCACACCATGTGGCCTCAGGGCACTGCCCGATCCCACTATCCATTGCAAGGGCGCTATTAAATAAGGGAGGGAGTGCGTCCCTTGGATGTTTTCCCCCTTCTCACGCCCCTCAGCCTGTCTGCTCCTTCTTCTTCCTTGCGACAGCGCCGCCACCGCCACTTCTGCTCCACAGCGCCACTGCCGCGCCTCGCTTATTTGTCACGGGGCCGCGCCAATCCAAACTTCTGTCCCCCACCTCTGATCAGGCCGGTGAGGATAGTGACCTAGAGATGACTAAGGAGGAGCTCGCCGTCGTCGAGGAAGAAGAGATGGAGGAGGAAGGTGAAACTCTAGAGCGCGGTACCTAGACCGGTTCTTGGGTGTGCCAAGATGATCTTGATTGGCTCTACCACACCCGTCGCATCCCCGAAGGCGTGATTTCTCGCCTTGCCTCCGAGGAGATCGCTCCCTCACCCAATCCGGGTGAGTTCGCCGTCTTCCTCTCTCACTTCCAGCGCGGCTCCGGCCTGCTAGTGAGTGACTGCTTCCATGATTTTGTCAATACCTACGAACTCCAACCTCATCATCTTCCGGCGAATGCCATTACATCCCTCTCCTCCTTCGCATCCGCCGTAGAAGGATACCTCGGCTTGTGGCCTACTAAAGAGCTTTGGATCCGGTTCTTCGGTCTGCGGAGGAATGTGGTTCCGAATAAGGAGCATGCCCTAGAGGATAAGCTCCTGACCCAATGTGGTGCCGCCTCCATCTCTCCCTAGAAACAATCTGTCTTCCCCCTAGTCACGGGGCTTGAATCTTGCAAGGGCTGGGCCCGGACCTTCTTTTATGTGAGGAATGGCTCGGATGAGGATCTGATCCGGCTGCGCCCCTTCGCGATGGGTCCCCCTAATCTGGCTTTGTGGGACCGGGTTCCCAAGAAACCAACTGCCTTGGCAAGTCAGGTTAATAAGCGGTTCAAAGAACTGAAGGATCTGGGGCTGCGCAACGAGGATGTGATGATCACATTCGTCTGCAGCCAGATTTCCCCCCTACAGAAGCGCATACACAAACTCTGCCATATGAGCTGGCGACTTGACCCCAACCGGACCTCCTCCTTCGAGTTGAACAACACTGAGATCTTCCGCTGGGTCAAGGCCATCTTCACGACTGATAAGGACTTCACCACTGAGTGGGAGTGGGGGTTGGAGCATTACTGCCGGGACAAGCCTCCTCCTGCGGTAAATCTCATTACCCAATCCTTCTCCGAGTTATATCCTATGTCGGAGCATGTTGTTTATTTGATCCTTTTTCTTTTTCCTTTTAGTTGTTTCTTCAGCAGACCCTTGAATATGGCACCGAGCCTTCCCTCAAATGGGGGAAGGATCAACTTGTTTCAGACGAGGAGGAGCCAAATCCAGAAATGTTCTTGCCTGCCCTGGACGCATCCAAGCGACCCTCTGGTAACTTCTTTTCCTTAAGAAATTGGCCTAACGATGAGGATGATTCCGACATTGAGGTGGTGGAGGTATTTGAGCCGGTGCCCATTTCTTACCCATTTTCGGCTTTAGCTAACCTGGCTGGGCAGATCCACGAAGATCCCCCTCTTGCTATGAGTGAGCCGGCCCCAGTCGTGTCTAAGAAGCAGGCTGCCACTTCCGTTGCTTCTTCCGGGCCTCCCAAAACAATCAAAAGGCGGAAGAAGTCCGCTGACAAGGTCGCCAGCAAACCTCTGACTAAGGCCATAGTTCGGAGAGCTCGGAAGCCCAAGTTTCTTTGTCTTCACGCCTCCGACCTCCGATGAGTGAGTTTCTTTTTCCTTGCACCATTTTTCTCTTCAAGTTTCTTTGTCTTCACGCCTCTCTCTCTGTTATATAATTTGTTATTCGTTGTTTAATTTGATAGGGCTACCGTGGAGGTTCCCCAGAGCGGCTCCAACATTGCTTCATCTTTCCGGCGTACCCCATCTCCCCCTCGTGATGATGACACGCGCCCACTGAGTCCAATTCAAGAAGGCTCGGTAGCTACACCGGATCTTAGTCCACCTCACCCAGAGGAGGGTAACTTCGGTGTAGGGGGAAGTGGTGCCACCGAGGACAAGCTAAGGCCGGATGCTCCCAGCTCCTCATCGGCTCAGCCGCAACCCGTCGTCCTCGAGATAGCAACAGCAGTAGCAGTACCAAAGCCAACACCAGCACCAGCACAAGCACTGGCACCCGTACCACCAGCAGCACCAACAACATCAGCAACACAAGCACCAACACAAGCACCAACTCCTCCTGTCTCGTCCGAGTCTTCCAAGACTCAGCGAGAAGACCCAACTATCATTAAGGCTGCACCCAAGTCCAAATCTGCATCTCAAGCCTCAGCCTCCCAACAACAACCCAAGGCCAAGAAAAGCTCTGGTGCCACTAAAGCATCATCTATCGAGTCTGGATAGCGCACCCTTGCGTCCATGCTGCCGAAGAAAGACGCCTCCTCCGGGTCAGCTGGCAGCGAACAACTTGCACTGCATACCAGCCCTGCTGCCGCCCTAGTTGCAAGGAGAGAGGCCCACGCCAAAGGCTTTGTCGCGCCCCACATGCTTAGTGCAGAGAGATATCCTCCGGCTTTGATCGAATATGTCGATAATTGGAACAGAGCAGAATTCGTCGATCCAAACGACGGTCTACGGGAGAAATTTGGGCCCACCGAGTTCAACGCACAGATGAACACGACAGCCAAGGCTATCAACATTGCTGGCCGGATGATGGAGGTACACTACTTTGTCTTTTCCTTAATATGCACAAGTGCTTAGAGATATCTCCATTAGTCCCCGAGCCTCCGAGGGAGTAACTTGTTACTCGGCCGGATGCTCCTTAGAGAACTAGCGTAGCTCCTTAGTAGCTTCGAATATGAACACACCTAGAGCCGGGTTAAGTTCCACTTGGCCCGGATTTTTTCCACTTCGAATATGCACGCACCTAGAGCCGGGTTAAGTTCCACTTGGCCCGGATTTTGTACACTTCGAATATGCATATAGCTGAGCCGACTTTGCTCTTTTCAGATCACTACCAATCGTCGGACTGCTGAGTTTCAGCGCCTCTTGGACTCACACAAGGTGCTGCGCTCGAAACATTCTTCTCTTCTTGCTGAGTGCGAGAAAAAGGGTAAGTTTTCTCTTCGACTTCTCCCCCATCTTTCTTTGTCTTTTCCTGCCGAATTAATCTGTCATTCAGATTGCACAACCGGAGTGGAGGCCAAAAATACAATTATGAGAAAAAACTTGGACCAGATAAAAGGTAATTCGCTTTGGTTACTCCTTTTCTGTGCTTTCTCTCCTTTCTCCTGGGCTCGGCAGATATTCATACCTCGGCTCTGCCGGGTCAACAAATCGTTGCAGCATCCCTTGAAGATAGTGTGCCTGTGCCTGATATGATGCTGCATTTTCTCGAACAAGCAGGGGAACATCAGGCCGAGCTAAAGAAAAAGGATGACGAACTTGCCAAACTCCGAGCCAGGGATGATGAACTTCCGAGAAAAAGCTCAAAGATCTCCACAAGATTGAGATGGACAAGGCTGGCCAAGACTTCAACGAAGAGTGAGAACGTCTTAGCCTTCAACTTGCAAAAGGTCAAGAGTTGCTGAAGGAGGCCGACGTCAAGCTTGACTCGGCTAATGTTGAACTTGAGAAGCTCCGGAAAAGGTGTGCTGATTGCACCAAAGAGCTGACCCGGATCCATAGCCATATTTCCCATAAACTCTTTTCCTTCCACCGACATGTATTTCTCCGGGTGAAACTCCTTTACTTATTTCACTTGTTTTGTTTTCATGAAAATTCCCAGAGGGCGATGTCGTTGCGGCTAATGTCGTTGCCAAGTTCCGCCGGTAGAGGGGTACCCCAACTAATCCGGGCGCTGAACCCATTCCTTATGACATGGAGGATCTGCTAGTCAGCCTATCCTCCCGGATTGAAATTGTGAAGAACTATGGTTCGGGTCTCCTGGATTCAGCTGTCCAGATCTTCCATGCACTTTGGCCTGGTGAGGATCCTCCGGAGGGATCCACTGCTTTGATCAATAAGCTGATGGATTGCGAGACCCAGCTCGACCTCTAGAGGGAATCCGCCGCTCATGCTGGAGCCAATACTGTCCTCCATTTCATGCTCACTTGGTATGAAAAACTGGACTTGAAGCTCCTCGAGCGCTTGCGTACCGGGTCCAAGTGGTCGAATGATCCGGATTGGGTTGCTCGGCACAAGGCTTGTGCCCACAACCTTATCCAGTTTGCCCCTGTCCATCAATGGAACGAAGGACCAAGCTTCCTCGGGGTTATTGACGATGAATACGTCGAAGATGGTTCAGATGACGAGGAAGAGGATGAAACCTCAGATCTCGAAGAGAATGAAGATGACGACGAGGCTGAAGCTAACCCGGACAACGAGGCTGAAGCCGTTGATCCACCCGCTGGCGCCGAGTTACCCCCTCCTGCTGCTGCTCCTTGAGCACCAAAAAACACTTTGAAATTTATCAGATCCCTGGTATGCTGGGTGTAGATGTATCAATCATACTGATTATATTTTTCTACTAAGCTATTCACGCCGGATTAACTTGGGTGTAGTCCCCGAGTTTCATTTTCTTGTTTCTTCAATTTCATCGCTCGACTCGCGTCTACCTTGATTCGGTTTTGTGACTTATGAGTCCGAGTTTCAAAAATTGACTTAACAATGCTTGGAAACTTTAGGATTAGCTCAAAATAAACCAGCATAGTAAAGGTAAAGTAAACATAGGGTTAGTCCGAACAATAAATGTCGGCTCGATTACGTTCCTTTCCTTAGTCGTTTTTCGTGTGCTACGCATTTCCAAACATGTTCTCTTGCTCGCCATGAAGCCAATTCTTGTTGGACAGCAGCGAGTCGAAGAGTTGAGTTTTTGGTGCTCACACACTACTAATCCGGCTTAGGTAGAAGCAACTTAAGCTAGACGACATAAAAATAAATAAAACACAGAGGACAACAAATATTACTAAGGCAGTCCCCGAGTTATTGCTCGAGGTGCCAAGATTTCATTGATAAACTCATTGCCGGCATTATACCGACACATGATAAACTTGGATACACACACTTCTTTGTTAAGTGTAGAATGGACGAAGTAGGGCTACATTCCATGGACGCTTAGATTCCTCGCCAGACTTGTCCGCCTTGTTCTTCTCCTGCAGTTGTGCATCAATGAGATAATAAGAGTCATTGTGCAATGCTTTGCTTACAATGAATGGCCCTTCCCATGGGGGGGATAACTTATGCATGCCAGCAGTACGTTGCACCAACCGGAGTGCCAGATCACCATCCCGGAAGACTCGGGGATTTACTTTTCGGCTATGATAGCGTCGGAGATTTTGCTGATATATGGCGGATCTGGACAATGCCAATTCTCTCGCTTCTTCCAGCAGATCAACATCATTTTGCCAGGCATCCAGCACTTTGGCTTCTGTGTATTGGGTGACCCTAGGCGAATCATGCTCTATGTCGGCTGGTAATACAGCTTCTTCCCCATATACCAGAAAAAAATGGCGTATAGCCTATTGATCGATTCGGAGTTGTTTGTAAACTCCACAATACCGTTGGTAGTTCTTCTATCCAGCACCCCACTAATCTTTGCAGCGGCTCAATGAGCCGGGGTTTTATGCCGGATAAAACTAATTCGATGGATCTTTCCACTTGTCCGTTTGATGCGGGGTGGGCTACTAAAGCAACGTCCAGCCGGATCTTCTTATCCCGGCAGAATCGCGCAAATGCTCCTTCAGCAAAATTAGTGTCGTTATCTGTTATGATACTGTGAGGGTAGCCATATCTCAGGATGATATCTTTGAGGAATGACACGGTTGTAGCTCCATCACATTTCCTTATCGGCTTTACTTCAATCCATTTTGTAAACTTGTCAACTATAACCAAGATATGGGTCATGTTTCCTTTTGCCGGCTTAAATGGGCCAACCATATCCAAACACCATACGGCAAATGGCCAGGTAATTGGTATGGTCTTGAACTCCGACATTGGCATGTGTGTCTTGGTAGCATACCCCTGACAACCATTGCATTTTCTTACTAGATACTCTGCTTGCTACAAGGCACTTGGCCAGTAAAACCCATGCCGGAAAGCTTTTGCTACTAAGGCTCTGTATGAGGCGTGATGCCCACATTCCCCTTGATGTATATCTGGGAGGATGTCAAGCCCTTCTTTCGGGTCAACACATCGTTGGAGAACATTCGGGACACTCCTCTTGTATAGTTTAGCGTTGATAATCATGTATTCCTTTGCGCTCCTCTGAATTTGCCTCGAAAGCACTTCTTCATTGGGCAAATATCCATCCTTCAGGAACTAGAATATGTGCAGCGCCCAAGTTGGTATGGCTCGCACCGGAAACACATCCTCGTCAATTTCCATTTGATCCACCGACATAACCTCTACCGGATCACGCTGCGCAGTCCCTCAGTTCTGCGAAGTAGTCCTCGGTTTTGCCGAAGCAGTCCCCGGGTTCGCCGAAGAAGTCCCCGGGTTTCCTGAACCACTTCCCACATCAATGTCCATGGGCACAGCTCTGGACTCTAGATCGGCCGGTATATAGATTGACTCAGACTCTGGGGATGGCCTGATAGATGGCTTTTTGAGGTGCTCTAGTGCTACACCTGGCGGGATCGCTTGCCAGGTTGATCCGAGCTTCGACAGTGCGTCGGCAGCCTCATTTTCCAGCCGAGGTACATGGTGAAATTCGCATCCCTCGAAGTATCCTGATATCTTCTGCACATGAAATCTGTACAATGCCATGTTTGCATCCAGAGCATCCCATTGCCCTGAAACTTGCTGAACTACAAAATCCGAGTCACCGAAGCACTGGATTCGACGTATTCCAATTTCTTTTGCTACCTTGAGTCCATGCACAAGTGCTTCATATTCGGCAACATTGTTTGATGCGGTGAAGTGGATCTGCAGCACATACTTCAGCTGATCTTTCTTAGGAGAGGTAAGCACAACTCCGGAGCCTAACCCGGTTTTTGTCTTTGATCCGTCAAAATGCATTCTCCAGTAATTCGGATCTAGCAAGGGTGGCTCGTATTGCATTTCAGCCCAATCTACGAAGAAGTCGGCCAGAGCCTGTGATTTGATTGCATCTCTCCTGTCAAATTGTGGAGCGTAAGAGGCTAGCTCGATTGCCCATTTTGCGATCTGGCCGCTTGCATCCTTGTTGCTCATTATTTTAGATATGGGGGCTTCACATATCACATATCCAAATAATGCTTTAGCTTCTTAGCCGCCATATACACACCATATGCCATCTTCTGATAGTGAGGATAGTTTTGCTTTGATGCTGATAATACCTCGCTCAGGTAATAGACTGGCATTTGCACTGACTTACCCTCCTCGTCGTGCTCTACCACAATCACAACACTTACAACCCGGTTGGTTGCGGCTATGTAGAGCAACATTGGCTCTTTTGATAGTGGAGAGGCTAACACTGGTGTAGTAGCTAGCATTTTTTTTAACTCGATGAAGGCTTCATTGGCCTGCGGCGTCGATATGAACTGATCCGACTTTTTCATTAGCTGATATAGAGGCAGTGCCTTTTCTCCCAACCGACATACAAACCAACTTAAGGATGCTAGGCAGCCAGTGAACTTCTGGACATCGTTAAGACACTTCGGCAATTCCATTCGCTCTATGGCTCAGATTTTAGTTGGGTTAGCTTTGAACCTCGGCTGGAGACAAGAAATCCGAGTAATTTTCCAGCTGGGACACCGAAGGTACACTTCTCCGGTTTAAGCTTCATTCGAAACCTCCTTAGGTTCGCGAATGTTTGCCTGATATCATCAAGGAGTGTTTTGTTTTCCTTGGTTTTTATAACCACATCGTCAACATACATTTGCACATTTCGACCAATTTGATCGTGTAGGTATTTTTGCATACATCTTTGATACGTTGCCCCTGCATTACGTAAACCAAAAGGCATAGTGCGATAGCAATAAGCCCCATACAGGGTGATAAATGCAGTATTTATTTGATCATCTGGGTTCAGTGGTATCTGGTGGAAACCAGAATACGCGTCTATGAATGACAACAGTTCACACCCAGCAGTAGAATCTATGACTTGATCTATCCTAGGTAGCAGGAATGGATCTTTTGGGCACGCCTTGTTCAGGTTCGTGTAATCGATGCACTTACGCCAAACCACTACTACATTAGGACCATCTTTCTTCTTTTCCACAAGCACCGGATTAGATAGCCAGTCCAGGTAAAGCACTTCCATGATGAACCCGACTGCTAGGAGCCGAGCTATCTCATATCCAATGACTTTTCTCCTATCTTTGGTGAAGCGGCGGAGAGGTTGCTTCACTGGCTTTGCTCCGGGTCTCACATTCAAAGAGTGCTCGACCAATTCCCTCGGAACACCTTGCAAGTCCTGTGTGGACCAAGCAAAGATATCCTGATTCTCACGGAGGAAATTGGTGAGCTCGCTTTCCTATTTCTCAGTTAACACAACACCAATTGTTACGGTGCGCTCTGGGAACAGATTATCAACGGGCACTTTCTTTGTATCCTTTGTTGCTTGAAATGAGACACTTCCATGCGGGTTACTCAGCACCGACATATACTGCTACGCGGACTGAGCCAATGTCGCTACTTCCTGGATCTTTCTCTTTTCTTGTGCAATCACGAGTGACTCGGCCAGGTTAGACCTAGCTGATGCACACTCAATGGAACGTCGGAAATCCCCAGCTATGGTAATTACTCCATTTGGCCTAGGCAACTTCATCTTCAGGTAACTGTGTGAGTACTTGCCATGAATTTGTTCAAGGCTGGCCTACCGAGTAACGCGTGATATGCGCTTTCTAAGTTCACAACCTCAAACTCCAAATTCTCAGTTCGGCAGTTATCCATTGTGCCGAATAACACGTCAACCCGGACTTTGCCAATGGGTTCACAGGAGATACCAGGCACAATGCCATGGAAAGTTGTCCTTGTAGCTTGGAGCATGTTCTCTGAGATACCCAACTTGCGCATTGTATCCACGTACATGATATTGATGCTGCTGCCATTGTCGATCAGCACCTTGGAGAACCTCACATTGATATTTGGCCCGATGAACTTTGGGTCCAACACAAGAGCATACGAACCAGGACTCGGCATGAGATTGGGATGGTCCTTGATACTCCAGGTAATTTCCTGATCTGACCAAGGAATATACCTCGTCACTACTGGCATAATCGCATTTACCTCCATATGTCGGCGGTGCATGCTCTTTCTATCCGTTTCCTCCATGGTAAACACACAGTAACTCTGGTGATGCTCTTTGTATTCATTTCTCCCCTCATTGTCGGGATACCTTTGATCTGGATGATGCTGGTTTTCCACCTGATGCACTGCATCCCTTCTCTCATGATTCTCATACCTCGGCGGAGGTGGTGGCAACATTAACTGTTGCGTATTTGCTCCAGAGAGCAGTTGCTGCCGAGGTAACTCCTGCCGAGGTTGATCGTTCCGAGGTGCCTGAGCATTCCCCGAGCCACTTTGCTCTATCTTCCTCATCCACTCACATTGCCGGGTTGTATGACCCGCCGGGTTACTCGGATTTGGCGTGTGAAATTTGCACGGCTAATCCAGCATCGCCTCATACGTATACCTCGGCCGGTCTTTCTTTTCTTGCCACTGTCTCTTTTGCTCGGGCGTCCAAGTTTTCTTGCCATCAATTCTTGGAGTCCACTATTGCCCTCTAGTTTTCTGACGCTGATTACTCCCTGCTCTGGGTTGATCTTGATTTACAGTAGCAACTTGTTGCAAACTGTACCTGTAATCCGGTCTATCATATCTTCTCTTACTCTGGTAATCATTTCGCCAGGATGACCCGCATCCGTTCCGCTGGTAGTACTCCTCATTCGACTCGTTTGACACTAGCAGGGGTTGAGTTGGATCACCCAAAGCATACGAATCAGCAATCCGGATTGTCTCTGCCAGTGTAGTTGGCATATCCCTTTTTAACCTTTGCCACATCATGCTTGCATATCTACACCCTTGTGCAAACCAAGCTATAGCCTGAGACTCAATCACGCCTTAACATGAGTTTCTCACCTTGCACCAGCGAGTTAGAAACTCCCGGTCTGTTTCATTTGGTCTCTGCTTGCACATTGCTAAGGTCTGTGGCCTATTCGGCCTCTGATACGTGCTCGAGAAGTTACTGACGAACATTTCCTCAAAATCCAGCTAGCAGTTGACTATCGGATGGTAAATTGTTTAACCATACCCTTGCTAGCCCCTCCAGCATCTGAGGTACGTATCTCACTGCCCATCTCAAATAGCCTGTCGCAATTTTCACTGCTGTTGCGTAGTTGATTAACCAATCCTCCAGCTTGGTGCTACCGTCATATGTTTCGGGCCTCTGGGTAACTGGAAGTTAGGTACCGGAGGCTCTTTCATGATCCGGGGCCCAAAGCACGCTAGACCCGGAGGACCTTGCCCCTCAATTTGCTCCGACCTGTAGAGCCGATCCAGCTTTAACCTGGCATCATCAGGCAAGTTCCTGCTTCCCAATTTTGACCCTATCACATGATGATCCGGCCTATGGTATCCTGCATTCACCATTTCCGAATCACCGTCATTGTATATGTCTTGCTCTTGTTGAGCACATTTCTACCGCATACCCTGGCGGGCACTCTGCTCTTGCTGAGGTACATTCCACTGCTGATGTTGCCGAGGTAGGTTTGCCCTGCACCCGCCGAGTTACGTTGTCCGACATTGTTGTTTTCAGCATTTCTCTGACCGGCATTGCCTTGGTCGCGGTTAACTCGGCCAGCTTCACCTCGGCTGACACTTTGTCGATCCTTATTTCCATGTATTGCTTTTCCTTTCCCTGCCCTTGCCGGGTCATACAGTACTATCTGTTTGTTTCTCCTTGCCGAGGTTACCACTTCCTCTCTTCTAGGGCCATCATGAGGGGATGATGCAGCCCCCGCAGATTTCTCCGGGTTACCCTTTGCCGAATAAACAACCTTGGAAACCCCATCTCTTGCCGGGTTAGCCCTGAGCAACTCTTCATTCTGTCTGTTAGCGATCCGAACTAACTCGTTAACCCTCTCCTGTTGTCTTTGCCGGGCATCACCCGACAAACCTTCTAGTTCGGATGCAGCCGCATCTGCTGCTCTGAGGTTCTTTGTTGGGGTGCTGTACTTCGGCAGCCCCGTGGACAACAGGTTCTCTGATTCCTCAACTCTAGTCTCACCCTCTTTGTTCATTTCACTGATGAGGTTTCTCCCTTTTACTTTTACAGCATCTACCTTATTTGCTCTTGCGTACTCTTTCAGCGTTATGTTCAACGACTGTTGAGCCGCGACTATCTTTTTCGCACTCTCTAGTATTTTCTGCCTAGTTTCGATGAGGTTTCTCCCTTTTACTTTTACAGCATCTACCTTATTTGCTCTTGCGTACTCTTTCAGCGTTATGTTCAACGACTGTTGAGCCGCGACTATCTTTTTCGCACTCTCTAGTATTTTCTGCCTAGTTTCCTCTAACTCGGCCTGTGCCTGAGCCGAATCTACCACAGGTGCTATGGGGCTTTCCAAGCTATCTATCGCCTGCTGTAGCACATTTTCTGGCCTCTCTAGCGGTGGACCTCTACTTTTCCTCGGCGCCTTGGGTGTTACCTCCAGATCTGGGTTGCTCGCGCCAACGTCAGGCGCTGTCATCATCACCTCAGCGCGGTCAGGAGAGCGAGTGATACATGCACCGTAAGCCACGCTAAGGGGTGGCTCGCCTCCTTCGACGACGTGATGCAGGTGAACGCATGACACATCGATGCCGACGTAGTTCCTGTGGGCGCCAAGCTTGATGAAGAGGCCATTGCGCGGTGGAGGTCGCTTGCCGAAGCTACCAGCATTGTCGCTGACGTAGTCCAGCGCTCCAAAGCGTTGAACGAGCCCAGAGACGATGTGCTCGCTGTTGCCGATGATGCTTCCCGTCCGGATCTTCACTCCTGCTAGCCCCGCTAGCCCCGCTAGCCCCACGGTGGGCGCCAACTGTCGTGGTGGTGTCACGGCAGATGCCATGGATAGGCTAAAGGTGGGGCCAATATGCACTAGAGGAATCCAGGGAGGGATAGTGTGGTGATTCCACACACAGATGCTTTGTATTCTCAAAGTTCACTGAGTTTACAGATGCTCCTTGAGCTATACTGGGAAGAGGAGGAACAAGAAGCTCTCTTACTCTCACCACAACTTATCACCCAATGAACAAACTACTTACCTGCCAGCCCCTTCTATAGAGGCCCTAGCGCTCCTTATAAAGGGGAGGCTAGGTTGCCAGTTAGGGCATACGTGAGGCATATTCCTAGGAATATGCCTCTCCCAAAATAGAAAACTGACCGGGTCTCCTTTTCCCTTCGTAAGCCTTGCAGAGGTTTCGTAACCCTCTGCGGCGCCAGCGTCAGCCGACATAGGCTACATCACCTTTGTCGGCCACGCCCTGCTGGTCCCTCCCTCTGTTCGCTTTGCTCAAGCTCCAGCGCACAGAGACCACCTTTTGACCAGCGAGATACCTTCCTTCTCTTGCAATCCTAGTATAACCTGGCTCAGGCCTGGTTAACCTGGCCCCGAGGGTACCTGCAGACAAGATACAAAGAACCTGCCGACGTACGATATACGTCGGTCGGGACGCGGTTAGGTGGACATCTTCCGGGCTGGGTTACTCCGTAAGTCGGCCTGCCTTGAGGTGACTTGGTCAGCTCTCGCTTTGACCTTGCCTTACCTCGGCTAACTTGGCCTTTATACCCCGGCGTGACCCTACCCGTGGGTATCCCCCCAACAACGAGCATCTCAGCAATCTTCTTATTTACCATGGGAATATGGTGCTTTTTTCTATCTTTCCTCTTTTCTCATCTTTTTTCTTTTTTTCTTTTTCTCAATCTCTATCTCTTTTTTTAAGAAGAATGCTTCATAGATGCTCCTTATGGTTACGCTGTAGGTTTGCACCATGACAACATGGATTACACCGGCGGCCCAGGCGTTTCTCTAAGACACATGCATAACTCCATGGACATACAAGCTCCCCTTTCATTTCACACCGACGCCATCCATAGACAAAAGAACATGATATCAACTAGGTACAAAGTACTAGTGCAATGTTTAAAGGATTCCCCATGACAGCATGGTTCTGCTAATTCACAACTTATAAAGCGCAAGCATATACGCAACATAGATGGGCACAATGGTTCAAGTTTATTAAATGCAAGAAAGTAAAGTGTGCCATCAAGTTCGTGAGAGCTTTAATCACTAATTTTCACATAACAAGTTTAATTTGGAAGGTATATAAAAACATGAATTTACTGCTAATAGGTAGGTATGGTTGACACAAATGGCATAGGTTTTGGTTTATGGATTGGATGCACGAGAATCAATCCCTCTCAGTACAGGTTTTTGGCTAGCTAGGCTGGGTAGCAAGCATAAGAGTTGAAGGAAACAAACAAACATACAAGTGATAAAGCTAAACATGCAATCTTCCTCGGAAGCACAAAAGATCTTAACTAGAGAATACTAAACTTATGAGCAAATAAAGTAAGATGATGAAATTATATTTCTTTAGAGTACTTTTATCTTTTTCATTCAAGTCTCAAAAATAGTTTTGCTACTGACGGAGCCAGGTTTGCCAAAACCAACTAAATTAACTCAATGATCCCAAAGTGATACCAATACTGACGACAAGATCAATCATATAACCATGAATTGAAAACTAATATAAGGTATGCAAGAGAGTAAATGATAGAACTTCTCATTAATATTCCATAACGACAACTCACACCAAGGGATACATAGATATCTAACGAGAGAGGGGACACTTCCATAATGCAAACCATCCTACATGATAACTTCTCTATTCATGATATGACTCTACTAACAAGGTAAAAAGATAGAAGATAGTGATGTGATACCGCGGCACTCCCCCAAGCTTAGAACAAACCAAGGGGATGCCAAAACCTGATGACGAATTACTCCTTCGGTGGTGGTGGTATTCTCTTGATGAGATTTTTGATCAATTTCCCCAAGTCCTCAAGCTCGAAGGTGAGAGTACGAATCAATCTGAGTTTTGCTCGATGCAGCTCATGATCGTGTCGGGTTGCGGATCCCAGCTCTTGCGATTCCTTCCCCACTCTTCCTCCCTGAAGTCTTCTTTTCCTGCATGGTTAGAACGAGGCATATCCCAATTGGAGGGTAGTTTCTCCTTGGTCATATTCTGGTAACGATTCTCATGGATAAGGGTATGGAAGGGACTCTTGGTGCTTGGAGAAGGTGTCCGTGGGGCCAAACAGTGATGCGGAGTCTTCCCTCCAATTGACATCCGTGCAGTCCTTCTAATCCTGGCAGGGTTTGCCACCACTCCAATGCTCGCAATGGTAGTGCCGGTCTTGATCTCTTTCTCCTACCGGGGTCTTGGATATCTTCCTCCATAGGCTCCTTTCCCTTATCCTTGGTGGACACCATTGTGCTTCTAAACTTTCATGAATAGTTCCTGGCAGAAACAGATCGAAACAAAAAAAACGACGAGAACACGATATACGAACCTTGGGGGATTCGGGGGATTATATATTACAAAGTTTTACAACAAAGGAAGGTACTAGGATAAAACGGGTCGGAGACGGAGTCCGAGATGGCCACACCACCTGGTGGCACGGCTAGGGGTGGGCCCGCGCCACAGGGTGGTGTGAGCAACCCAGGCTCCGTTTCCGTCCCTCTTTTGCTTCGTAGCTTTCCTTGTTGGATAAAAACTGCAAAAATATAACTGGATAGATTTTTTGTGGAACTTTTCTTACCAGAACTGTTACCTATTCGAAAGCAGACTTTGCAGGTCTCTGAATTTGGTCTTTAGTAGATTCTTCCGGAGTCACCACTTGAATAACTTCAATATCTTCATCTTCATACACATATTGTTTGAGTCATGAAACCTTTCACTTTCTTATTACACCATTTTCTCCACTAACCTGGAAATTTCTTTCACACAAAACTTCACACAGTTTTCATTAGCAACATTAGTATATAAGTGAAGTGATAAAACCTCTTAGGTCCAATTTCAACTGAAATCCATCAAAACATAAGCTACTGAAACAAATCCTTCTGAAAGTACAAAAGAATTCAAAAAGGAAATCAATTTAAGAGGCAAATGTAAGAGTGGTCAAAATCTGTCAAAACAGACCAGCAAGCAAAGATCAATTTTTTCGAAAATCTTCTGTTGCTCAAATCAAAAGTACAAAACTAACGAAATTTAAATAACAATCTGGGGCCGAAGCACAAAAAATTACAGATCAATCCGACATACATAGATCTCACACGAATTTTTACGGTGAAGCATAAAAATCTGTTTTGGGACAGGAACTTCCCCAAATATTACTTCTCTCTCATTAGAGGTTGATCTTGACATAAAAACCAAACAAAACGGATAAGGAAAGGTTACTACCGAAGTAATAACTTCCAAGACTCAAAGAAACAAAAACAAACTGTCTCCCAAAAAGCTCTTTCTTTATAGCCATTAAGATGGGCATATGATGCTCACATAGGAATACGAATTGAAGTGAAAGAAAGCATTAAGAAGCAAAAATACACATGTTTAAGTCTAACCCACTTCCTATGCAAGGGAATTTTGTAAGCAAACAATTTGTTGAAACCAGAGGCTGCTAGCATAGGAAGGCAAAAGAAGTGCAACATAAAGATTTTCAGCATAAAGTGAGGAAACTTAATATTATTGATATGCATAAGAACACTTTTCCCTCTCTCATAATAACTTTCAGTATCATGCATAAACTTAAAAATATAACTATCACAAGAACCATCATAGCAATGATCACTTATCCTAACAGAAAACACAGGGACACTAGCTCTCATAACACTACTTTGTGAAACAATGTTAGGGATATCCTTACAAAGGATAGTGTGTCCCTCTTCTACATATTTAGTGACAAAGTATTTCACATTTGCTATTGTAGGTTCATCATCATTTGTTTATTAGGTTCAACGGCTTTATTTGTACTTTCATTAACCATCCTAGCTATCATAGAATGTTCCTTTACCTTGACTGGGAGAGGCATTTTCTCAATATAAGGTTCAGGTAAAACATGATTAACAATATAAACTTTAGTTCTCTTTATATGGTTCATGATACTTATTCCACTTCTTTTTAGGCACTTCAATATAGGAAGCAAAAGCCTTAAAATAAGTTGCAATAGCTTGAGAGTCTAAACCATAAGCATTTTTTATATTTCGAAAGTCATCAGTTCCCATAAAAGATTCAATGCATTCATAATCATAATTTATACCTGACTTTCTTCCTTTTTCATTCTCCCATGCTTCAGCATTATCTTGAATACATTCCAGAAGATCCCATTTAACTTCTTCTTCCATGCAAGTGAATGATCCAGCACA
Organism: Avena eriantha; assembly: GCA_910589775.1. Classification (NCBI taxonomy): domain Eukaryota; kingdom Viridiplantae; phylum Streptophyta; class Magnoliopsida; order Poales; family Poaceae; genus Avena; species Avena eriantha. The sequence goes on along the minus strand of OU342742.1, from coordinate 231,520,772 downwards.
AGAGGCATCCAATAAATCCTTATCATGAAGAGAAAGCCTTGCATAAAAGTTATTGATAATAATATTGTTGGGGAGCTCATGAATGGGACATTTGAGCATTAGTAACTTCAATCTCCCCCAAGCTTGAGATGTACTCTCTCCATCAAGAGGCCAAAAGTTGTATATTTGATTCCGATCTTTATGAATCTCACTAGGAGGATAAAACTTTGAATAAAAGAGAGGTACTATTTCTTCCCATTCAAGAGCTTGACCATTCTTCAACAGCTTATACCATTCTTCAGCTCTTCCATTCAGTGATAATGAGAATAACTTCTTCTTGACTTGATCTATTGTAATATCTGCACACTTAAACAACCCACATAATTCGTGTATAAAGAGCAAATGATCACCGGGATGGACAATTCCATCTCCAACATAGTAGTTATCCATAACACGATCAATAATTCTTGTAGGTATTTTGAAAGTATCATTTTCAGCAGGTGGTGGTTCATCTACTACCTTAGCAGTGGAAGTAGCATTACGAAATAAGAAACTAAGTGAATTATCCATATTGAAATAAAGTAACTAATATAAATAAACAATACTCACAGTAGAAGTTTCCTTTACTAGTTCCACTCTCCAATAGCGCTTCACTCCCCGGCAACATCGCCAGAAAATAGTCTTGCTGACCCACAAGTATAGGGGTGTATCGCAGTATTTTTGATAAGTAAGAGTGTCGAACCTAACGAGGAGCAGAAGGTGTTGACGAGTCGCTTGGAGCAAGAATTCTCTATAAATACCTAGCAAACAGATTTTTAGGAGTTTTTGATAATGTAGATAAATAAAGTGCGAGTAAATAAAACACAATAAGAATAAATGCAGCAAGTGGCCCAATCCTTTCTTTAGCAAAGGACAAGCCGGTTATATTACTTAAGATGACCAAACGTTCTCGAGGACACACGAGAATATCATCAAGTGCTTTCGCTTCATATAGTTGATTAATTTTCTTTAGTTTGTTAAGTGTTGTGTGGGTGAACCTGTGCTAATATACCAACCTTTCTAGGACTAATACATACTTGTGCTTATACCCCTTGCAAACATCTGCAAGTACAAGAAAGTATTAAGATATAAACATAACCACAGCTTTAAACTCTGAGATCCTGACATCCCTTGTGCAAAGCTTTCCTAACGGGGGTTCAGGTTTCTGTCACTCCGGCAATCCCTACGATTAGTAGCCAAATACACAATGCATTCCCCTAGGCCCATATAGGTGAATACATCTAGTCAACGTTCACATGACACCACTAGAAGAAGTACACCACAACTTAAATATCAAACCATTGAATCTTTCTCAACACAATTCCACTACTAACAACATGACTTCTCCCATGTCCTGAAGAACTAAACGAACTACTCACAAGACATCATATGGATCATGATCAGAGACGAAATAAGGATGTACAACAATCTGAACATAAACAATAATTCAATGGTTCCAATCAATAGCATCAACTACAAAGAGTAATCAACACCGGGAAAGTTTCCCCTAAGAACTATGCAAGATTCAACCCAATTGTTACAGCGGTATGGAGATGGTGATGATGGTGCTGGTGGAGATGATGGTGGTGATGATGATGATCCCGATGAAGTCCAGCTTGATGGTGGTGTTGATGGCGACGATCTCCCCTCTCCGGGAAGGAATTCCCCCGGTAGAATTCTGTCTGCCAGAGAGATCTTTCCCTCTCGGTGTTTTCCACCCCGTAGAGGCGGCAGAATCTTTTTATCATCGATCCCCGAGTCTCAGGGTTTCGGGAGGATAATATATGCCAGAGGGGAGAGCTAGGGGTGGACCAAGGCGGCCACACCACCTGGTGGCGCGACCTAGGGTGGCCTGCTCCAGGGTTGGTGTGGGCCCCCTATGGCCCATCTACACTCCCCCTTCTGCCTATCTTCGTCTTCTGGAAAAATAGGATTTTCCATGTATTTTCCTAGATTTTCTGATCTTCGCGAGTTTTGCCTCCAAACAACACCTTTTCCATCAGAATCCTGACTACAACGGTCCATGCTCCAAAAGTCATCAATCATGCAAAAATAGATGAAAGAACATAAGTATCATCTCTTAATATGAAATATATCAATGAACAAAAGTAAATTATGATATAGAACAGTGATGCAAAATGGATGTATCAGTGTGCTTGAATGAATGAATGAATGAATGAATGAATGAGAGGTTGTTAGTTTGCAAAACCTGAGTCAAACTAAAAGTCTAAAAGCTTTTAAAAACAAAACCATGAACCTTAGAACTTTCCCTCTTACCCCTTTATCTATCTCAAACTTCATATGAGTCGTGGAAACCCCGGAGGAACCAACTCATCGTAGGACCCAATGCTGCAGATTCTTCAGATGCTAGTTTCCAACCGTGAAGCTTGTAGAGCAGAGCGTCAAGCCAACCTAGCCACCCTGCAACAGATATCTCAGATGGCCCACAATAATCAAGGCCATGGAAATCAGGATCATCATGGATCCAAGCTTAAGAACTTTCAGAATACCAATCCCCCTATCTTTAGCAAGTCTGAAGACCCTTTAGATGTTGATGATTGGTTGCAAACCATGGAGAACAACCTAGAAGTTGCATGAGTTGATGCAAACGAGCAAGTATTGTTTGCCACCCACTATCTGGCAGGAGATGCAAGAGCCTGGTGGAATAGCCCCCGTGCTATGAACCACGGGCAAGTGATGATGTGGGAAGCTTTCAAGACCAAGTTTAGCCGCACCCATGTGCCGCAAGGTTTAGTCACCAGAATGAGAGATGAGTTTAGAGAACTGAAGCAAGGCAGGATGATGGTAGTTGAATACCGTGACAAATTTATGTTCCTTGCAAGATACGCCCCTAATGAAATCAACACTAAAGCCAATAAGAAGGAGAGATTCCTGAATGGATTGCGGAATGAGATGCAAACGGTGTTAATCAACATCCATTTTGAAGATCTCGAAGAGCTAGTCAACTCTGCCATCTAGATGGAAGGGAAGATATACCAAGCCGATGAGAACCGCAAGCGCAAAATGATGCATCAGACTGGGTCCCATAATACCCAGAAGTATCGCCCCAACCCGTCTCCAGGATATGCCCCAAGAAACAATCGACCCCCAATGTCTCGTCCAAGCTACCCCAACTGTAGCGGAGGAAATGTGAAGTCTGGAGGAAACCACAACAACAACCCTGGCAACTCCAACAATTTCAACCGTGCACTGCCCAAGTCCAACAACAATAACCCCAACATTACTGCCCCAAGGGCTGGAAGCAATGCTATGCCTGTTGCAGCCAAAGAAAAGTCCCAGATTACTTGCTTTGAATGTGGAGTGAAGGGTCACTACTCCAACCAGTGTCCCAAGAAGCTTGCAGCCACTACCAATGTGAATGACCTAGCTCAGCAGCAATGCCGTGTTCAACCCGAAAGAAGGTTTGCCCCAGGGAATTCGCTCAACCGCAACGGCCGTCTGTTCCACATGAATGCTGAAGAAGCCTAGGAAGCACCAGATGTCGTGTTGGGTATGTTTTCTGTTAACTCAGTATTAGCAAGAGTGTTGTTTGATTCTGGAGCATCCCACTCGTTTGTTACAGAAGAATTTGCATGCACTAGTAAGATTCACCCAACCAATTTGAAGCATGTTATGATAGTTCAAATACCCGGTTCAACCACCAAAGCTAGAAAAATTTGTAAGGCTGTACCTATCAGAATCCATGGGATAGATTTTTATGCCAATCTAATAGTACTTGGAACCAAAGGTTTGGAAGTAGTACTAGGAATGGATTGGATGTCGAAACATAAAGGATTGATCGACTGTGCCAAGAAAGCCATAACCATGACCAGTAGCTCTGGAGTATCAGTAGAGCATGTATCTGAAACCTTGCCCCATCAATTCAAGTGCAACAAGAGTCTAGCCCTACCCAACGTAGACCAAGTCAGAGTAGTCTGTGAATACCCCGACGTATTCACAGATGAATTGCCCGGTATGCCCATAGATCGGGATAGAAGTTCATTATTGAACTAATTCCTGGAACTGGACACATTTGTGTACCGATCACTGGAAGCTGAATGATGTCACCATCAAGAACAAGTACCCACTGCCCAAGATAGAGGATCTGTTTGATCAGTTGGTTGGTGCCAGAGTGTTCTCTAAGATTGATCTTAGAACTGGTTATCATCAACTCAAGATTTGTGCAACGGATATTCCAAAGACCGCCTTTACCACCATATATGGATTGTATGAGTATACGGTCATGTCTTTTGGATTAACCAATGCCCTCGCTTATCTCATGAAAAAGATTTTTATGAACTTTCTGGATAAGTTTGTCATTGTTTTTATCAACGATATTCTTATCTATTCCAAGTCAGAAGAAGATCATGAGCAACATCTGAGAACCATCCTTGAAACTCTGAGGGAGCATCAGTTGTGTGGCAAGTTTAGAAAGTGTGAGTTTTGGATGAAAGAAGTAGGATTCCTCGGACCTATTGTGTCGGCAGGAGGAGTCGCTGTTGATCCCACCAAGATAAGAGATGTTGAAGCATGGGAAGCCCCAACCATTGAAACCCAAGTTCGTGCATTTCTCGGATTAGCGGGATACTACCGCAAGTTTGTAGAAGGATTTTCAAGCATCGCAAGACCAATGACCCAACTGTTGAAGAAAGATAAGAAGTTCGAATGGACCGATAAATGTGAAGCAAGTTTCCAAGAACTCAAGAAGAGATTGATTTCAGTCCCAATATTGATTATGCCGGATATCAAGAAGCCTTTTGATGTGTATTGTGATGCATCCAAGATTGGTCTCGGATGTGTGTTGATGCAAGAAGGCAAAGTCATAGCATATCTGTCTTGACAATTGAAGCAGCATGAGCAAAACTACCCTACCAATGATCTTGCACTAGCAGTCGTAGTTTTAGCATTGAAGACATGGCGTCATTACCTTATGGGTAATCGCTGTGAGATTTATTCAGATCACAAGAGCTTGAAGTATATTTTCACTCAGAAGGAGTTGAATATGAGGCAAAGGAGATGGATAGAATTAATCAAGGATTGTGACCTTGACATTCACTATCATCCTGGCAAACCCAATGTGGTAGTGGATGCTCTTAGCCGATTGTTGTGTAGATTAAACACTATGATTAAAGAAGCCCATCCTAGTTTGCATGAAGAGTTGGAGTAGTTTAGAACGGAGCTAGTTAGCAAAGGATTTTTACCTAGCATTGAACTTCAACCCAGTTTGATCAGTCAGATCAAGGAAGCCCAGAAAGGAAATGCAAGTATCGACGGAATCAAACGTCGTATCAGTACAGGAAAGGTACCTGGATTCACCGAGGATGAAGAAGGAGTTTTTTGGTACAAAGGACGTATTTATGTGCCAGCAGATTCAGAGTTGAAGAAAGTTATCATGCAGGAAGCTCATGATACTCTTTATTCTATGCACCCAGAGGAACAAAGATGTATCAGGATTTAAAAGAGCAATTTTGGTGGCACAAGATGAAGAGAGAAATCGGAAGCTACATAGCCAAGTGTGATATCTATCAAAGAGTCAAGGCAGAACATCAGAGACCCACTGGACTATTGCAACCATTGCAGATTCCGGAATGGAAATGGGATTCTGTCAGAATGGACTTTATCACCGGTTTGCCTACCTCTAGTAGGGGAAATGACTCTATTTGGGTCATAATTGATAGACTGTCCAAGGTAGCCCATGTTATACCTGTCAAGACAACCTAACAGAGTTCTAAGCTAGCAGAGTTGTACATTGCTAGAATCGCCAGTTTGCATGGAACCCCCAAGACCATAGTATCAGATCGAGGAACCCAATTTACCTCAAGATTTTGGCAGAAAGTCCAAGAAGGATTAGGAACCAAGTTGAATTTCAGCACAGCTTATCACCCGCAGACCGATGGACAGACTGAAAGAGTCAACCAAATCTTAGAAGATATGCTGAGAGATTGTGTGTTAGAGTATATATCAAAATGGGAAGATTGTCTGCCTTTCGCAGAATTCTCATACAACAACAATTATCAAGCCAGTTTGCAAATGGCCCCATTTGAATTTCTGTATGGAAGAAAGTGTCGTACCCCTTTAAATTGGTCTTAAGTAGGAGAGAGTCAGATTTTTTGACCCGACATCCTATGAGAAGCCGAAGAGAAAGTGCACAAAGTCCGTGAGCACCTCAAGACCACCCAATCCAGACAGAAGATTTATGCTGACAAGAGACGTAGAGACCTGACCTTCAATGTTGGAGATTTTGTGTATCTCAAAGTGTCACCTTTGAAGGGAATGTAGCGTTTCCGGCTGAAAGGAAAGTTAGCCCCCATATATATTGGACCATTCAAGATTCTGAATCACTGAGGAGAAGTATCTTATCAACTAGAACTGCCAGAAGAGATGTCAGCCATCCATAATGTGTTCCACATCTTGTTACTTCGCAAATGCCTAGAAATGCCGGAGAAGACCGAAATTTTCAAGAACATCGATCACCAAGCCATTGATATCAACAAGGATCTGACGTATCGTGAAGTGCCCATCCGTATCTTGGAAGAAGCCTTCCGACCCACTAGGACCCAGAGTATCAAGTTTCTCAAGATCCAATGGAGCAACCATACCGAAGAAGAAGCCACCTAGGAGTGAGAAGATTACATTAGGACTGAGTTTCCAGATCTCTTTAGTTCCTAGTTTTCTTAAATCTCAGGACGAGATTTTGTTTAAGGAGGGAAGGTTTGTAACATCCCAAAACTTTAATCAAGGTTATCAAAGTTCAAATAACCCAAATTAGGGTTAACAAAAACTTTTTATTATTAAAATAATTATGAATGCATGTGTATGTTGCATTAGTGTAGAATTGTTTGAAAATGCCATGTTTGTTTGTTATAAATGAAATGAAATGGTTTAAGGGTGAATGCCACATCATCTAGACCATTTACAAAAAATGTCCAAAGAAAAAGAAATCAAATAATATTAAATAATGCAAATGGTCATTTTGACCATTTTAATCCACTAGGCCACTTAAGGTGTTCCTAGAAGTCAATTTCAAACAGAAACTTTCTCAACTCTTGTCACCCCTTGCTAGATCCCAAGATTCAAATAAATGTGAAGCAATTTAAATGACATTTGAAAATATAATCCAATACATATGTGAAGATCCTCATTTTTGAAAAACACATAAAATGAATTCACCTTGGCAATCCCAAGCAAACATAGTCTCTCAAGTTTAAGACAAAACTACTCAAAAATTTTGAATCCAAAATTCAGATGTAGATTCCTTTCGGCCATTTCATCAAACACCTAGTGAGCATAGTATTAGCTGCCAAACTTTTACTGTTCTTGATCAATGCTTTGTCCACCATTTTGCCCCTTTACACTCCCCTTGTCCCCTCTAGTCACAACCAGCCCATTGGAGCAATCCTCACCTTGATGTATGCGCCAGTGCCAAGCCACCCGAGCACCCCCATGCCGGCCGACCATGGTTCACTCGCAGCAGACCGCCCCGAGCTCGCCCATGATGCCTAGGCGGATCGCCGCACCCTACCGCCCCTCTTTGTCCCTTCCACAAGTGTAGCCAAGCCCTGGACCACCCCCAGCGACACCGCACCTAGAGCGTCTGCGCCATGCCGAGCACGCGCTAGAGGGCCGCGCCAGCCAAGCTAGCACATGTCGCGCCTCGTCCGCAGCTCGCGCACACTACTCCGCCATGCCCGTTCGTCGCCGCTTGACCCGCAGCCACGTGCGCCGCATCGAATGTCGCTTTTGCCGTGCAGAGCACCGTCCGCTCCAGACCAAATGCGACCGCCCCATGCCTCACCTTTAAGCCTAAGAGGGCCGCACACCGTCCCCTACCTCTAGCCGCGCCGTTAGCTCCCTGTAGCGTCAGCACCGACGAGTCGCGCCCACACCGCTCGGTCCCTTTCTCGAGCTATAAAAGGAGACCTCCTCCACCCCAATTCTGTACAACATCTCACTCCCCTCTCACCACTGATCCTTCCACCCCATCCCCGAAGCAAGGCGAGCCTCCGTCCACCGGAATTTCCCCGGAGTTTGCCGCTACAGAGGAGTAGAGGTGACGTCGATTGGAGCCGCCCCAGGAGCCACTGCGACCATGCCTCGAACCGCCGTCGTCTACCAGTTCGATCGCCCCCATCGCCAAGTCTAGCTGGAGCCCAGGTGAGCCCCAACGTTCCCCCACCATGCCGTGTTAGGGTTCGTTCTCGCCGGAGATCTTGTTCTAATTGTAGCGCTAAGATTGCTCCGTACCGCTTCGCGTTAGATATGCCGTTGACATGCGGGACCAACCGGTCAGTAGCTGTGCTGCGGAGTGCCACTGGGCTGGCCCATTTCTTTTCCCACGCTGGCCCTAAGATTCAAATAAATGTTTTTCCATTTAGGTTTAAACTAGATTTTGTCCAGTTATTCAAAAATCAATTCAGAGAGATTTACTTAACCAAATGACATGCTTCAAATTTTGTTAAAAATATAATTAAAATATATATCCAAGACCGTTGGGTTTAAATCAATTGTAGTTAGAGATCACATATAGCAAAAATAACAAGACAGAGACTTTTCTGCATTCAAACATTTTTCAAAAATCAACCATAATAGCTTTTGAGTTGATTTCATCTCTCAAAAATCACATTTGATGATACCTATCTGAATATGCAAGAATACCTAGGATTGCATGCAGTGACTTTGGACTAGTACCAAAAGATTACTATTAGGGCATTTCTAGTCACTTTAAATCTATTAAATAATAAACTTACACTTTATAAAATGTGACCAACACTTTAAATCACATTACCATGTATTAGAATATGTGGTGATGACATGTGTCGACATGATCCCATATTTTAATTGGAGAATATTAAATCTTAAATATTTTCAATGAGTAGAAATTACTTTTCTCAAATAAAATAATGAAACTAGTTCTTTAAATCTTGTGATGATTGTGATGATGCTAGATCATTGATGTCTACACACTTCTATTCTAGTAGACAGTTGTTGGGCCTCCAAGTGCAGAGGTTTGTAGAACAGCAGCAAGTTTTCCCTTAAGTGGATCACCCAAGGTTTATCGAACTCAGGGAGGAAGTGGTCAAAGGTATCCCCTCTCAAGCAACCCTGCAATCTAGATACAAGAAGTCTCTTGTGTCCCCAACACACCCAATACACTTGTCAGGTGTATAGGTGCACTAGTTCGGCGAAGAGATAGTGAAATACAAGTGGTATGGATAATTATAAGTGGTAACGGTGCTAGAAAATAACTTGATGGCGTGGAAAAGACTAAAGGCAAACTGAAATAAAGATGGAAGCAAGCAAACATGTAACAGATCTAATTGCAAAGGGAGTATCAATGTTTAGAAACAAGGCCTAGGGATCATACTTTCACTAGTGAACACTCTCATATAAATATCTTCTCTTTATGATACTACTCTTAACTACTCTCCGGTTGGACACTCTAATCGATGGTAGGGCTATAATAGCACACCTCAAAGTAAGTCTTTCCCATCTAGAAAACCCCACACTGTCACCTTGAGTACTAGATGAGTCCAACAAACACCACAATTTCATAAAGACATCCAACTCCAAATATAACTCATAACAAGTATTTGTAATCTCTAGCCTAAGTGCCACCATGGTGTGCACGCTGTCACTTTCACACACATAGGGAGAGCAGAGATCTATTAAAGCACTTGAGTAGCAAGGTAGATCTATAGATTACAAGCTCATGATCACAATATGATCATGCATAGAGAGAGAGAGATGAACACATAGCTACCGATAGAACCCTTAGCCTCGAGAGAGAACTACTCCCTCCTCATCATGGGAATCAGCAATGGTGATGGAGATGGTGGTGGAGATCAATGGAGATGGCTCCGGGGGCACTTCCTCGTCCCGGCAATGTGCTGGAACAGAGACTTTCTGTCCCCCGAATGACCCCATCGGTGGCGGTGGCGCTGTGGAACTTTTCGTGGCTGGAGGCTTGATTATTTAGGGTTTTGGTATCGGGAGGCTCTTATAGGCGAAGGAGGCAAGGTCAGTGGCTAGCCAGGGGGCCCACACCATGCCCTGGTGCGGCCAGGGCTGGCCCGCGCCAAAGGGGGTGTGGCCACCCTGTGGCCCCTCTCCGACTCTCCTTCTGGCTCCGTGAGTCTTCCAGGAAAATAGTAACTTTGGCTTTTATCCCGTCCAATTCCGAGAATATTCATTTTCTGAATTCGTGGAACAAAAAACAGCAGAAAACAGGCAACTGACACTGTGGCATCTTGTTAATAGGTTAGTACAAGAAATCATATGAAAAGTAATCCAAAGTTAGAACAAAACATAAGAAAGTAGATAAAACCAAGCATGGAACATAAAAAATTATAGATACATTTGCAATGTATAAATCATCAAGTATGTTCCTTAGTGTGCTAAATAGACTAGTTTAGTATTGTTTGGTGATTGTGTACCCCGTATTTCCTTTATAGACAGTAGTACTGACCAAGTCTACAAGGAGGAGGAGTTCTACCCCGAAGAAGACGAGGAGCATTTCAACCACTGCGCCAACCAAGGCAAGCCATCATTAACAATGCAAGCTAACACTTACAAGCTTGATAACCTAAGCAAGATGCCTTAAGCATGCTTTGGTTATACCATTTTGATTTATGCCCATCCCAAGTTTTACTTGCAAGATTTAATTTCTTTTACTTTACCAAAGTTTTTTACTTTTCTTATAGATAGCATAAAGAGTATAAAACTTGGCATATCTAGTTATACTTAGATGTCATTCTATGGCATGAGATTGAAGATGAGCACCCCTCATTAGTGAACACTCTTAACCTTAGTGGCTAGCGCTAATCATAAAACTTGATCACATTAGATGGGAATACTTGGTGCAAATGATTATGAAAACCCTGGAATGATGACTCATTCTATTGAGATATTTTGACATGTGTTGAGAAACACAAATAGTTTGATAATGAAAATGTTGAGGCATGAGCCTTATCCCTTTTACTAAAAACTGATGGTTGGGTTCGGATGTGATACCATTCCAATTTTACCGTACAACCACAATACCTGAATTGGGTAAGGCTTAGCCGGAAGTTTATATGCATTAGTATGGGTTCCCTCGTGGGAGAGGTTTGAGCTGAGGCTACCTCTTGATGATGTCCACCTATGAAGTGACCAGGATGGCAGATGGCCATGGCTAGGAGGCCAAGCTCATAGCGGAGGTGCCTATACTAGAGTGTGTAATTGAAAGGTTATGATTGATTATCCGCATACTAAGTATGATGATTCAGGGTTATCCCTGACGGATGTATCGAATTTTGTGGTGAAAGTGTACCACCTCTGAAGAGTGTCAAACTATTCGAATAGCCGCGTTTGCGGTCATGGACAGTTGGAGTGGCCATACTGTTCCATCATCAGATGTTTTCAAAATGACTTGTGAAATGATTTGTGACTTGACTTGACCACAACAGGGTTGTGAACATGAAAACTAGTTTCCCACTTAGGTGATTTTAGAACTTTAAATTAGCTTTCTTTACTTCTGAACTCGGCTTAAGATAAATCTAGCTTTTGAAAATAAACTTAGAGCTTAGCTTTCCTACTAGAACTACCTTACTTGTTAGTGATAGTTTGCGAGTACTTAAAGAGTATTCATGGCTTTGTCCCTGGCTATTCCCATGGCCAGACTATGAGGAGGACTATCCGGAAGAAGGACAGCAGGATGGCTACGACAACTAGGATCATCTCCCATCGTCAGCATTGCCTGTGACACTAAAGATGGAGCCCACCGCTACGCTTATTATTCTGCTGCTTGTTTGCATTAAGACTGGATCATGAGATCCTTTATTTGTGTAAGACCTTATTATGGTTTGTAATTGATGATGTACTATGATATCCAATTTGTTATGTCTCGCAAAAATGGTAATCCTAGGAAAGCGAAGTACGGCATAACAGGCATCTGGGATTAAAAATCCGGGTGTTGACAAGTTGGTATCAAAGCCATCCTGAACATAGGAGACCCTAGTTAGAATGGACGTCCAAACATAACTTAGTTTCAAAAACCAATGAAGTGAGTATTTATGAAAACATATTCCCACTCTTATCCTTGATTCTTTCAAAAAAAATCCATGTTCCTCAAAAATTCTTACATTACTACATAAAACTTGACACACTTGATCACTTTACTAACTTACTCATCCTAAATTCTTGTAGATGTAAGTTTGGTATTGCAAGTTATACCAGTTCGGCAACGGAGGCCAGATGATCTTTGAGAGGGATCTTGATGCACTGTCCAATTATCTTGAGCATCTGCATCCGGAATTCTTCGGAGCGCAACTCAAGGATTTCCCAGGAGGAGATCTACAATGGATGATAGTTGCGGATCTTCGCGGCAAGATGGAAGCACCCCTTTCGGAGAAGATAATGATATGTCCAAAACGTATATACTTTCCCAAACACTTTTGCTATTGTTTCTCCTCTAAACTTGTGTGAATTGGATACAACTAACACGGACTGACGTTGTTTTCAGTAGAATTACCTTGGTGTCTAGTTTTTGTGCAGAAAATCAACTATCAGGAAAAATCCCAGAAAATATGCCAAAAATCATATTTCACCAAAAGACTCACGGAGCCAGAATATGAGAGGGAGTGGGGCTGGGGCCTAGCCACACCACCTGGCCGCGCGGGCAGGGCCTGGCCACGCCAGGGGGTCGTCTGGCCACCCCAGACACCCCCTCGGTCTCCCTCTTCACCTATAAGTTGCCTTCTGACCTAAAAACTAAGGGGGGTTTGACATTTTTCCAGAAAGAGTTCCGCTCCGCCGCCACCACCAGATTTCACGAAACAGCACCAGAAACTCCTTTCTGGTGCCCTGCCGGGACGGGGAATTGGAGGAGATCCTCGCCATCATCGCCACCATCGCTTCTCCATCGACCATCCATGTTTCCCCCATCTATGAGTGAGTAATCCCCCGCTGTAGGCTATGGGGATGGCAGGGATTGGATGAGATTGTTCATGTAATGGCATCGGATTTTTAGGGCATGGTGCCTAGTATCTACTATTAGTGCTTTTTGACTTTGTTGCACTTGTTATGCTTAATGCTTGTCACTAGGGCCCGAGTGCCATAATTTCAGATCTGAACATGTTATTGATTCATTATGATAGTATTGTTTTTGGTCTTACCTGCAAGTTGTATACACACTTTATTGTCCGGAACCAATGGCCCCGAAGTGACAGCAATCGGGATAACCAGAGGGAATGGCTTTGATGTGAGGATCACATGTGTTCACGGAGTGTTAATGCTTTGCTCTGGTGCTCTATTAAAAGGAGCACCTTAATGGCCAGTAGTTCCCTTGAGGCCTCGCTGCAAATGGGCTGGCAGGACAAAAGATGTTGTGCAAGTTCTCATTGCGAGCACGTATGACTATATATGGAACACATGCCTATGATTATCTAGTACTTGGATGCTTTATCTTATTTATCTGCAATTGCCCTATGTTTGATTGCCATGTGGATTGTCTTGTCCATGCAACGCCCGTCCATCCATCCCTATGCCTACTATGCTTGAATCCTACTATTTACCGCTACTGTCACTACTGTTTACTTTACTATTGCTATTACTCTGCTGTTAATTTACTATTGCTATCATAAAACGGTTGCTACTGATAAACTGCTGTGAGTAAGATTGTTTCCAGGTGTAGCTGAATTGACAACTCAGTTGTTAAGGCTTATAAATATTCTTTAGGTCCCCTTGTGTCGAATCAATAAATTGGGTTTTACTTACCTCGAAAATACTGCGATACACCCCCTATACTTGTGGGTCATCAAGACTATTTTATGGTGTCGTTGACGGGGAGCATAGCTTTATTTATGAAGTTCACTTGGAATCACTATTGTTCGCTGCTATCCATCCATCATGGGTAAGTCTCGTGATGGCAAGGTTCCTATTTTACCATCCACTACAAGAAGAGGTATGGTTCTGAACACCTCTATTGCTCTTGATTCACCATTTGTTATGAGTAAGCTTGTTACACCACCACATACACATGCTACACACACTGCTACTACTACTGAATCTGAAACTTCTGATACTTATGATGTTGCTTCTACTATGTTTGATAAGAGTGGTTCATTAGGTCCTTTCCTAGATGCTACGATTGCTAGAACTATAGCTAGAAATACTGTAACTCCTAATGAAGACACTACCACACATGTTAGTTCACATGAGTCTACAGAAAGCTATGATATTGAAGACGGTTATATAGAGATGACCGATGAATTTATTGAAGAATGTCAAAACACCCATGATAGGAGTGCTGCTAAGAGTCTCCTTGAGAGGCGTAATATAAAACCCAAATTGTCTCCTAATGCTAAGTTTGCTGCATCTCCCATAAACATTAAAGATAAGGATTATGATTTCTCCCTTGATCTATCTTACATACCTATTGTTGAGAAAGAACCTTTTTGTGGGACTAAGAATGAGAGTGCGGTTGCACATATGACTAAGCTTTATACCATGAGTGGCCTGTTTTCTGATGATATTAAGATGCACATCTACTTTGTTGCTAAAATTTTCCCTTTTTCACTAAAAGGAGAAGCTAAAATTTGGTTTAATACTTTACCTCCTGGATCTATTGATAACCCTGATTGCTTGATTAGTACTTTCCTGCAAAAATATTTTCCTCCTAGTGCTAGACATGTTATTTTGGAGGAACTTTTTGATTTTAAACAGGGAGAAAAAGAGATATTGCCTGAATCATGGGCAAGGTTTTGTGCTTTGATTCATGCACATGCTGGATGTCTATTACATAAGAATGAACTTCTTGATATATTTTATAATGGACTAACTAAAGAATCTAGGACATACTTGGATAGTTGTGCTGATTGTGTTTTCGGGAATAGGACTCCCAAGGATGCTGAGGAATTAATGGCTAAAATAAGCAAGAACTATGAAGATTGGACTCCTCCTGAACCAACTATACTTGAACCAACTATTCCTGTGCCTATACCAACATCAAAGAAGAGGTGAGTTATTGAACTAAATGATGAAGTGATGAAGGAAGCTAAGAAATGTCTGAAGGAGAAGGGTATTAAAGCTGCAGATGTTAAAAATTTACCTCCTATAGAAGAATTATGTAAGCATATCCCCCACTCATCCACTATTGAGGTACACTCTCTCCAACACTTTGATGAAGGTGATATCCCTTACTCTAAACCTCTTGATCAATGCTTAGAAGAATTTGATATTTTTATTGTTAAGCAAGATAATTTTAATAAAAGGGTGGAAAATCATTTAATGGAAAACTCTAGAAAAGATATTGTGGAAAGAACCTCTAATGATCTTAAAATGCTTGTTAAACATTTTCAAATGGTTCAAACTCAAATAGATCAACTTATTAAAGTGCAAAAAGACTTGCTAGTTAATGCTGCTAAAGAAAAACATGCTTATGTAATTAGAACTAGAAGTGGCGCTGCCACCCAGGATCCTCTATATCCTGAAGGGAATCCTAAAAGAATTGAGCAGGATTCTCAACAAATTGAAAATAGTGGTACTTCTCCTAAGAAAAGGAAAAAGAAACGTAAAACTATTATAGAATCTCCTGAACCTGCTATAGATCCTAATAGTATATCTATCTCTGATGCTGAAATGCCTGAAGATGATAATATGTCTATTATTCTTAGGAGACCTTTTCTTAACACTGCAGGAGCTGTTATTAATTGTAATCGAGGAAAGGTGAGTTTTGAAGTTAATTACAAGGAGCATACTGTCTATTTCCCAAAGAAGATTGAGGGGACTTATGGTTTAAATTCAATTGAACATGTTGAGGGCATTCAAGTTGGAGAAATATATTGTCCCATACCAAGAGAAAAATTTGAAACTATTATGATTGGGACCATTGCTATCAAGGTTGAGGTAACATAATCATTGAGTGGAATACAAAGTTTTGTTTCATATAAAATTGTTTTGGTAACAAGTCCTTATCAACCTTGTTAACAAAAGGATTTCAATGAACAAAACAATGTTTTCACCATGATTATCTCCGTTTACTTTTACTTTATCCATTTTAGTTTTTGCTTTCGTTTAGTTTACCTTTCTTGTGCTAGTTGCTTGCATTTTAGAATGTCTTAGAACTTCTGTTGCTTTTGTTTCGTTTAGCATTGCATCATTTCAAAATCACTTTTCTACAGAAAAATCATTCATCTATACCTGAAAGTTGCTCAAAAATAAAGTGTCTTGAAAAATTCCAGAAAATTCATATTAAAAGTTTACATGAAAAGAGGGGCAGAGAAGTGCCTGGAGTGACCCAGGGGGGCCAACCAAGCAGGCACACCACCTGGTGGTGCGGCCTGCCCAGGGGCACGCCTGGACATGGTGTGGTCCACCCCTGGCCCTCCACTCACTCTCTCACTTGCCCCAGCCTTCTCGCTCCTAAGAAAACACCAGTTCATTGCTTGAAATCGCATTCTTGCTGTTCTTGCCCATGCTTTTTCGATCTCCTTGCTCAGCCCATCTTTGCTGCTTAAATTTGGAGCATTTGTTCTCCGGTATGTGACTCCTCCGCTTGTCAAAGTAGATTTGTGTTTAGTGGTTTGTATCTTGAGTATTTTGCTGCTGTAGGTGACAGGTTTTGAGTGCTTGTAAGCTTGTTCAATGCTTAGAGATATAGTTTTGATGCATGCTTAGGCCTCTTACAAGTCCCTATGACTAGTGCCCTTCATTATATATTCACTTTGCAATCACTTGTTTAATGGATGTTTAAATTTCAGAATAGAAGATGAATGAGTATCAACTAAACTAACATGAACTGAGGGTGCCTGAGGTTATGAAGGTTCATCGAGAGCAGGAAGTTTTTCCTTTCACCTATCCATGCTTCAAATTCATGAGGGCTGCGGGAATTTCCCAGGACTTCCATACTTTGGTTGCTAATGCAGGATTGGAGCAATTTGTGGAGGATGAACCTTGTCAATTTGTGAAACTAACTATGTCTGTAGTACAGGATTTTCAATTTAGTCACTCTTTGCCTAACCCCATGGTCCACTACAAAATTTACAATATAGCTATCGACCTTTCTCTCGATGACTTTTGTGCAGCTATTAAGGTACCTCAGTGGGGATCACATGGAAGGATTAAAGAGCGACCTGCACCACTCATGGACTTGTACGCAGAGATTTGCCAAGGGAGCAGCTTCTCGAAGGAGAGCGGGAAATTTTGTAACATTCATCTCCCTTCTATTCGCTACTTTGCTTACTTTATTGGCAAGTGTGTTCTTGCTAGGAAAACTGCCAACACGTTATCCTTGTATGATCTAGCATTCATCGCAGTTGCTTTAAAATGAGATAGGACTTATAACTTGGGTGCCTTGATAGCTTTCCGCCTTGCTGCTAACCGCGAGAAAGGTGGAATTTGTGGAGGCCTCATTGCCTCTCGTTTATTAGCTTTGCATGGTTTAGTGCCTCATCATCTAGACCTGCAATTTCCCATAGAGACGCTTGACATTAATTCCATGATACAACATAAATTTGTTTCTTCCTAGGCTAATTTGAGTGAGTTGTCTTATGAAATAACCTTTCTCAAGGCTGGTTGGAGAAGGAGTAAGTCCGAGCGATTTGTTTTGTTTCTTGCACCTGTTTTGTTTAACCTTGATACCAGGGTAGGATGGTCACTCACCGAGGAGGAGCTTGATAGGTACCTGGAAGAGCTTTGCCAACAGGACCAGGACACTAGAAGGGAGGTCACAGATGATTCGGTCCAGCCCTCGAATGAGGGGGAGTCTTCATATCAGCAGCCCACCTATGATTGAGGAACTTCTTCTTCTTCACAAGGGCCTTACCACGACCATTCTTACATTGACCCTCCTGCTTGGAACCCTTACTTGCATTTGGATTGATACCCATTTAGGCCAAAAGCCTAAGCTTGGGGGAGGTACATCGACACCACACTCATTTACTAATCATGTTTAGTCAGTACTTTGTATATCCGTTTTTGTTCTCTTTTTAGTTTTTGTTCTTGCTTTTTTTTTGCTTTCTAAAACACAAAAAGACCAAAAATATTTCGGTTGTTTCTCTTTGTTTGCTTCTTCTTCTTTTCGCCTTGGTTTGCTTCTTCCTTTCTGCTTTGTCTTAATTATTTGAAAAACCCAAAAAGATTTTTCTTTGCTTGTTCTGCCTTTTTGGTTCTTGTTTTAAAAATCGAAAAACACCAAAAATATGTGTTGTTCTTCTTTGGTTTTGTGAGTTTATTCCAGGGTTCAATAGTTCTCAGTGGAATTTGGTTTCATATTATTATTCAAACCACACAAGTGAAGGGCAATAATGAGGATTAATGACAGCTTGAGGTGTGGTAAGAGGCTGGTAACGAACTCTATTTGTTTTCATTTTTGTACATATACTCATCATTGTGGGCATGCTTAGTCCGTTCATGTAGGGTGTATGTTATTTATGAATGCTTAGTAGTTCTTGCTTTCTTATGATCAGCTCCAACTCGCTAATAGTTTGTAGCATGTTATATGAATGTTTGCTTACATTGCTCTATTCATAACTTGGTATGACACTGTGGTATCCTCTTCTAAATGTTTCACTTGAATTGACTTGGCACATGCTCACGCATGCATATGACTGTAATAATCAATTAAGCCTCGATGAATTATTTTGCCTCAGGGGTCTTGAATCATTTTCATGTCATGATTGGCCCTGTTTTGTTGCAGGCATGATTATGACAGTTATTTCTCTCTCGTTTGTCGCTCCCTCTCTATTTCTAGCCTTCACTTGCACCGAGTATAATCTTTACTCGTGCATCCAACTCCCCAAAACCAATATTGCCAAAGTTTCCATCATATCTACCTATTAGCATCATTTGCTATTCCGTGCATATTAAGTATGCCTTGTTTTCTTCCGAATAAAATGTTTGCTTGTTATGAGAAAGTTAGTTAGTAAAGTTCTCACGAACTTGATGGCACACTTTATTTTCTTGCACTTAATAGACCTGAACCATTGCGTCCTTCTTTGTTGCGTATATGCTTGCGCTTTATAAGTTGAAGTTAGCAGAACCATGTATCATGGGGAACGCTTTCAACATTGCACCGGTACTTAGTACCTCGTTGATATCCTGTTCTTTTGCTTATGGATCCCGGCGGTGTGAAATAAAAGTGGAACTTGTAAGATCATGGAGTTTGTACGTATGTTAGAGAAACGATTGGGCCTCTACCATGCCTAATCATGGTGGAAACTTGCAGCATAATGATACATTGCAAATGTATCTATAATTTTTGATGTTCCTTTCTTGGTTTTATCTACTTTCTTGTGTTTTGTCCACACTTTGGAGTACTTTTCATATGATTTCTTCGACTAACCTATTAACAAGAGCCACAGTGCTAGTTGCCTGTTTTCTGTTGTTTTTGGTTCCAGGAAGTCAGAAAATTAAGATTCTCGGAACTGGACGGGACAAAAGCCAAAGTTGATATTTTACCGGAAGACTCACGGAGCCAGAAGACGAGACGGAGAGGGGCCACAGGGTAGCCACACCATGTGGTGGCGCGGGCTAGCCCTGGCCGCGCCACTAGGTGGTGTGGGCCCCCTGTCCGCCCACCAACCTTGCCCTTTCGCCTATATATTCCTCCCGATGCGAAAACCCTAAATAGTCCAGCCTCTAGCCATGAAAAGTTCCGCAGTGCCGCCACCACCGAAGGGGAGATTCGGGGGACAGAAATTCTCTGTTCTGGCACCCTGCCGGGATGGGGAAGTGCCCCTGGAGCCATCTCCATCGATCTCCGCCGCCATCTCCATCACCGTTGCTGATTCCCATGATGAGGAGGGAGTAGTTCTCTCTCGAGGCTAAGGGTTCTACCGGTAGCTATGTGTTCATCTCTCTCTATGCATGATCATATTGTGATCATGAGCCTTGTAATCAAGTAGATCTACCTTGCTACTCAAGTGATTTAATAGATCTCTGCTCTCCCTATGTGTGTGAAAGTGACAGCGTGCACACCATGGTGGCACTTAGGCTAGAGATTACAAATACTTGTTATGAGTTATATTTGGAGTTGGATGTCTTTATGAAATTGTGGTGTTTGTTGGAACCATCTAGTGCTCAAGGTGACAGTGTGGGGTTATCTAGATGGTAAAGATGAACTTTGAGGTGTGATGTTATAGCCCTACCATCGATTAGAGTGTCCAACCGGAGAGTAGTTAAGAGTAGTATCATAAAAGAGAAGATATTTATATGAGAGTGTTCACTAGTGAAAGTATGATCCCTAGGCCTTGTTTCTAAGCATTGAAACACCGTTTGCAATTAGATATATTACATGTTTGCTTGCTTCCATCTTTATTTCAGTTTTCCTTTAGTCTTTTCCCACATCAACCACACGCCATCAAGCTATTTTCTATCACTGTTACCACTTATAATTATCCATACCACTTGTATTTCACTATCTCTTCACCAAACTAGTGCACCTATACAGCTGACAAGTGTATTGGGTGTGTTGGGGACACAAGAGACTTCTTGTATCTTGATTGCAGGGTTGCTTGAGAGGGAATACCTTTGACCACTTCCTCCCTGAGTTCGATAAACCTTGGGTAATCCACTTAAGGGAAAACTTGCTACTGTTCTACAAACCTCTGCACTTGGAGGCCCAACAACTGTCTACAAGAATATAAGTGCGTAGACATCACATAACCATAATGAGTATTCTATGAAGCATCCTCAATAAAAATCTATGCACATAGTAAATAAAAAGATCGTTGAGATGCTCGTTGTATGCTTGCCTTGTCATTTTGATTATGGGATAGCTCCTGTATCATGTGCAAGGGGTACCCTGTTGGCGGATCTCTATGATACGTATATACTTACAATGACAAGAGCTTACTCGTGACTGAAGTTGAGAAGCATGAGGATCGGTCTTCATAAGTAAGGGACATGAGACTTCGATTTATAACTTGTCAAGCATATCCTCTTAGTTTTGTCACTTTAACCTTAACCATATTAAAGATGCTTATGATAGGGGCAATGAGAGCTCAGAGCTAATGAGTACCATACTTTCAGCATTTGGAAGCCTTTCAAACTTTTCAAAACCTTTTTCGTTTTCCTTGTTGAGTCTCCACACATTCTTTGAGCACTTTCTTGAGAGCATAGTTGTCATTCTTAGTATAATGTGCTTGTCTCAAAACTTGATTATGTGTGTTATGACTTTGATTCTTGTATCTTTGATATCTTTACTTCTAGTCTTCACCTGAACTTCAGAGGTGCCTTGGCATTCACAATCAAAGGCAAGAGAGATACCACTCTATCATACCTTGTTATGAGCACTGCAATGTTGCTTATGTTTATGTTTCATGCTACTTATTATTTTTGAGTTGGAATCTCTTCATAGCTTGCAATCATTATTAAGTAAACTTAGTAGCATACTCTTTATTACGAATTGCCTAAGTAGTTGATTACATGCTGAGAATATATACATCATATGAAGCAAATATGTTTGTGAATGTTTCTTTTATCGCACTCAGTTTTCAACTGAATTGCTTGAGGACAAGCAATAAGCTAAGCTTGGGGGGAGATGATACGTCCAAAACGTATCTACTTTCCCAAACACTTTTGCTATTGTTTCTCCTCTAAACTTGTGTGAATTGGATACAACTAACATGGACTGACGCTGTTTTCAGTAGAATTACCTTGGTGTCTAGTTTTTGTGCAGAAAATCAACTATCAGGAAAAATCCCGAAAAATATGCCAAAAATCCTATTTCACCAGAAGACTCATGGAGCCAGAATATGAGACGGAGTGGGGCTGGGGCCCAGCCACACCACCTGGCCGTGCGGGCTGGGCCTGGCCGCGCCAGGGGGTGGTCTGGCCGCCCCAGACACCCCCTCGGTCTCCCTCTTCTCCTATAAGTTGCCTTCTGACCTAAAAACTCAGGGGGTTCGACGTTTTTCCAGAAAGAGTTCCGCTCCGCTGCCACCACCAGATTCCGTGAAACAACACTAGAAACTCCGTTCTGGCGCCCTGCCGGGACGGGGAATTAGAGGAGATGATCGCCATCATCGCCACCATCACTTCTCCATCGACCATCCATGTTTCCCCCATCTATGAGTCAGTAATCCCCCGCTATAGGCTATGGGGACGGTAGGGATTGGATGAGATTGTTCATGTAATGGCATCAGATTGTTAGGGCATGGTGCCTAGTATCTACTATTAGTGCTTTTTGACTTTGTTGCAACTTGTTATGCTTAATGCTTGTCACTAGGGCTCGAGTGCCATGATTTCAGATCTGAACATGTTATTGATTCATTATTATAGTATTGTTTTTGGTCTTACCTGCAAGTTGTATACACATGTTATTGTCCGGAACCAATGGCCCCAAAGTGACAGCAATCGGGATAACCAGAGGGAATGGCTTTGATGTGAGGATCACATGTGTTCACGGAGTGTTAATGCTTTGCTCCGGTGCTCTATTAAAAGGGGAACCTTAATTGCCAGTAGTTCCCTTGAGGCCCCGCTGCAAACGGGTTGGCAGGACAAATGATGTTGTGCAAGTTCTCATTGCGAGCACGTATGACTATATATGGAACACATGCCTATGATTATCTAGTACTTGGATGCTTTATCTTATTTATCTGCAATTTCCCTATGTTTGATTGCCATGTGAATTGTCTTGTCCATGCAACGCCCGTCCATCCATCCCTATGCCTACCGCGCTCGAATCCTACTATTTACCGCTACTGTCACTACTATTTACTTTTACTATTGCTATTACTGTGCTGTTACTTTACTATTGCTATCATAAAACTGTTGCTACTGATAAACTGATGTGAGCAAGATTGTTTCCAGGTGCAGCCGAATTGACTACTCAGTTGTTAAGGCTTATAAATATTCTTTGGCTCCCCTTGTGTCGAATCAATAAATTGGGTTTTACTTCCCTCGAAAAATACTGCGATACACCCCGTATACTTGTGGGTCATCAGAGAAGAACTAGCTAGATGGATTAGCCAGGGCCATGCATGAAGCTCTCGCCCGTCTTTGCGGACAAAACATCAACTTGATCCAGGGAACTCGCTTTGCTCACTATGCAAGGCATGATTCTATGGGAATGACATTGGAGATGCCAAGTCGCCCGGAGATGAAGCGCCAAGTGGAGAACCTTGACTTCCTATTGTATGATAGAGAGAAGGAACTAGATAATGCTCGAGCCTACGCCAGCCACAACCTTGCCATTGCTGCCAAGAAGGACCAGACTTTTGCCATGCTTGTCAAGGATCGTCAATCCCTTCGCCAGCAATGCGAGAAGAAGGATCGCACCATCGCTCGTCTTCGCAAGAAGGTGGCCGACCTCGAGAAGTCCATTCAGGAACAAGAAGCTCAGCTTGCAGCAAAAGAAGAAGAGGAAGAAGGTGAAGACATCCAGGGAGATATTCACTCATACCTCAGTTTTTATGATGACTACCTGGAAGATGATACCATGGACTTCTACACCGATGATGATGATTTCGACTTCATTGATGATGAGTAGATGCACTTGATCACCCCCATAGGAATGAGTTGTATCGGTCCCACTGTATCTTAGCTCACAGAATGGTTCTTAAAACCATATGTTTTCCTTTTGTGTTGTGTTGTGTGTGTTTGTATGGTGTGCTTGAATGAGTGAATGAATGAATGAATGAATGAGAAGTTGTTAGTTTGCAAAACCTTAGTCAAATTCAAAGTCTAAAAGTTTTTGAAAACAAAACCATGAACCTTATAACTTTCCCTCTTACCCCTTTATCTATCTCAATCTTCAGATGACTCGTGGAAACCTCGGAGGAAGCAGCTCATCGCAGGACCCAATGCTGCAGATTCTTTAGATGCTAGTTTCCGACCGTGAAGCTAGTAGAGCAAAGCGTCAAGCCAACCTAGCCACCCTGCAACAGATAGCTCAGATGGCCCACAATAATCAAGGCCATGGAAATCAGGATCATCATGGATCCAAGCTTAAGAACTTTCAGAATACCAATCCCCCTATCTTTAGCAAGTCTGAAGACCCTTTAGATGCTGATGATTGGTTGCAAACCATGGAGAACAACCAAGAGGCCGCAGGAGTTGATGCCAACGAGCAAGTACTGTTTGCCACCCACTATCTGGCAGGAGATGCAAGAGCCTGGTGGATTAGCACCCGTGCTATGAACCATGGGCAAGTGATGACGTGGGAAGCTTTCAAGACCAAGTTTAGCCGCACCCATGTGCCGAAAGGTTTAGTCACCAGAATGAGAGATGAGTTCAGTTAACTGAAGCAAGGAAGGATGACGGTAGTTGAATACCGTGACAAATTTCTGTCCCTCGCAAGATATGCCCCTGATGAAATCAACACTGAAGCCAAGAAGAAGGAGAGATTCCTGAATTGATTGCAAGATGAGATGCAAACGGTGTTAATAAACATCCATTTTGAAGATCTCGAAGAGCTAGTCAACTCTGCCATCCAGATGGAAGGGAAGATAAACCAAGCCAATGACAACCGCAAGCTTAGAATGATGCATCAGACTGGGTCCCACAATACCCAGAAGTATCGCCCCAACCCGTCTGTAGGATATGCCCCAAGAAACAATCGACCCCCAATGTCTCGTCCAAGCTACCCCAACCGTAGCGGAGGAAACGTGAAGTTTGGAGGAAACCACAACAGCAACCCCGGCAACTCCAACAATTTCAACCGTGTACCGCCCAAGTCCAACAACAACAACCCCAACAATACTGCCCCAAGGACTGGAAGCAATGATGTGCCTGTTGTAGCCAAAGACAAGTCCTAGATTACTTGCTTTGAATGTGGAGTGAAGGGTCACTACTCCAACGAGTGTCCCAAGAAGCTTGCAGCCACTACCAATGTGAATGCCCCAGCTCAGCAGCAACACCGTGTTCAACCCGGAAGAAGGTTTGCCCCAGGGAATTCGCTCAATCACAACGGCCTTCTGTTCCACATGAATGCTGAAGAAGCCCAGGAAGCGCCAGATGTCGTGCTGGGTATGTTTTCTGGTAACTCAGTATTAGCAAGAGTGTTATTTGATTCTGGAGCATCGCACTCGTTTGTTACAGAAGAATTTGCATGCACTAGTAAGATTCACCCAACCAATTTGAAGCATGTTATGATAGTTCAAATACCCGGTTCAACCACCAAAGATAGAAAAATGTGCAAGGCTATACCTATCAGAATCCATGGGATAGATTTTTATGCCAATCTAATAGTACTTGGAACCAAAGGTTTGGAAGTAGTACTAGGAATGGATTGGATGTCGAAACATAAAGGATTGATCGACTGTGCCAAGAAAGCCATAACCATGACCAGTAGCTCTGGAGTATCAGTAGAGCATGTATATGAAACCTTTCCCCGTCAATTCAAGTGCTATAAGAGTCTAGCCCTACCCACCATAGACCAAGTCAGAGTAGTCTGTGAATACCCTGACGTATTCCTAGATGAATTGTCCGGTATGCCCCCAGATCAGGATATTGAGTTCATTATTGAACTAATTCTTGGAACTGGACCCATAGCTTAGAGACCTTATAGCATGAACCCATCTGAACTAGTGGAGATGAAGAAGCAATTGGACGCTATGCTGGCGAAAGGTTTGATTCAACCAAGCGCATCGCCATGGAGATCACCCGTTTTGTTTGTTGATAAGAAGGATGGAGGTAACTGTTTATGTACCGATTACCGGAAGCTGAATGATGTCACCATCAAGAACAATTACCCACTGCCCAAGATAGAGGATCTATTTGATCAGTTCACTGCCAGAGTGTTCTCCAAGATTGATCTTAGAACTGGTTATCATCAACTCAAGATTCGTGCAACGAATATTCCAAAGACCGCCTTTACCACCAGATATGGATTGTATGAGTATACGGTCATGTCTTTTGTATGAACCAATGCCCTCGCTTATTTCATGAATCTCATGAATAAGATTTTTATGAAATTTCTAGATAAGTTTGTCCTTGTTTTTATCGACGATATTCTTATCTATTCCAAGTCAGAAGAATATCATGAGCAACATCTAAGAACCATCCTTGAAACCCTAAGGCAGGATCACTTGTATGCCAAGTTTAGCAAGTGTGAGTTCTGGCTGAAAGAAGTAGGATTCCTCGGACATATTGTGTCGGCAGGAGGATTCGTTGTTGATCCCGCCAAGATAAGAGATGTTGAATCATGGGAAGCCCCAACCACTCAAACCCAAGTCCGTGCATTTCTCGGATTAGCGGGATATTTCCGCAAGTTCGAATGGACCAATAAATGTGAAGCAAGTTTCCAAGAACTCAAGAAGAGATTGATTTCAGCCCCAATATTGATTATGTCGGATATCGAGAAGCCTTTTGATGTGTATTGTGATGCATCCAAGATTGGTCTCGGATGTGTGTTGATGCAAGAAGGTAAAGCTATAGCATATCTGTCTCAACAACTGAAGCAGCATGAGCAAAACTACCCTACCCATGATCTTGAACTAGCAGCCGTAGTTTTAATATTGAAGACATGGCATCATTACGTTATGGGTAATCGCTGTGAGATTTATTCAGATCATAAGAGCCTGAAGTATATTTTCACTCAGAAGGAGCTGAATATGAGGCAAAGGAGATGGATAGAATTAATCAAGGATTCTGACCTTGACATTCACTATCATCCTGGCAAAGCCAATGTGGTAGCGGATGCTCTTAGCCGATTGTCGTGTAGATTAAACACTATGATTAAAGAAGCCCATCCAAGTTTGCATGAAGAGTTGGAGAAGTTTAGAAAGGAGCTAGTTAGCAAAGGATTTTTAGCTAGCATTGAACTTCAACCCACTTTGATCAGTCAGATCAAGGAATCCCAGAAAGGAAATGCAAGTATCGACGGAATCAAACGTTGTATCGATACAGGAAAGGTACCTGGATTCATCGAGGATGAAGAAGGAGTTTTTTGGTACAAAGGACGTATTTGTGTGCCAGCAGATTCGGAGTTGAAGCAAGTTATCATGCAGGAAGCTCATGATACTCTTTATTCTATCCACCCCAGAGGAACAAAGATGTATTAGGATTTAAAAGAGCAATTTTCAGCTTGTTGAAAGAGTCAACCAAATCTTAGAAGATATGTTGAGAGCTTGTGTGTTAGAGTATGGATAAAAATGGGAAGATTGTCTGCCTTTCGCAGAATTCTCATACAACAACAGTTATCAAGACAGTTTGCAAATGGCCCCATTTGAATTTTTGTATGGAAGAAAGTGGTGTACCCCTTTAAATTGGTCGCAAGTAGGAGAGAGTCAGATTTTTGGACCCGACATCCTACGAGAAGCCGAAGAGAAACTGCACAAAGATTTTTTGGACCCGACATTCCGTGAGCACCTCAGGACTGTCCAATCCAGACAGAAGAGTTATGCTAACAAGAGACGTAGAGACCTGACCTTCAATGTCGGAGATTTTGTGTATCTCAAGGTGTCACCTTTGAAAGGAATGCAGCGTTTCCAGCTGAAGGAATGTTAGCCCCCAGATATATTGGACCATTCAAGATTCTGAATCAACGAGGAGAAGTATCTTATCAACTGGAACTGCCAGAGGAGATGTCAGCCATCCATAATGTGTTCCACATCTCGTTACTTCACAAATGCCTAGAAGTGCCGGAGAAGACCGAAGTTTTCAAGAACATCGATCACCGATCCATTGATATCAACAAGGATTTGACGTATCGCGAAGTGCCCATCCGTATCTTGGAAGAAGCCTTCCGAACCACCAGGAACCAGAGTATCAAGTTTCTCAAGGTCCAATGGAGTAACCATACCGAAGAAGAAGCCACATGGGAGCGAGAAGATTACATTAGGACTGAGTTTCCAGATCTCTTTAGTTCCTAGTTTTCTTAAATCTTGGGACGAGATTTTGTTTAAGGAGGGAAGGTTTGTAACTTCCCAAAAGTTTAATCAAGGTTATCGAAGTTCAAATCACCCAAATTAGGGTTAAGAAAAACTTTTTATTATGAAAATAATTATGAATGCATGTGTATGTTGCATTAGTGTAGAATTGTTTTAAAATGCCATGTTTGTTTGTTCTAAATGATATAAAATGGTTTAAGGGTGAATGTCACATCATCTAGACCATTTAAAAAACAAAATCCAAAGAAAAAGAAATCAAATAAGATTAAATAATGCAAATGGTCATTTTGACCATTTTAATCCACTAGGCCACTTTAGGTATTCCCAGAAGTCAATTTCAAACAGAAACTTTCTCAACTCTTGTCACCCTTGCTACACCAAGTAAAGATGTACCAAGGCCCACCTTACACACTTACAAAAACATCTAGCAAAGCAATTTAAATGACATTTGAAAATTGAATCCAATACATATGTGAAGATCCTCATTTTTGAAAAACCCATCAAATGAATTCACCTTGGCTATCCCAAGCAAACATAGTCTCTCAAGCTTAATACAAAACCACTCAAAAATTTTGAATCCAAAATTCAAATGTAGATTTCTTTCGGCCATTTCAGCAAACACCTAGTGAGCATAGTATTAGCTGCCAAACTTTACTGTTCTTGATCAATGCTTTGTCCACCATTTTGCCCCTTTACACTCCCCTTGTCCCCTCTAGTCACAACCATCCCAATGGAGCAACCCTCACCTTGTTGTATGCGCCAGTGCCAAGCCACCCGAGCACCCCCATGCCAGTCGACCATGGTTCACTCATAGCAGACGGCCCCGAGCTCCCCCATGATGCCTAGGAGGATCGCCGCACCCTACCGCCCCTCTCTGTCCCTTCCCCAAGTGCAGCCAGGCCCTGGACCACCCCCAGCGATGCCACGCTGATGACTCGTAGTTCATGTAGAGCTCGTTGGGAACCCCAAGAGGAAGGTATGGTGAGCACAGCAGTAAGTTTTCCCTCAGTTATGAAACCAAGGTTTAATCAAACCACTAGGAGCAAGGAAACACCCCAAAGTTGTTACTAGCTGAGCTTTGGCAGGGCGCACTACCAGTGCTAGTAGCAACGTGGAGACCTGCACAACACAACCACAGAACTTTGTCCCCAACTTGCGATGAGGTTGTCAATCTCATCGTGTTTTGCGGAAAACAAAGGATGAAACGTATCGAATGGAAAGAAGTAAAAGTTTGCAGAAAGTAAACACAGATTAGTAAAAGATTGTAGATTGTATGTAAAGAAAAAGGACCGGGATCCATAGTTCACTAGAGGTGGCTCTCCTTAGATAGACAACATGCTGGGTGAACAAATTACAGCGGGGCAATTGACAAACACCGAGAAAGCAATACATGCATATACTAATCATCTTGACTCCTCTGAGACTTGATTGGGCATTACAACATAATACATAGACCGCCATCCAACTTCATCTATGACTAATAATCCACCTTCAGGTTATCATCTGAACCCCCTCCAGTATTAAGTTGCAAGCAACAAATTATTGCTTTACGAACTGCGTGTAAAGTAAACAATACGATTGTTCTATGAACAAAGAATTGTTGTTTTCTCCCTAGTAGCAATAGCACATCTAGTACCTTAGAGATTTCTGTCACTTCCCCAGATTACCAGAGGCATGAACCCACTATCGAGCATAAATACTAACTCTTGGAGTTGCTAGCATCTACTTGGCCAAGATAGCTACTAACAATGGAAAGCATGCAAGATCTCAAATAACAAAGACATGATAGAATCAATAATCAATCTGAAATAGCATCTCAATATCCATCGGATCCCCGAAAACACAACATGTATGAATTACAAATAGATGATCTTGATCATGAACGGAGCTCATAAGATCTAAACATGAAAGCACAAAGGAGGAGAAACCAGCCATCTAGCTACTACATGGATCCGTAGTCCAAGGATGAACTACTCACGCATCACACCGGAGGCTTGCATGGCGATGAAGAAGGCCTCCAGGGTGAATTCCCCTCTCCGGCAGGGTGCCGGGAAGAGCTTCAGATCCCTCCTGATCTAGGGATGGAGATGACGATGGCTACAGACTCTTTCGTGGATTTTTGATCGGGTCCTTAGGGTTTTCGTCCCGAGGGCAACTTATAGGCGGAAGGAGAGGCCGAGGGGGTGCCGGGAGTGGCCACACCACCCCTGGCGTGGGCCAGGCCTGGCCGCGCGGCCAGGTGGTGTGGTGGCTCCCTGGTCCTTCTCCGTCTCGTATTCTGGCACTTGATCCCTTCCGGAAAAATAGGCACTTTGGCTTTTGTCCCGTCCAATTCTGAGAATATTCATTTTCTGACTTTCCTGGAACCAAAAACAGCAGAAAATAGGCAGCTGGCATTGTGGCTCTTGTTAATAGGTTAGTCCAAGAAATCATATGAAAAGTACTCCAAAGTTGGAACAAAACACAAGAAAGTGGATAAAAGCAAGCATGGAACATCCAAAATTATAGATACATTTGCAACGTATCAACATCCCCAAGCTTAACTCCTGCTCGTCCTCGAGTAGGTAAGTGATAAAAAGAAATAATTTTTGAGGTGACATGCACCATAAAAGACTTGATCAAAGTATTTGCAAAACTCAAAGCTGGGATCATAGTACTTCAATTATAACATGAAAGACAAAGTTCTAGCAATAGGCAAAGAAACTATGATGCAACACAAAAAGGTACAAACAAAAGATTCATGAATAATATGCCTTGCAAGACGTTTGTTTGTTTCACATAAAGAAAACATAGCATAATACTATTCAGCTTGTCCCTCAATAGAGTAGCAAATATAAATGCATGGGACACCTTCAAAGTTCATAAGAGTGACAAGATACAATAGTTTAAAACAAGCAATAACAAGTTATG
This sequence comes from Avena eriantha, assembly GCA_910589775.1. Lineage (NCBI taxonomy): Eukaryota > Viridiplantae > Streptophyta > Magnoliopsida > Poales > Poaceae > Avena > Avena eriantha. The sequence continues at coordinate 231,490,035 of OU342742.1, read as the reverse complement.
CAGCAATAAACTAGTCTTGGGACAATGCACATAGAACTAAGAATGGCCACTATGCTCTCAAAGTGGGTGCATAAAGATAGAAGGTGGAGACTCAATATAATGGTGGAAGAAAAGCCTTTTGTAAAATGAAGTAGGGATTCAAGTCTCATAAAGAGCTTCCAAAAATTATTGTACTTGTAGTTTTTAGCTCTAATTTCCCCTATCATAAGCATCTTGAAAGTGATTAAGGTTAAAGTGGCACAACTAAGAGGATATGCTTGACAAGTTATAAACCGAAATCTCATGCCCCTTACTTACGAAGACCGATCCTCATGCTACTCAACTTTAGTCACGAGTAAGCTCTGGTCATCGTAAGTATATGTGTATCATTAAGAACCGCCAACAGGGTACCCCTTGCACATGATACGGGAGCTTTCCCATAATCAAAATGACAAGGCAAGCAGACAATGAGCATCTCAGTGATCTTTTTATTTGCTATTTGCATAGGTTTTTATTGAGGATGCTTCATAGAGTGCTCATTATGGTGATGCTGCAAGTTTCCACCATGATTAGCCATGGCTTAGGCTAGCGGCCCAGGCGTTTCTCTAACACACATACAAACTCCATGATCTTACAAGTTCCACATTTATTTCACAGCGCCGGGATCCGTAAGCAAAAGAACATGATATCAACGGGGTACAAAGTACAAGTGCAATGTTGAAAGCGTTCCCCGTGAAACATGGTTCTGCTAATTTCAACTTATAAAGCGCAAGCATATACGCAACAAAGAAGGACCCAATGGTTCAAGTTTATTAGAGGCAATAAAGTAAAGTGTGCCATAAAGTTCGTGAGAGCTTTAATCACTAGTTTTCTCATAACAAGTGAAAGGTAAACAAAAGCATGAATATACTTGGAATAGCATAAGATATAAGGTAGGTATGGTGGACTCTTTGGAATAACTTTGTTTAGGGAGTTGGATGCATGAGTGGAACTCATACTTGGTGGTGGAGGCTAGCAAAAGACTGGGAGAGACAAACTAAGAGAGAAATAATGGCCATAATAATGCAGAGCGACAAAACATCATTGATCAAAGCATAAAGTGATACTACAAGTTGAAAACTAAAGGATCATAAAGGCTATGGTGACTTGAGATAGTCATAACATGGTGTGAGCATGTGCCAAGTCAACCCAAATAAAGCATCAAAGGAGAATACCACTATACTATGCTTTAATATGCTAAAACAACGCATGATTCATCCAAGGCACATTAAGCAATCACAATTGCTTATAAAAAGTCATGCTACAGCAAAGAATACTAAGCATAAAGCCAAAACAATATCAAGCATGGCATGACAAAGCATAGGCCACGGTCAAAAACGAGCTCGTTTTACCACATAAGCATGAACTTTCCTACTCTTTTCCAAACCAAACCAAACTATTTGCAAACCAAAGTATGAAAGAGGGGGTCCAACCAATTTATTCATAACACTAAGCAAACCAAGAAAACTAAAAACCAAAACAAAAACGAAAAAGAAGACGCTCCAAGAAAAACACAACTGTGCATGAAACAATAAAATGAAGTGTTTGGAAGAAAACTTGGGATTTTTATTGATGAAGAAGGGGATGCCTTGGGCATCCCCAAGCTTTGACGCTTTTACTTCTTGGATATTTCTTGGGGTGACACTTGTGGCATCCACAATCTTGAGCTTTAATCCATCCTTCATCTCATTACTCATACCTTCCATACACCTGAAATTTTTCCTTCATACAAAACTTCACACAATCTCATTAGCAACATTAGTGCACTTAAGATAAATAAGTCTCAAGGTTCAGTTCTAACACTTCCATTAGAACACTAGCTACTGTAGCACTTCCCTCAAAAAGCTCAATTCCCAAAAGAACTCAAGAAGGAACTAACAAGAAGCAAATGCAGAAAATGGCAGAAATCTGTCAAAACGGACCAGCAGGTAAAGCCGAATTTTTTCGAAGACCTTCTGTTGCTCAAATAAAAAAGTGTTGAACTAACGAAAGTTAGATAACAACCTGGGGAAGAAGCACAAACAATTACAGCTCAATCTGACGTACTTATCTCTCTCAGGAAGTTTTACGGTGAAGCACAGAAATCTGTTTCGGGACAGCAAATTTCCCAATCATTACTTCTCTCTCATTAGAGGTTACTCTTGGCACAAAAAGCAAATAAAAAGGATATAGAGTGGTTATTACAGAGGTAATAACTTCCAAGACTCAACTAAAACTCTTGGGTTATCTCCCAACAAGTACTTTTCTTTAACGCCTTTAAGTTAGGCATAAGAAGCAAAGAAAGAATCAAGTGTTCTCAAATGAAGAAGCATTAAGACCAAATTTTGTTTTCATAGGAGAAGCAAAAGAAATATTTTTTCTCTTTTTAGGGAAGTTTTCTATAGCTTTCTAGAGTGGGAGTTGATATTTAATGGTGCCTTCTTTCATATCAATGATGGCACCAACAGTTCTAAGAAAAGGTCTTCCCAAAGTAATAGGACAAGAAGCATTGTATTCAACATCCAAAACATAGAAATCAACGGGGACATAGGAATCGTTAACCATAATAAGAACATCATTAAGACTCCCCATGAGTTTATTTTTAGCATTGGCATCAAGTGGGACATTCAAATAACAATCTTCAAGAGGAGGCAAATCAAGCATATCATAAATCCTTCTAGGCATAATAGAAAAACTACTATCAAGATCACACAAAGCTTTGAAATCAAAGTCATTCACTTTCATATTAATGATGGGTTCCCAACCATCTTCTTGCTTTATAGGAATAGAAGCTTTATGTTTCATATTTTCTTCTTTAATCTTTATGAGAGCATCAGTAATGTGTTTTGTAAAAGCCATGTTCATAGCACTAGCATTAGGACTTTTAGCAAGCTTTTGTAGGAACTTAATAACTTCAATGATATTGCAACCATCAAGATCAAAATTAACTTTATCATCTAAAGTGGTAGAACTATTACTAGCCTCAACACTCGTGGTGGTAATAGTAGAAACACTAATGTTTCTAGCAATTTCATCTTCTCTTTCCCACTTAGCATGTAATTCAGCTAATAGTCTAACATTTTCATCAATTCTTACTTGTATAACATTAGTAGCTGCAAAGGGATTCTCATTAGTTTCAGGTTTAGCAGCCATTTTATTAATCAAAGAAGATTGAGCTTCAGAAAGAGATGATATATTCCTTTCAGCATTAGAGAGTTTCAATTGTAAACTAGAAATTTCCCTATTTAGACTCTCAAGTTGATGGCTAATGTTCTTCAAAATGATAGATTGTTCCTCCATAGTTTTAGTAAATAGCTTATTTTGCTCGTATTGCATTTGCATGAAGTTTTTAGTGGCTCTTTCAACTTCCAAGATTCTTCCTTCACTAGGTAATTCAGATTTACCATTGTTGGGAGGATATGGCTTATAATTGTTGTTACCAAAATTGTTCCTATAAGCATTATTACCATAAGCATTGTTGCCAAAATTGTTATTTCTTATGAAGTTCACATCAACTTGCTCTTCTTGATCAACCAAAGAGGCTAAAGGAACATTATTTGGATCAATATGGGCTTTTCCATTAACAAGCATAGACATAATAATATCAATCTTATCACTCAGGGAGGAGGTTTCTTCAACAAAATTTACCTTCTTACCTTGTGGAGCTCTCTCAGTGTGCCATTCAGAATAATTAACCATCATATTATCCAAAAGTTTTTTTGCAGCACCCAAAGTGATGGTCATAAAGGTACCTCCAGCTGCTGAATCCAATAGGTTCCTTGAAGAATAGTTCAATCCTGCATAAAAAGTTAGGATGATCATCCAAGCAGTCAGCCCATGAGTCGGACAATTCTTTACCAAAGATTTCATTCTTTCCCAAGCTTGAGCAACATGCTCATTATCAAGTTGTTTAAACTTCATTATTTCACTTCTCATGGATATAATCTTAGCAGGAGGATAGTATTTTCCAATAAAAGCATCTTTGCACTTAGTCCAAGAATCAATACTATTCCTAGTTAAGGAATTCAACCATTCTTTATCTTTTCCTCTCAAAGAGAAAGGAAACAATTTCAGTTTAATAATATCACCATCTATATCCCTATGCTTTTGCATCTCACAAATTTCAGGAGGATAACCAGTAGGAGCAAGGAAACACCCCAAAGGTGTTACTAGTTGAGCTTTGGCAGGGCGCACTACCGGTGCTAGTAGCAACGTGGAGACCTGCACAACACAACCACAGAACTTTGTCCCCAACTTGTGATGAGGTTATCAATCTCACCGTGTTTTGCGGAAAACAAAGGATTAAACGTATCGAATGGAAAGAAGTAAAAGTTTGCAGAAAGTAAACACAAAGTAGTAAAAGATTGTGGATTGTATGTAAATAAAAAGGACCGGGATCCATAGTTCACTAGAGGTGTCTCTCCTTATATAGACAACATGCTGGGTGAACAAATTACAGCGGGGCAATTGACAAACACCGAGAAAGCAATACATGCATATACTAATCATCTTGACTCCTCTGAGACTTGATTGGGCATTACAACATAATACATAAACCGCCATCCAACTACATCTATGACTAATAATCCACCTTCAGGTTATCATCCGAACCCCCTCCAGTATTAAGTTGGAAGCAACAGATTATTGATTTACGAACTGCGTGTAAAGTAAACAATACGATTGTTCTATGAACAAAGGATTGTTGTTTTCTCCCTAGTAGCAACAGCACATCTAGTACCTTAGAGATTTCTATCACTTCCCCAGAATACTAGTGGCATGAACCCACTATCGAGCATAAATACTAACTCTTGGAGTTGCTAGCATCTACTTGGCCAAGATAGCTACTAACAACGGAAAGCATGCAAGATCTCAAATAACAAAGACATGATAGAATCAATAATCAATCTGAAATAGCATCTCAATATCCATCGGATCCCCGCAAACACAACATGTGTGAATTACAAATAGATGATCTTGATCATGAACGGAGCTCACAAGATCTAAACATGAAAGCACAAAGGAGGAGAAACCAACCATCTAGCTACTACATGGATCCGTAGTCCAAGGATGAACTACTCATGCATCACACTAGAGGCTTGCATTGTGATGAAGAAGGCCTCCAGGGTGAATTCCCCTCTCCAGCAGGGTGCCGGGAAAAGCTTCAGATCCCTCCCGATCTAGGGATGGAGATGACGGCGGCTAGAGACTCTTTCGTGGATTTTTGATCGGGTCCTAAGGGTTTTCGTCTCGAGGGAAACTTATAGGCGGAAGGAGAGGCCGAGGGGGTGCCGGGAGCGGCCACACCACCCCCTGGCACGGGCCAGGCCTAGCCGTGCGGCCAGGTGGTGTGGTGGCTCCCTGGCCCTTCTCCGTCTCGTATTCTGGCACCTGATCCCTTCCGGAAAAATAGGTACTTTGGCTTTTATCCCGTCCAATTCCGAGAATATTCATTTTCTGACTTTCCTGGAACCAAAAACAGCAGAAAACAGGCAGTTGGCACTGTGGCTCTTGTTAATAGGTTAGTCCAAGAAATCATATGAAAAGTACTCCAAAGTTGGAACAAAACATAAGAAAGTGGATAAAACCAAGAATGGAACATCAAAAATTATAGATACATTTGCAATGCATCACATGCCCAGAGCGTCTGTGCCATGCCGAGCACGCTCTAGAGCGCCGCGCCCGACAAGCTAGCACACGCCGCGCCTCGATCGCAGCTCGCGCACACTGCTCCGCCATGACTCCAGCTGCCGCCCAGACATGCCCGTTCGCCGCCGCATGACCTGCAGCCACCGTGTGCCACGTCGAACGCCGCTTCTATCGCGTAGAGCACCGTCTGCTCCAGACCAAATGCGACCGCCCCATGCCTCACCTTTAAGCCTGAGAGGACCGCCAGGAGACCGTGCACCGTCCCCTACCTCCAGCCGTGCCGCTAGCTGCCTGTAGCGTCGCCACCGATGACCCGCGCCCACGCTGCTCGGTCCCTTCGTTGAGCTATAAAAGGAGGCCTCCTCTAGCCCAATTATGCACAACATCTCACTCCCCTCTCACCACTGATCCTTCCACCCCATCCCCGGAGCAAGGCGACACTCCGTCCACCGGAATTTCGCCGAAGTTTGCCGCTGGAGAGGAGTAGAGGTGACGTCGATTGGAGTCGCCCTAGATGCCGCCGCGACCACGCCTCAAACCGTCGTCGTCTACCAGTTCGATCACCTCTTCGCCAAGTCTAGCTAGAGCCCAGGTGAGCCCCCACGTACCCCCACCGTGTCGCGTTAGGGTTCGTTCTCGCCAGAGCTGTTCACTTGAGACGACGAACCACAGCCGTAGATCTTGTTCTAATCGTAGCACTAAGATTTCCCCGTACCACTTCGTGTTCGATGTGCCGTTGACATGCGGGACCAACCGGTTAGTAGCCCACTGCACCGTGGAGTGCTAGTGGGCCGACCCATTTCTTTTCCCGTGCTGGCCCTAAGATTCAAATAAATGTTTTTCCATTTAGGTTTAAACTAGATTCTGTCCACTTATTCAAAAATCTATCCAAGTCCATTGGGTTTAAATCAATTGGAGTTAGAGATCACATATTGCAAAAATAATAAGATAGAGACTTTTCTGCATTCAAACGTTTTTCACAAATCAACCATAATAGCTTTTGAGTTGATTCCAACTCTCAAAAATCACATTTGATGATACCTATATGAATATGTAAAAATATCTAGGATTGCATGCAGTGACTTTGGACTAGTACCAAAAGAATGCTATTAGGGCATTTCTAGTCACTTTAGATCTATTAATAATAAACCTAAACTTTATAAAATGTGACCGACACTTTAAATCGCATTCCCATGTATTAGAATATGTGGTGATGACATGTGTCCACATGATCCCATATTTTAATTGGAGAATATTAAATCTTAAATATTTTCAATGAGTAGAAATTACTTTTCTCAAATAAAATAATGAAACTAGTTCTTGAAATCTTGTGATGATTGTGATGATGCTAGATCATCAAGTATGTGCCTTAGTGTGCTAAATAGACTAGTTAAGTATTGTTTGGTGATTGTGTACCCCGTATTTCCTTTATAGATGATAGTACCGAGCAAGTCTACGAGGAGGAGTTGTACCCCGAAGAAGACGATGATAATTTCAACCACTGAACCAACCAAGGCAAGCGATCATTAAAAATGCAAGCTAACACTGGCTAGCTTGATAACCTGCCTTAAGCATGCTTTGGTTATACCATTTTGATTTATGCCCATCCCAAGTTTTACTTGCAAGCTTTACTTTCCTTTACTTTACCAAAGTTCTTTACTTTTCTTATAGATAGCATAAAGAGTATAAAACTTGGCCTATCTAGTTATACTTAGATGTCATTCTATGGCATGAGATTGAAGATGAGCACCCCTCATTTGTGAACACTCTTAACCTTACTGGCTAGTGCTAATCATAAAACTTGATCACATTAGATGGGAATACTTGGTGCAAATGATTATGAAAACCTTGGAATGATGACTCATTCTATTGAGATGTTTTGACATGTGTTGAGAAACACAAATGGTTTGATAAAGAAAATGTTGAGGCATGAGCCTTAGCCATTTTACTAAAAACTGATGGTTGGGTTTGGATGCGATACCATTCCAATTTTACCATACAACCACAATACCTGAATTGGGTAAGGCTTAGCCGAAAGTTTTATGCATTAGTATGGGTTCCTCGCGGGAGAGGTTTGAGCTGAGGCTACCTCTTGATGATGTCCACCTATGTAGTGCCTGGGATGGCAGATGGCTATGGCTGGGAGGCCAAGCTCATAGGGGAGGTGCCTATACTAGAGTGTGTAATTGAAAGGTTATGATTGATTATCTGCATACTAAGTATGATGATTCAGGGTTATCCCTGACGGATGTATCAAATTTTGTGGTGAAAGTGTACCACCTCTGCAGAGTGTCAAACTATTCGAATAGTCGTGTCCACGGTCATGGACAGTTGGAGTGGCCATACTATTCCATCGTCAGATGTTTTCAAAATGACTTGTGAAATGATTTGTGACTTGACTTGACCACAACAGGGTTGTGAACATGAAAACTAGTTTCCCACTTAGGTGATTTTAGAACTTTAAATTAGCTTTATTTACTTCTGAACTTAGCTTTCCTACTAGAACTACCTTACTTGTTAGTGATAGTTTGCGAGTACTTAAAGAGTATTCATGGCTTTGTCCCTGGCTATTCCCGTGGCCAGACTATGAGGAGGACTATCTGGAAGAAGGACAGTAGGACGGCTACGACAACTAGGATCATCTCCCATCGTCAGCATTGCCTGTGACACTGAAGATGGAGCCCACCGCTACGCTTATTATTCCGCTGCTTGTTTGTATTAAGACTGGATCATGAGATCCTTTATTTTTGTAAGACCTTATTATGGTTTGTAATGGATGATGTACTGTGATATCCAATCTGTTATGTCTCGCAAAAATGGTAATCCTGGGATTGCGATGTATGGCATAACATGCATCTAGGATTAAAAATCCGGGTGTTGACAATTATGGATAATTTTGCATCTTCTGGCATCTCAAGAATAATAAAATCAGTGGGAATAACATGCTCATCTATTCTAAGTAGAACATCCACAATCATACCAATGGGTTGTTTAGTGGACTTGTCAGCCATCTGTAAAGTGATAGTAGTAGGAGAATACTCCCCTAATCCTAACCTTTTATAGAGGGAGTATGGAATTACACGAACCCCTGCACGTAGATCACACAAGGCATTGTGAATATCAGTTTTGCCTATTGAGCATGAAATAGTTGGTATTCCTGAATCTCTAGACTTAGATAACAGCTTCCCATTAGCAGGATAACTAGTTACCATGGAAACAGTTTCAGTTATTTCTTTCTTTCTACTAAGAATATCACGGAGGAATTTAGAATAGGTAGGAACTTTGATTGCATACGCAAATGGAATTTCCAGACGAAGGTCACCAAGTGACTTTGTAAAATAATTATAAATTACCTGATCTGGTGCTTTCTTTTTTCGATCTAGATAAGGAAGCTTTTTCTCACCTGACTTATTCTTGTCTTTTACCTTTTGTGGGGGATCAGGTTCTTTTGTTGCTTTCTTTTGTTTTTGTTTATCGCTTTTCTTCTTTTCTACTAAAACAACTTCATCTTCATTGCTTATCTCTTTTTCTTCTCTTGGATCAACCGTCTCTGTGTCAGAGTCATCACGGTCATCATGTGCATCATTTTTGTCCTCCTTGGTTTCATCTTGTGTTTCTAGAGTAGTTTCATCTTCAGGATCCACCAATGTATCATATTCTTGGCTTGCTTCGAGCAAGGCTTTTTCCTTTCGCTCTTTTTAGCTTCATATTCTGGTGGTCCTAATGGTCCTATAACAACTACACCTCTTCTTGTGACAACATTAGTAGAAACAGGAATATCTTTATCATCTCGAAGAAAAATTTGATAACCAGATGCTATTTGTTCACACTGGGTTTCAATCATACTAAGATACTTGTGAAATAATTTTATTTCTTGGCCAATCTCTTCATAATTTTCCATGAGGTCCGCCAAAATATTTTTGTGTTTTTGAAAGTGCTTATGCAGGTTTTTATGAGATTTTGCTTGTTGATATTTTAATTCTTGAAAAACTTTCCTAGTTTCATCTTCTTCGGTTAAAACTTGTAACAATTCTACTTTGTTTCCCTTAGAAAGTTCAGAAGGTATACCTTTTTCTTTCATCGTTTTGCGTACTTTAGGCATAAGATTAGGAGTTATACGAAGTATCCCTTTTTCCAGCTTAGTGCCGAAATCAGGATTATATAAAGAATCATTCTTAGCTCTAGTAGACATCAATTCCAAACATGCTTTAACAGTTAAAGTATTTATCGATCCTCCTGCGGATAAGTCAAGCAACTCTCTACATTTAGTATTAAGACCATGTTAAAATAAATGGCAAATAGTTGATTTAGAATAGCCATGATTAGGAATACTATTGATCATTCCAAAGAATCTATCCCAGGCTTGTGGGTAGTTTTCTCCCATGTTCTTACTAAAGTTGCCTATATTCTTTCTAATTTCAGTTACCTTTTTAAAAGGATTAAACCTGTTTATGAATTTAACAATATAGTTTTCCCAACATTTAATGTAATGACGAGGGAGAGAATATAACCAGTCTAGAGCTTTAACTTTTAGAGACCAACAAAATAATTTTAGACGAGAGAAGTCTCTTGGCAAACCTTTTGGTCCAAGCAATGTTATCACATCGTCGAACTCTCTAATGTGTCTTCCTGAGTCTTCATCTTCCCTTCCACTGAAAGCTTTTTCCTGCAAATTTTTAATAATTCCACCATTAAATTGATGTTCTCTAACTCCAGGATTAGGGAATTCTATTGGTTGTTTAAGAAATTCATAACTTGGAGCACTGTATTCTCTAAGAGTTTTCTCAGGTTTCATAGGAGTTGTCCTATAAATAGACATGATTTCCATAATATCACTCAGGTTTTCAACTTCAACTTTATTTGATGTTAAAAGTTTTTCAATAATTTCTTCGCGCCTCTGAACAGGCACGCGCTCAATATAATCTGGTAGATAGGTCCTACTAGAGCATGTAGACCCTTTATCTCCTAGGGAGAACATTTTGTAGTAGCAACACCTGAAATGTCAAAAGACAAACACTTAGCGCTTAGCTCCTCGGCAACATCGCCAAAAAATAGCTTGATGTTTGCAAGTGCACAGATTGTTTGTAGCTAGTTTCGGAGTATAGATATCGATCCCATAGGGAGCCCAACAGTTAGTGTTTATGGTGAAGTCTCCGTCACACCCAAAGTTGTCACAGGTCTTCAAGTGAATTGACTGCAAGTGTTGAAATGAGAATGGGGTTTTGATTAAACGGAGTGTAAAAACTAAAATGTAAACTTCGGAAATATAAAGCATGAAAGTAAAGAACGACTTGGTTGTTTGTTTTTTTCTGAAGATGGCAAAAGAAAGCGCGGGGAGATTCAGTTCATGGTGATAGTGACTATGCCAGGTGGACGAATGATAAATGTAACAATTATAATCTTATAAGTATATGTGTAGGCGAGCAACCCATAATTAGCTGGAACTCCTCTTGCTAGATTTCATCCCAACTTCAATAATCCTACTAGTCTGTTACCAAAATCATGGTCAGACACTAGACGATTAAGACCCTTCAGGTCGCTTACCGATTAAGCTCCTTGGATCGGACTAATGCAATAAGCAAAGTGGTTCCTCGTTATCCTCGAGTCTACTAGTTTTCAATTGATATCCCTGTGTCACTCGGGGGTCGCTAATCTGCTAACGAACAAGACCCTATCTATGTAGAACAAAGCATCATGTTGTCTGGGCCCTTAATTGGACAACAAGCATTAGGCATCCCATAGATAATAAAGTACACATAATATAGTAATTAGGATCAATCATATACTAATGGAAAATATATAGAGGCACATCACATCTCACTGATCCCCTACATCTCCCATGCCTAAGGAAGTTACTAACACAGGAGAGAAGAAAGCATCATCAATATAATTAAATAAAGGGAGTTCTTCTTGATATTACTATGGAGATCCACAATAAGAATAGAAAAGCAATCCAACACAATTCAAGATGGGAAGAAACAATCTCAAACCCTAGTCTTGCAAGGTGAAGATCTCTCTCTCTCAAGTACAAGTAATAGCTATGGGGGTGTATTGGCTAGGAGGTCGAAGATCATGGAGCGAGATGAAGAACGTCTTCCCCTTCTTCTCCGGATCTCTTATTTCTCCCTTCTGGTTTGGATGGAGGCTATTGTGTTGTGTTTTCATGTATTGTACCTTCATGTAACTTGTTCCTTTTGACAAGACAGAGGCGGCGGCAGCTATACGGCGGGAGTTATTGCTCCTGCCATATAGTTGCTCGTTAAAGCCTCTGTAGGCTTCCCTTGATTGCTTCCAAAGAGAGACTTGCTTGTTTTTGCCTGAATATTGTGTTTCTTCTCTAGTTAAAACCTTCTATTGACGTTCATAACCTGAAACACACATTAAAAACCAAGTTTTCTTTGCTACCAAAGTATTAGTGTTAGGTAAAGCTAGAAAACGATCAAATCTGGGAGAAAACCATCAATAAAAACCATAAAAAATGTGTCGAATCTCACAGCTATCAGGGAATACTCTCCTAATCCTAACCTTTTATAGAGGGAATATGGCATTACACTAACTCCTACACCTAAATCACACATGGCATTGTGAATATCTATTTTGCCAATTGAGCATGAAATAGTTGGTATTCTGGGATCTCCTGATTTAGACAATAGCTTCCCATTAGTAGGATAACTAGTCACCATGGCAACGGTTTCAGTTATTTCTTTCTTTCTACTAAGAATATCACGGAGGAATTTAGAATAGGTAGGAACTTTTATTGCATCCGCAAATGGAATTTCCAGACAAAGATCACCAAGTGACATTTTGAAAGAATCATAGATTACCTGATCAGGTGCTTTCTTTTTTTGATCTAGATAAGGAGCCTTTTGCTCACATTTCTTATTCTTGTATTTTACCTTTTGTGGGGGATCAGGCTCTTTTGTTGCTTGCTTTTATTGTTTCTTATCGCTCTTCTTCTTTTCTACTACAACAACTTCATCTTCATTGCTTATCTCTTTTTCTTCTCTTGGATTAATTGTCTCTGCATCAGAGTCATAATGGTCATCTTGTGCATCATTTTGCTCCTCCATGGTTTGATCTTGTGTTTGTTGAGCAGTTTCATCTTGAGGATACAATAGTGTATCATATTCTTGGCTTGCTTTGAGAAAAGCTTTTTCCTTTCGATCTTTTTCAGCTTCATATTCTGGTGATCCTAATGGTCCTGTAACAACTGCACCTCCCCTTCTAACAACATTAGTAGAAACAGGAATATCTATATCATCTTGAAGAAAAATTTGATAACCAGATGCTATTTGTTCACATTGGGTTTCAATCATACTAAGGGTACTTGTGAAATAATTTTATTTCTTGGCCAATCTCATCATAATTTTCCATGAGTTCCACCAAAATCTTCTTATATCATTGAAATTGCTTATGCAGGTTATTATGAGATTTTGCTTATTAATGTTTTAATTCTTGAAAAACTTTTCTAGTTTCATCTTCTTGAGTAAAAACTTGTAACAAGTCTACTTTGTTTTCCTTAACAAATTCAGAAGGTATACTGATGAGTTCATATTTGCATCATGTTTTACATTACTATTTTGCATTGTAGATGTAGGAACTTGGTATTTTATGGCGTTCGCACGCACATTTTATGTCTGTTTTCACCAGGATCAGGACAGATGATGGATCCAATGGATACAATTATTGGAGCAGTTGTACTATGGAGAAAAGGAGTCAAAAACAACATAAATCGCTTATTTTGGAAATATTAATAATACCAGAAGAAAACCAGAAGCGAACAAGGGAGGCAGAGAGTCCAACGACCAACTATACGGGCGGAGCAATTTTCTGGCCGTATAGCTCCGACCGTATAGTTGGCGCCACCACCGCCTCGTCAAATAGTTTCACCCCCGTGCAATTGGTTCAGAGATACGACATACATAACACCCATAAATCATAGAATTCACACCTCCGGAAGGCATCTAGAGGGGGAACTCATCCACAAGGGATCCATCTTCGCCCTGCGCAGATCCGGGAGGCTAAGGCATCGATCTTCATCATCCACCATCTCCATCCATCCCATCTACATCTTGTCTAGATCTTGTTGTAATTCCTATGCTCGTTGTGGATTTATACAAGTAATACTCATCTATGATTGTTTCCATTACCATTTCTATGATGCTGATTGCCTCCATGTCTGAGTAGATCTCTAGTTCTTGGGAGATGGAGCAACCCTAGCATATGACTTAGATGAGATGGAGATTATTATGTTATATAGCATTATGTGTACGTGTTAATTGTCTTCATCTTGATGTTGGGAGTTGTGCACCTCCTTAACATTTGCCTCTTGTGGGGACTCGATAAAGGTGATTACTTGTTGGTAGACGGAGGGATGATAGCACTTACTGTGACTATAAAGCTTTTATCATTCTTTACGTGCTAACTTGGGGAATTAAGGAGAACTCACAAAGCCATGTACATGCCATGGGAGAAATCCCTTAATAGTGCAGTAATTCGATTGATGTCGATTTTTGTCTACTATGGTTATGAGGACAACGTGTGCAGCGGTTGTTGGCTATTCGTCCATATATGGAGCTCCTCCCACATACATAGACATTATGAGAATATTCGTTATAATACTCTCGATTACTTAGTCTAAATTGCTAGCGGTGTATCCACTATTCCCTGAGAAAGCCTTCTCCCTATTGTAGTTCCAAAGTTCTATTACACACATGATTCTTACTTTCTGCATTAAGTTTTGCTTTACTTTAAAATACCTTGTTCAACCAAAAAACCCAAAACAACTTTACTTTACTTGCATCTTAAAGTTATTTCTTAAGTACTTCGTTCAGTTATAATTAAAAGAATTTTAGTCTTTCACCTACTGCTCCCTGTGGGATCAATATCTTTATTTCGAAACTACCTACAAACGATCTATGCACTTGCAGTCATCAAGCTATTTTCTAGCGCCATTGTCGGGGAGCTTAGCGCTCTAAGTCACTTTACTTTTAGTTATTTACTTTCGTTGTACTAATTTTTACTTGAGTTGCAGAACCACAATAATGGACAACACTCAGCATTTAAACCAGCTTGAGGCAGTAAGGAAAATGGGTTCGCCCATGGACGCTTTTATAACTATCAACAAAAGCATAAATCTGGATGGAGTCGAGATCCATCCTTTATTATTTGAATTATTACATTCTATGAAATTTACAGGAACCAATGAAGAGAGTCCATATGGACACTTACAATTCTTTGAAGATATTCTTAGTTCCTTTATTTTCGATGACTGTAATCTTGATATAGTTAAAATCCAGTTGTTTAGACAAACTCTCTTCAATAATGTTTGCGATTGGTACATATCTTTTTGTGCAGAAGCACCAAGGTCTTTGGAGGAATTGACAACCAAGTTCCTATCAAAATATTATTCTGAAAGCAAAGCTCACATGATGAGAGGTATTATTTTCAGTTTCAAAAATAATCCTAGTGAGGGCTTATATGAAGGTTATCTAAGGTACAAAAGTTACATAGACAATTTCCCCCATCATCATTTACCTGATTGGTTAATCACCCATACCTTTTATGGTGGGCTAAATATTGAAAATAGGATGAATCTAGATACTGCTTCTAATGGCAGTTTTCTATCTTATACCTATAATGTTGCTTGGAATCTAATAATAAAAATGAGAGAAGAAACGAAAATCTTAAAGATAAGGAAAACATTACAAATAGTTTTTCTGAATATTCTTGCATTAATGATTTCCTTGTAGATGAGAGGATAGATACAATGATTAAAACCCTAGGTATTGATTCTTACTCAGTAAAGAGAATTATTGATAATTATGAGTGCATTTGCAGGTACCTACAGAATGGGAACCCCATAAACCTCTCAAAGAAAGAAGCATGCAAGAGCGCTAATGGAAGAGTTCTCCTCGATACCTATACAGGGGATCTTTCAAAAAACACAAAGGGAGGAAGAACAAATAAAGAAGAGACCGAAGAAACCGGAAAGGAATTTTCAAGCCACAAATTTAAATAATGTTATAATAAAGGATCTTATGGAAGCACGAATAGTGGAAGATGAAGTGGCTATGTTAGACCGTGAAACCTCAGAATTCATCAAAGATAAGGTCCGAGGTAACGAAACTTCAAAACCAATGACCCCTATATATTGTGGAGAAACTTTCTTATATGGAATTTGTGAACCAATTTCCACCATAAATATTATGCCTTCATTACTTTATGAAGAACTTCACTACAACTTAAATAATCTTGATGTTGAACCAGTAGACACTATTATTAAATTGTCTAATAGAACCAATTTAAAATCGGAAGGGGTAATCAGAAATATCTATGTATTTATTGGCTCACTAATGTACCCCCTTGATTTTCATATTGTTGATATGTCTCAAGATTCTTTTTGTCCTATTCTTTTAGGCAGACCTTTTATTTCTATCACCAAATCTCGAGTAGATAATCAGAAGGAAACCATTTCACTAAAGTTCGGAGAAGAGGAAATGACATTCCACTTCGCCAAACTAAAGAAAAGGCCATATGAAGTGGAGGATATCAAGGAAGAAAAGACGATTGCCGAGCTAGCGGCAATTCATTTTAGTGCTCCACAAGATGAAAGAAAGGAGCTTGATTAATTGGGAAGAAGCACCAGAAGATGAGAAGAAAGAAGATATGGATGACTACCTTGATTCAATTCCGGAAGCACAAAATCCACATGACTATGAAGAATTGGTAAGAACATGAGATGAAGAACCTCCACCAATAGAATTGAAAAAACTTCTAGACAATATGAGGTATGAGTTTTAGATAATGAAAATAAATGTCATGTTATTATTAGCAAGAATCGATTGAAAAATGAAACAAATAAACTTATCTCAGTTTTGGTTAAGCATCATGAAGCCTTTGGATATACATTGAGTGATATTAAAGGAATAGATCCATCTATCGTAACACATAAGATTACCATGCTCGATGATGCTGAACTCGTAGTAGATATACAAAGAAGGCTTAATCCTAAAATGAAGGAACTAGTAAGAAAAGAAGTTATATGCTTACTAGATGCTGGCATAATATATCCTATTTCTGATAGTAAGTGGGTTAGCCCAGCTCATTGTATACCAAGACAAAGGTGGTCTTGATGCTGCTATCAATGAGGACGGTGAGCTAGTTCCTGTAAGGCAAATTGTAGGATATTGTATGTGCATTGATTTTAGGAAGCTAAACTGCGAGACACAGAAAAATCATAAACCTATACCATTCATGGATAAAATTTTAGAAAGACTTAGTAATAATTCTTACTTTTGTTTTCTTGACGGTTATTCTGGATATTCTCAAATTGCCATACAACCGGAAGATCAAGAGAAAACAAATTTCACTTGTCCTTATGGATCATATGCTTATAGATTAATTCCATTTGGCTTATGTAATGCCGCAGCAACTTTTCAGGAATGTGTTCTAAAGATTTTTGATGATTTTGTTGAGAAGACTATGGAAGTTCTAACAAATGATTTTGTTGTTTGTGGAACGACTTTTGATAATTGCCTCTACAATCTGACCAAAGTTTTGCAGAGATGCAGGCAATCAAACTTGGTTTTGAATTGGGAACAATGTCGTTTCATGGAAAGATAAGGTAAAGTTTTCAGGCACAAAGTTTCGGAGAAGGGAATATAAATAAACAAAACTAATATAAATGCTATAGAGAATCTTCCAATACCTCGGGATATTAAAAACTTGAAAATGTTTCTGGGACATGCAGGTTTTTATAAGCGGTTTATAAAAGATTTTGCTAAACTAGTTATGCCCCTCACCAATCTTCTTGATAAAGAAACTCCATTCTATTTAGATCATGACTGCATTGCAGCTTTTGAGAACCTTAAGGATAAATTAGTTTCAGCACCTATCATGCAATCTCCAAAATGGGATGAACCTTTCGAAATCATGTGTGATGCTAGTGACTATGCTTTAGGGGCTATGTTGGGACAGAGAGATGGAAAGAATTTAAATGTTATTTATTACGCTAGTAGAACTCTTAATAAGATTCAAAAACATTATGCTACTATAGAAAAAGAGTTTCTAGCCATCATTTTTGCTTGCAACAAATTCAGATCTTACATAATTAATTCTAAGGTAATAATTCATACGGATCACCAAGCTTTGCGTCACCTCCTTGTGAAAAAGGATGCTAAGCCCAGATTGATTAGGTCGGTTTTATTACTACAAGAATACAATTTGCAAACAGTAGATAGGATAGGTAAGGATAATCCGGTAGTAGATCATCTCTCTAGGATGGAGGGAATAATTAATGACCCCGTACCTATTAATGAATCATTTCCAGGAGAATATTTAGCAAAGGTAGAAATTGTTGATCCATGGTATGCAGATTATGCTAACTATCTTGCAACAAAATTTATACCTCCTGGTATGTCAAGAAATCAAAGATTGAAATTCTTTAATGACCTTAAATACTACTTTTGGGATGATCTTTATCTATATCGTCATGGACTTGACGAAATGATTCGGAAGTGTGTTCCTAACCATGAAATGAATGCAATATTGAAGGCTTGTCATGACAGTCCATATGGAGGGCATCATGCAGGCAAGAGAACTACTGCCAAGGTACTTCAATCCAGATTCTATTGGCCTACCCTGCTCAAGGATGCACACAGGTATGTGGAATACTGCGATTCTTGCCAAAGAAGAGGTAATATAGGTAAGAGACAAGAAATGGCAATGAATTATAGTCTCATAATTGAACCCTTTGATGTATGGGGAATGTATTACATGGGACCATTTATAGAGTCTAATGGTTATAGTCATATTCTTGTTGTTGTTGACTATGTTACTAAATGGTTTGAAGCTATCCCAAAAAATCATGTGGATGCAGCTGCCTCAGTGAAGATGATCAAGGATGTCATATTCCCAGGTTTGGAGTTCCTAGATTTTTAATTACTGACGGTGGTTCTCATTTTATGAAAGGGACTTTCAGGAAAATCCTTAGTAAGTATGGAGTAACCCACCGCGTTGCATCACCATATCATCCCCAAACAAGTGGTCAAGTGGAACTCTCTAATAGAGAACTGAAGACCATACTCGAAAAGACGGTGGACAAATCAAGAAAGGATTGGACATACAAGTTAAATGTCACTCTATGGGTATACCGTACTGTTTTTAAAAATCCAATGGGTATGACACCTTACAAGATGGTGTATGGTAAGGCATGCCATTTACCTTGAGAATTGGAACACCAAGCTTTTTGGGTAATCAAAAATCTAAATTACGATCTCAAAGCAGCAGGGGAGAAGCGTTTACTAGATATTCATTCTTTAGACGAGTTTAGTAGTGAAGATTATGAGAATGCTAGGTTGTTTAAGGAAAAACTTAAAAGATGGCATGATAGGAAAATAGAGAATAAGACTTTTAAAAGTGGAGACAAAGTGTTGCTCTATAATTCTTGTCTTAAGTTGTTTTTAGGAAAACTCAGATCGAAGTCGGAAGGTCCATATGTAGTTGAAGAAGCCTATTTGTCAGGAGCAGTGAAGCTCCAAGGAAAAACACCCTCTCTTGCATGGGTGGAAAAGGGACAACGCTTGAAGCATTATCGGGTAAAAGAAGATATAAGTGCGATAACCATAGAGCTGAGCACCCCTGAAGAAGTGATAAAGCAAAGATATACGAAGAACGGCAATTATAAGAAGAATGCACTCAAGACGAAATGAGTGGTACCAGGGTCAAGCTATTGACTATAAAAGAGCACTTCATGGGAGGCAACCCATGTGAAATAAAGGTTTCAGTAAGTTTTTAAATTTTCAGTTAAAATCTAGTTTGAGTATTATGTTAAAAGAGAAACAATTCATGCTGTGACAAAGAGGAAGGAAGAATTGATAATACCAAATGGTCGAAAATGTAAGCTGACATTTCTCTGTTAAAACTCAATATTTCGTTAAGTTTCAGGTTAATAAAGAATTCATGGAGAAGCAGAAATTTTTTGGTGGACACAGAAGGTTTAACGACCAACTATACGGTGGGAATAAAAATTCTAGCCGTAGAGTTCCGGCCGTATAGTTATTGCAACATCAACACTTCCATCCAAAAAAGGTACTGAGAGTTTAACGACCAACTATATGGCCAGAATGAAAAATTCCGCACATATAGTTGCGATCATATAGTTGTCAACACCTTTGACAAAATAATATCTGGAGTACTGAGAGTTTAACGACCAACTATACGGCCGGAATTAAAAATTCTACCCGTATAGTCGCGGTCGTATAGTTGTCGACCCTTCTCCAAAATTTCTTATGCAGGATACAGAGAGTTTAGCGACCAACTATATGCCAGGAATTAAAAATTCCGCTTGTATAGTTCTGGACGTATAGTTAAGTTCCACCATAGATCTAATATATATTCGGTTCATAACTATACTGGGGGAGCTATACGGGTTGCGCCCGTATAGTTGCTCGTTACGCAAGGCGGCTAGGGTTTTCGTAGAGCCACAACCTCCTTTTTCATTAAGTTTTCATAGAGCCACAGCCTCTAGCCTCGAAAGATCTTCGTCATCCCTATACAAGCCCCCTTAACAACATCCGTGGAGGGAAGCCATGCAACCCTTCCACATCAACAAGATCTGGAAGAAGAAAGAAGAGAAGCCCATGAAGAGGATTGAAGAAGCAGAACCAAAAGGATCATTGTCATCATCCGGCTCGGAGATCAAGCCTCTCCCAAATTGGGAGGACATGTTCCCGCAAAGGATGGAGATGATGATACAATCTGAGCGAGAGAGGAACACGGATGAGTACCTCCCTAACCCTTATCGTTACAACATAGGATCCTATTATAAACCTCCTCTTGGTCCATCACCTCTTAAACCTAAGAAGCTGCGGCAAGATGAGATTCATGAGTTGGAAAAGGCTTCCAAGGCATGTGTTGAAACAATTTGAGAAGGAATTGATTCCTACTGGATGATGAGCAAAGACCTTGAGAAGAAGGTCGATGACATTGATGGTAGAGTTGGTTTCTTAATCAAAAATGTGTTTGAGTTAACAAATGAGAAGAAATTCCTCAAGAGGAAAATGTTGAAGCTCCAATACGACATGGCCGAGCGCAGAATTCGCTTTGAAGCATAGTTAAAGAGGGCAACATGAAAGAAGAAGGCGACGCTCTTTCTACCCAGGAGGAGGAACAGGTACCAACAAGGAGTTAATTGATCCTGCCTGGCTTGATTCCAAGCTTGGGGAGATCTTTAAAGACCTTGTAATCTTTCTTACAAGATTTATATTATCATTTTTGCATTAGTTCAAACTACAAATAAAGTTTGCATCATTAGGATTCCCTTCAGGAATAGTTGATCCCTTTTATGAAATTCCGAGATTATTATTATATATGAAGCAATTTTGAGTTTGTGTTTGTTTTATTGATATATGAATGGCTTGAGTATAATTTTACTTGCACGTGATGATAGCAATATGAGTCTTCCACATCATTGGTATTAATGGAACACCAAAAGATAATTTGGTCGATATGCTATAAGTCTACGGTTTGATTTACAAAGAAAAATTATCTATACAATTAAATTGAAAAAGAAACCTTGAACAAAGGAAAATGAAAGTGTTACCAAAATAGAGTGAGACCAAGTGGAATAATACGTCATAAACGTACCTATAATTTTTGATGCTCCATGCTTGTTTTGTATCAACTTTCTTATGTTTTGTTTGCACTTTGAGGTATTTTTATACATTTTCTAGAACTAACCTATTAACAAGATGACGCAGTGCCAGTTGCCTATTTTCTACTGTTTTCGGTTTAAGTAAAGCTAGTAAGAAAATATTCTCAGAATTGGACGGGAAAAAAGCCAAAATCAATATTTTACCAGAAGGAACACGGAGTCCGAAGGGCAGACGAAGTGGGGCCACGAGGCAGCCATACCATAGGGTGGAGCGCCCCCTAGGCGTGCCAGGCCCTGGTGTGGGCCCCTCGGGTGGCCACCGACCTCGCCTCTTCGCCTATAAAAGTACCCTGATGCAGAAACCCTAAACACCC
This sequence comes from Avena eriantha, assembly GCA_910589775.1. Lineage (NCBI taxonomy): Eukaryota > Viridiplantae > Streptophyta > Magnoliopsida > Poales > Poaceae > Avena > Avena eriantha. The sequence continues at coordinate 231,468,363 of OU342742.1, read as the reverse complement.
GATCAAAAATCAACGAAAGGTTTTGTAGCCACTGCCATCTTCATCCCTAGATCGGGGGGATCCGAAGCTCTTCCCAACACCCTCCAGAGGGGAGAGATCATCCTGGAGGCCTTCTTCATCACCATGCCAGCCTCCGGAGTGATGCGTGAGTAGTTCACCCTTCGACTATGGGTCCATACAGTAGCTAGATGGTTGGTTCTCCTCCTTTGTGCTATCATGTTTAGATCTTGTGAGCTCCGTTCATGTTCAATATCATCTATTTGTAATCCTATATGTTGTGTTTCCGGGGGTCCGATGGATCTTGAGATACTATGTCAGATTGATTATTTATTCTATCATGTCTATGTTATTTGTGATCTTGCATGCTCTCCGTTTCTAGTAGCTATCTTGGCCAAGTAGATGCTTGCAACTACAAGAAGGAGTATTTATGCTCGATAGTAGGTTCATGCCTCTAGTAATCTGGGGAAGTGAAACAAATCTCTAAGGTTGTAGATGTGTTGTTGCTACTAGGGAGAAAACAACAATCCTTTGTCCATGGGGCAATTGTATTGTTTACTTTACACACTTTGCTTAATGCAATTATCTATTGCTTGCAACTTAATACTAGAAGGGGTTCGGATGATAACCTGAAGGTGGATTATTAGTCATAAATGCAGTTGGATTACGGTCTATGTGTTATGTTTTAATGCACAGTCAAATCTCGTAGGAGTTAACATGTCTAGTATATGCACTGTTATGCTTTCTCAATCTGTTAATTGCTCCGCTGTAATTTGTTCACCCAATATGCTATTTATCTCAAGGAGAAACACCTCTAGTGAACTATGGACCCTAGTCCATCCCTTTACCATTAATATACCATCTATTGTTTACCGTTTACTGTTTACTTTCTACACGCAATTACTATCTTCCACACTATACGTTTAATCCTTTGTTTTCAGCAAAACCAGTGAGATTGACAACCTCACTGTAAGTTGGGGCAAAGTTCTGTGGTTGTGTTGTGCATGATTCCAAGTTGCTAGCAACACCTTGGAGTTGTTTCCTTACTCCTACTGGTTCTATAACCTTGGTTTCATAACTGAGGGAAACTTGTTGTTGTGCTCATCATACCTTCCTCTTGGGGTTCCCAACGAGCTCTACATATGTTGATCCATCAAGCACTTTTCTGGCGCTGTTGCCGGGGAGTTAAGGATAGCTTCAATCTCTTCCTCCTCGTCAATCACTTTTCAGGGAGAAAGAAGATTCTTGCAAGGGGAGTCTCTCACAACCAATCTCTTTACTTTGTTTTTGTTTTGCTTAGTTTATTTTTGCTTTGTTTGCTTGTTTCTTTTCATTAAAAACACAAAAAAATAGTTGTACTGTTTTGCTTCTTTTCATCAAAAACATAAAAAATTAGTTCTTTAAAAAAAATCTACTTCAAGTTGCTTTTATATCTAGCATTGCTCCAATCACTATGTCACCTAAGGAAATGATTTTTACTTTCAAACAAGGAATTGAAGAGAGATTCAAAGAAGCTTGGTCTAGAATTTCTGATTTACATGAAAAATTGAACCTAAAATGACTCTAGGCTTGTTTCTTAGTAGTTTCAACTTTGATCTTGCTCTTTGTTATAGATATGCTTTGGATGTTGTAGTAGGAGGAGATTTCCTCTAGTGCAATGAGGGTGAAGCTTTTAATTCCATAAAAAAGTTGGTTGCGACATATAACTTTCCTAGCAAATATGATTCCTCCTTTACAAACATTATTGCTAGATTAAACACTCTTGAGACCAACACAAGTAGTTTAAAAGAATGCCATAACATGCTTAGGGAGCATCATGAATATGTTCCAATAAATTCAGAATCTTCAAAATGGCTTCCTACTATAAAATTTGTTATAAATAATGAAACATTTTATGCTCATTGTGATATCATATCTGAATTATGTCTTATGCCTAAAGATATCTATGAATCTTTGAATCTTTGGGGACTTTCTGAAGGAGGAGAAGAAATATCTCTTACCAATAATCCACAAAATTACCCATTGGAATAGCTGAAGGAGTGTTTACAAAGATCCTAGGGAAAGTGGTGTCTACTGATTATCTTGTTATTGAATGTGTAGGAAAAGGACAAATTACACTTGGAAGATCCCTACTGAAACTCCTTGGAACAATAATAGATATGGGAAAAGGCATCATGCATTTTGCTTCTCCACCAAACAATCATGCGTTCCCTAAAGATAAGAATAAAGGTAAGAAAGGTAGGGGCAAGAAATTTGATATTAATGCTTCTTCATTCGAAAATACTTGAATCTTGCTTCCTATGCCTAGCTGAAAGGCGTTAAAGAAAAGCACTATTGGGAGATAACCCAAATTATTTTTACTTTCAGTAAGTTTTTTTCTTTTGTTGAGTCTTGGAATTTATTTCCTAAGTAATAACCTCTCCTTATCCTTTTTCTGTGGTTTTTGTGCCAAGAATAACTTCTAATGAGAGAGAAGTAAGACTTGGGAAAGTTGCTGTCCCGAAACAGATTTTTGTGCTTCACTCTAAAAAATCATGAAAAATCCCTGTACATCGGACTGAGCTGTAATTTTCTGGGCTTATGCCCCAGGTTATTATCTAACTTTCATTAGTTTAGCACTTTTATATAACATAAGGTGTTTGAAAAAAAATCGGTTTTACCTGCTGGTCTGTTTTGACAGATTTCTACCATTATTTGCATTTGCCTCTTAATCTCTTTCTCTTTGAGTTCTCTTTGATCACTTGAGCTTTTAGAAGGAATTGATACAGTAGCTTGTGTTTTAATGGAAGTTTTACATGTGTTGAAACTAAACCCAAATACTTATTATCTTGAATACACTAATGTTGCTAATGAAGATTGTGTGAAGTTTTGTATGAAGGAAATTTTCTAGTGTAGGAAAAAATAATGTGATGAGATGAAGTATGGACAAAATCTCAAGCTTTGGGATGCCACCCGTGTCACCCCAAGAAATATTCAAGAAGTACAAGCATCAAAGCTTGGGGATGCCCAAGGCATCCCCTTCTTCATTAATAAAAATCTCAGGTTTTCTTCCAAAACACTTCATTTTTATTGTTTCATGCACAATTGTGTTGTTCTTGGAGCGTCTTTGTTTTTATTTTTTGTTTTATTTTGTTTGGTTTGCTTAAATAAATTGGTTGGACCCCCGCATTCATATGTTGTTTCAAATAAGTTGATTGGTGTTGGAAAAGAGTAGGAAGCTTCATGCTTATAAGTGGTACAAAAGGAGCTTGTTTTGACTGTGGCCTAGACTTTATCATGTCATGTTTGATGTTGCTTTGACTTTATGCTTAGTGATTATTGCTGTAGCATGACTTGTTCCAAACAATTGAGATTGCTTAATGTGTCTTGAAAGAATCATGCATTGTTTTAGCATACAAAAGCATAATATTGTGGTATTCTCTTTTGATGCTTTATTTGGTTTGACTTGGCACATGCTTACACCATGTTAAGACTATGAACCAGTCACCTTAGCCTCTATGATCATTTAGTTTTTGACTTGTAATATCACTTTATGCTTTAATTAATAATGCTTTGTCGCTTTGCATGATTATGTCCATTATTGCTCTCTTAGTTGGTCGCTCCCAGTCTTTTGCTAGCCTCCACCTGTACCAAGTATGAGTTCCACTCATGCATCCAACCTCCAAGAAAACCAAGTTATTCCAAAGAGTCCACTATAAATTCCTATGCATGGTGTGCTACACCATTCCAAGTATATTCATTTTTTTATCTATCTTCCAATTTAAACTTGTTATGTGAAAATTAGTGATTAAAGCTCTCACAAACTTGATGGCACACTTTATTTTCTTGCACTTAATAAACTTGAACCATTGTGTCCATCTATGTTGCTTATATGCTTGCACTTTATAAGTTGTGAATTAGCAGAACCATGCTACCATGGGTAACACTTTCAACATTGCACTTATTATTCAGTTGATATCATGTTCTTTCGTTTATGGATCCTGGCGGTGTGAAATAAAAGGAGAGCTTGTAAGCTCATGGAGTTTGTATGTGTGTTAGAGAAACGCCTGGGGGGCTAGCCTAAGCCATGCCTAATCATGGTGGACACTTGCATCATAACCATAGTGAGCATTTTGTAAAGCATCCTCAATAAAAACCTATGCAAATAGCAAATAAAAAGATCGTTGAGATGCTCATTGTCTATTGCCTTGTAATTTTTATATGGGAAAGCTCCTGTGTCATGGGGAAACAGGTACCCTGTTGGCGGTTCTCCTTGATACACATGTACTTACAATAAAAAGAACTTACTTGTGACTAAAGTTGAGTAGCATGAGGTTCGGTATTTGCAAGCAAGGGGCATGAAATTTTCAACTTATAACTTATCAAGCATATCCTCATATTTGTGTCTCTTTAACATTAATCACCTCAAGATGCTTATGATAGGGGCAATGAGAGATGAAAGCTAATAAGTATCACAATTTTTGGAAGCTCTTTATGAAACTTGGAATCTCTGCTTCCCTTTGTGAAGGGCCTTTCATTTTACTTTTATGTTGAGTCTCCATCTTCTATCTTTATCCACCAATTGAGAGAGCATAGTGGTAATTCTTAGTTTAATGTGCATTGTCCCAAAACTTGTTGATTGATTCATCACTTTGATATTACTTGTTCTTAAATTATTTGTATCTAGTCACCCTTATGAACTTTGAAGGTGTCCTATGCATTTACGTTTTGCTATACCATGATTATCTGTTGTTTGTACCTTTTCATGTTACAACATAGTTGCTATGTCTTATAGTTAGAACTGAAGGGAATATGCCCTGAGTGGCAATAATAAATTTGTTATTATACATATTCCAAGTACATGATAGATTTTTATTTTGCATTCTATAATTGTATTAATTTGTAAACATTAATACATGTGTGTTTAATAAACAAAAGGAAAGTTCCTAGTTATGCCTCTCTTATAAACTAGCTCGTTGATTAACAAGATGATCAAGTTTTCCTGATCCTGGACATTGGATGTTGTTAATAACAAGGTCACAACATTAGTGGAATGATGTGATGAACATTCATCCGAAGTATAGCATTACGATCAAAGTCACTGTGTTTATATTTCTATAACATCTAATGAAGTAGTCCTAGTCCTTAGACCATGAGATCATGTTAATCACTAACACTAGAAGAGTATCTTGATAACATCAAACGTCACACCATAGAAGGGTGATTATAAAGGTGGGTTCAGTACTACGAAATTATTTTGTAGAGGCTCATGGATCAAGAGTGGGATTTGTACATCCCGATGACGGATAGATATTCTCTGGGTCCTCTTGGTGATATCACATTGGTTATCTTGCAAGCAAGTGATGAGATCACTAGAATGTTATATCACAGGAACGAGAAAGGAGTACATGTTGGTAACGAGATCAAACTAGGTATGGAGATACCGATGATCGAATCTCAGACATGTAATATATTGCGAGACAAAGGGATTTAGTTACTTAGCGTTAAAGGTTCTCACAATCACAGAAGTCATCGTAGAATATGTAGGAGTCAGTATGGATCTCCAGGTCTCGCTTCTAATTATTGATCTGAGAGGGGTCTCGATCATGTCTGTATTATTCACGAACCGTAGGGTGACACACTTAAGGGACACCAACACCATTTGGAGCAAATATCTTTCAGACGAATGAATTGCAAAGCGCTGGAATTATTTCAATAGACACCAAAACTATTTCGGGTGAAATTGCTAAAATTAGTTCTGCATGTAATATTGAAATGTTGCAGAGGGTTTTATGTGATTGTTTGTTAATTAAAGTAATTAACAAAATTCTGAATAAAATTAATAAAAAAGTTTTATTAAATGAGAGGGCATTAAATTTGGAAATTTAATGCATTTAAAGTGGAGACTTTAAAAGAGAATGTGAAGGGGAATTTTAATGTGGAGGGGGTTACCACCACATGAATGGGGGAGGTGAGGGGTCACCCCCATAGGGCGCTGGCCATGGGGAGGGGTACCCCCCTCCTCCTATAAAAGGCCACCCTGCTCACCCTTCTTCCTCACACCTCCTCGTGAAGGATCTCTCTCCCCCTCTAGAATTATTCCCCGTGGTCTCGGATTAGCGAGATATATGTTCCCAGTGGCATTTCGTTTGGAAGGATTAGTTGCTTCTGCTGCATCGCTAGAGCGAGGAGGCGGAGGTTGTTCGGTGGCCTGAACGTGTGTGCGAGTGTGGATGCGCTGCTGGCTTGCGGCGCTAGGACTTCCACACCATCTTGAGATCGGCAAGCGAATGACTACATCATCCATGAGTTCCTACTCATTAACAAAACTTTGTTGTATTCGAGGGTAAGTTCTCAATGGATGTATATCCAGCCATTGCTTGTATCTAGTAGATAGATCTTGTCGTATAGTTCTCATCGTAGGAATTTTTTGTTTTCTATGCTGCGAACCCTACAGTGGTATCAGAGCCTGATCTATTCGCAGATGCTTTCCACGGGTAGAACACATAAGAGTATGTGGGCGATGATGACCATGTTATTGCTACTTATATTTACTTTGGATATTGATGGCATAATGGGATGAAGCGGCCCGGACCAACCTTACATGTCATCGCACATGAGACCGGTTCTTGAACTGACATGCAACTAGTTTGGCATAAGTGGCTGGCGGGTGTTTGTCTCTCCTACTATAGTCAATATATGATTTACAACGAGTTGCTAATAATTTGGTTATCATCATTGTGGTTCCATGTTCATAGGTAAGAACGGTTCTATCTTCGAAATCCCTAAGCCACGTAAAACTTGCAATTGATAAATTAGAGGCATCTAGTTTAGATTGTTGCTGGGCTTGTGTCATGATATGGTAATGTTGTAAGTTGATGTATAGGTGTGACTCTTACAACACACTTAACGTGTAAGTTCCATAGACCTTGGCCTTACACACAAAGGAATGATAGAGATCATACCACGATGCATATGATGGTGATCAAATGCATGGATCATATCATCCCACTTTACACATATGATGTCTGCATCTTATATTGCTTGTTTGGCATTTTAGTAGCATTATAAGATGATCCCTCATTGAGATATCAAGATAAAAATGTGTTCTTTCTTAAGTACACACTGTTTATGTTTTGCCGCTTCAAGACATCACGTGATGATCGGGTGTACTTGAATCCACGATCATATTTCGGGTGTAAGACAGTTTTACACACGCGAGTAATAAGGTTCTAACTTGGCGAGCCTAGCATGTACAGACATGGCCTCGGAACACGGACCGAAAGGTTAATCACGAGTCATATAATTGATATGATGCCCATATAGATGCTCGCCTTTGAAGCTACACTGACTCGTGTGATTATCGGACTTGGTGTAGTGAATTTGGTTCATGTAATCACCAAAAAGACACCAGGGATCTTGTTTTTGAGTGGGAGTTTAGTTGAACCCAATCTATCATAAACTTAGTCTAAATAAACTTTACAAATTCTATCGTAGATGGCACCACCTGCTTTTAATTTCAATGTGTTCATGGAGAAAGAGAAACTTGCTACGAATGGTAGAAACTTCACCAACTAGGCCATGAATTTGAGGATTCTCCTCTCTGCTGCACAAAATAAATATGTGCTAGAAGCGTCGCTAGGCCCCCCAACAGCTCCTGATACCGCTGATGAGGAAAATAATGTCTATGTGACTCGTCAGGAGGACCACAGCTTAGTTCATTACGGCATACCGTATGGGCTAGAGCTAGAACTTCGAAAACATTTCTAAAATGGCAATGCATTTGATACCATGGGTGAATTGAAAATGATTTTTGATACCCATGTTGCCGTAGAGAGTTATAATGCTTTAGAAAAGTTCTTTAGCTGCATGATGGAAGAGAACAGCTCCGTAAGTGAGCACGTACTCAAAATGTCTCGGTACGCCGATAACCTTGTGTCCTTGGGAATAACGATTCCCATTGACTTAGGCATACATCATGTTCCCCAATCTCTTCCACCTATCTACAAGAGCTTCGTGATGAACTATAACATGCAAGGCATGAAGAAGACTCTCCCCGAGCTTTTGTCAATGCTTAAGATTGCAGAAGTGGAGATTTGGAAAGAACATCAAGTGTTGATGGTCAATAGGACCACCGGTTTCAAGAAAGACAAGAAGGGTAAACAGAAGGGAAAGAAGGGCGGCAGATCTATTGCTGCGCCTGAAAAGAAATCCTGGGCTGGCCCTAAGTCTGATACCGAGTGCTACTATTGTAAAGGGACTGGCCATTGGAAGTGAAACTGCCCCAAGTATTTGGCAGACAAAAAGGCCGGCAAGGCAAACAAAGGTATATATGATATACATGTTATTGATGTGTACTTGACTAGTACTCGCAGTAGCACCTGGGTATTTGATACTGGATCGGTTGCTAATATATGTAACTCAAATCAGGGGTTGTGGAACAAGCGATCGCTAGCAAGGGGTGATGTCAAGATGCGTGTCGGCAATGGATCAAGAGTGGATGTGATCGCCATCGGAACGCTGCCTGTCCACCTACCATCGGGATTAGTTATAAACTTAAATAATTGTTATTTGGTGCCTGCACTGAGCATGAACATTATATCCGAATCTTGTTTAATGCGATGTGGTTTTTCGTTTAAATCCGAAAACAATGGTTGTTCGATTTATATTAATGATATCTTTTATGGTCATGCACCTGTGATGAATGGTTTATTTCTATTAGATCTCGATGATAGTGTTGAACACATTCATAATGTTGATGCTAAAAGAATTAAACTTAATAACGATATATCTGCATATATGTGGCACTGCCGTTTAGGTCATATTGGTGTTAAACGCATGAAGAAACTCCATTCTGATGGACTCTTAGAATCACTTGATTTTGAATCATTTGATACATGTGAGCCATGCCTTATGGGCAAGATGACTAGAACACCGTTTTCCGGTTCAATGGAACGGGTGACAGATTTATTGGAAATCATACATACTGATGTATGCGGTCTAATGAGTGTGTCGGTGCAAGGTGGATATCGTTGTGTTGTTACTTTCACAGATGATTTGAGTAGAAATGGGTATATCTATTTGATGAAACACAAATCTGAAACCTTTGAAAAGTTCAAGGAATTTCAGAATGAAGTGGAAAATCATCGTAATAGAAAGATCAAATTTCTGTGATCCGACCATGGAGGAGAGTATCTTAGTTACGAGTTTAGCGCACACATGAAAGAGTGTCGAATAGTTTCACAATTTACACCTGCCGAAACACCACAACGTAATGGGTGTGTCGGAACATCGTAATCGTACTCTATTGGATATGGTTTGATCTATGATGTCTTTGACTGACTTGCCACTGTCATTTTGGGGTTATGCACTGGAAACTGCTGCATTCACTTTAAATCGGGCACCGTCTAAATCCGTTGAAACGACACCGTGTGAATTATGGTTTGGAAACTAACCTAAGCTGTCATTTCTTAAAGTTTGGGGTTGCGATGTTTATGTGAAGAAACTTCAACCGGATAAACTCGAACCCAAAGCGGAAAAATGCGTCTTCATAGGACACCTAAAGAAACAATTGGGTATTCCTTCTATCATAGATCCGAGGGCAAGGTTTTCATTGCCAAGAATGGATCCTTTCTAGAGAAAGTGTTTCTCGCGAAAGGTGTGAGTAGTCAAAAGGTAGAACTCGAAGAGGTTATTGAACCTTCTCTTCATGAAATGGCGAGTGGCGTAGCACCAGAAGTTGTTCCGGAGTTGACTTCACCAAATGAAGAAGGAACTAATGATAATGATCATGAAACTCTGAAACAGGACACTGCCGAACCTCGCAGGTCAAGCATGACACGTGCAGCTCTTGAACTATACGGGCATCCTGTTGTGAATTTCATGGTTGATGAAATGGATGACCCTGCGATGTATGAAGAAGCGATGATGAGCCCGTATTCCAACAAATGGCTAGAAGCCATGAAATCCGAGATGGAATCCATGTACGAAAACCAGGTTTGGACCGTGGTGGACTTACCTCACGACCTAAAGGCCGTTGAGAATAAATGGATTTTCAAGAGAAAACCTGATGCTGATGGTAATGTAAACGTCTATAAATCTCGACTCGTCGCAAAAGGGTTTTGAAAAATTCAAGGAGTTGACTACGATGAGACATTCTCTCCCATAGTGATGCTAAAGTTAGTTAGGATTATGTTAGTAATTGCTGCATATTTCGATTATGAAATATGGCAGATGGATGTCCAAACTGTGTTCCTCAATGGTAATATTGAAATAGTGTTGTATATGATACAACCAAAGGGTTTTTTCGATCCTAAGGATGCTAACAAGGTGTGCAAGCTTCAACGATCCATCTATGGACAGAAGCAAGCATCACGGAGTTGGAATCTCCGCTTTGATGAGGTGATCAAAGAGTTTGGAGTTATCCAAACTTATGGAGAGGCTTGTATTTACAAGAAAGTGAGTGGGAGCAATGTGGCATTTCTAATATTATATGTGGATGAAATATTATTGATTGGAAATGATATAGATCTTTTAAACAGTGTTAAAAGTTATCTAAACAGCAAACTTTCTATGAAGGACCTTGGTGAAGCTTCATATATATTAGGCATAAAGATCTATAGAGATAGATCGAGATGCCTAATAGGGCTATCACAGAGTACATACCTTGATAAGATTTTAAAGAAGTTTAAAATGGATGAAAGTAAGAAGGGGTTCTTACCTATGTTACAAGGCAAGACATTGAGTAAGACTCAAAGTCCGGCTACGGCGGAAGAAAGAGAGAAAATGGATAAGATCCCCTATGCTTCAGCCATAGGCTCTATAATGTACGCCATGCTATGTACGAGACCGGATGTGGGATATGCTATTAGTTTGACTAGTAGGTACCAATCTGATCCAGGTTTGGAACACTGGATAGCGGTCAAGAATACCTTAAGTACTTGAGAAGAACTAAGGAAATGTTTCTTGTATACGGAGGTGAAGAAGAGCTGGTCGCTAATTGTTATATCGACGATAGCTTTGACACTGATCCGGATGACTCTAAGTCTCAATCTGGATATGTATTTCTCATGAACGGAGCAGCAGTTAGTTGGAGGAGCTCTAAACAACCCGTGGTAACAAGGTCAACAACGGAGGCGGAATATATTGCTGCTTCAGAAGCAGCACAGGAAGCAGTTTGGATGAAGGAGTTCATTACCGAACTGGGTGTGGTTCTTAGTGCGTTGGATCCAATGATGATCTATTGTGACAACAATGGAGCCACAGACAACACAAAGGAACCAAGGTCTCACAAGAATTCCAAGCATATTAAGCGTCGGTTTCACTCCATCCGTGAACATGTCAAGGATGGAGATATAAAGATTTGTAAAGTACATACGGATCTCAATATAGCAGATCCGTTGACTAAAACTCTCCCTAGAGCAAAACATGATCAACACTAGAATTGCATGGGTGTTAGATTTATCACCATGTAAATAGATTATTGTCTCTAGTGCAAGTGGGAGACTGAAGGGAATATGTCCTGAGAGGCAATAATAAAGTTGTTATTATACATATTCCAAGTATATGATAGATGTTTATTTTGCATGCTATAATTGTATTAATTTGGGAATGTTAATACATGTGTGTTTAATAAACAAAAGGAAAGTTCCTAGTTAGGCATTTCTTATAAACTAGCTCGTTGATTAACAAGATGATCAAGGTTTCCTGATCATGGACGTTGGATGTTGTTAATAACGAGGTCACAACATTAGTGGAATGATGTGATGAACATTCATCTGAAGTATAGCATTACGATCAAAGTAATTGTGTTTATATTGCTATAACATCTAACGAAGTAATCCTAGTCCTTAGACCATGAGATCATGTTAATCACTAACACTAGAAGAGTATTTTGATAACATCAAACGCCACACTGTAAAAGGGTGATTATAAAGGTGGGTTCAGTACTACGAAAGTGTTATGTAGAGGCTCATGGATCAAGAGTGGGATTTGTCCATCCCAATGACGGATAGATATTCTCTAGGCCCTCTCGGTGATATCACATAGGTTAGCTTGCAAGCAAGTGATGACATCACTAGAATGTTATATCACGGGAACGAGAAAAGAGTACATGTCGGTAACAAGATCAAACTAGGTATGGAGATACCGATGATCGAATCTCGGACATGTAATATATCGCGTGAGGGGTCCTCGGATTATTCATCCGAGAAATCCATGTTATGCATACATCCACGTTCCCATGATCAGTGAGCCATGGAACATAACCGACAGGTATCATTACATCATCCGAAACATAACGAATTACAAGACTTACATAAATGCCATTCTGGCTACACCATCCTTAGCAGCGGAATATCATCATACGCAGAGCCCAATCGTGCCTCAACCTACAGGCAGCTGACTAGGAAGACGGCCTAGCTCGCTAGACATCACCTAAATCTTCCGATGTCGAACCTCTGAAAGTCTGGCCAAGTAAAATAGCCAGGGACATAACCGTGAGTACTTTTGAATGTACTCGCAAAACACCAGGATAAATGAAATAAAGAAATGCAGTCTGGCTGTGGCGAGATAGCTTTATCTAGAGTTGTTTTTGAAACATCCTAGACTATCTCTTGTAGCTATGGCATCTCCATATCTTTGTTGAAAAAGAGTTTTGAAAACATGCCTTTGTTTTATAAGTCAAGACATCTCCATATCTTTGTTGAAAAAGAGTTTTTGAAAATAGTTTTGAAGTAAAAACCCTTTTTAAACCTCTTTGACCACCTCAGGTCAAAACAAAGCTTTCGAACTCGGGTTCCCCCAGAACCTTCGTCCACTTCGTACTTGTTTCCCAAACAAGCACAGTTTGGGTACTCCTAGCCAACACCTTTACAACCGTCCTTGACCATGGACACGGCTATTCGAATAGGTTATACTCTGCAGAGTTTGCGCACTTTCCCCACAAGAATCAATACATCCGCCGGGATACAACCACGGCCCACTACCACTGTAGATGGGGGTCCGGATAATCAAACCTAACCTTTCACTTGTCGACCCTAGCAAAGGCATGCTCTTCCTTTTGGGTTTGTTCTCCCCGGCAACGAGTATGTGGCTCCGAGCCATAGTCCTGCCTTCTGTACACGCGCATACCCAAGCCGCATCTTGGCGTATACCTTAAATCTGGTGACTCCACTTCCTTCCGTACTCCAAATCATACCGTCCGCGGGAGACCCAATTGTTGCACCGGCCTCCTGCCAGTTCAAGCTCACTCTTGCCGAAACAAGCAACAGGCTTCAGATCCGAGATCTGGTAGCGCCTGCCCGGAATTCCAGGGATCTCTCCCTATAAACATGGTAGGAGTTGCCTCGGCTAATGCGGACAAACTACGAGTTAAGCCCCAGCACCTGGGGTAATGTGGTTGCGTGGATAAAAATTGTTCTAGTAAAGGCATAGAACATCCCATCACAATCTCATTGTTCATCATCCCATTTCTTTCTTTAAAACCATCCGCTGGGAATGATGCCTCTTCCCAAGGGTTTTACAAAACAGTCTTCGAAACAATTGTAGTGGGGTAAATCCCAAAACAGGTTATTTTCTCAAAACCGGGGTTTTCAAAAAGGTAGGATGCTAACCATCGTACTCTTGATCTAAAGGTATAACATGGTAGGTACATAGGGGTGGTGCCTCGAGGGACACAAAGTCATAACTCGGAGGAGCCAAGTTACTACCGCAGTATTTGTAAAACAAGACATGCAGGTAGATAATGCAATTTATAAAGAGGATACAAACATGTAATAAAAGGAGTAGGACAAGTATCAGAGTTAGGGAAATGGTGGCTTGCCTGTGATCAGCAAAAAGTCCCTGGACTTCTTTAGACAACCAGAATACCCAATAAAATAATAATAAGAAGTCCCTTCCTTCTTGTTGTTAGACACTCACACTATCGTCGTCATCGGGTAAACATGCAAGCAGACAAGTCCACAATCAGAACAAGGCATGCAAACATCAAACCATACAGCAAACAAACATAAGAATTACTACTGAACTTGGGAGGTTTTGGAGATGTTGGGTATTGATAGTGGAATTACTAAATTGCCACTTTAGTGTTTTCTCTTGGAAGATAGTGATCAAGGCTAGATACAAAGCATTGGGATTAGGGTTCTGAGGTCAGTAGGATACCAATGTGCAAAAGTGATATCCTCAGATAGGCCTTGACAAGACAAAACCATCACAAGTGGTTTCACTTGATTATCCATTTCCTAGATTTAGTTATGCTTTTTATAGTGGATTAAACTCTAGTTTGAGGGAATAATTCACCAGAAATTATCTAGAGCTCCAAAAATTATTTCCTTGGATGGTTTGGTATTATTTTATGTACTGAACCACCTAGAGTTGTAATTAAGTCAAAAGAATTAATATAATGCCCTCGGGAAATTCCCAAAGGAAGTTCTGTATAGTTTTTCTCTTTTTCACTAGATTAATTCTTCAGAAGATATTGAGTTGGTTCCAATGGCAGGTGATAGACACTTGGAATACCTTTCTGTGTAAATTGCATTCACTCTTTTTGGAGCTGCCAAACTCTTAGAGTGATTTATTTAGTGACAATACCCATTGCAGAAGTATTTCATTCACTAAATTTCAGACAGAGCTCAATAAATTCTGGGCTGCTGAGGTTTGATAGATGTTGATAAAATGAGGTAGCGGGATGTGGAATCAGGTCATTACCACATTTGGTTTGACCTAGAGAATTTACCCAAGGCAGATTAAGGCCACTTTTGTTATTTTTTCTAAAGACAACATACTATTCACCTTGGTATAGGACCTGTGTTGGATGATAGGTATGTCAAATACCTCTCCGTAGGACTTTGGTTCACCTCAAATGGAGGTGTAAAACTCTCTGAGGAATTTAATTAGTGTCAAGTATACTTGGTAGCATAATAATTACCAGCAACTAATGAAAATTATTTTGAACTTGGGGTTGCCTATGCATGTTTGAGAAAACATCAGATAACAACCAGAAATTTGAATCTTGGCATTTGGACTTGATTTACATTTTTAATTGGATTTATTTCAACTGGTACAAAAGTGGATCTGTAGTTTTAAAATAAAAAGAAAAAGGGGCAACAGGAACTGGGCTGGATCTGGGGTGTACTGGGCCGGCCGGGAGGGAAATCGGCCCACGGCGAGGTGACACGGCGCACGGGAGCCAGCGTTTGGACCTGGCAAGCGGGGCCCGGCGGTCAGCGGGGGAGGGCACCGAAGCGGTATCAGCGGATCCCGGCCGTCCGCTTAAGTGGTGATGGACGGCGCAGCGTCGTCATCCACCTGGGCTCGCCAGCGACGAGGGCTAACCCTAGAAGAGGGTGGCGCGGGGCGGGGAGCTCACCTGAGGGCTCGAGGAGGGTCGGGGAGGCTGCAGGGCAGCGCAGTCGACGATGCTGAGCAGATCGAGGGGCGGCACGATGGCGGAGGTCCACTGGAAGCCGCTCGCACGATGGCGGCCGAGATAAACCTTGTCGGAGCTCAACGCCGATGACGGAGGAGTAGGTCCTGGACCAAAATAAAAGTACGGTCAGGTAGAGGAGGAGGAGGGGAACACATGAGATGACATGCAGAGGGAATGGAGCAGGGTAGAAGGAGCCTTGCTCGATTCGGTGGGGAGGCCGAGAGATCTCCTTCTTCTTCTCCTGGGCAGCACAGGGCAGGGGCGAGGGAGTGGATCTAGTGGAGGGTGAGTGGAGGTGAGAGGGAGCAAATGAGGGGCAGAGGGATGGCAGGGGTGGCCTCTGGCCTATATACCAAGGAGGGAGGGGTAGATGAAGTAAATTACCAATTTGGACATGGTGGAGAGGATTGCTGGCCAGTGATTGGTCTAGGGGACAGTGGAGTGGGGTAGGATTGGTATTTGGTCGTGTTGGATCAGGGAGGGAGGGGTGTGGCAGTTGTGGTGATTAATTAGAGTAGATCCTTGTAAGATTGTGTTGTCTCTCTCTCCTTCTACTAGTCCAAGGGGTAAAATGGGAAATGCCAGGGTGGAGCTATAGTGTTGGTCGACCAGGAGTGTGTCCTGGTGCTGAGGAGGTGTAATAAGCAAGATTTGATGAAATTTGGAATTGGTATGAGGAATGGATTTGCTTAGTTGGCAATATTGATCCAATTGATGGTTATGAAGGAAGTCCAAAAACTTGAACTGGAATAGGGGAGGAAATGGTGCTGGTAGGTAGATGAGGTCAAGGTAGACTCCTAGGATTTATTTGAGATTTTTCAAAGGAGTTTTAGTCCTCTTAAATCCAATTACTCAAAAAGGACAGAAGTGACTTTTAGAAGGTCATTTGATAAGTTCCCATTGGACAAGGTTGGTTTTTGACGTGGGAGGGTCCTAGAGGTGAATACATACTTAGGGGAATTTTCTCAAGATTTATTGAGGCATACAAGTATTTAAAACAATTATTATTCCAATTCAGCCATTTAAGAAAATGGACAAAAAGAAATAATAAAGCTTCTCAAAAATATTTATTTTTGAGGTGGAAAGATAGGGTATGATATATGGAACTCACATGAGCCAAAAATTAGAGAAGTTTTTTGGCAAAAACCAAACTTTCTTTTAAGGAGGGAGTTTTGGAGATTTTGACTATTTGAGGAATTAAATAGTTTTGGGGCCATAATAATTATGGATAATTATTTATAAATCTTGGTGATCAAGATGGAGGGTGTATACAAGGTGTAGCAAGCATTTGCAACCTTGTGGAATGAATTTCCAACTTAAAAAGGATGGAAAACAAGGAATGGATGATCTAGGGTGATGTTATTTTTATACCACAAAAACATGCTTGCATCTTGGAGCTCAGAGCTCACCTTGGTGCAAGGGATAGATGGGTGGGTATACCAGGTAATATAGATGATCATGGAAGGATGAGTTTGAATTAATAGCATTTGAGGTGATCTAGAAGTGATGGCACACTTTGTTGAAATTAAGGCTGCCATGCAAAAAGAGTCATGATGCCTTATAAACCATGTGGGTTTAAGCAGCACAGAGATCCACTTGAAGTAAGTGGAGTAAGTTTTGATATAACTCAAGGAGTAGATCACAACCATGCAGAGAGTTGGTCCATAGGAGGTTGGATGAGGATGTGAGCTTCTACCCAAGTAAGTATGATGACTAGATTTGCAGGAAATGATATTTTCTTGTCTGCAAACCCATCAAGGATGAGTGGGTTGGTGGAGGATCTAACCAAGGACAAGAGTGGGCCTTGGTAGTCCTTAGGATGGTTAACAAGATGGTGCAAGTGCATTTCCAAAAATGCACATGGTTTGAGAAGGGGAGGCATTCAAAGAGGTGATGTTGGAACTGTTTCCAGACTTCGTCAAATTTGGCAGTTTTAAGGATTTTGACTAGAGTATGAGAGGGAATATTTTGGGAGGATTTGCAAGGTATCAGGGCATCAACAAGTGGATGATCTTGAAGTGTGGATGGAGTGGAATGGATCCATGCTTGGTGTTGGTCATTGTTGACTTGGAAACTTCTGGAATGGGTCACTGCAGAAATGATCTGGATAATGGTTTTAGGTGAGCATCTAGCAGTTAGGGATCAGATCTTGCTTGAGGGATGAGGATTTGGAAACAACTGGATCCTGGTGATGAGCTCCTAGAGTAGCTCTTACTACTTCCTAAGAAAACAAGTCAATCAGCAGATCAAGACAACTCATCAGTCAGCAGATCAAGGCAACTCATCTTACAAACAAAATAAACCTACTTCTATGGCCACCAGCAAGCTTAGCTTGAGGTAGGGTTGGGGCATTTTGAAGAGGTTGAGTTCTGAATAAGATGAGAGTCCTTGGTATCTCTACCAAGAGTAGAACTTGAAAAGCTTACAAAAAGGGTTTTGGAGATCCTAGGGGTAAGGGTAGTTGAGGGCTCTGTCTTGAAAACATAAGGAGATTATTATATATCTCTCCATAGTTTTGTTAATAGAAGCTACCAAAAATAGTTTTGGTTGCATAAGCATCTTGGCTCAGGTTTTGAAATGCCAGAACATTTGAGAAAATGTAAAATGAGCCAGGATAGTTTTTGGTAAATAGCCTTTGTCAACTGAGGGTGGGGTAAGGGGTATCATAAGATACACTTTCATAAGCACAAATGAAAACAAACAACAAGCAAGCACTGCACCAAAGCACAAGAAAAAGTTTTTTTTCCCCCTGATTTTTGCATTCTGGACAAAAAATCAGGGTTGCTGAAATTGGGATGTTACATCGCAAGACAAAGGTATTTAGTTACTTAGCGTTAAAGGTTCTCACAATCACAGAAGTCATCGTAGAATATGTAGGAGTCAGTATGGATCTCCAGGTCCTGCTTCTGATTATTGATCTAAGAGGGGTCTTGATCATGTTTTCATTAGTCACGAACTGTAGGGTGACACACTTAAGGGACACCATCACCATTTGGAGCAAATATGTTTCAGACGAAAGAATTGCAAAGCACTGGAATTATTTCAATAGACATCGAAATTGTTTCCGGTGAAACTGTTGAAAGTGGTTCTGCATGTAATATTAAAATGTTGCATAGGGTTTTATGTGAATGTTTGTAATTAAAGTAATTAACAAAATTCTGAATAAAATTAATAAAAAAGTTTTATTAAATGAGAGGGCATTAAATTTGGAAATTTAATGCATTTAAAGTGGAGACTTTAAAAGAGAATGTGAAGGGGCATTTTAATGTGGAGGGGGTTACCACCACATGAATGGGGGAGGTGAGGGGTCACCCCCCATGGGGCGCGGGCCATGGGGAGGGGTACCCCCCCCTCCTATAAAAGGCCACCCGCTCACCCTTCTTCCTCACACCTCCTTGTGAAGGATCTCTCTCCCCCTCTAGAAGTATTCCCCATGGTCTTGGATTAGCGAGATACATGTTCCTGGTGGAATTTCGTCTGGAAGGAGTAGTTGCTTCCGCTGCATTGCTGGAGCGAGGAGGCGGAGGTTGTTCGGTGGCCTGAACGTGTGCGAGTGCGGATGCGCTGCTGGCTTGCGGCGCTAGGACTTCCACACAATCTTGAGATCGACAAGCGAATGACTACATCATCCACGAGTTCCTACTCGTTAACAAAACTTTGTTGTATTCGAGGGTAAGTTCTCCATGGATGTATATCCACCCATTGCTTGTATCTAGTAGATAGATCTTGTCGTATAGTTCTCATTGTAGGAAATTTTTTGTTTTCTATGCTGCAAACCCTACAGTGGTATCAGAGCCTGATCTATGCGTAGCTGCTTTGCACGGGTAGAACACATAAGAGTATGTGGGCGATGATGATCATGTTATTGCTTCTTATGTTTACTTTGGATATTGGTGGCATAGTGGGATGAAGCGGCTCGGACCAACCTTACATGTCATCGCACATGAGACCAGTTCCACAACTGACATGCAACTAGTTTTGCATAAGTGGCTGGCGGGTGTCTATCTCTCCTAATATAGTCAATATATGATTTACAACGAGTTGCTAATAATTTGGTTATCATCGTTATGGTTCCATGTTCGTAGGTAAGAACGGTTCTATCTTCGAAATTCCTAAGCCACGTAAAACTTGCAATTGATAAATTAGAGGCGTCTAGTTTAGATCGTTGCTGGGCTTGTTTCATGATATGGTAATGTTGTAAGTTGATGTATAGGTGTGACTCTTACAACACACTTAACGTGTAAGTTCCATAGACATTGGCCTTACACACAAAGGAATGATAGATATCATACCACAATGCATATGATGGTGATCAAATGTATGGACCATATCATCCCACTTTACACATATGATATTTGCATCTTATATTGCTTGTTTGGTGTTTTAGTAGCATTTATAAGATGATCCCTCATTCAGATATCAAGATAAAAATGTGTTTTTCTTAAGTACACACCGTTTATGTTTTTCCGTTTCAAGACATCACATGATGATCGGGTGTACTTGAATCCACGATCATATTTCGGGTGTAAGACAGTTTTACACAGGCGATTACTAAGGTTCTTACTTGGAGAGCCTAGCATGTACAGACATGGCCTCAGAACACGGACCGAAAGGTTAAGCCTGAGTTATATAGTTGATATGATGGCCATATAGATGCTCGCCTTTGAAGCTACACCGACTCATGTGATGATCGGACTTGGTGTAGTGAATTTGGTTCATGTAATCACCAAAAAGACACGAGGGATGTTGTTTTTGAGTGGGAGTTTAGTTGAACTCAATCTATCATAAACTTAGTCTAAATAAACTTTACAAATTCGGCTGTAGATGGCACCACCTGCTTTTAATTTCAATGTGTTCATGGAGAAAGAGAAACTTGCTATGAATGGTAGCAACTTCACCAACTAGGCCATGAATTTGAGGATTCTCCTCTCTGCTGCACAAAAGCAATATGTGCTAGAAGCGCCGCTAGGCCCCCCACCATCTCTGGATACCCCTGACGAGGAAAAGAATGTCTATGTGACTCGTCAGGAGGACCACAACTTAGTTCATTATGGCATACTGTATGGGCTAGAGCCAGAACTTCAAAAGCATTTCGAAAATGGCAATGCCTTTGATACCATGGGTGAATTGAAAATGATTTTTGATACCCATGTTGCCGTAGAGAGTTATAATGCTTTAGAAAAGTTCTTTAGCTGCATGATGGAAGAGAACAACTCTGTAAGTGAGCGTGTACTCAAAATGTCTGGGTACGCCGATAAGCTTGTGTCCTTGGGAATAACTATTCCCATTGACTTAGGCATACATCATGTTCTCCAATCTCTGCCACCTATCTACAAGAGCTTCGTGATGAACTATAACATGCAGGGCATGAAGAAGACTCTCCCCGAGCTTCTGTCAATGCTTAAGACTGCAGAAGTGGAGATTAGGAAAGAACATCAAGTGTTGATGGTCAATAGGACCACCGATTTCAAGAAATACAAGAAGGATAAATAAAAGGGAAAGAAGGGCGGCAAATCTGTTGCTACGCCTGAAAGAAATCCCGGGCTGACCCTAAGTCTGATACCGAGTGCTACTATTGTAAGGGGACTGGCCATTGGAAGCGCAACTGCCCCAAGTATTTGGCAGACAAAAAGGCTAGCAAGGGAAATAAAGGTATATATGATATGCATGTTATTGATGTGTACTTGACTAGTACTCGCAGTAGCACCTGGGTATTTGATGCTGGATCGGTTGCTAATATATGTAACTCGAATCAGGGGCTGCGGAACAAGCGACCGCTAGCAAGGGATGAGGTCAAGATGCGTGTCGGCAATGGATCAAGAGTGAATGTGATCGCCGTCAGAACGCTGCCTCTCCACCTACCATCGGTATTACTTATAAACTTAAATAATTGTTATTTGGTGCATGCACTGAGCATGAACATTATATCCGGATCTTGTTTAATGCGATGTGGTTTTTGGTTTAAATCCGAAAACAATGGTTGTTCGATTTATATGAATGATATCTTTTATGGTCATGCACCTGTGATGAATGGTTTAATTCTATTAGATCTCAATGATAGTGTTACACACATTCATAATGTTGATGCTAAAAGAATTAAACTTAATAACGATATATCTGCGTATATGTGGCACTGCCGTTTAGGTCATATTGGTGTTAAACGCATGAAGAAACTCCATTCCGATGGACTCTTAGAATCACCTGATTTTGAATCATTTGATACATGTGAGCCATGCCTTATGGGCAAGATGACTAGAACGCTGTTTTCCAGTTCAACGGAACGGGCGACAAATTTATTGGAAATCATACATACTAATGTATGCGGTCCAATGAGTGTGTGGGCACGAGGTGGATATCGTTATTTTGTTACTTTCACGGATGATTTGAGTAGATATAGGTATATCTATTTGATGAAACACAAATCTGAAACCTTTGAAAAGTTCAAGGAATTTCAGAATGAAGTGGAAAATCATCGTAATAGAAAGATCAAATTTCTGCGGTCCGACCGTGGAGGAGAGTATATTAGTTACGAGTTTAGCGCACACATGAAAGAGTGTCGAATAGTTTCACAACTTACGCCTGCTGGAACACCACAATGTAATGGTGTGTCAGAACGTCGCAATCGTACTCTATTGGATATGGTTCGATCTATATTGTCTCTGGCTGACTTTCCACTATCATTTTGGGGTTATGCACTGGAAACTTCTACATTTGCTTTAAATCGGGCACTGTCTAAATCCGTTGAAATGACACCGTATGAATTATGGTTTGGAAACAAACTTATGCTGTTATTTCTTAAAGTTTGGGGTTGCGATGTTTATGTGAAGAAACTTCAACCAGATAAACTCGAACCCAAAGAGGAAAAATGCGTCTTCATAGGATACCCTAAAGAAACAATTGCGTATTCCTTCTATCACAGGTCCGAGGGCAAGGTTTTCATTGCCAAGAATGGATCCTTTCTAGAGAAAGAGTTTCTCACGAAAGGTGTGAGTAGTCGAAAGGTAGAACTCGAAGAGGTTATTGAACCTTCTCTTCATGAAATGGCGAATGGCGCAGCACCGGAAGTTGTTCCGGAGTTGACTTCACCAAATGAAGAAGGAACTAATGATAATTATCATGAAACTCCGAAAGAGGACACTACCGAACCTCGCATGTCAAGCATGACACGTGCAGCTCCCGAACTGTATGGGAATCTTGTTGTCAATTTCATGGTTGATGAAATGGATGACCCTGCGACGTATGAAGAAGCGATGATGAGCCCGGATTCCAACAAATGGCTAGAAGCCATGAAATCTAAGATGGAATCCATGTACGAAAACTAGGTTTGGACCTTGGTAGACTTACCTCACGACCGAAAGGCCGTTGAGAATAAATGGATGTTCAAGAGAAAAACTGATGCTGATGGTAATGTAATCATCTATAAAGCTCGACTCGTCGCAAAAGGGTTTCGACAAATTCAAGGAGTTGACTATGATGAGACATTCTCTCGCGTAGTGATGCTAAAGTCAGTTAGGATTATATTAGTAATTGCTACATATTTCGATTATGAAATATGGCAGATGGGTGTCAAAACTTCATTCCTCAATGGTAATATTGAAGTAGAGTTGCATATGATACAACCAAAGGGTTTTGTCGATTCTAAGGATGCTAACAAGGTGTGCAAGCTTCAGCGATCCATCTATGGACTGAAGCAAGCATCACAGAGTTGGAATCTCCGCTTTGATGAGGTGATGAAAGAGTTTGGATTTATCCAAACTTATGGAGAGGCTTGAATTTACAAGAAAGTGAGTGGGAGCAATGTGGCATTTCTAATATTATATGTGGATGACATATTATTGATTGGAAATGATATAGATCTTTTAAACAGTGTTAAAAGTTATCTAAACAACAAATTTTCTATGAAGGACCTTGGTGAAGCGTCATATATATTAGGCATAAAGATCTATAGAGATAGATCGAGACGCCTAATAGGGCTATCACAGAGTACATACCTTGATAAGATTTTAAAGAAGTTTGAAATGGATGAAAGTAAGAAGGGGTTCTTACCTATGTTACAAGGCAAGACATTGAGTAAGACTCAAAGTCCGGCTACGGCGGAAGAAAGAGAGACAATGGATAAGATCCCCTATGCTTCAGCCATAGGCTCTATAATGTACGCCATGCTATGTACGAGACTGGATGTGGGATATGCTATTAGTTTGACTAGTAGGTACCAATCTGATCCAAGTTTGGAACACTGGATAGCGGTCAAGAATACCTTAAGTACTTGAGAAGAACTAAGGAAATGTTTCTTGTATACGGAGGTGAAGAAGAGCTGGTCGCTAATTGTTATATCGACGCTAGCTTTGACACTGATCCGGATGACTCTAAGTCTCAATCCGGATATGTATTTCTCATGAACGGAGCAGCAGTTAGTTGGAGGAGCTCTAAACAACCCGTGGTAACACAAGGTCAACAACGGAGGCGGAATATATTGCTGCTTCAGAAGCAGCACAGGAAGCAGTTTGGATGAAGGAGTTCATTACCGAACTGGGTGTGGTTCCTAGTGCGTTGGATCCAATGATGATCTATTGTGACAACAATGGAGCCATAGACAACACAAAGGAACCAAGGTCTCACAAGAATTCCAAGCATATTAAGCGTCGGTTTCACTCCATCCGTGAACATGTCAAGGATGGAGATATAAAGATTTGTAAAGTACATAAGGATCTCAATATAGCAGATCCGTTGACTAAAACTCTCCCTAGAGCAAAACATGATCAACACCAGAACTCCATGGGTGTTAGATTTATCACCATGTAACTAAATTATTGTCTCTAGTGCAAGTGGGAGACTGAAGGGAATATGCCCTGAGAGGCAATAATAAAGTTGTTAGTATACATATTCCAAGTATATGATAGATGTTTATTTTGCATGCTATAATTGTATTATAAAGGCCACACCGTAAAAGGGTGATTATAAAGGTGGGTTCAGTACTATGAAAGTGTTATGTAGAGGCTCATGGATCAAGAGTGGGATTTTTCCATCCGATGACTGATGCGCTCGACTTTCGACGTAGAGCTCGTTGGGAACCCCAAGAGGAAGGTACGATGAGCACAGCAGTAAGTTTTCCCTCAGTTATGAAACCAAGGTTTAATTGAACCAGTAGGAGCAAGGAAACACCCCAAAGGTGTTACTAACTGAGCTTTGGTAGGGTGCACTACCGGTGCTAGTAGCAACGTGGAGACCTGCACAACACAACCACAAAACTTTGTCCCCAACTTGCGATGAGGTTGTCAATCTCACCGTGTTTTGCGGAAAACAAAGGATTAAACGTATCGAATGGAAAGAAGTAAAAGTTTGCAGAAAGTAAACACAAAGTAGTAAACAGTTGTAGATTGTATGCAAAGAAAAAGGACCGGGATCCATAGTTCACTAGAGGTGGCTCTCCTTAAGATAGATAACATGCTGGGTGAACAAATTACAGCGGGGCAATTGACAAACACCGAGAAAGCAATACATGCATATACTAATCATCTTGACTCCTCTGAGACTTGATTGGGAATTACAACATAATACATAGACCGCCATCCAACTACATCTATGACTAATAATCCACCTTCAGGTTATCATCCGAACCCCCTCCAGTATTAAGTTGCAAGCAACAGATTATTGCTTTACGAACTACGTGTAAAGTAAACAATACGATTGTTCTATGAACAAAGGATTGTTGTTTTCTCCCTAGTAGCAACATCACATCAAGTACCTTAGAGATTTCTGTCACTTCCCCAGATTACTAGAGGCATGAACCCACTATCGAGCATAAATACTAACTCTTGGAGTTGCTAGCATCTACTTGGCCAAGATAGCTACTAACAACGGAAAGCATGCAAGATCTCAAATAACAAAGACATGATAGAATCAATAATCAATCTGAAATAGCATCTCAATATCCATCGGATCCCCGCAAACACAACATATATGAATTACAAATAGATGATCTTGATCATGAACGGAGCTCACAAGATCTAAACATGAAAGCACAAAGGAGGAGAAACCAGCCATCTAGCTACTACATGGATCCGTGGTCCAAGGATGAACTACTCACGGATCACACCGGAGGCTTGCATGGTGATGAAGGCATCCAGGGTGAATTCCCCTCTCCAGCAGGGTGCCGGGAAGACCTTCAGATCCCTCCCGATCTAGGGATGGAGATGACGGCGGCTACAGACTCTTTCGTGGATTTTTGATCGGGTACCTAGGTTTTTCGTCCCGAGGGCAACTTATAGGCGGAAGGAGATGCCGAGGGGGTGCCGGGAGCCACCACACCACCCCCTGGCGCGGGCCCAGCCTTGCCGCGCAGCCAGGTGATGTGGCCGGCCCCTGGCCCTTCTCCGTCTCGTATTCTGGCACTTGATCCCTTCCGGAAAAATAGGCACTTTGTCTTTTGTCCCGTCCAATTCCGAGAATATTCATTTTCTGACTTTCCTGCAACCAAAAACAGCAGAAAACAGGCAGCTGGCACTGTGGCTCTTGTTAATAGGTTAGTCCAAGAAATCATATGAAAAGTACTCCAAAGTTGGAACAAAACACAAGAAAATGGATAAAACCAAGCATGGAACATCAAAAATTATAGATACATTTGCAATGTATCAACATCCCCAAGCTTAACTCCTGCTCATCCTCGAGTAGGTAAGTGATAAAAAAAGAATAATTTTTGAGGTGACATGCACCATCAAAGACTTGATCAAAGTATTTGCAAAACATTCAAAGCTGGGATCATAGTACTTCAATCATAACATGAAAGAAAAAGTTCAAGCAATAAGCAAAGAAACAATGATGCAACATGAAAAGGCACAAACAAAAGATTCATAAATAAAATGCTTTGCAAGACGTTTAGTTGTTTCACATAAATAAAACATAGCATAGTAGTATTCAGCTTGTCCCTCAATAGAGTAGCAAATATAAATGCATAGGACACCTTCAAAGTTCATAAGAGTGACTAGATACAATAGTTTAAAACAAGCAATAACAAGTTATGCATCAATCAACTAGTCTTGGGACAATGCACATAGAACTAAGAATGGCCACTATGCTCTCAAAGTAGGTGCATAAAGATAGAAGGTGGAGACTCAATATAATGGTGGAAGAAAAGCCTTTTGTAAAAGGAAGTAGGGATTCAAGTCTCATAAAGGGCTTCCAAAAATTATGGTACTTATAGCTTTCAGCTCTCATTGCCCCTATCATAAGCATCTTGAAGGTGATAAAGGTTAAAGTGACACAACTAAGAGGATATGCTTGACAAGTTATAAACCGAAATCTCATGCCCCTTACTTACGAATACCGATCCTCATGCTACTCAACTTCAGTCACGAGTAAGCTCGTCATTGTAAGTATATGTGTATCATTAAGAACTGACAATGGGGTACCCCTTGCACATGATATGGGAGCTTTCCCATAATCAAAATGACAAGGCAAGCAGACAATGAGCATCTTAGCGATCTTTTTATTTACTATTTGCATATGTTTTTATTGAGGATGCTTCATAGAGTGCTCATTATGGTGATGATGCAAGTTTCCACCATGATTAGGCCTAGCTTAGGCTAGCGGCCTAGGCGTTTCTCTAACACACATACAAACTCCATGATCTTACAAGTTCCACTTTTACTTCACACCGCCGGGATCCGTAAGCAAAAGAACATGATATCAACGGGGTACAAAGTACAAGTGCAATGTTAAAAGCGTTCCCCATGGTACATGGTTCTGCTAATTTCAACTTATAAAGTGCAAGCATATACGCAACAAAGAAGGACCCAATGGTTCAAGTTTATTAGGGGCAAAAAGTAAAGTGTGCCATCAAGTTTGTGAGAGCTTTAATCACTAGTTTTCTCATAACAAGTGAAAGGTAAAAAAAAGCATGAATATACTTGGAATAGCATAAGCTAGTAGGTAGGTATGGTGGACTCTTTGGAATAACTTGGTTTAGGGAGTTGGATGCATGAGTGGAACTCATACTTTGTTGTTGAGGCTAGCAAAAGACTGGGAGCGACAAACTAAGAGAGCAATAATGGCCATAATCATGCAGAGCGACAAAACATCATTGATCAAAGAATAAAGTGATACTACAAGTTGAAAACTAAAGGATCATAAAGGCTATGGTGACTTGAGATAGTCATAACATGGTGTGAGCATGCGCCAAGTCAACCCAAATAAAGCATCAAAGGAGAATACCACTATACTATGCTTTAATATACTAAAACAACGCATGATTCATCCAAGGCACATTAAGAAATCTCAATTGTTTATAACAAGTAATGCTACAGCAAAGATTACTAAGCATAAAGCCAAAAAAATATCAAGCATGGCATGACAAAGCATATGCCACGGTCAAAAACAAGCTCTTGTTACCACATAAGTATGAACTTTCCTACTCTTTTCCAAACCAAACCAAACTATTTGCAAACCAACGTATGAAAGAGGGGGTCCAACCAATTTATTCAGAAAACTAAGCAAACCAAGCAAACTAAAAACCAAAACGAATATGAAAAAGAAGACGCTCCAAGAACAACACAACTGTGCATGAAACAATAAAAATAAAGCGTTTGGAAGAAACCTGGGATTTTTATTGATGAAGAAGGGGATGCCTTGGGCATCCCCAAGCTTTGACTCTTGTACTTCTTGGATATTTCTTGGGGTGACACGCGTTGCAACCCCAAGCTTGAGCTTTAGTCCATCCTTCATCTCATTACTCATTCCTTCCATACTCCTGAAATATTTCCATACAAAACTTCACACAATCTCATTAGCAACATTAGTGCACTTAAGATAAATAAGTCTCAAGGTTCAGTTCTAACACCAAATAAACTTCCATTACAACACTAGCTACTATAGCACTTCCCTCAGAAAGCTCAGTTCCCAAAGGAACTCAAGAAGGAACTAACAAGAAGCAAATGCAGAAAATGGCAGAAATCTATCAAAACAGACCAGGAGGTAAATACGAATTTTTTCGAAGACCTTCTATTGCTCAAATCAACAAGTGTTGAACTAACGAAAGTTAGATAACAACCTGAGGCAGAAGGAAAAACAATTACAGCTCAATCCGATGTAGAGAGCTCTCTCAGGAATTTTTACGGTGAAGCATAAAAATCTGTTTCGGGACAGCAACTTTCCTAATCATTACTTCTCTCTCATTAGAGGTTACTCTTGGAACAAAAAGCAAATAAAAAGGATAAGGAGAGGTTATTACAGAGGTAATAAGTTCCAAGACTCATCTAAAACTCTTGGGTTATCTGCCAACAAGTACTTTTCTTTAACGCCTTTAAGGTAGGCAAAAGAAGCAAAGAAAGAATCAAGTGTTCTCAAATGAAGAAGCATTAAGACCAAATTTTGTTTTCATAGGACAAGCAAAAGAAATATTTTCTCTCTTTTTAGGGAAGTATTCTATACCTTTCTTGAGTGGGAGTTGATATTTAATGGTGCCTTCTTTCATATCAATGATGGCACCAACAGTTCTAAGAAAAGGTCTTCCCAAAGTAATAGGACAAGAAGCATTGTATTCAACATCCAAAACATAGAAATCAACGGGGACATAGGAATCGTTAACCATAATAAGAACATCATTAAGACTCCCCATGAGTTTATTTTTAACATTATCATCAAGTGGGAAATTCAAATAGCAATCTTCAAGAGGAGGCAAATAAAGCATATCATAAATCCTTCTAGGCATAATAGAAACACTACTATCAAGATCACACAAAGCTTTGAAATCAAAGTCATTCGCTTTCGTATTAATGATGGGTTCCCAACCATCTTCTTGCTTTAGAGGAATAGAAGCTTTATGTTTCATCTTTTCTTCTTTAATCTTTATGAGAGCATCAGTAATGTGTTTGTAAAAGCCATGTTCATAGCACTAGCATTAGGACTTTTAGCAAGCTTTTGTAGGAACTTAATAACTTCAGAGATATTGCAACCATCAAGATCAAAATCAACTTTATCATCTAAAGTAGTAGAACAATTACTAGCCTCAACACTAGTCGTGGTGATAGTAGAAACACTAATGTTTCTAGCAATTTCATCTTCTCTTTCCCACTTGGCATGTAATTCAGCTAATAGTCTAACATTTTCATCAATTCTTACTTGTATGGCATTAGTAGCTGCAAAGGGATTCTCATTAGTTTCAGGTTTAGCAGCCATTTTATTCAAAGTAGATTGAGCTTCAGCCAAAGATGCTATATTTCTTTCAGCATTAGAGAGTTTTTCCTCAATAGTTTTATTGAAAGCAGTTTGTTTACTAATAAACTCTTTAAGCATAACTTCAAGTTCAGAGGGAGCACTCTTATTATTATTGTAAGAATTATCATAAGCATTACCATTGTTGGGAGCATAAATACTAACTCTTGAATTACAAATAGATGATCTTGATCATGAACGGAGCTCACAAGATCTAAACATGAAAGCACAAAGGAGGAGAAACCAGCCATCTAGCTACTACATGGATCCGTAGTCCAAGGATGAACTACTCACGCATCACACCGGAGGCTTGCATGGTGATGAAGAAGGCCTCCAGGGTGAATTCCCCTCTCTGGCAGGGTGCCGGGAAGAGTTTCAGATCCCTCCCGATCTAGGGATGGAGATGACGGCGGCTACAGACTCTTTCGTGGATTTTTGATTGGGTACCTAGGCACGGGCCCAGCCTGGCCGCGTGGCCAGGTGGTGTAGCCAGCCCCTGGCCCTTCTCCGTCTCGTATTCTGGCACTTGATCCCTTCCGGAAAAATAGGCACTTTGGCTTTTGTCCCGTCCAATTCTGAGAATATTCATTTTCTGACTTTCATGGAACCAAAAATAGCAGAAAACAGGCAGCTGGCACTGTGGCTCTTGTTAATAGGTTAGTCCAAGAAATCATATGAAATGTACTCCAAAGTTGGAACAAAAAACAAGAAAGTGGATAAAACCAAGCATGGAACATCAAAAATTATAGATACATTTGCAATGTATCAATGACAGATATATATTCTCTGGGCCCTCTTGGTGATATCACATAAGTTAGCTTGCAAGCAAGTGATGAGATCACTAGAATGTTATATCACGGGAACGAGAAAAGAGTACATGTCAGTAACGAGATCAAACTAGGTATGGAGAAACCGATGATCGAATCTCGGACATGTAATATATCGCGAGACAAAAGGATTTAGTTACTTAGCATTAAAGGTTCTCATGATCACAGAAGTCATCGTAGAATATGTAGGAGTCAGTATGGATCTCCAGGTCCTGCTTCATATTATTGATCTGAGAGGGGTCTCGATCATGTTTGCATTATTCACGAACCATAGGGTGACACACTTAAGGGACACCAACACCATTTGGAGCAAATATGATTCAGATGAATGGATTGCAATGTGCTGGAATTATTTCAATAGACACCGAAACTGTTTTGGGTGAAATTGTTGAAATTGGTTCTGCATGTAATATTGAAATGGTGTAGGGGGTTTTATGTGAATTTTTGTTAATTAAATAATTAACAAAATTCTGAATAAAATTAATAAAAGAGTTTTATTAACTGAGAGAGCATTAAATTTGGAGAAATTTAATGCATTTAAAGTGGAGACTTTAAAAGAGAATGTGAATGGGCATTTAATGTGGAGGGGGTTACCACCACATGAATGGGGGAGGTGAGGGGTCACCCCCCATGGGGCGCTGGCCATGGGGAGGGGTACTCCCCTCCTCCTATAAAAGGCCACCCCTCTCACCCTTCTTCCAGACACCTCCTCCTGAAGGATCTCTCTCCCCCTCTAAAATTATTCCCCATGGTCTCGGATTAGCGAGATACATGTTCCCGGTGCCATTTCGTCTGAAAGGAGTTGCTGCTTCTGCTGCATCGCTAGAGCGAGGAGGCGGAGGTTGTTCGGTGGCCTGAACGTGTGTGTGAGTGCGGATGCGCTGCTGGTTTGTGGCGCTAGGACTTCCACACGATCTTGAGATCGGCAAGCGAACGACTACGTAATCCACGAGTTCCTACTCGTTAACAAAACTTTGTTGTCTTCGAGGGTAAATTCTCCATGGATGTATATCGACCCGTTGCTTGTATCTAGTAGATAGATCTTGGCGTATAGTTCTCATCGTAGGAATTTTTGTTTTCTATGTTGCGAACCCTACAAGAACTCTATCTTTCATGCTCATGTTCAGAGTACTTTGATCCCAGATATCACTGCTTGTCAAATACCTTGATCAAGATTGTGATGGTGCATGTCACCTAAAAAATTATTCTTTTTATCACTTACCTACTCGAGGACGAGCAAGATTTAAGCTTGGGGATGCTTGATATGTCATAAACGTATCTATAATTTTTGATGCTCCATGCTTGTTTTGTATCAACTTTCTTATGTTTTGTTTACACTTTGAGGTATTTTTATACATTTTCTGGAACTAACCTATTAATAAGATGCCGTAGTGCCAATTGCCTGTTTTCTGTTGTTTTTGGTTTCAGAAAAGCTAGTAAGGAAATATTCTCGAAATTGGACGGGACAAAAGCCAAAGTCAATATTTTACCAGAAGGAACACGGAGTCTGAATGGCAGCCGAAGTGGGGCCACGAGGCGGCCACACCATAGGCTGGCGCGGCCCCCGGGCACGCCAGGCCCTGGTGTGCGCCCCTCGGGCGGCCACCGACCTCGCCTCTTCACCTATAAAAGTACCCCGATGCTGAAACCCTAAACACCTGATCAAAAATCCATGAAAGGTTTTGTAGCCACTGCCATCTCCATCCCTAGATCGGGGGGATCCGAAGCTCTTCCCAGCACCCTCCAGAGGGGAGAGATCATCCTGGAGGCCTTCTTCATCACCATGCCATCCTTCGGAGTGATGCGTGAGTAGTTCACCCTTGGACTATGGGTCCATACAGTAGCTAGATGGTTGGTTCTCCTCCTTTGTGCTACCAGGTTTAGATCTTGTGAGCTCCATTCATGATCAAGGTCATCTATTTGTAATCCTATATGTTGTGTTTGCAGGGATCCGATGGATATTGAGATACTATGTTAGGTTGATTATTGATTCTACCATGTCTATGTTATTTGTGATCTTGCATGCTCTCCGTTGCTAGTAGCTATCTTGGCCAAGTAGATGCTTGCAACTACAAGAGGGAGTATTTATGTTCGATAGTAGGTTCATGCCTCTAGTAATCTGGGGAAGTGACATAAATCTCTAAGGTTGTAGATGTGTTGTTGCTACTAGGGAGAAAACAACAATCCGTTGGCCATGGGGCAATTCTATTGTTTACTTTACACACTTTGCTTAATGCAATTATCTATTGGTTACAACTTAATATTGGAAGGGGTTCGAATGATAACCTAAAGGTGGATTATTAGTCATAGATGCAGTTGGATTACGGTCTATGTATTATGTTGTAATGCCCAATCAAATCTTTTAGGAGTCAAGATGTCTAGTATATGCATTGTTATGCTTTCTCAATCTATCAATTGCCCCGCTGTAATTTGTTCACCCAACATGATATTTATCTTAAGGAGAGACACCTCTAGTGAACTGTGGACCCCAATCCATCCCTTTACCATTAATATACCATCTATTGTTTACTGTTTACTTTCTACAAGTAATTACTATCTTCCACACTATACGTTTAATCCTTTGTTTTTAGCAAAACTAGTGAGATTGACAACCTCACTATAAGTTGGGGCAAAGTTTTCTGGTTATGTTGTGCAGGATTCCAAGTTGCTAGCAACACCTTGGAGTTGTTTCCTTACTCCTACTAGTTCGATAACCTTGGTTTCATAACCGAGGGAAACTTGCTGCTGTGCTCATCATACCTTCCTCTTGGGGTTCCCAACGAGCTCTACATATCTTGAGTCATCATGGAGGTAGAATCTTCAAGTCATATGAATGCTTCATATAAAAATGGAATTTGGTAATCAAGATCATTAAAACTTTGAATTCCTACATGAAATGGAATGTATGGCTAGCTCCTTTGCATAGTGCTTAAACAAAAAGTGTGAGCATATATACAAAATAAAAGAAAAAAGGAAGAAAAGAGCGAGTGTGCAAAGAGCAAGTAGGCATTGTAACAACCCAAAACTTCTAATCAAGATTATCAATGTCTAATAACCCAATTTAGGGTCAACAAAAACTTTTATTAAGAAAAAGCATATGAATGCATGTGTGTTTGCATTAGTGTAGAATTGAGTGTATATGCCATGCTTGATTGTTCTAAATTTTATGAAATGGATTAAA
Source organism: Avena eriantha (assembly GCA_910589775.1). Taxonomy (NCBI): domain Eukaryota; kingdom Viridiplantae; phylum Streptophyta; class Magnoliopsida; order Poales; family Poaceae; genus Avena; species Avena eriantha. The sequence goes on along the minus strand of OU342742.1, from coordinate 231,434,744 downwards.
GGTGAATGCCACATCATCTAGACCATTTACAAAAAAAATCCAAAGAAAAAGGAATCAAAAATGATTAAATAAACCAAATGGTCATTTTGACCATTTTAAACCACTAGGTCACTTTAGGTGTTCCTAGAAGACAATTTCTAACATAAAATATTCTAGTTCTTTTCACCCCTTGCTAGACCAAGTAAAGATGTACCAAGGCCCACTTTACAAACTTGCAAAAATATTTAGCCACTCCATTTAAATGACATTCGAAAATTGAATCAAGTGTATGTGTTAAGATCACACTTTTTCAAAAACACATCAAATGACAGAAGGGAAATTTTGCTAGAAGGGAAATTAAAATATCTATCCAAGCCCGTTGGATTTGAATCATTTGGAGTTAGAGATCACATATAGTAAAAATAATAAGACAGAGACTTTTGCAAATTCAAACATTTTTCAAAAATCAACCATAATAGCTTTTGAGTTGATTCCAACTATCAAAAATTACATTTGACAATATCTATCTGAATATGTTAAAATATCTAGGATTTCATGCAGTGACATTGGTCTAGTACCAAAAGAATGATATTAGGGCATTTCTAGTTACTTTAAATCTATTAAATAATAGTCTTAAACTTTATAAAGTGTGACCAGCACTTTAAATCACATTCCCATGTATTAGAATATGTGGTGATGACATGTGTCAACATGATCCCATATTTTAATTGGATAATATTAAATCTTAATTAATTTCAATGAGTAGAAATTAGTTTTCTAAAATAAAATGAATAAAACTAGTTCTTTATTGCATGTGATGATACTAGATCATCAAGTGTGAGCCTTAGTGTATTAAATAGTGTCGTGGAAATGGCCATAGCAGTCGCTGCTACTGGCAGCGATTGATTGTAACGTGAGGAAGAGCTGGCGGCCATCTACGGTGCGATATGGGGACGGATGCACATGATTTACCCAGGTTCGCCCCCCGGAGGGTAAAGACCTACTCCTGCTAGATTGGATTAATGCAGAGTGAGTTACAGGGGTGGCAATCTCGGTGTCTAAGAAGCGAGTCGCTTGAGGGGGTGTATGATAGAACGTAAATCCTCAAGGTACCCTAGGGAGGTTTATATATGAGGCACCTCGCTAGGGTTTATAGTTTAGCACCGAACAAGATATGGATTCGGAGGCTTTTGACCTAATCCAACTAGGCTTCAAGTACGCTTCTGGGCCTTCAGTCGCTAGTCGCCAAGCCTTCTCCTCTGTTGCATTCTAGTTGCCGTCCTGCAGGCACACTCGCAGACCCTTCGGCCCAATCAGAACGTCCTATTGGGCATACCCCATCCGGCATATCCCCATCAGTAGTCCCCGAGGCCATTGTTGATTTAGGCGTAGGTGTCCTTTTGGCGGTCTGAGTAGGCGAGCCCAATTTGGACACCCAGCCGAATTGGCGATGGACTCCAGTAAAACCGAGGAAATTTACCCCAGGCTCCCAGTCGCTGCTCCGGCAAATGTCACGGCCGCTAAGTCGTTGCTTCAGCGAGTGGACAGGACTAGCTGGTAGCGAGTGGAATGGAGGAGTTGGACCGTCAACCTAGTCAAACTATCCGTTGGATATTCCAACGGTAACTTCGGCGTAACTGCCGCAGGTAATGGCTACCCCGATTTTGGCGGGTAGCGTTCCTCTATAAGGGAGTGGCGAATCGGCTTTGCAGATCCTTCCCCACATTCTTCATTCTCCCACATTCATTCTTTCTGCCTTCCTTCGATTCGATCCTTCCGCACCGAGCAACTCCACATCCTTCCTAATGGCGCCTCCCAAAGGCTCATGGGGGAAATCCAAGTGCCCCATGGCCCAGCTCAAGTCCTTTGAGGACGCCGGAGTCCTCCATAAGAGGAACTTGCGGGTTCCCCCTACCTCCGAGATGGAGCCAAAGCCGCGAGCCGGTGAATTCATTTGTTTCCCTAGCCATCTAGAGAGAGGTTTAGGGTTTCCTACCTCGCTCTTCTTCCGGCGTTTCTGTGCGTATTACGCAATCAAACCCTAGGATCTTGGCCCGCACAGCATCGAGCAGCTGGCGATCTTTGTCACCTTATGTGAGTGCTACCTCGGTTGCAGGCCGTATTTCCCGTTGTGGCTGGAGCTCTTCCATGGCCGCATTGGGCGCGAGGCGTCCAGTGGCTTGATACTGGCGGTCGGCGGTGTCACATTTCAATTGAAGCCGAAGGCCAACTTCATCAAGCTCCTTCTGCCGAAGAAAGCCGCCAGCGAGTGGAAAAAGAGTTGGTTCTATGTTAAGGAATCCACTCCCTCTGGCGAGGTGGCGCTTCCCGAGTTCGTCGCCGAAAGGAGCGAGCCTTGTCATCTGGCGCTGAAGAAGCTCCCTGAAGACCAGAAGATGGCCGTCGCGGAGATGATGGACCAGATCCAGAGGTTGAAGGACCAGGGGTTGAGTTCGATCAACCTTTAATACTGCTGGCTCGGGCGGTTTTTGGTTCCGCTAGCGCCTCGACCACATTGGATGTATGAGTATAGGGGGAAGCACGACCCCTCCTAAACCAGCAAAGAGTCATGGGAGGCCGAGGATTACAAGGCCGCCCTGAAGAAGATCACAAATGCGGAATTCACCACCGTATCAGTCGGGATCGCCCCGTATACTCCCGCGAAGAATGAAGCCCCCACTTTAAGTTTTCCCTCTAGTCGCCATTTCCGCAATGTAATTCGTGGTCACATCATTTGGTTTTTACTCTTGGTTGTTCTTAGCTATTCCAGGTGTTGGAGGGCTGGCTCCCTCCGCTTGCTGAAGAGGTCCCCCGGGAGCTTGAAGAGGCCTTCGAAGGAAGCTCCTCCGAAAGTAACGAGGAAGAGGAGGAGGTCCCCCCCCCCCCTGGCGCCTACGGCTTGCAAGACTCACATGCAGAAGCAGCGCGAGTTCAAAACGAGCCGCAGCCTCGATGAACACGAAGGGGGCGATGAGATCGTGCAAGAGCACACATCCCGGCGCACGGCCACGCCTTCAAAGCCCGTGCGCAAACCGAAGTCGCCAGCGAAGAAACCAGCGTCGCCACCCAGGTCGTCTGTGGTTTTAGAGTCAGACAATGACTCTGACAATGAAGACACCCCCAAAACATCGCACAAAGTCCCGGAGGATGCGATTCCGATGAAGTGTTGGAGGGCGAGGATGCCGAGGCAGCGGTAGAGGTTCCTCTGGCGGTGATTGCGCCAACGGTCTCGAATTTACCAAGCCAGGAGGCAGCTGAGGCAGTCGCGTCGAAGTTGCCACAGCCGTCAAGAGCGGCCGCGTCTTCGGAGCCGGAAATTCCGGCGACGGCGGCTTCATCGTCGAGGAAGCTCGCGGTGTCATGGGCTTCAAACGTCTTCGAAAGGGAGCTCACGCGCAAGATGGGGCCGGAATTGGACAAGCCCGCCCACATCAGCACTGGGTTGTGCGTTCTCCCAGTTGCCAAGTAAGCCTCGAATTCTCCATTCCAAGTCGTGTTTCCGTTTTTGTGTTGTCTCTGTGTTGATTTTGGGGCTTTGGCAGGTCTAGAGTCAAGAAGATCGGTCGCCCTTCAGTGGTGAAGATTCCACCGATCACCACCGCCAGAGAGGGCGACCTTCCTAAGAAGAGGAAGTGTGCTGATGACACGGCGACTGCGGAGGGCGCAAAGAGGCAGAAAGGTGGTGCCGACGACTTCGTGGCGATGGCTAGCGCCAAGGTGAGCAATCCTGCCATAGTCGTCAAAGAGGTGGCGGCTACGTGGTCGGAGCCAGTCACGGTCGCCCCTATGATGGAAGCGCCGGCTCCGGCGACCAGTGCCTCGGCTAGAGCGTCAGCAACGTTCCCGCGCTTCATGGCGAAGGGGTTCCCAGGCATGGCGGACAACTAGTCTCTGCAGAGCCCGGAGATCATCGATAAATACATTGGGTCTCGTCGTGGGTGTACCTCCTTCACAGTCTCGTCGACTGACGCTGGCGAGCTTCACAAAATGCTTGGCGCTGCCATACAGGTACGTCCAGTCCCCGAGTGTCTAGCTGCTGAATTTCAGCGGCTAGGCACTGAGTTGCTTCTACTCTCCAGTCCCCCAGTTCCTAGTCGCTGAACTTTAGCAGCTAGGAACTGAATTTCTTTACACTCTCCAGTCCTCGAGTTCTTAGTCGCTGAATTTCAGCGGCTAGGAATTGATATTGCTCTTTGTAAGTACTGAACTTTGTTGTTTTTGCAGGTTTGTAGAGGGAGTCGACCGATCGACAGGCAGCCAGGGAGCGTTTGGAGCGGGGTCTGCGTGTGGCGCAGGAGGCAAACCGGCGACTCCAGGAAACTGTTGGTATGTACTTGCTTCTGTTCCTTTTTCTCTTTCAGATGTGAACTATTGGTGTGTGGCGCATTGATGATTTGTCCCTTTCCTTTTCAGATGGTCTTCCGGCTGCAATTTCCAAGGCCCGTGAAGGGTATGGTCTAGTCGCCGAGCTGGACGTGGCGAATGAGCGAATTGCCTCGCTGATCCGTGACTTGGAGGAGGCGAAAGCAGCCTCAATTTTGTCTAAGGACCGAGCGAAGGTTGTTGTCGCTGCGGCTGAGGAGGAACGCAAGGCCAAGGATTCGATCATCGTGGGGCTGCAGAATGATCATGCCGCCTTGAAGAAGCATGTCACCGAGAACTGCCGCAAGCTTCTCGGTGAGTCTCCATCTTTTGCTTAACTCGTTTGGCGAATCCCTGATTGGGGAAGTCCGTAGTTTCACTGACGTCTGATTTTGCAGCTGTGATAGGGAAAAGCGACCCAGTGGTTCAGACCTTCAATGCCTCGCAGTGCGTGACTGCCGTCGTGAACGCGGCCACGGCTTCGGCGTTATGTGTCCAAGCGGTCCTTCAAGGCATGTCCCCCACCGAGGTTATTCCTGGGGGACTTATGGAAGTGTGGCGCTATCTGGAGGAGGCGCTAGTCATCGTGGAGTGGATGGAGCGCTCGGCTTTCAGGCGCGGGGCCACCACAGCATTGAGCCTGGGTCTCGCCCACTTCTTCGATGATTTCGACCTTGACGACATCACCAGCGGCTACCCATCGGCAACTGGCACGGAGGAGATGTCAGAGGTGCTGAAACTGACTGCCAAGGCCGCCCCTTTTGCTGATCGGGTATTGGCGATGGGGGATCTTCTGCCATACCAGGAAACAGTACCGGCGCCTGGCGACCCCGAGCCGAAGCATCGTGACATGAAGTCAGAGCAGCCCTTTCGGTCGGTGTTGTCGAAGTCGCTGATGACCTACCCGACGAATCCATGGCAGCCATTCGTTTGTATCAAGGGAGGTGGTGGTGCTTCTTCGTCATGACCTGCGGAATAGATAGTATCATTGGGCAATTTGTAATATATGCCAAGTGGCTACTGCTGTAATGTGAACAATATTTTGAGTAAGGGGAGTCAATCGACTCGTATTGCGACCATAATCATGTGGTGTGTTTATTTTTGTTTGAGCGAGTCCCCGAGCGTGTCCGCCCTTTAATGGGGTATAACTCGATTGTATACTTATGTGTTTTATTTTGGTTGTGCACTGTTTTATCCCTTGCGTCTTCTGAGGGGCGAGTCCCCGAGCACGAATGAGATTGTTTTGTAGGCGAGTCCCCGAGCGTGGTGCTCAACCGTATTGGGCGCGTTCCTATTGTAGGTTGTTTTAATGCGTTGTTTGTAACGCGTCTCTTCCCCTGGCTCGGAAAGCCAGTCGCTGGGCGAGTCCAAGGAAGCTCTCTTACTTGGTGTGTTCCCGAGCCGCGTGAGGATTCCATTCTTGCGGAGTCCCCATGCGTGGTACTTAACCGTTCGAGTCGCTTTGCGCAAGGATGGGAAGGACAGGTCGATGTGAGGAGCGTATACTGGTCGTCTTGGCCCGCTAGGCCAGTCGAGCTAGGCGACTCCGATGGTGGCTCCGGATTGGCGTATTCGTGGACGTCCTAGGGCCTAAATATTTTCAATGCCCTTATGCCGCACTACTTAGCCGTGTCGGTCGCTCGACCAAGGGTTGACTTCCGTGGGTAGCGTATTGCTAATTTGTACGAGTGCGAGTGGCACAAGAATATGGCGAGTAGACACAATTTGTGTGATCTGAATGAATTTCATTATATATGCTAGCTGAGTACAAGTTGGGGTTCTATGTATAGAACTTTCGGAGGAGGTTTACATTCCATGGCCTTCCGACCTCGAGCTGGCCGTCACCCCGTATGTCGATGAGGTAGTAGGCGTTGTTGCCGAGGACTCGCCCTATGGCGAATGGTCCCTCCCATGGGGGGGAGAGTTTGTGCATGCCCTTCTTGTCTTGGGCCAGTCGTAGGACTAGGTCGCCCTCCTGGAAGGTGCGAGTCTGGACTCGGCGGCTGTGGTAGCGGTGGAGTCCTTGCGGGTAGATGGCGGTGCGGGAGCGGGCCAGGTCGCGTGCCTCGTCGAGTTGGACGACGTTGTCTTGGCGGGCGACCTTGTTGGTCGCCTCAACGTAGTTGGAGACTCGAGGTGAATCGTGCTCCAGGTCAGTTGGCATTATGGCTTCGGCGCCATACACCTTGAAGAAGGGTGTGAACCCGATGGAGCGGTTGACGGACGTGCGGATCCCCCATATTACGGAGGGGAGCTCATCGACCCAGCATCCTGGGGTGCGCTCGAGGGGCACCTAAAATCGTCGCTTGAGCCCGTCGAGGACGCTCTGGTTGGCGCGTTCTGCTTGGCCGTTTGACTCCGGGTGGGCGACTGAAGCGAGGTCGAGTCGTATGCCATGTTCTTCACAGAATTCCGCCATGGCCCCCTTGGAGAAGTTGGTGCCGTTGTCCGTTATGATGATGTGCGGGTAGCCGTACCGATAGATGAGTTCGCGTAAGAACTTGGTGGACATCTTGCCGTCGCACTTTTTGATCGGCTTAGCCTTGACCCATTTGGTGAACTTGTCGACTACGACCAGGAGATGGGTGAAGCCGGATGGGGCCTTCTTGAACGGGCCTACCATGTCCATGCCCCATACGGCGAATGGCCATGTGAGGGGGATGGTCTTGAGTGCCGAACCAGGGAGGTGCGTCTGGTGGGCATACTTCTGGCATCCGACGCATCGCTGGACGATGTTAGTGGCGTCGGCGTGTGCGGTGAGCCAGTAGAAACCGTGCCGCATGCCCTTGGCGACCAGCGACTTGGCGCCGGCGTGATGGCCGCAGTTGCTGGCGTGAATGTCCTGGAGGATCTTGCGGCCTTCTTCTGGATGTACGCAGCGCTGGAACACGCCATTCATGCTACGTTTGTGGAGCTCGCCGTAGATGATGACGAAGGATTTGCAGCGGCGCACGATCATTCGTACCTCCGCCTTGTTGCTTGGTAGGATCTTGTGCTCGAGGAAGGCGACATATGGTGTCGTCCAGTCGCTAGGCTCCACAACCATGGCGACTAGGGCCGGCTCTGGTTGCAGTGGTATCCCGATGTCGATCTCCTTTGATGGGCTCACCGAAGGTTTGTGGATGATGTCGAGGAAGACACCTGCTGGTGGCGCTTGTCGGGCTAGTCCAATGCGGGAAAGGGCGTCTGCCTCCTCGTTCTTGCGTCTGTCGATCCACTCGACGGAATAGCCGTTAAAGTGTCCTCCCAGCTGGTCTACCGCTTGGCAGTACGCGATCATTGTTGGAGAGACAGTGTCGCATGTCTCGGCGACCTGGCCGGCGACTAGATCGGAGTCGCCATAGCATCGTAGGCGGTTGATGTTCATCTCCTTAGCGGCCCTCATGCCGTCGAGGAGGGCCTCGTATTCTGCCATGTTGTTGGTGTAGGGCTTGAAGTTGAGGTGGAGCATGTAGCGGAGCTTGTCTCCTTTGGGAGAGGTTAGTATGACCCTGGCCCCTGCGCCGTTGGCGATCTTGGAGCCGTCAAAATGGAGCGACCAGTAGTGGAGGTACGGGAGCTTCTCCGGCTGCTGTGATTCTTCCCAATCTGTGAGGAAATCAGCTAGGGCTTGTGACTTGATCGCTTTGCGAGGCTCGTATTTGATGTTGTGGACGCCGATTTCGACGGTCCACTTGGCGACTCGCCCGGTCGCCTCGCGATTGCGTATTATGTCATGCAGAGGTGCGGAGGAGACCACCGTGATCGGGTGCTCCTGGAAATAGTGCGGGAGTCACCGCTGAGCTCGGAATACCGCGTACACCAGTTTCTGGTACTGTGGGTAGCACTGTCGTGAATCCGTCAGGACTTCGCTGATGTAGTAGACAGGGCGCTGTATGGGGCGCTCCTTGCCCTCCTCTGACCGTTCGACAACCATCACGGCACTGACGACTCGAGTGGAGGCCGCCACGTAGACGAGCATTGGCTCTTTGTCGAGTAGCGCAGCGAGGAGTGGAGCCGCGAGTAGCACTTCTTTGAGCGCTTTGAGTGCATCGTCCGCCTCCGCGTCCCATTGGAACGTGGGGTTCTTGCGCATCAGGCGGTAGAGAGGCATTGTCTTCTTGCCTAGTCGGGGGATGAAGCGACTGAGGGCCGCGACTCGCCCGGCCAACTTTTGGACGTCGCGCAGGCACTTGGGTTTCCCGAGTCGTGCGATGGTGTCGATCTTGGTGGGGTTGGCCTTGATGCCACGCTTGGAGACTATATATCCCAGTAGTTGTCCTATGGGGACGTCGAAGGTGCATTTTCCTGGGTTCAGCTTGATTTTGTACCTCCGCAGATTAGTGAAGGTCTCAGCCAGGTCGGCGAGTAGGTCGTCCTGGCGGGTGGATTTTACCACCATGTCGTTGATGTAGACGTGGATGTTGCAGCCAATTTGGCTCGCGAGGCACTCCTGCATGCACCTTTGGTATGTGGCGCCGGCATTCTTGAGGCCGAACGTCATGGCCATATAGCAGAAGGCGCTGAATGGCGTGATGAACGTCGTCTTCTCCTCGTCCTCGACCGCCATTTTGATCTGGTTGTAGCTAGAATATGCATCGAGGAAGCACAGCGACTCCGATCCCGCGGTCGAATCGATGATCTGATCGATGCGCGGTAGGACGAACTCCTCCTTTGGGCAGGCGCTGTTGAGGTTGGTGTAGTCGATACACATTCTCCATGTGTTGTTATTTTTTAGAACCAGGACTGGGTTTGCCAGCCACTTGGAGTATTTGATTGGCCGAATGAAGCCTGTGGCTAGTAGGCGTTGTACTTCTTCGGCGATTGCTCAACGGCACTCTTCATTGAAGGGCCGTAGCGACTGCTTTACTGGTCACACTTTGGGGTCGGTGTTTAGTGTGTGCTCAGCGAGTTCCCTTGGGACACCTGGCATGTCGTATGGCTTCCATGCGAAGATGTCACAGTTCTCACAGAGGAACCCGATGAGCGCGCTTTCCTATGTAGGGCTCATGTGCGCCCCGATGGTGACCGTCTGGCTGGAGTCGCCCGAGACGAGCTCGACGGTGCGGGTGTGCGTGGTCGCCTCGAACGTGGAGTTCGCGGCGGTTGGCTTCTTCAGGATGGTGGGGTCATCCTTGTTGATGTCGCACGCGTATATCGCGAGCTCCTCCGCGTGGTCGGTCTCCGCAGCGATGACGGTGTCGGCGAGCTCGGCTCCTTTATCCTCGCATTCCACGGCCATATCAGGGTCGCCGTGGACGGTGATGATGCCGCTTGGCCCTAGGAGATTCATCATGTTGTAAGCATAGTGTGGGGTCGCCATGAATTTTGCGAACGCTTGGCGACCCAGGACACAGTGGTAGGGGCTGCGGAAGCTCACTAGCTCGAATATGATCCTCTCCGTGCGGTAGTTTGCTGGTGTGCCGAAGGTGACTGGCAGCGTCACTTTTCCGATCGGGTACGCCTTCCGACCGGGGAAGATACCGTGGAAGGTCGTCAGTGTTGGCTCGATGGCTATTTCTGGGAGCTAGAGCCTCTTGAACGTGTCCAGGTACATGATGTTGATGGAGCTCCCATCGTCCATCGGTGTCTTGGGCAGCCAGTAGTCGGCCACCTTGGGCATGACCACTAGGGCGACTCACCCTGGGTATTCGATTCTTGGCGCGTGGTCCTGGCGACTCCAGGTGATGCTCTGCTCGGACCAGTATAGGAAGCGAGGGATGTCAACCTGGGTCACCGCGTTGACGGCGACCGCATGGGCGAGCACCTTCTTCTCGCGCTTGGTGCCGAGCCCGGTGAAGGTGTGTAGCGAGCCGGCTACATGTCCGAAGCCGACGGTGTTACCGTTGTCCCTTGGCGGGTTGTTGTTGGGGTCCTCCCTCGCTCTCCTCGCCTTTTCGATCTCTTTGAGAGAGTGGCAATCCGCGGTGGTGTGGGTGGCGGGTTTTCCCTCCCAGCTATGGTAGATGCAGGGCTGATTGAGCAGGGCAGCGGGGTTGAATTTCGGCCTCGCTGTATTGTTGGAGCGGTAGTTTCCACTGTCGCGGTAATTTCCTCCGTCGCGACGGTAGCTCTTGGGGTCGCGTTGGCCATAGCCAGCGTTGGCGACGAAGTCGACTCGCCCGTCCGTGCGGCGCTTGCCGGTGATGCGGGTGTTGTTGTAGCGCATGTCACGTAGGCACCCGCTATCGTGGATGCTGGTTCGGTGTCTTCCTCCCGACTCGTCGTTGGAGTCTTGGTTGGGGTCCTCCTCCGCGTAGCGCTTGGCGATCTCGAGGAGGTCGGGGATGTTGTCGAGCGTCCGGTTGACCCTCTTGATCTTAGCAACCAGGGGTTCATACCGGCAATGTATCACCGTATCTAGGTGGATGCTAGAGGCGTTGATCCATAGTTCTTGCCACCTTTGAATCCAATGGCGAGTCGACTCGCGTTGTCCCAGGATGCATCGCTCCAGGTCTTCTATGGTGGTGGCGCGGGTGTAGGAGCCCTCGAAGTGCCTGATGAAGGCATCCCGCATTTCTTCCTAGGAATCGATACTGTCGGCGGGGAGGGTGTTGATCCATTGCCGAGTCGCACCCTCCATCATCAGGGGGAGGTAGCGAGCGGCGAGCAGGTCGGTGTGGCTGGCAATTCCCATCGCCATGAGGTATGTGTCCAGCCAGACAGCTGGATCGTATGTTGGGTCATACTTTTCGATCTCCTTGGGCGCCTTGAAGTTGGCGGGGTATTTTTCCCCATGAATCATGGGCCCGAAGCATTGCGGTCCGACTCGACTGAGCGAGCCTCTCGGTTCGGGGTCGCCGCAGTTGGTGAGGGTGTGCCTCAAGTCGTTGGGCTGGCGCGCCCACCAAGCCTTGTTGTTGACAATGTGCGTTCGGGCATCAATGGGCTGCCCGTTGGCGGTGACCGTGTTATTCGTCGGTCGCGGCTCGTTGGTGGACAGCGCGGGATTGGCGGCTCGTCGTTGATTTGCCAGGGGCTGCGGTGGAGGGCAAGTCAGTGCGTTGGTGACGGTGGGGTGACCGCTTGATGTCGCTCTGCTTGCCGAGGAGAGGGAGTACATCCGTCTCCGCGGGTCGACTCCCGCAGCTTGTTGCTCGACGGCCCTGGCGAGTAGGGCCTTGGCGTACTGGATCTGCAACGCGTCGTCGCCTTGGACGTCAAGGTTGGCGATCGCGGCGTCAGCCGCGATGACATTGTCCATCGGGGTGGAGTAGAGTGGGACTCCGTTGGTGTCGCGGGCTTGTGGCGAGATGATGATCCGTGGCTGATCCGGCGGGGGCGCGCGGCCAATGGGTGGTGGAGGGGCTCCGGTCGCCGGTGCACCAGGTGGTGGTCTCGCAGGGTTGCTTCCGCCTGGCGGCGCGTTCTCGCAGTATTCACGCTCGGCCGCACGTGCGGGGTCGCTTTCGTCGTTGAAGTTCAGGACGCGGCCCTGGACGTTGGAATTTAGGCGGGTCCTGAAGCGGCGCTGGTGATAGAGCGATAGCTCCCGCGCTGTTTATCGCTCGAGGCGGTATTTCTCGCGCTCGGCGAGCTCGTTGCGTTGCGCCTCCGCGAGTCGCAGGCGGGCTTCCTCCACCTCTATGGTCGTGGCAGTCGGCGGGATCGGCGTGGAGAACGGATCTGGCGGGGCGGCCATGCTGCCTGCCATGTAGATCGCGTTAAAGCGATTGGATCTAGCCCGGACGTCTTCAGGCGACTCCGAGCCGGAATCAGAGTCAAAGATCTCGAGGATGGAGGAGTCCTAGAAATCCTCCGGGTTGGAGACTTGTGTGATGGAGTCCTCTCGTGATGCCGTGGTGATAGATCCGTCGACCGAGGCAGGGGTCGCGGAGTCGGCGTCGTCGTTTAGGGACTCATAGTTTGTGGCGGCATTGGTCTCGGCCGCGTCGCTGGCGGCCAAATCGTACTCGGTGACGAGGCTCCTGATGGAGCGGACCTGCTCCTCCAAGAGAAGATCACGGTGCGACGGCGATCCGCCAACGATCATCGGCGCATCTGGGTCGACTGCACCGGTGAAGCCGACGAAGAGGTTGATGGAGCCGACCGGCATCACCGCACCGTGAGTGACCGGGCGTGACGCCGGGATGTAGCTTCTAGGCAGGATGGCGATCATGCGGCCAGAGGCGAGCAGCCGATCGATCAGCGAATAAGGTCTCGCCACAGAACTCATGCCAGTCCTGCTATGCCCCACGCTGGGCGCCACTGTTGTGGAAATGGCCATGGCAGTCGCTGCTACTGGCAGCGATTGTTTGTAACATGAGGAAGAGCTGGCGGCCATCTGCGGTGCAAGATGGGGACGGATGCACATGGTTTACCCAGGTTCGGCTCCCTGGAGGGTAAAGACCTACTCCTGCTAGATTGGATTAATGGAGAGCGAGTTATAGGGGTGGCGAGCTTGGTGTCTAAGCAGCGAGTCGCTTGAGGGGGTGTATGATAGGACGTAAATCCTCAAGGTACCCTAGGGAGGTTTATATATGAGGCACCTCGCTAGGGTTTACAGTTTAGCACCGAACAAGATGTGGATTCGGAGGCTTTTAACCTAATCCGACTGGGCTTCAAGTACGCTTCTGGGCCTTCAGTCGCCAGTCGCCAAGCCTTCTCCTCCGTCACATTCCAGTCGCTGTCCTGCAGGCCCACTCGCAGACCCTTCAGCCCAATCGGAATGTCCTGTTAGGCATACCCCATCCGGCATACCCCATCCGGCATATCCCCATCAAATAGACCTAGTTAAGTATTGTTTGGTGATTGTGTACCCCGTATTTCATTTATAGACGATAGTACCGACTAAGTCTACGAGGAGGAGGAGTTCTACCCCGAAGAAGACGAAGAAAACTTCAATCACTTCACCAATCAAGGAAAGCTATTATGTGTAAGCTAGAACTAAGCAAGTTAATACTTGCCACCTTGTTAACTTAAGAAAATGCATTAGGCATGCTTTGGTTATATATTTTTATTTATACCATCCCAAGTTTTACTTGCAAGCTTTACTTTCTTACTTTACCAAAGTTCTTTACTTTTGTTATAGATAGCATAAAGAGTATAAAACTTGGCCTATCTAGTTATACTTAGATGTCATTCTGTGGCATGAGATTGAAGATTAGCACCCCTCATTAGTGAACACTCTTAACCCTAGTGGCTTGTGCTAAGCATAAAACTTGATCACTTTAGATGGGAATACTTTGTGAGAATGATTATGAAAACCTTGGAATGATGCTTCATTCTATTGAGATGTTTTGACATATGTTGAGAAACACAAATGGTTTGATGATGAAAATGTTGACGCATGAGCCTTAACCCTTTTACCAAAAACTGATGGTTGGGTTCGGATGCGATACCATTCCAATTTTACCGTATAACCACAATACCTAAATTGGGTAAGGCTTAGCCGGAAGTTTATGTCCCTTAGTATGGGTTCCCTCGCAGGAGAGGTTTGAGCTGAGGCTAACTCTTGTCCACCTATGCAGTGCCCAGGATGGCAGATGGCCATGGCTGGGAGGCCAAGCTCATAGGGGAGGTGCCTATACTAGGGTGTGTAATTGAAAGGTTATGATTGATTATCCGCATACTAAGTATGATGATTCAGGGTTATCCCTGATGGATGTATCGAATTTTGTGGTGAAAGTGTACTACCTATGCAGAGTGTCAAACTATACGAATAGCCGCGTCCGCGGTCATGGACAGTTGGAGTGGCCATATTGTTCCGTCGTCAGATGTTTTCAAAATGACTTGTGAAGTGGATACGTCCAAAACGTATCTACTTTCCCGAACACTTTTTCTATTGTTTCTCCTCTAAACTTGTGTGATTTGGATGCAACTAACGCGGACTGACGATGTTTTCAGCAGAATTTCCCTGGTGTCTACTTTTTGTGCAGAAAATCAACTATCAGGAAAAATCCCGGAAAATATGCCAAAAATCCTATTTCACCAGAAGACTCCCGGAGCCAGAATACGAGACGGACGGGGGTTGGGCTCAGGCCACACCACCTGGCCGCGCGGGCAAGCCCAGGCCGCGCCAGGGGGTGGTCTAGCCGCCCCAGACTCCCCCTCGTTCTCCCTCTTCGCATATAAGTTTCCTTCTGACCTAAAAACTCAGGGGGGTCGACGTTTTTCCAGAAGGAGTTCCACTCTGCCGCCACCACCAGATTCCACGAAACAGCACCAGAAACTCCGTTCTGGCACCCTGCCGGGACGGGGAATTAGAGGAGATCATCGCCATCATTATCACCATCGCTTCTCCATCGACCATCCATGTTTCCCCCATCTATGAGTGAGTAATCCCCCGATGTAGGCTATGGGGATGGTAGGGATTGGATGAGATCGTTCATGTAATGGCATCAGATTGTTAGGGCATGGTGCCTAGTATCTTCTATTAGTGCTTTATGACTTTGTTGCGACTTGTTATGCTTAATTCTTATCACTAGGGCCCGAGTGCCACGATTTCAGATTTGAACATGCTATTGATTCATTATGATAGTATTGTTTATGGTCTTATCTGCAAGTTGTTTACACACATTGTTGTCCGGAACCAATGGCCCCGAAGTGACAGAAATCGGGATAACCGGAGGGAATGGCTTTGATGTGAGGATCACATGTGTTCACGGAGTGTTAATGCTTTGCTCCGGTGCTCTATTAAAAGGAGCACCTTAATTGCCAGTAGTTCCCTTGAGGCCCCACTGCAAACGGGCTGGCAAGACAAAAATATGTTGTGCAAGTTCTCATTGCGAGCACGTATGACTATATATGGAACACATGCCTAGGATTATCTAGTACTTGGATGCTTTATCTTATTTATCTGCAATTCCCTGTGTTCTGATTGCTATGTGAATTGTCTTGTCCATGCAACACCCGTCCATCCATACCTATGCCTACCCGCACTCGAATCCTACCGTTTACTGCTATTGTTACTTCTGTCTTTACTTTACTACTGCTTCTACTTCGCTATTCCTACTACAAAATTGTTGCTACTAATAAACTACTGTGAGCAAGATTGTTTCCAGGTGCAGCTAAATTGTCAACTCAGTTGTTAAGGCTTATAAATATTCTTTGGCTCCCCTTGTGTCGAATCAATAAATTGGGTTCACTTCCCTCGAAAATACTGCGATACACCCCCTATACTTGTGGGTCATCAGAAGTGAACTATGATTTTGACTTGACCACAATAGGGTTGTGAATATGAAAACTAGTTTCCCACTTAAGTGATTTAGAACATTAAATTAGTTTTCTTTACTTCTGAATTCAGCTTAAGATAAATTTAGCTTTTTCCAAATAAACCTAGAGCTTAGTATTCTTACTAGAACTACCTTACTTGTTAGTGATAGTTTGCGATTACATAAAGAGTACTCATGGCTTTGTCCCTTCCTATTCCCGTGGCCAGACTATGAGGAGGACTATCAGGAAGATGGACAGCAGGACGGCTACGACAACTAGGATCATCTCCCATCGTCAGCATTGCCTGTGACCCTGAAGATGGAGCCCACTACTACGCTTTATTATTCCGCTGCTTGATTTATATTAAGACTGGATCATGAGATCCTTTATTTGTGTAAGACCTTATTATGGTTTGTAATGGATGATGTACTATGATATCCAATACGCTATGTCTCGCAAAAATGGTAATCCTGGGATTGTGAGGTATGGCATAACAGGCATTTGGGATTAAAAATTCGGGTGTTGACAAGTTGGTATCAGAGCCATCCTAACCATAGGAGACCCTAGTTAGAATGGACGTCCGAACAAAAACTTAGTTTCAAAACCAAAGAAGTGAGTATTTATGAAAACCTATTCCCACCCTTATCCTTGATTCTTTCAAAAAAAATCATGTTCCTCAAAAATTCTTACATTCCTACATAAAAGTTTGACACACTTGATCACCTCACTAACTTACTCATCCTAAATTCTTATAGATGGAAGTTCAGTATTGCAAGTTCTACCAATTGGGCAACGGAGGCCAACTGATCTTTGAGAGGGATCTCGATGCACTGTCGGAATATTTGGAGCGCCCGCATCCGGAATTCTTTAGGGCTCAACTCAATGATCACCCAGGAGGAGATCTACAATGGTTGATAGTTGTAGATCTCTGAGGCAATATGGAAACACCCCTTTCTCAGAAGATTCAATTCACCGTGTGAGAGAACAACTGGCTAGATATATTAGCCAGGGCAATGCATGAAGCTCTAGAGATGAAGCGCCAAGTGGAGATGCCAAGTCTCCGAGGCGTGATTCTATGGGAATGCCATTGGAGATGACAAGTCACCTAGAGATGAAGCACCAAGTGGAGAACCTTGACTTCATGTTGTATGATAGGCAGAAGGAATTCGACAATGCCCGAGCCTATGCCAACCACATCCTTGCCATTGCCGCCAAGAAGGACCAGACTCTTGCCATGCTCGTCAAGGATCGCAAATCAATTCGTCGTCAACGCGAGAAGAAGGATCACACCATCGCTCGTCTTCCCAAGAAGGTGGCCAACCTCGAGAAGACCATCCAGGAGCAAGAAGCCCAGCTTGCAGCAAAAGAATAAGAGGAAGAAGGTGAAGACATCTAGGGAGATATTCACTCGTACCTTAGTGATGACAATGACTACCTGGAGGATGATGCCATGGATTTCTACACCGATGATGATGATTCAAACTTCATTGATGATGAGTAGATGCACTTGATCACTACCGTAGGAATGAGTTGTATCGGTCCCACTGTATCGTAGTTTCACAGAATGGTTCTTAAAACCATCTGTTTTCCAATTGTGTGTGGTGTATGTTTGTATGGTGTGCTTTGAATGAATGAATGAGAAGAAGTTAGTTTGCCAAACCTGAGTCAAACTCAAAGTTAAAGCTTTTGAAACAATACCATGAACCTTAGAAATTTCCCTCTTATCCCATTATCTATCTCAATCTCAGATGACTCGTGGAAACCAAGGAGGAAGCAGCTCATCGCATGACCCGATGTTGCAGATTCTTCAAATTCTAGTGTCTGACCGTGAAGCTAGTAGAGTAGAACGCCAAGCCAACCTAGCCACTCTACAACAGATAGCTCAGATGGTCCATAATAATCAAGTCCATGGAAACCAGGATCACCATGGATCCAAGCTTAAGAACTTTTAGAATACCAATCCCCCTATCTTTAGTAAGTCTGAAGACCCTTTAGATGCTGATGATTGGTTGCAAACCATGGAGAACAACCTGGAAGTCGCTAGAGTTGACGCAAATGAGAAGGTATTGTTTGCTACCCACTATCTGGCAGGAGATGCAAGAGCCTAGTGGAATAGCACCCGTACTATGAACCACCGTCAAGTGATGACGTGGGAAGCTTTCAAGATCAAGTTCAGCCGCACCCATGTTCCGTAAGGTTTAGTCACCAGAATGAGAGATGAGTTCCGAGAACTGAAGCAAGGAAGGATGATGGTAGTGGAGTACCGTGAATTTTTTTTGTCGGTAGCTAGATATGCCCTTGATGAGATTAACACTGAAGCCAAGAAGAAGGAAAGGTTCTTGAATGGATTGCATGATGAGATGCAGACTGTGTTAGTCAACATACGTTTTGAAGATCTGGAAGAGCTAGTAGATTCTGCCATTCAGATGGAAGGGAAGGTCAACCAAGCCAATGACAACCGCAAGCGCAGGATGATGCACCAGAGTGGATCCAACCATACCTAGAAGTATCGCCCCAACCCGTCTGCAGGATATGCCCCAAGAAACAATAGACCCCCTATGTCTCGTCCAAGCTACCCCAATCGTAGCGGAGGAAACTTGAAGCCTGGAGGAAACCACAACAACAACCCCGGCAATTCCAACAACTTCAACCGTGCACCGCCCAAGTCCAACAACAACAATACTGCACCAAGGACTAGAAGCAATGTTGTGCCTGTTGCAGCCAAAGACAAGTCCCAGATTACTTGCTTTGAATGTGGAGTCAAGGGTCACTACTCCAATGAGTCCCCCAAGAAGCCTGCAGCA
The DNA here is from genome assembly GCA_910589775.1 of Avena eriantha. Lineage (NCBI taxonomy): Eukaryota > Viridiplantae > Streptophyta > Magnoliopsida > Poales > Poaceae > Avena > Avena eriantha. The sequence goes on along the minus strand of OU342742.1, from coordinate 231,416,466 downwards.
TCCACCAATGTGAATGCCCCCGCTCAGCAACAGCGTCGTGTTCAGCTTGTAAGGAGATTTGCCCTAGGGAATTCGCTCAACTGCAACGGTCGTCTGTTCCACATGAATGCTGAAGAAGCCCAGGAAGGACCAAATGTGGTGTTGGGTATGTTTTCTGTTAACTCAGTATTAGCAAGAGTGTTGTTTGATTCTGGAGCATCGCACTCATTTGTTACAGAAGAATTTGCATGCACTAGTAAGATTCAAGCAACCAAATTGAAGCATGTTATGATAGTTCAAATACCCGGTTAAACCACCAAAGCTAGAAAAATTTGCAAGGCTGTACCTATCAGAATCCATGGAATAGACTTTTATGAAAATCTAATAGTACTTAGAACCAAAGGTTTGGAAGTACTACTAGGAATGGATTGGATGTCAAAACATAAAGGATTGATCGGTTGTTCCAAGAAAGCCATAACCATGACCAGTAGCTCTGGAGTATCAGTAGAGCATGTATCTGAAACCTTGCCCCGTCAATTCAAATGCAACAAGATTCTAGCTCAACCAACCCTTGACCAAGTCAGAGTAGTCTATGAATACCCCGACGTATTCCTAGATGAATTGCCCGGTATGCCCCCGGATCGGGATATCGAGTTCATTATTGAACTGATTCCTAGAACTGGACCCATAGCACAGAGACCCTATAGCATGAACCCCTCTGAACTAGTGGAGCTGAAGAAGAAACTTGATGCTATGTTGGCCAAAGGTTTGATTCAACCAAGCGCATCGCCATGGAGATCGCCCGTTTTGTTTATGGATAAGAAAGATGGAGGTAACCGTTTATGTACGGATTATCGGAAGCTAAATGATGTCACCATCAAGAACAAGTACCCACGACCCAAGATTGAGGATCTGTTTGACCAGTTGACTAGTGCCAGAGTGTTTTCTAAGATTGATCTTAGAACTGGTTATCATCAACTCAAGATTCGTGCAACGGATATTCCAAAGACCGCCTTTACCACCATATATGGATTATATGAGTATACGGTCATGTCTTTTGGATTAAACAATGGACCCATTTGAGTTCTTGTATGGAAGAAAGTGTCGTACCCCCTTGAATTGGTCGCAAGTAGGAGAGAGTCGGATTTTCACACCCGACATCCTACAAGAAGCCAAAGAGAAGGTTCACAAAGTCCGTGAGCACCTCAAGACCGCCCAATCCAGACAAAAGAGTTATGCTGACAAGAGACGTCGAGACCTGACCTTCAATGTCGGAGATTTTGTGTATCTCAAAGTGTCGCCCTTGAAGGGAATGCAACGTTTTCAGCTGAAAGGAAAGTTAGCCCCCACATATATAGGACCCTTCAAGATTCTGAATCGCCAAGGAGAAGTATCTTATCAACTGGAACTGCTAGAGGAGATGTCATCCATCCATAATGTCTTCCATATCTCGTTACTTCGCAAATGCTTAGAAGTTCTAGAGAAGATCAAAGTTTTCAAGAACATCGATCACCGAGCCATTGATATCAACAAGGATCTGACATATCGTGAAGTGCCCATTCATATCTTGGAAGAAGCCTTTAGAACCAACAGGACCCGGAGTATCAAATTTCTCTAGATCCAATGGAGCAACCATACCGAAGAAGAAGCTACCTAAGAGCGGGAAGATTACATTACGACTGAGTTTCCAGATCTCTTTAGTTCCTAGTTTTTCTTAAATCTCGGGACGAGATTTTGTTTAAGGAGGGAAGGTTTGTAACATCCCAAAATTTCTAATCAAGATTATCAATATCTAATCACCCAATTTAGGGTCAACAAAAACTTTTATTAAGAAAAAGCATATTAATGCATGTGTGTTTGCATTAGTGTAGAATTGAGTGTATATGTCATGCTTGATTGTTCTAAATGTTATGAAATGGATTAAAGGTGAATGCCACGTCATCTAGACCATTTACAAACAAAATCCAAAGAAAAAGAAATCAAAATGATTAAATAAACCAAATGGTCATTTGACCATTTTAAACCACTAGGTCACTTTAGGTGTTCCTAGAAGACAATTTCTAACAGAAACTATTCTAGTTCTTTTCACCCCTTGCTAGACCAAGTAAAGATGTACCAAGGCCCACTATACAAACTTACAAAAACATTTAGCCACTCCATTTAAATGACATTTGAAAATTGAATCAAGTGTATGTGTTAAGATCACACTTTTCAAAAACACATAAAATGAATTCACCTTGGCAATCCCAAGCAAACCTAGTCTCTCAAGCTTAATACAAGATCACTCAAAAAGTTTGAATCCAAAATTCAAAAATAAATTTCATGCGGCCATTTCATCAAACACTTGGCAGGCACAGAATAAACACTAGACTAACCTAGCCCCAGACCAGCTCCCCCCTTCGTCGCTGGCACAGTGGAGCGCCGCCTGTTCTTGGTCGTCACCGGCCAACACTGGGCGCACACGAGGAGCCACGCCACCCTCGCCCAAGACGCGCACCAGACATGCGAGCTCCTACCGCCACCCCTTGTCCACCCCACGGTCGAAGCCCAGCCCTGGACCACACTAGCACCGCCGCGCACCGCCTCTATGCGCCGTGTCCAGAGCGCGCTAGAGCGCCGCGCCCGACCAGCTCGCACGCACCGTTCCTTGCCCTCACGCGCACGCGCAGCCTCGCCATGACCACTCCACCCTGGCAGACACCCCTGTTTGCCGCCGCATGACCCGCAGCAGCCGCACGCCGTCGCAAGCACCTCTGCCTCCGCCCAGAGCGCCGCACGTGCCTGACCGTTCCATACCGCCCCACGCCACGCCATTAAGTCCGTGAGAACTGCCAGGGAGCACCGCACCGTCCTACCCCCTCGCCATGCCCTTAGCTCTCTGTGTCGCCCTCGCCGGAGACGCCAGTCCGCATTGTTCTGTCCCCTCGTCGAGCTATAAAAGGAGGCCACCCAAGCCTCCATTCCTCACACCACTCCACTCCCCACTCACCACTAAGCCTCCCACACCTCTTCCTGGAGCAAGGCGAGCACCACCATGCGGGAATTTCACCAGAGTCCACTGTTGTTGGAGGAGAAGGGCGACGTTGATTCTGACCACCCCGAGCCTTGCCGTGACCGCGCCTCACCTCGTCGTCGTCTACCACGTTGATCGCCCCTATCGCCGAGCCTAGATGGAGCCCAGGTGATCCCCACGAGACCCCCACCGCCGCGCTAGGGTAAATTCCACGCCGGAGCTGTTCGTCGTCGACGATGACGCTCGGCCGTTGGATTAGAATTAGATCGCATGGCTCAGATTCACCCATACCGTTTCGCTTAGTTAGTTTCGCTGACCAGTGGATCTACGTTGTCAGCAGCCCGTTGTGTCACAGAATGCCACTGGGCCGGCCCGTTCAGCTTTCCCGCGCTGGCCCAAAAATTCAAATAAGTGCTTTTCCAATTTAGTTGAAATCATATTCTGTCCACATATTCAAAAATCAATTCAGAGAGTTTCACTTAACCAAATTGCATGATTCAAATTTTGCTAGAAGGGAAATTAAAATATCTATCCAAGCCCGTTAGATTTGAATCATTTGGAGTTAGAGATCACATATAGTAAAAATAATAATACAGAGACTTTTGCAACTTCAAACATTTTTCAAAAATCAACCATAATAGCTTTTGAGTTGATTCCAACTCTCAAAAATCACATTTGACAATATCTATCTGAATATGTAAAAATATCTAGGATTGCATGCAGTGAAATTGTACTAGTACCAAAAGAATGCTATTAGGGCATTTCTAGTCACTTTAAATCTATTAAATAATAGTCTTAAACTTTATAAAATGTGACCAACACTTTAAATCACATTCCCATGTGTTAGAATATGTGGTGATGACATGTGTCAACATGATCCCATATTTTAATTGGATAATATTAAATCTTAATTAATTTCAATGAGTAGAAATTACTTTTCTAAAATAAAATGAATAAAACTAGTTCTTTATTGCATATGATGTTTGTGATGATACTAGATCATCCAGTGTGAGCCTTAGTGTGTTAAATAGACCTAGTTAAGTATTGTTTGGTGATTGTGTACCCCGTATTTCATTTATAGACAATAGTACCGACCAAGTCTATGAGGAGGAGGACTTCTACCCCGAAGAAGACGAAGAAAACTTCAATCACTGCACCAATCAAGGCAAGCTATTATGTGCAAGCTAGAACTAATCAAGTTAACACTTGCCACCTTGTTAACTTAAGAAAATGCATTAGGCATGCTTTGGTTATATATTTTGATTTATACCATCCCAAGTTTTACTTGCAAGCTTTACTTTCTTACTTTACCAAAGTTCTTTACTTTTGTTATAGATAGCATAAAGAGTATAAAACTTGGCCTATCTAGTTATGCTTAGATGTCATTCTGTGGCATAAGATTGAAGATTAGCACCCCTCATTAGTGAACACTCTTAACCCTAGTGGCTAGTCCTAAGCATAAAACTTGATCACTTTAGATGGGAATACTTGGTGAAAATGATTATGAAAACCTTGGAATGATGCTTCATTCTATTGAGATGTTTTGACATGTGTTGAGAAACACAAATGGTTTGATGATGAAAATGTTGAGGCATGAGCCTTAGCCCTTTTACCAAAAACTGATGGTTGGGTTCGGATGCGATACCATTCCAATTTTACCGTACAACCACAATACCTGAATTGGGTAAGGCTTAGCCGGAAGTTTATGTGCCTTAGTATGGGTTCCCTCGGGGAAGAGGTTTGAGCTGAGGCTACCTCTTGATGTTTGTCCACTTATCCAGTGCCCAGGATGGCAGATGGCCATGGCTGGGAGGCCAAGCTCATAGGGGAGGTGCCTATACTAGGGTGTGTAATTGAAAGGTTATAATTGATTATCCGCATACTAAGTATGATGATTTAGGGTTATCCCTGATGGATGTATCAAATTTTGTGGTGAAAGTGTACCACCTCTACAGAGTATCAAACTATTTGAATAGTCGCGTCCACGGTCATGGACGGTTGGAGTGGCCATACTGTTCCATCGTCAGATGTTTTCAAAATGACCTGTGAAGTGAACTATGATTTTGACTTGACCACAACAGGGTTGTGAATATGAAAACTAGTTTCCCACTTCAGTGATTTAGAACATTAAATTAGTTTTCTTTACTTCTGAGCTGAGCTTAAGATAAATTTAGCTTTTTGCAAATAAACCTAGAGCTTAGTATTCCTACTAGAACTGCCTTACTTGTTAGTGATAGTTTGCGAGTACTTAAAGAGTACTCGTGGCTTTGTCCCTGGCTATTCTCGTGGCTAGACTATGAGGAGGACTATCAGGAAGATGGACAGCAGGATGGCTACGACAACTAGGATCATCTCCCATCGTCAGCATTGCTTGTGACCCTCAAGATGGAGCCCACTACTACGCTTTATTATTCCGCTGCTTGATTTGTATTAAGACTGGATCATGAGATCCTTTATTTGTGTAAGACCTTATTATGGTTTGTAATGGATGATGTACTGTGATATCCAATCTATTATGTCTCACAAAAATGGTAATCCTGGGATTGCGAGGTATGGCATACCAGGCATTTGGGATTAAAAATCCAGGTGTTGACAGGAATATACCACTATATTATAGTATGACAAAGAGATACTTTTGAGATTATGAATCCCAAGTGAATACGTTGATCCTAAGACACTTGGGACTACCTCGCCAACTCATTCGGTTGAACCAGATACTTTTACATTATATTGAGATTAATCTTTTATGAACCGTTGATTACTAAGGTGTGGAAGCCTGCTAATACTATTCAGATGGTTCGAGTAAGGTACTATTCATGAACTTATTCCTATGTATCATACATGATAAACACTTGTTGTAATTGCCTCATTTATTTTATCGACTTAGCTTCATGAATATGAGGATCACATCCATTAAGCTAAAACTTGCAAGAGACGAGCAAGAGTCTAAGCTTGGGGAAGTTGATGAGTGCATATTTGCATCATGTTTTACATTACTATTTTGCATTGTAGATGTAGGATCTTGGTATTTTCCGGCGTTCGCATGCACATTTTATGTTTGTTTTCACCAAGATCAGGACAGATGATGGATCCAATGGATACAATTATTGGAGCAGTTGTACTATGGACAAAAGGATTCAAAAACAACGTAAATCGCTTATTTGAGAAATATTAATAATACCAGAAGAAAACCAGAAGCCAACAACGGAGGCAGAGAGTCCAACGACCAACTATATGGGTGGAGCAATTTTTCAGTCGTATAGCTCTGGCCGTATAGTTGGTGCCACCACTGCCTCGTCAAATAGTTTCACCCTGTGCAATTAGTTCGGAGAGACGACATACAGAACACCTAGAAATCGTAGAAACCTCACCTCCGGAAGGCATCTGGAGGGGGAACTCATCCACAAGGTATCCATCATCGCCCTGCGTAGATCCGGGAGGCTAAGGCATCGATCTTCATCATCCAATGCTACATCACCACCACCTCCATCCATCCCATCTACATCTTGTCTAGATCTTCTTAATTCCTATACTCGTTGTGGATTTATACAAGTACTATTCATCTATGATTGTTTCCATTACCATTGCTATGATGATGATTGCCTCCATGTCTGAGTAGATATCTAGTTCTTAGGGAGATGGAGAAACCCTAGCATATGACTGAGATGAGATAGAGATTATTATGTTATACATCATTATGTGTACGTGTTAATTGTCTTTATCTTGATGTTGGGAGTTGTGCACCTCCTTAACATTTGCCTCTTATGGGGACTCAATAAAGGTGATTACTTGTTGGTAGACGGAGGGATGATAGCACTTACTGTGACTATAAAGTTGTTATCATTCTTTACGTACTAACTTGGGGAATTAAGGAGAACTCACAAAGCCATGTACATGCCATGGGAGAAATCCCTTAATAGCGCAGTAATTCGATTGATGTCGATTGATGTCTGCTGTGGTTATGAGGAAGACGTGTGGGGTGGTTGGTGGCTATTCGTCCATATATGGAGCTCATCCCACATACATACACATTATGAGAATATTTGTTATAATACTCTCGATTACTTAGTCTAAATTACTAGCGGTGTATCCACTATTCCCTGAGAACGCATTTTCCCTATTGTAGTTCCAAAGTTCTATTACACACACGATTCTTAATTTCTGCACTAAGTTTTGCTTTACTTTAAAATACCTTGTTCAACCAAAAACCCAAAAACAACTTTACTTTACTTGAATCTTAAAGTTATTTCTTAAGTACTTCATTCAGTTATAATTAAAAGCATTTTAGTCTTTTACCTACTGCTCCCTGTGGGATCGATATCTTTATTTTAAAACTAGCTACAAATGATTTGTGCACTTGCAGTCATCATATACCTTTTTCTTTCATTGTTTTGCGTACTTCAGGCATAATATCAGGAGTTATATGAAGTACCCTTTTTTCCAACTTAGTGTCAAAATCAGGATTATATAAAGAATCATTCTTAGCCCTAGTAGACATCAATTTCAAACATGCTTTAACAGTTAAAGTATTTATCGATCCTCCTGCTGATAAGTCAAGCAACTCTCTGCATTGAGTATTAAGACCATGGTAAAATAAATGGCAAATAGTTGATTCAGAATAGCCATGCTTAGGAATACTATTGATCATTCCAAAGAATCTATCCCAGGCTTGTGGGTAGTTTTCTCCCATGTTCTGACTAAAGTTGCCTATATTCTTTCTAATTTCAGTTATCTTTTTAAAATGATTAAACCTGTTTATGAATTTAACAATACATTTTTCCCAATATTTGATGTAATGACGAGGGAGAGAATATAACCAGTCTAGAGCCTTACCTTTAAGAGACCAATGAAATAATTTTAGACGAGAGAAGTCTCTTAGCAAACCTTTTGGTCCAAGTGATGTTATCACATCGTCAAACTCTCTAAGATGTCTCCCTGGGTCTTCATCTTCCCATCCACTGAAAGCTTTTTCTTGCAAAATTTTAATAATCTCACCATCAAATCGATATTCTCTAACTCTAGGATTAGGAAATTCTATTGGTTGTTTAAGAAAAGTAGAATTTGGAGCATTGTATTCTCTGAGAGTTTTCTCAGGTTTCTTGGGAGTTGTCCTATAAATGGACATGATTTCCATAAAATCACTCATGTTTTCAACTTCAACCTTATTTGATCTTAAAAGTTTTTCAATAATTTCCTCGCGCCTTTGAATAGGCGCGCGCTCAATATAATCTGGTAAATAGGTCCTACCAGAGCGTGTAGACCCTTTGTCTCCTAGAGAGACCATTTTGTAGTAGTAACACCTGAAATGTCAAAATACAAACACTTAGCGCTTAGCTCCCCGACAACAGTGCCAGAAAAATAGCTTGATGTCTACAAGTGCATAGATTGTTTGTAGCTAGTTTCGAAGTATAGATATCGATCCCACATGCAGCCCAAAGGTAAGTGTTTATGAATGAAGTCTCTGTCATACTCAAAGTTGTGACAGGTCTTCGAGTGAATTTACTACAAGTGTGGAAATAAGAATGAAATTTGGATTAAACTAGATGTATTCAAATAAAACTAAAATGTAAACTTCAGGAATAAAAAGCATAAAATTAAAGAACGATTCGATTGTTTGTGGTTTTCTGCAGATGACAAAGAAGGCACGGGGAGATACAGTTCATGGTGATAGTGACTATGTGAGGTGGACGAATGATAAGTGTAACAATTATAATCTTATAAGTATATGTGAGGTGGACGAATGATACAGTTCATGGTAGATTTCATCCCAACTTCAATAATCCTACTAGTATGTTACCAAAACCATGGTCAGTCACTAGACGATTAAGATCCTTCAGGTTGCTTAGCAATTAAGCTCCTTGGATCGGACTAATGCAATAAGCATAGTGGTTCCTCGTGATCCTCGAGTCAAACTAGTTTCCCATTGATATCCCCGTGTCACTCGGGGGTCATCGGTCTGCTAGCAAACAAGATCCTATCTATGTAGAACAAAGCATCATGTTTTCTGAGCCCTTAATTGGACAACAAGCATTAGACATCCCATAGATAGTCAAGCACACATAATATAGTAATTAAAATCAATCACAAAGTAATGGAAAATATATGGAGGCACATCACATCTCACCAATCCATTACATCTCACACGCCCAAGGAACTTACTCACGCATAAGAGAAGAAAGCATCATCAATATAATTAAATAAAGGGAGTTCTTCTTGATATTACCGTGGAGATCCACAATAAGAATAGAAAAGCAATCCAACACAATTCAAGATAGGAAGAAAAAATCTCAAACCCTAATCTTGCAAAGTGAAGAACTCTCTCTATATATCTCAAGTACAAGTAATGGCTATGAGGGTGTGGTGGCTAGGAGGTCGAATATTATGGAGCGAGATGAAGAACATCTTGTCCTTCTTCTCCGGATCTCTACTTTCTCCTTTCTGGATGGGATGGCGACTACTATGTTATGATTTCGTGTCTCTCCTCTTCACGAAAGTTGTCCCTTTTGACAAGACGGAGGCGGAGGCAACTATAGAGTGCGAACTATACAACCAGAAAAATATTCACACCATATAGTTACTCGTTAAAGCTACTGTATGCCTCCCTTGATTGCTTCCAAAAAGAGACTTGCTTGTTTTCGCCTGGATATTGCGTTTCTCTTGTTAAAACCTTCTGTTGATGTTCAGAACCTAAAACACACATTAAAAACCAAGTTTTCTTTGCTACCGAAGTATTAGCGTTAGGTAAAGCTAGAAAACGATCAAATCCAGAAGAAAACCATCAATAAAAACCATCAAAAATATGTCGAATCTCACAGCTATCAAACCCCATAAGAGCATAAAATAATACATGGGTCCCTGGTAAATGCAGAAAGGACCTTGCAAAACAAAACCAATTACAATCAAGTCCTTCTCTTCCCCCACCTTGATCTAGAAGCCACGATTGCCGTTGCCGTACACTGCCGCAGGGACTTCGCCACTTGCGCCGATGCTGACCAGCACCGCAGCAATAACAGGCTTCAGAAAGGGCGTCCTATCAGAGGTTGAACAGGAGCTGGAGCATACCAGCAGTTGCAGATCCCCAAGGACGAAATAAGCGCTCGAGAAATTGGAGGCTTCACTTTTCCCTTGTCGCTGGCGCCCTACAACCCTCCAAAAATCCTCAACTCCACCAAGGAGAGAAGAAGAGGAGAGCATGGCATCAGACCATCACCGACGACAAACACAAGCTTGTGGCCAATGCGCTGTGATTGCAAGTCCGCCATTAAACACCCAGCACCCGCCACGAGCTGGAGGAGGCAGACCATTAGAATAATTGCAGTAGTCGAAAGCCAGGACACAAACCTTATTCTGAGGAGCTGCGAAGGAGATCGTCGCCAGCATGGCTTCCTCCATGGAAGCTCTGACTTGCAGAAGGAGACCTCCGCAGAGAATCACGCCTGGCCAGAAGACACGATCCACTCGTAGTTCCGTACCTTATTGAGAGGGATGCACGTGTCCCTCAGCCTCCCAAGCACTACCGTCTGCCACCGGCGACGAGCAGCGAGGAAGAGAGAACTCGAGGCGTGGTGAATCTGGCTGCCAAGATCCACCCTCCTACCCTCAGTCTCCATATAGGAAAACGCCATAGAGGTATACACAAGCACTAATCCTACAACTAGTATGTACAGATGGAGCCAACCACCAAATCCATCCCCTCGCCGGTCACTTGAGCCACCAGAGAGGAAGAGGGAGAGGAGCGGCGACGAATGGTGGGAAACGACTCTCAAGGGCTCTAGAAGGGTGTGGAACCGGGACCTGCTAAGAGAGTTTTCGCTTAGTTTGGATTTGCGTCTGGAGTTAGAGTGCTAAATTCAAATTCATATTCAATCACTTTTCACATAACCAAAAGAAAACATATTAAAAAAGAACCTTTAGTCCCGGTTGCACCCACCAACTGGGACGAAAGGTTGGCCTCGCGCACGCACTTTTGTAGCATCCGAAATTATTTTAGCCTCGGTTTCAGCCACCAACCGGGACTAAAGGTCTGCGAGTATTAAAAGCGACGTCGCTCCCCAGGTCGAGCCACAACCATGGACTCCGCGAATTCATGTGACCAGGAGGAGGAGTGTTGCCGCTGTTCATGGAGGCGAAGGAAGAGGAGCCCCGCGCCACCTTCGAACCGCCCTCGTGGAGGAGACCCACGCCGCCGCTAGCCCTGCGTTGCCGTTCATGGAGGAGCCCCGCCCCCGGGTATTTTCTTAGAATTAGGATTATTTGCTTAGAATTATTGCATATGATATTATTTAGGATTAATTTCTTAGAATTATTTCATAGGATTATTTTCTTAGGATTAATTAGGATTATGCTCTTAGAATTATTGTTTAGGATTATTGCATAGGATTATTTAGGATTAATTTCTTAGAATTATTGCATAGGATTATTTGCTTAGAATTATTATATAGGATTAATTGATTATGATTAATTGCTTAGAATTATTGCATAGGATTATTTGCTTAGGATTATTTAGTATTATTCGCTTAGAATTAGTGTTTAAGATTATTTCTTAGAAAAATATGATTATTTGGGATTATTTAGGATTATTTGCTTAGAATTATTGTTTAGGATTATTGCTTAGAAAATATGATTATTGAGGATTATTGCTTAGAAAAATAGGATTATTTAGGATTATTGCTTAGAAAAATAGGATTATTGCTTAGAAAATGTGATCTTAATGCAAAAATTGTTTTATCTTTCTTCTGTACTAGTTAAGTTATTGATGGTAGAGTCGGTGAACAACAAATGTTAGACATTATAAATGAGGTTGGGGCCCATTACAGTGGAGCAGACAACAGTGGACTAGATGATGGCTCACAATATCTGAATGAGTCCGGTGAGGGAATGGAGGTGGAACGAAGAGACAAAAAAGCGCAAACAAGCCCTGATTGCGATGATGCCTCACAAAATGTTCGACCCTTAACAAAGTCCGGCGAGGTATATTAAGCCTCTGGTATTCACTAGTAGAAGCATTAATTGATTTATATATATTAACAAATGTTTCTTCTCTTAGACCTCCGCATCGAGCCAATCTTCTAGAAGAAAACGAGGCCCGTCCAAAAAGATGGCCGATGGTGCGCATCTCACAATCGATTTAATTGCTAACGGTGACGAACCGTTGGAGCCCAATGCACACGCCTTTGCATTTGTACACCAGGAAGGAGTTATTGTTAGGGACAACATCCCGATCACCACTCAACAATGGAATAAGCCAGCAAAAGGAGGAAGTTGGAGTTAGTTTTGTCGACGAAAGATCCAAAAATTGTCTTTGGGAAGAGCTCATGTCATATTTCACCCTACCAGTCTTGTTGACTGCTGAGCTCACACGGTCAATGATGTTGAAAGTCAATGAGTGGACTCTTAAGAAGATGGCCACACAATTCCAGAGCTTCATCAACATATTATACCAAAAATATCTCAAGGATAAAAAAGCTCCAGAATTCACTAGCCCGCTAGAGAAGCATTGGATCACTAGGACGCATTTGTGGAGTACAAAAAATCGAAAGAATCTACACAAAGGTCAGCAAAGAATAAGGAAACTATTGTGAAAAAGAAATAATACCATCATATGGGGACATGTGGCTATAAGAGTGTCATGCCTAAGTGGGATCAAACTAAGGCCGACCTGATTGCTAAAGGGATCACTCCAACTATGCATGATTGTCCCCTGAGGTCAAGAAATTGGATACTTGGGCATGGGGCATCATATGACCCACAAAAGGGGACATTATTGGAAAGAAAGAAATTTTTAAACCCAAGGAATCCCTTGTTAAAGTGATAAAAGAGGTTCAAGAGGGAAAGTTCCATCCCGAGAGAGAGAACGATGAGCTGACAAAGGCCCTCGGGAATCGTGAGCATGAAGGACTAACACGAGGCCTTGGACCTTCTTATCCGTGGAGGACCGGGTTTCCCGTGTATATTAACACTTATAGAAGCCGATCGAGAGCAAGGAAATGGCAGCAGAAGGAGGAGGCAGACCGGTTGCAGAAGGTAGAAATGAAGAACGAGGAATTGCAAGCCGGATTGGAGCGACAATAGGAGAAGATTGACAAAATTAAAGGACTGGGCCGATAGAAAGATCTTGCATTACATAGTAGTGGCCCATCTCAGCAGAAAAGTAGAGTGGCTTCCACGGATGCACCGATGATGGATGGTGCACTGATGGTAGATGGTGCACCGATGGATCACTACCCCATGGATGAAGTCAAGGAGAAGATAAATTGTGAGCTACATGTGTCACTGAAGAACATATCCATGAAGGTGGCGGTCGGCTTTTCTTTACCTTGTGCACCTAGAGTGACCTACCACGGCCATCAGATTCTAGTTGGCTATGCTCGTGTCGATGTGGATGAAGTTCAACTGGGATTTTAGTAACTGGAGCTTGACATCCCTTGTGGTGAATGGGAGACGGCACTGGGAGAAGTCACGAGTGGCTTCCTTCTATGGAACAAGAAACACATCGTGTTTCCAGGCTCGGCGCCAAGGCCACCATCTCCTCTGATTATCAATCCACCACCTCCAAGGCCACTGTCTCCTCCGAGTAGCAATCTAGCACCTCCAAGTCCACCATCCCCGAGAGGGACCACCCCAGCGCAATTCCATCTCGATCTCCGGTGCCTCAGCCGACTTTGCCCACTAACTCCCAGGGGCAAAAGCGGAAGAGTACCACTGCTTCGTCGACTACTCGGAAGAAAGGTACAACAATGAAGACCGTCAAGGTGGCTCCTCCCAGGTTACCTTATGAAATGACTGATGCGGAAACCGCCACGGTCATGGATGCCGATGTGAAACGCCAGTTAGCACCAAAATGATTCGAGCCAAAGGAGCCAATAGATCTGAAAGTAAATCAGCACTTTAAAGATTTTCTTGCGCAACCACCACAATATGTGTTAAATAGGTCAAATGACTATGACCGCTGTATTGTGAAGACATATGACCAAAATAAGTGGATGAGGAAAACAATTCCCCAGCTCGGACAACATGAATTACAATTGATCCCCCCGCTAAGGTGCTACCCGAACAGCAAATAGATATGGAAGAAGCCGAGACCTTAGCTAGGCTATGTGGTATGATTGTTGAAGAAATGCTAGGCGGAATAGACATCGCCAAGGCTAATGTAGGACCGAAATATGTCTGCAGGAATCCTCGGGTCAGTCCCGAGCATCTCCGACATCTACCAACACAAATGCAAAGATTGCCTGACTTGTACTTGAAAGTCGCAAAGGACGAAGATCGAGAAACGCTCATGGTGGCAGTTAGAGACGAGCATTACTTCTATGAAGACCAGATATCTATTGATGTTGAAGAATTTTTTTTTAATCTCTCGTCAAATGCTATTGTTTGTAAATGATTAATTTATTTATATAATTAAGTCTACAACTTAGCTCATTCATTGCATGTAATTATCCTCAGTATATTCTTTTGTACGCTATTATGCAGAATAAAGATTCCCGGATGTAAAAAAGGGGAATATTTGATGTTGGGTTCGTTGACGCATATATCGTTATTTTTTGTAGGATAGAATGGCTCGCCAAGGACACGGATGCTAACTTGCTATTGTTTTTAAAGAGACAACATTTTTAAAAGCAAATACTATTTCCTTATAACTTTGAGTGAGTATTACTGTCTTGTGCATATTCTATTTCGCTTACTCGATGTTAAGTGTAATTGATAAGTTATGCATGATTGGCTATATAAATGTGTGTAGCTTTTACTGAATTTTGCTAATCATTCAAGTTGACACCAGAAAAGTTGATATCATGGAGTCATTAGATAAAGATCCTAATAAGTACGACAGTCTGATTACAACGCTACAGAAGTAAGTTCAGTCATTATCGCACCATACCGTCCTCTTTAGTTCATTTCCTGATATCAAGTAATTAATAACTCCTTCATTTATTTTCTTTGTCGGACAGGGTTTGGAAACAGTTCATCAAGACCGAAAGGGATCAATGGGAAAAGGAGTTGCGTTTTAATAGGCTCAAGGTAAGTAGTACTATCTAGGTTCGCGCATCTCTTTAATTCTAGTTTCAGTACAATTCATGCTTTATTATTATTTGGTTGAATTCTATTTCTCATAAAGTGCTCGAGGCAGCCATCGGCGACTATTTATGTGGATACTACGTCTGCGAGTTCATAAGGGAGTCGATCAGTGAGCAGCGCATAAATAAGGATCCACGATATGAGGGAGAAGCTCGTTCCAAAGGATCGCCTATAAGCAATTCAATAAGAATTGACGGGATTTTTGCTTGATGAGGTCATAGATAAAGATGGAGAACATTATTCCTGCTCCACGTAATTTAATGATCTTCATATAATTAAATATAGGATATATATGTATGTTCGTAATCGAAATTATATATATATATATATAATCTATCGACATGTCACTTACGCGAAACCTCTCCCTCCTCTACCGATCCTCCTGCTGCGGCAGAACCTGTTGTCGCGGCATGCGAATCTACCCAAAACGATGCCACGGAAGAACCTACTGCCGCGGCAGCCGAATACGCCAAAACACTGCCGCAGCAGAGCTCGTTTAGTCCCGATTCGTATTACGAACCGGGACTAAAGGTCCTTCATCCCCTGCTTTCGACCGCGGCCATGTAGAGCGCATTTAGTCCCGGTTCGTAATACAACCGGGACTAAATGGGGGCTCTAGTCCTGATTCCATAGTCCCGGATGGGCAACTGGGACTAGAGGTTGTCCCAAACCGGGACTAAAAGCCCGTTTTCTACTAGTGTTATCACCCAATCGTAAAGTCGGTCTTGATGAATAAGGCTTTGATCTCTTTTTTTGAAAGATAATGTATATTAAAAGCTAGCAAGCCGCCTCATTAAAAACCTTCCAGCCCCTTAGGTATCCTGGTAAGGAAAAGAGTACGTCAGAAACTTGCAGGCCACAACTCACACCAGGTTACAATCAGCCCTTGACCTCTTGATAATCTTATCATCCAATCAAATTTGTCTTGATAATCCTGTCATCCAATCAAATTTGGCTTAATAATCTTATCATCCAATCATACCGGTCTTGATGAATAAGGCTTCGAGCTCTTTATCCCTTTCATTTTCTATGTAATGATCATATCTATAATAACTAAATAGATGATCCTCACTAACCTATTTCTCTTGACATGCAGCCTATCCACCTCACCTCAGCAAAGATGTCACGTCATTTCCGTTCATTATGTTTTCTTATGTTCCAGTTTAGTCTTATCCTAACCGAACACGCAGCAAACAGACACCGACGATAGCCCGCTATAAGAAAAACGAACACACCAGCCCATTCCTAGCTTCAGCCCACTCTTCAAGCCCATCTCTGTTTGTCTTCTCTCTCGGTATCTTCAGCCACCGAACAGATCGCACCATGACGATTGGCGTTTCCTCTTCCTCTTCCCCCCGATCTCCGCCAGAATCAGAAACTGGCGGAGGCATCTGAAGAGTTCGTGCAGTCATTAACGACTGCAATCCTTGCCAGTTCGAATCCGCTGGTATTAAACCAGGAGCACCCTCCACTAGGAACAGCCTGCGCTGGCGGGGATGGCACCCATCTCGCCGAGTCTCGAGCTATTCCTTCTGTCCGTGTCCCTCCACCGCAACCGACTCCTACAGGTGTGATTCCATCGCCCCGTCGTCCCCCACAAGCACAATCCCGACATCGTCCGTGAACAATGGTCCGTTCAATTGGGTACGCGCGTCTACTCCTGTTCCATCTGGAGTTACTCTTGGTCTGACGTGTGCGTGTCATGTTGTCTGCGTGTTGCCTCTGCAAGGAACGGCGTTCTTGCTGCTAGAGAGGGAACGGCATGGTCTCAACGGCTTGGTCCTCCTGCCCAGCGTCGTTTCCTCGCAGCAGCAAATTGACAGATTCAGTACGTCATGATAACCCTACCAATTCCTTGCTTACTTCGTGTCCATTTGCTGCTGTCCTAAATTGGTGCTGCGCAGCAGCGCAGGGAGGTATTTTGGTTTATGATAACCCGACTCACGCATGGGTTTCTCGGCTATGTTAGTGTCACGTCCAGGTTCCCAGAATTTCCACATCATTTCCTAGCAGCGTAGTCTTTTTTATTAAAGATCGTAATATATTCATGTGAAGCCTAGAAATTTATAATTTTATTTGCATTTGTTGCAGATTTCCTTACACTCCCTTAATTTGGTATTTCACATGCCAAATTGTGCTATTCACTGTATGTGTTTGTTCATGTTACTTGACTATGCAGGGAAAGGGAATGAAAAACTGAAGATAACTCAGATAATGCTTCCTGTTCAGCATCTCCCGATGCCCACTTCGGCTCCAAAGCTAGGTGAGCTATTCCGTAACAATCTTGAATCTTTTCTACAGTGGCTTATTTTTCAATTTCGATTTCGTCGGATTCTGCCCGGCGGTGGCAAGGTTGACATTTGAAGCAAAGCCCCATATCCTCGTGTTTTCAGTGTACAGTTTCTTCAGGGTGTTCTTCAGATAAGTCAGTCTCTGTCAATGATTTGGTACTTCACTCCTATGTGAACTGTTGTACAACCATCAAGCAAGGTTTGCAACCCAATAACAACACACTTTTCTTTCTCACATCTGATATAGGCGTTGAGAGAAATACATTACTAGATCTCCACATAAGCCGATATTTTTTTAGGAACCAGGCCGCGACGCCGGGGCACGAGATCTCTCCACCGGGGCTATAAGGTTGTGTTATCTGCGTCGATTAGAAAGCAAATCCAAGTGCAGGATAAACTAGCAGGTTAATCCACAAGGTTTGGGCTTCGTCGCATGCATGTTTTGCTCTACTGCATCACACGCAACATCTGCTTGGCCTAATCAGCTCCCAGGTTTGGGCCTGGTAGGTTTTTCAGCTACCTGCCTCTGTGAACCATTTAATTTTCTTTATTCCTGTAGCAGATGTATGCGAGGTGCACCGGCGAGTTGGCTCAGATCTGCAGACATGTTTATCGATTTTCTCTCCGTCACATGAAGCCATTGTGACCACGAAAGCTTATTCCTCCTGCTCCACTACACATATTTGGTGTTTAGAGTTTGCATATGTAAATGTTCTGCAGATTTGTGAACCCAAGATTTAATATACAGCAGCCTACTAAGACAGAGACGAGGAGGTGGAAAGGCGTTTGGCATATTTCATTCGTGTGAGGTTTCATTTTTCCGTCATTGATCAAATATCAAACATGGAGGATATGCATTCGTTTCTTCAGGTGTAAATCTCATAGATCCTAATCATCCTGTCATCATAAGGGCGGATAAATTTTTGATTAGGAATGACATCCATTATTATACACTTAGAATTGAAGGTTATGATTGTTAGTTTGATCGCATAATTTCACTTGGATGATCTCCTCTCATTACCTGTATGTGTTGCACGTTTTGAGCCAAGATCAAGCTTAGCATTTTCACTATATAGTCAATCAATACACCCTCTCTACACATAGCAAAAATTGCATACCTCATCCTCCTCTATAGAACACGCAAACAAGGAATGCAGGTGGAGAAACAAAATCAAAAACCTCAAATCAGATTGAGCGTCCAATAAGTAATTTCATAATTAGCTTAATGATGGTTTAGCTGTGAACCAATGTTCCTGTCAACACATTACTACTCAACTCAGAAGTATATTAAGTTAACATGAATGTCCCTTTTCTGTATGTGGTAAAGACAGAATACAAATGTATTTGATTGGGCGATCAAACTATTATCCCCTACACTTTGCTGACAACTTCCTAAGCAACATCTTAATAGAGGTCCTTCCATAGCCTATTCATGCTGTCTCGGATATCCTTCTCTTTTTGTTTTTTTGTCGATGTAAGCATTCTATTTACCTCTACTCATTCTATATTTCTCAATATTTAGTTAATTGTTGAAATACATAATTTCTTTTGGTGCAATTGGAAATTTCTCTCAAGTACGCCGGCCTACTCTTTGTGGCTCCCTTCACTATTACTATGATTCTTCAAACCAAATTTTAATATATGCCATGAGGTTTTATTTTTTATTTATCCCGCAGCAACGTGCGGGGTATCATCTTGTTAAATAAAATTAGTTAATTCCTAATCAAGCAATCAATTAAACGTAGGTACATAACTTTGCAAGTTTAATAGTTAACTTTTCTTCTTCAGAGATCAATGAATTTACCTATGAACAGATTATAGATGTTGGGTAGTTGGATCCTTGAGGACGATGAGCCAGTGAATATAGGCAAGCGATGGTGCGGTGACCGAGCAGCGATTCGTGGGCAGCGGTAGCAACACTTGACTTCGGCCATTCGGTGTGGCCGCGCGGTTCTGCAGGTCGAGATCAGGGTGCAGCAATAGTGTCTTGGCAGGGTGAAGACATAGAAAGGCGAGTAGCGTTGCGATCAACTCGAGAGAGAGAGGCGGGCAGGCAGGCAGGCGGCCGCTGGGACGATGTGGTCGAGGCATCATTTGGATCACGAACTTTTCTCTGTTGAGGAAAAGAAGACTAACAGGGAAGCTGGGAACGGATGGATGCGAGCTAGAGCTGGTCGCTGCCTCCATTTCTTCTTTTCAACAATCCCTAGATTTTGTTTTTGAGTGCAACCGCCTTTATTACTTCCTCCGTTTTAAAATATAGAGTAAATTCTACTTTTTACCTCCAAGTTCGACATTTTTGACAAGAATTGTCCCATTTAATGGAAATTCTCATTGCTTACCCTATTTAGCGAAACTTGTGTCAATTTTTACCCCATTTACGTTTTTACGTGCTTATCGTATACGCTCCTTCTCGTCTGGACTTATCTTCACCACGATGTTGTCAATTTCCTCTTACGGCGGCATCGTGATCGGTCTCTTATCAATATCCTTCTCCCATTCAGTGTATCGAACCACAACCACCACACTAACATGCTGCTCCGTGCTCCTGTAGTGTGTGCGACAACCTCGTAGCCACCATCAATCAGGTTGACAAGTGACAGCTGCCGGAATTCCGGCGTCTCGCGACCATAGCAAGACAATTATCGTTCTTCTGCTAGTGTTAGCACATATGACCACTGCACGCGCTAGCTCCTTCACATGTTTCAGCCAATCAATCCAAGTGACGATTTAGGCAATCAATCCAATTGACGAGCTACTATAGAATGCTCAAATACAAGCGCCCGAGAGCCACGTACAAATGCCACACCGCGGACATCGGGAGAAGTCGCAGTGCACTTGGAAGGTGGCGCAACAGCTGTCAAAGAATATGAAGGGGCCGTAGGATGATCCCTACGGAAAAAATAACCCAGAACAGTGGGGGAACTGTGGAAGGTACATAGACATGATGACCAAATTCCACTTGGTAGAACAGGTATTAAGTTTAGGTAGGGTAAAAAGTGGCACAAGTTTCACTAAATGGGGTAAAGGGAGAGATTATTTCTTAAATGGGGTAATTCATATCAAAAATATCAAACTAGAAGGTAAAAAGTGGAATTTACTCTAAAATATAAGCTGTTTTAGATTTGTGAATGAAGGCTCCTTTAGTATGTAGGTTCATCTCCAATCTCACGGATAATATGGGAATAAACTCCCATTATCCCTTCAAAGATGCGCCGCACGACCAGCTGGAAGTCACTCGCCACGCAGACCTGCCTAGCATAAACTCCCATTGTCCCTTCCCGGCATGCCATTGCCTCTAACGTCTCCGTATCAGACTTCCCTCAGAGCACAATTGATAAGGCCCCCATGAATACTCCACGATCCGATCAAGCAACAGCTGCGACAGTGTCGCAACCTGTATTCTTTCCCATTGTGGCATCGAAATTGATCTTGACCATCCCACCCGGAGGAGGTAGCCATCTAACCTCTCAATAAACAGGTGTGGAGAGAGAGGACTCTGATATTACTGCTCATGAATTGCCTTCCGTTGCGAGCAGATAGCCCACAGGGTAATGAAAACCCTTACCTGATCCTCATGCCGTAGTGTACTGATCAGGTTCATCGGCCATTGTCGCGCGTCGCCATCCTACGACGCGGTCAGGTGCTCAACAATTTCTGCATCGACCAAAGCCCACGCGCAACGATACATGGTGCAGTCAATAGGGCATGCCGCCAAGAATCCGCAACACCATACAGTTGACACTGATCATCGCTGGCCATATTCCAATGATGGCGAACATCGTTCGTTGGCAGAGAAAGGTTTGCCAACCTCCACAAGAAAACCCTCACCTTGGACGGTACTTGAGTCTTCCAAAGGGATGCCCGCTACTTATCGACAGTCCCCCCTCCCCCCCCCCCCCCCCCCCCCACATTCGAGGTGCTCGACCTGCTCTCAAGCCAGACATCCCTCTTCTCTCTGGTCCAGACCAACATTCTATAAGATGATCTCATGGAGAAAACCCCCCTGCGATCATAGTGCGACGCCCAGAAATCCACTTGCTGGTGATGGCTGAGTGGGATCTACATAATTGTTTCAACATCAATCGGTAGGAAGAATTGACATAGCTTCTCCTCATCCCACGAGGCAGTGGCCGAGAAAACAAAATCCGTGACCCTAGTCGGTGGGTCACTCTTAGTGCATGCGATAGGATGCAACATACCATCCCCGGCAACCATTGGTCATTGAACGGGTGTGTGAGTTCTCCTGTACCAATTATCTGAACAAGTCCCTGCTTGAGCACTTGTATCCCTTCATGTAGTGCCCTCAACACCTGCGATGGAGTAGCCCCTACATCAGCATGCAGTAGGTCAGAAGGTGGAAAATAAACTGACTTCAGAACCCTGACACTCAGTATATTGGGATTGTGCAACATTCTCCACCCCTATCGAGCTAAGAGGGCTAGATTGGAGAGCTCGATGTCCCTAAAGCCCAAACCTCCAATTTTTTTACACCTGTCTCTCAAGTAAACCCAACATGTTCTCCTTTCTCCCCCATGACTACCCTACCAAAATTTCCTGAGTAAGGAATTAACGTAGTCACATAGGCCCGTCGGCAGTCGAAAACAAGCCATAGAAAAGATAGGTATCGCCTGGACAACGGATTTTATGAGTACATCCTTGCACCCTGAAGATAAGAGGCACTCCATCCAGCCCTATATTCTGCTCTAAATACGATCCTTGAGGTACATAAACACACCACTCCTTGATCGCCTAACATCTAAAGACATCCCCAGATACTTCTTGTTTAAAGTCTCACTATGAACATCTAGCGCTGCTTTAAAATTGGCTTTTACCATGCTCGGACATCTCTTACTAAAGAAGATCAAAGATTTGTCCTTATTAATCCTTTGTCTTGACGCCAAACAGTATGTATCCCATAAAACCTGGACTCTTCCCGCGCTATCTGTATCTGCCTTGAAAAGCAACAGGTTGTCATCCGCAAATAGTAGATGGCTCACCGTCGGGGATTATGGTGCCACCTTTAAACCATGGAGTTTCGATGATAAGTTGTGGTGTTTTAAGAGGCACAAGAGGCCCTCTACTGCTAGCAATAATAGATACGGGGAGATTGGGTCTGTCGCACCCCCCCTCGTGCGTGTGAAATATTGAAGTTTCCCTCCATTGAACAGTACCTAGAAGGACACCGTGGAAACTAGGAACATAACCATATGCACCCACAACATGTGGAATCCTAGCTTGATCATTATTTCCTCAAGGTAGTTCCATTCTAACCTGTCATAGGCCTTCCTCATGTCCAGCTTCAGCATGCAGAAACAGTTTT
The DNA here is from genome assembly GCA_910589775.1 of Avena eriantha. NCBI lineage: Eukaryota > Viridiplantae > Streptophyta > Magnoliopsida > Poales > Poaceae > Avena > Avena eriantha. Next base: position 231,393,785 of record OU342742.1, on the reverse strand, counting down.
TCTTTGCGCGATTCCGCTTCATAAAATATAGACACTCGTAAGCGGTAATAATGTTGTCCATAATCAAATGCCCCGAGAAAAAAGTCGACTTCTCCTCCAAGATAATCTATGGAATGCACTCCTTTAGCCTGTTCGCTGCTACCCTAGAACGATCATGTAGTTCACGTTGCATAGACTAATAGGGCCAAATTGGCCCAACTCCTCTAGACACGCCACTTTGGGTATCAACACAATAAAAGTCTAGTTTATTTCATCCAGACTGTCTTCTCCCTTCAGTAAACATAGCACTGCTATCATAACCTCCTCACCACAAATCTCCCAATGAGTCTAGTAAAAATGTGCAGGAAATCCATCAGTCCCCGGGGCCTTTGTTGGGAACATTTGAAATAAGGTTGTTTTGACCTCCCCCTCCATGAAAGGATTCAGCAACTCCTCGTTCATCCGAATTATGAATTTAACTGGAACCACATCAATAACCTTTTCCATATTGTAAGTTCCCTCCGAGCGATACAAGTCTTCATAAAAAGAGCTTGTCATGCTCGCCATCTCCCAATCATCTTTAGTAAACACCCCATCAGGCTTCTTCAACTTGCTGATTTTATTTCGCTTCCTCCTCTAACTAGCTCGGAGATGGAAAAAAGTGTGTATTCTTATCTCCCTCCGCTAGCCACTGCACCCTAGATCGCTGGAGCCACATCACCTTCTCTCGTTGGTACAACTCCACTAACCTCTGAGAGATAGTAGTCTCATCATGCGAAGGGTCCTACCGATGCGTGTCCAATCTCAATGCAGTCAGTTTATCATTTAGATCTCTAATTTCTATTTTTAATATGTCCAAACGTGGTCTTCGCGCAACCATCCAGAGAATTACACACACGAGTCAGCTTCTCTTTAAGTTGGTTCATAGTCATGGCATTTCCATCAACTTGCCAGGTCTCCATAGAATGTGGTTTCTTGTGTGACTCCCACATGAGTTCGTATCTGAAAATTTTCTCCGCAGTCGTCCTACGCTGCCTAGCAGACTCATTCCAATGTACAAAGATTGGACAGTGGTCCGATGTCACTCCCGTTAGATGACAAATAGTGTCCATGGGAAGCAGAATTCCATGCATCCGTATCTAGGGCTCTGTCTAGGCGGACACGATAGAGCGAGCCCTCAGTCACCCTACGCTCGTATGTCCAGTTGTTCCCTTCAAACCCCAAATCGGCCAGTCCATAGACGTCAACTGCCTCTCAGAACCCCTCGATTTGGGCTAGGCTTCGCTCTGCAACACGCACATGTTCATGCTGATGCAGCACCTCGTTGAAGCCCCCGATGCACATCCACGGAAACGCCGACCCCGACTTGATAAGCTTGAACCTTTACGATGTCTGAGCCTCCCCATATATGCACGTAAACCTCCAAGGGTCGCAACCTGCATCTAGGTGATATTGAGAATACGGCAAAATCTCCATATTTATTGCATTATTCCAAAACATAGCGAGGCCTCCGCTACACCCCGAGCTACTCACTACAAAACATCAATCATAACCTAGCCTCCTAGATAGTCCTTCAACCCACACCGGTGCAAGTGTGTTTTCACTACACAAAGTATAGTAGGTTTGAAACGCCCTGCGAGATTGCAAAGCTCTCTAACTATCGCGTCACTGCCTAGGCTGCGACAGTTATAACATATATAACTCATTGTTCATGGTGGTGCCCCTCGTAGGAGCCCTCCTTAGTGGTTGATGATCTGCTTATGCTTGGCCTCTTCGGGTCTAGTTTCACCCAAGATGGTGTTTGCCTCACCTTGTTCTCTGTCTCCTCTTCCCTCAGTGCGGAGTCCAGATTCCTCATTGACTTTGTGTGGGCCAGAGTGTCGGATCCATTCGTGATCAGACCCACTCCCCTGCCCGTCCCAATTGCACCATTAGCCGCGCTCAATGGTGATTCGCCTGGTGGACGCTTACGTGAGTTAGCAGAAGCACCACATCCCCTACCTCCTCCACGACCAGTGTGCACACCGTCATGCTCAGGAGCCTTGTTGCGAATACCTGACATCTGGGGGTGCTTCGATCAGGGCAATCATCCATGATCCATATTGTTTGGCAGCATCGTCGTGTGCGCCATGCCCACATTCCAAGTCGTCGTGGCCAAAAATACCACACTCCTCACAGAATTTCGGCAATTTTTCATCCATGACTTGGAATACCATCTTCTCATTACCCTCCAGGTGCAGACCAACCATCCTAATGATGGGTTTAGTGACATCCAGCTTCACTCCGACCTTGACAAAACTGGTTCCACTCGCTCCCAGGGTGTACAGATCAACACTCTCCACCGCCCCAATTCGCGCAGCCATGTCTTTGACAAGTTCTTCCTTCCGAAATAGTGGGGGGATTTCTCTGACCTGCACCCAAGCATGGATGTGATTGAGAATCACGAACTTGGGATCTACGATCCCATCATTGGGTTCCAACATGACCCCCTGTTGTCTGAAAATCCACGAACCCTCTTGCATGACCATGTTCCAATCGCCCAAGCACGATACCTGAAGCACAAATAGGTTGTCTTCCACCAGGTGGGTTGTCCACTTCCTCGCAAAACCCCATGTGACGTCCATCTTCTGGAAAAATGTTGGTTTCCGAAGTGTTTGGTGGTGTGCACCTTTACCACCGCCATCCAACGCGCTCCTTCCCGGAGATGCACGAAGTCCTCACGCGGAAGGATCACGTCGTTGAGCTTCTCGTCCTTCAACACAAGTTTCTTCAGCAGATCCTTCAGACCCATCGGAGTTTTTGGGCTCGACAAGCCCCCCTCTTTCGGTATCTTAGCCGCCATGTCCAAGCTCCTGCCTCAAGCAGATATGATCCCACCTCACAGAACCTCCCTCGCCGCCCCGCCAAGGCCAGGAAGACGTTCTAGACGTCCCCTTGGTCAGCCCGAGCTGAGAGCAGGTCGGAGAGAAACTCGCGGAGATTGATCGGATCCCAGATCAAGCCTTTCGCCGCCACGATTGCCGGGAAGAGTCAGAGCTTTGGGCATCCCAAGATTATGGTTTTAACCATTCTTGGATAGCTCATGGTACGATGTTCCTCCATTCCATGTAAAAAAACTTTAACACAAAACTTTCTTCCCATTTCTTTTCTATGGGGGTGACAATAGTGGCATACAGATAATTTCCAAGACGCTCTCCAATCCTCAAATAAAATGAAACCACAAATTTCCAGAGAGTTGCTTAAACGGAAAATATCAAAAATATTTCAAAGACTCAAAAAATCAAAGAAAAACTCAAAGAAACCACTCTTGCATCAAAAGACGGAATTTTTCTAGAAAACCGTTGTTGGAAAACGTAATTTTTTCACCAATTAAAAGTGTCAGGTGTAGTCAGAACACCTCCCCCTCCCCCTCTCTTCTGCCGCAGTCGGCAGGTGCCGACGAGCCTTGCCCGCGTGGGGCTGGCGGCGGCGGTCAGTCCTCTACCCGTGCGATAGGGTTTCGGCTCGGGAGATCGTCTCTACAATGTTTAAGTTTGCCTATGGTCAACCTTAATCCTCTTATGACCCTTCTTATTTCAACATTAGAGACACACTTAAACTAGGGATGTAGAAGGAGGTCCCGCTTGTCCCACTTCTACATGTCTAGTCTCATTGTGCATTTCATGTTTCAATATAGCCTTCTTCAATCTATCCCAAAGTTAGTTTAACTAAAATCGCTGCCAGAAGTCCTTGTTTCAAACTTGGCTGCACATAACATTGGCAAGTAGTCCGAACATTTTCCAACGTGACACAGGGGATTTCTGAAAAAACAAAACGTGACACGGACCACAGAACATAGCTAGAAGGTGTGGACGAAGCTCTGTGGGAGACGGGTCAAGGATTAGGTTGGTGGATAGCATATATAATTATATATATATATATACTATTCTTATTTTCCAACGAAGTGACGCCTGCAATGATGCAGTTCTTCTCTATTTATTTGACTCACAGCTTCCAAGTTCCACTATCAAACTGTACCTCGAGTTGAGACGGAAGAAATCAGCTATGGCGGCGTCTGCTGAAACAGCAGGCGACAAGTACCGGTCGTTCATGCACGGCGAGGGTGAGAAGAGCACGGTGTGGAGGCTTGGAGCCCCTCCTAACTACGACGTCGTCAACAAGCTCTTTGAGGAAGAGAGGAGCAAGGTAATATACCTATTCATATATATGTTGCTCCACGAGTCCATCCTGTACTTGAAGTTCTACTGTCCACCAAAATTGTTATTCCCCCTCCGATTCATAATAAGTGTTGTTGATTTAGTAGTACAAAGTTGTAATCAGCTACACTTGTTACGGATCGGAAGGAGTATTATTTTTCGAAATTTGTTTACATGACTATTCCTGCAACAGGAATGGCCGGAGGGATCTCTGGAGGAGAAGGTGCAGCGGTTGCTCAAGACCTGGGAGATGGAGATAATCCACAAGGTGCGTCCGGAAGACCAAAAGAGCGTTAAATCCGGCCAGGGATACAGCGCAAGCACCAACGGTGAGTCCTGGCCTGAGTGATCGCCCCACACTTCCAGACAATCGGCACTCTTCTACTCCTCCATCCGTCGATCTCGCCAAATAAAATAAGTGCCTCCCTGAGGACCAACGACTGAATGCTTACAGGGATGAAGCCTCTGACTCGGAAGGAGATCTCGGCCATTGGCGGCTACAACATGTTCCTGGCAACCACCCTGCCGCCGGAGCACCGCATCTTCGACCCGGACAAGGAGACCGTGGAGTCGGGCATGTCCACGTTCCTCACGGCGTTTCCCCGAGGCTTCGCCATCGAGGTGCTGGATGTCTACAGCGGACCGCCGAGGATCGCCTTCAAGTTCCGGCACTGGGGGTACATGGAGGGGCCGTTCAAGGGGCACCCTCCTCACGGCCAGCGCATAGAGTTCTTTGGAGTCTGCATCTTCCATGTAAGATTGACACTCCTATCATTGTTGTTCGAAATTCAGATTTACTTCCACAGGGAAATCACTGATACGCTTCTCTGCGACAATGTGATGATAGGTTGATGAGGAGATGAGGTTGGAGAAAGTGGAGTTCTTCTACGAGCGTGGCAACTTCCTGGCGAGCTTCTTGAGTGCGCCTGCTTCTGCTGTTGCAGCGTCGGCTTCAGGCTGCCCTGTGATGAGAGGAAATTAAAGCGCGGTCGGATTCATGAAACATGTCAATCCAGCATGTCGGATTGTCTTGATTCCATGTTGCCAAGAAAATATTCAAATAAGAAGATATTTTTCATCCATGCATTATTGTCTACTTTGGTCCATTGGGTGTGCCGCATCCTCACGTGACCTCTCCCCCGTCCCCTTCCCAGAACACGCCTGTTTGGGCCTAGTGTGCCACAGTTGTTGCGTCTAGTCGGCTATCGCCCCGAAGGCGGTGGAGGTAGGTCCCTCCCGTGAGGCTATTATGTTTCCCTTCGTCCCATGTGGTCCATCCTCTCCATCATGTAGGCCTCGTAGTGTTGGCCTTTGTGACATGATGATGATGGTGGCCAGACCGTGCTAGCACGTGTTGGTAGGCGGCAAGTTGGGTGGATCCGTATAGATCAATCGAGGTGGTGGTTTTGGGGGCCAGGAGAAATCCTCGTTGATCGTCTGGCACCGACACGGTGACACCTGCGGGTGTCGTCGTCCTGCCTAAAGGGTGTCGAGTGTACCCCTTCCCTATTGCCTTATGTGTATCGGGGGATACCCTATGAAAACTCCGGGCAACAGCGTTGTTAGCGCCACATTCCTTCTTGAAGGTGTTGCTTGATACATGATGTTTCGGAGTGCTAGGGGTGTAGTGGGACAGCTCCGGAGGGCGCAGCGGTTGCGGGTCATGTTTGTTTCTTCGGTCTGCCCAATGTCAGCATTTGTTTCTCTTCTCTTTCTCTTTTTCTTTCTTTTCTTTTAGGCTGGATTGTGCTACTGCCCTAGCATTGTCGATGTATCATTTGGTTGCTATATTAATATAGCGGGATGCAATCCTGTTTCGAGGAAGTGACAAAATCATCTTGATTTTTTCCTTTGTTTTGCTAAAAACAACTTTGATTGTGACTATTGATCTCCCCTCCCCTCTCAAGCAGCTATAGTAGCTTCAGAGCTCTCCGCTGCAGACCGGGCACTTCCTATGTCCTCTCCACTGGATTAGCCAGTCGGAGTTGGACTGAAAGTGGCGCCGATGTAGATAGTAGTATTCATAGGGTTTATAGTTTGTCCTCTATGGTGTATGCCATCTAGGCCGGGAGTGAATCGAAAGATCCCCATGGTCGGATCTAGCGGTGTCTCGTCTTTCTTCTCTTCCTCATGGCGCTCCAATGGGTGGAGCCATATGTGCGGTGGTGGAGGGGGGCGAACATCTCCATAAATAAGGTTGTGCTTTGCAGATCTGGCTACCAATGTTAGGGTCGCCGGTACTCCTCTCAGACTCATGATGGCAACAAGGACGGAGGAGAACCTTGGAGATCTCATAGTTGGTGGCTACATCTATAGCAGGGGAGCACAAGTGCTTCTATTTGAAGGTTCATCACGATGCTCTTGTCATCGTTCTTCATGGCCGGTGGGCGTCCCCTCTAGCTCAGGTGTCAGTGACACCTGCTTCCGGTCGGCATCTTTGGGTCTTTATCAACCTCCAGGCTATAAAGCCACATCGGAGGCCCTCTGGTATCAGCGTAGTTTGCTCTCATCTCCTTGTCCCAAGTGGTGTCATCCCTGGTGACATGGAGACTAACTACGTCGAGCCCTGTGACAGTGGAGTAGGAGCAGGACTAGATCGTGATTTTGGTTTTTGTTCTGAGGTCCCTTGTGCAAATTGTAAGGGTCGGAGTGTAATTTCCTATTTTCTTGTAACCCTTTTTGTAAAACATAACTCCACTGTTGACTTTGAATGAAACTCCCGGTCCTTCTGGACCGGTCCCCTGTTCAAAAAGAAATATGACTATTGCTTCACATATCCTAATGACCGAAATCTATGGGCATGGTATATCTAAGGTTCCACATTTATAAATAAAAGTCTTGCTGCGCCTTCCAGTGTAAAAAGAGGTTAGTTAATGCAATATTCTAAATTAAAAAAAATAAGGCACCGAGACCTGATAGTTTCCGGACAGAGTCTCGGTCAACACATATGTTACTCATCTCCAGTATTTGGTCCGTGTGCACTAGCATTTGGTCCATATGCAAATCTAGTAGATGTGCTTAGTTTTCTGCACACATTTAAATCTGTTAGTGCATCTACGCTACATCCCGAGGGGGCGGCATAGCTGCAGGGCACGAGTCGGTATATCGGCTAGAGGCTACGGATGCGTACACGCTTGGGAGGTGTGTTGGCAGTCAGTAGACATGGACCAAGGCGGCGGTGTTGAGGCCTGAAGGGGCGATGCAACGGCAACCTGTAGGTCGATCGGTGATAGACACACGTACTCGGGGACGTGTTTGTCATAGACGTGCGTCGTGACCGGTTGACCAGGCCGACGTTAACACTAGTTGTGCCATGGCATGGACGACGATGTGCAGATCAAGATTGATGGCGATGATGTCGGTGGAGTCCCAGTCGATGACAGTGAAGACGATCCCAACGGGATGGCCACGACAACCTGCCGAGGAAGGAGGTAGTCAGCTGAGACGCACTGCTGCCTACCGAGGTAGGCGCGACAACGAGACATGCAAGCATGGGCGGGGTGTAGATTGTCGATCTTGATGTCAGAGTAGAGGCGCACAAGGACGACAAGGTAGTGGGCGATGCAATCTGGTCAATGATCGGTGAACAAAAAAGAAATCTGGTTGAGCGACCGGTGGAGAAAAAACTGATCTAGAGATCGGAAAAAGATTCACCATGATAGCCGGTCACAGATCGATAGATGAGCCCTGCCACGGGTGGCACAACCCCTGATCGAGATCGATCCCCGGGGGCGCCGCGACGGAAGCCTGTCGCTGTCTAAGGTTTGCACCGATTTAGGCCGATACCATGAAAGAGAATAAGCATTGGCGTAATGCCATAGATGTTGAATTGAGGCTCTCGGACCGGTGAAAACAATTTTGTATTGAGGCATAAGAGCAACTCCAACAGACGCTGAAAAATTTAGGGATGTAAAATGGTTTTGCTGCGCGCTGGATCCAGTTTTGCAGCGCGAAACGGGCAACACCTCCACTGGGTGCGCTAAATATAGCATGCGCAAAACATCCGTTCACCGGATGCGTTGGAGTTTTGTTGTACACGCTTGCCAAAGCAGTATATTTGGTGCGCCGGATTCAGCATGCTGGATTTTTTTTTCGCGCGCTAGTTTACGGCGGCTGCTGCAGCTTTAATTTTAGCCCCACGCGTGCTAAATTAACGGTTATTTTAGTGTGCGGCCTGTTTCCAGCGTCCGTTGGAGTTTCTCTAATGCGCTAGATGCGGTAGTTGTTGTATTGAGTTGTACAAGACCAACAAGGCTCCTGAAAACAATTCCAATCAATCTCGTAAATATCTCTAACCGATTAATATATCTCTAACAGTCCTTTAAATGAAGTTGTTTATTGTTATGGTACAAACACCACCTTTTGGTGTGTTTCTCATGTATTCGTCACAAAAATACCACGTCCGCTCATTTCACAAACTGAAATTGTATTTGACTTTGACCGAGGGCTCATTGAACTGAGCTGAGAGCAATACAAACGGCCAACAACGCTCGCTATAAACAGGCGCGCACGTGGCTTTATGTTTTGTTAGACAAGGGCAAACATAATAAAAACACGCAGAAGAAAAATACATTCATGATCCTGACTATCGATAGAAGCACACGGGAAGCACGGTGTGCCACACACAGCTGCTTGGCTCATCGTGCACTTCATTTTCAGTATAGCATTTTCAATCTGATTCCGAAGTTATTTAAAACTAAATTCGTTGCCAAATCCATTTTCCCAACTTCACTGGCATAACCTTGGTCAGTAGTCTGAACATTTTCCAAGGGAGACGAGTCACATCCTCACAGGGCACAGCCATAAGGAAGTGGAGGCAGCTCAGTGAGACAGGGACGGCTTAATGATTAAGTCAGTGGATAGTAGTACTATAGTATTCTTATTTTCCAGTGAAGTGACGTTTGCAATGATGCAGTTCTTCTCTTCTTCTTTCTTTTGAATTTTCACCACGAGGGATTCTCTATTTATTTTACTCGCAGGTCGCAGCTTCCAAGTATGTACCACAATCAAGCCGTCCCTCGAGTTGAAACGGAAGCAATCAGCTATGGCGGCGTCTGCTGAAACAGGAGGCGACAAGTACCGGTCGTTCTTGCACGGCGAAGGCGAGAAGAGCACCGTGTGGAAGCTTGGAGCCCCTCCCAACTACGACGTGGTCAACAAGCTCTTCGAGGAAGAGAGGACCAAGGTACCAAACCTATCCACACGATATGTTGCTCTACAACTCAAACTCTGCTCACATGGCTAAGGCTAATTCTGCGACAGGAATGGCCGGAAGGGTCTCCGGAGGAGAAGGTGCAGCGGTTGCTCAAGACCTGGGAGATGGAGATGATCCACAAGGTGCGCCCCGAGGACCAGAAGAGCGTTCACTCCCAGAGATACACCGCCAGCACCAACGGTGAGTCCTCGTAGCATTCACTCCGTCCATGGATCTTGCGAAATGAGCGCGCCGTGAAATGACATGAATATATATACCACTTGCAGGGATGAAGCCTCTGACACGGAAGGAATGGAGGGTGATCGGCGGCTACAACGCGTTCCTGGCGACCACCCTGCCGCCAGAGCACCGCATCTACGACCCGGACAAGGAGACCGCTGATTCTGGCATGTCGACCTTCCTGACGGCGTTTCCGCGTGGTTTCGCCATCGAGGTGCTCGACGTCTACAGCGGCGGCCCACCCAGGGTCGCCTTCAAGTTCCGGCACTGGGGGTACATGGAGGGGCCGTTCAAGGGCCATCCTCCCCACGGCCAGCGCATAGAGTTCTTCGGAGTCTGCATCTTCCATGTAAGTTTGGCAGCTTGGAGTAGCTTTTGTTCAGAGCTGACAACTTGCACCAACAGAGTAGTAGTCACTCAATATGGTTCGCTTCGCTGCTTCAACAATGTCATGACAGGTTGATGCGGAGATGAAGGTGGAGAAGGCAGAGTACTTCTACGAGCGGGGCAACTTCCTCGCCAGCTTCTTGACCGCGCCTGCTGCTGGTGCTGCTGCATCGGCTTCAGGTTGCCCCGTGATGAGGGGAAACTGAAGCATAAGGGACTAAAAACACATGTAACTTGTATCGGAAGATCAACTCCAGATTTTGTATTGCCTTCAATTCCATGTGGTAACGTAACACTATTCTAATAAAGTACTGTACTGTAGCTTATTTGTTACAAGAACCACTTCTCGTATGTAGGTGTAAGAAAACCCCACTTGATTTGGACAGGACTTCCAGAAGAGCTACATGAAAATTACTTGATCATCACTCAGAATTCAGTGAACTAAGCTTAGCATTCTTATTTTCGACCTAAGCAGTGTCTTCCAGCATTGTTCCGGGCCACACTCAGACTGTAACCACAGGCTTCATTTGGGCACTATAAGGAACACGCATTGGCTAACTTATTATTATTCATAGTACAAAGGTACAAAATCGTGTATATTAGGGGATCCTAACAGGTCCCTTGTCCTATTGGCTCCTGTGTTGAAAATAGCAAATTACGCTTAGATGAGAAAACATGAGCTTCACAGAAGCATTACAAGCCAGTTAAGCTGAAAGACAAGGAAAACATCTTACTTGTAGTATCTTCATAACTTTGATTTTACTGACAATCTTGTTTTCAACTCCTCCGCAACCGCATCAATAAACTCCACGGTGTTCAGATACTTGTCTCGGCTAACACTGTACGATGTCAACATAAATAAATATAAATAAAGTTAACAGAAAAGGGATAAGAACCAAGTTTTATATTGTTGCTACAGATACAAAAAGAGATGCAAGAATATACGTTGGCCCATGTATGAGAAGAGCTAGATCCTTTGTCATCTTCCCAGATTCCACTGTTCCCACACAAGCAGCTTCCAGTTTTTGTGTGAAATCCAACAGTCTTTTGTTGTCGTCAAGCTTTGCCCTGTACAAGTGTTCAACGTTAAGGCGTAATGCTTCAGCTGTAGATACATCAAATAAATTTACTGCGGCATACTTAATATTTACAAAACAACCAAAGAAGAATATAAAGGCTAGAACAACCTTCCTAAAACAGAAACTCCAACTGACCCAAAAACTCTCAACTCTCCACTTCTACAAAACTAAAGATTGTGTATGGCACCCTTGTTTCAAAAAAAAATTGTGTATGGCAGTTGAATAGGGTTAACAAGAAATTGTTTATCAGAATTTAAGTTCAACTGATCGCAAAAAAAAAGGGTCCAACTGATCGTGCAAAAAAAGAATCTAGGTTCAACATAAAATGAGTAAAAGCAGTATCATTATCATCTAATTCTATGGTTTAATTCACCCTTGGTACCTATGTGCTAGTCCAGTCGACCATGCAAAGATTGACGCGATGCTGTTTGTGCTAGTTTCACCTCCTTTTTGGTGGACTCTGTAATGGCGTGTGACCGTACCATGTGCAGCTTCAGCTTCGACTGTTCTACCATCAGGGCACACCTAAAGCAATAAAAATTGTACCTGTAAAGCTGAGCAGAGAGAAGCACATATCGGGTGCCAGCTATTCTAGCAGCAGAGTGCAATCTAGATGTATTCTCAATAGTAAAACACAAACATTATCTTAACATATGGTGTTATGGAATCTATTAAACTTTGAAATACAGAGAGTAGCATGAAGCACTTACCAGAACTGATGTCATGAGACCTAATGATCCAAAACCTGCAGCAGAAGTGAAACCATCCTTCTCTTAGCAAATGAACTATCATCCTTCTCAAGATAAAAGGTCGCAAGGCAAACATCCAAATATAATGAGCACAAACCTTGAGCAATTAAATCGCTCTGCACATCTCCATCGTAATTCTTGCATGCCCAAACATAGCCCCCTTCACTCTTAAGGGCATATGCCACCATATCATCGATCAGCCGATGTTCGTACCTGCGACAGCAACTTAGTCTGGAATAGAAGGTGAAAATAAAATGTATATACTTATCTTCTAGATAGACATCAAATAGGCATACCATATTCCTGCAGCCTCAAATTTGGCTCTCCAATTTTTTTCATAGTTTTCTTGGAAAATGTCTTTAAACCTGATATATGAGATAACCAGGCAAGTAAGGAAACTGAAATTTCAATTAAATGCAAGGCATAAATGGATTGAAGCCTATCTCCAAACAATCAAGATAACATGTGATAATTGAATATTGACCTTCCATCATATTTTTTGAGGATTGTGTTTTTGGTACTAAGATAAAGTGGCCATCTTTTCTGGTAAGCCATGTTCATGGACGATTCAGCAAATGCCCGAATAGACTACTTGCAAAGAAATAAGATAAATTATGTCAAGTTGAAAACCTCATTTGAATATACAGAATATCAAAGCTAGCTTAACCAACCTCATCAGTATTATACATAGACAATGCTACTCCACCAGCACCAGTAAAGTTGAACACATCCAACTCTATTTTCTCCTCTGCGCCATCTGTGTCAGTTTTCAGAAGATAAGAGTGTAAACATGACATTGACACTATGGATAACTTATATTTAATCAATCGAGAAAATGTGGTTAACAATTTATCATATTAGTAAGGTACGTTCACATACAATTTATCATATTAGTAAGGTACATTCACATAAATAAAGTTCTTTTACTGAGAAACCGATTCTTGTCAGTGTATACACGTATAAACAATTAAATAGGTCCTGAAGTAATGCTCCTGGCTAGTGATAGCCAAACCTATGTGCTAGTATGGTGAACATAATGAGTATGCCAACAGTCATGTTTCTATTTTGAGAAGCAATAACATTTATTGGAAAGATGCACACAAGAAACAGAAAGTAGAGATTATTATCAGTAGAACAAATACAATGGTGAGATCAATCAAGCTATGAGTTACCCAGTCCTTAGTTCTACAAATTTTGACTTGTAAAACCAGTCACAACAGTAGCTGAATAACTAGCTTTCTTGGGTTACATACCAAATATCAGTTTGAGCTTCCCTGGTCCTCTAATTATTGTATCCGTTGCTCGGTATTGATCACCGAAAGCATGCCTTCCAATGCATATGGGTTTTGTCCATCCTGGCAGGGTAAAATATGTAGCATCAATATCAACGATATCCAAGTATAGGTGTGCGCAATACAACCACCGTACCAGGCACAAGTCGAGGAACATTCTTGCAGATGATTGGTTCTCGGAAAACAGTTCCTGCAGAAGTCAATAAGTTCCAATGATGTAAGTAACAAAAACCACAACAGGTGCATCAATGAAAGTTCAGAATAGAACAAAGACAGGACTCCAGAACCTCAATGCACATATGTGAAAAAAAAAGAATAATCAGTGAGTGGTTTACCATTCAAGATGTTCCTTATTGTCCCATTTGGACTCCTCCACATAGCTTTTAAATTGAACTCTTTTACGCGTCCTTCATCTGTAAGCTCACAAGGAGTGTGGAGCAAGATCAAAATTAACATATGTGTCCAAAGTTGCTGTTGAGACATAATGCTCATAGGTTAATAAACTCAAATTCTGCTGAACATCACCTGGGGTGACAGTTGCGCATTTGATGGCTACATTATACCTGAAACAAAAATAGAATCACTGAAGAAGCATAACGTAAAAGGCTATAAATATAGGGACCACAAGTAATATACATCCATTATGTATTAGCATAACTGAAATCACTGGCACGCATGCATATTCCTTCATTTGACCAATAATTGCTAGTTGAGATTAGGACCAAGAGGTTCAGCATAAAGCACTAATAATATCAACTGCAGTTTAAAATATCGGAGTCAATAAAGAAAGGCGTAACTAAATAGATAAAAAACAAGAAAAGAAAGAACGACCAAGAATTAGGAAGCAGAAAAACTGAGGCTTACTTTAGGGTAGCTTCTGCACTTTCTATTGTTACTTTGTCCCCAGTGGCGTCACGGTTAGGTAGACCCAAGTCAAAGTATTTTATGTCCAAGTCCAGGAAAGGGAATATAAGCTGGATGGCCAACAAACAGATTTGAAATGCCTCTTAATAAAGACGTGGGCAATAAGAAACACTAAAGCACCAAAAATTGAACATAATGAAATAAGAAAATAAGAGATGCTGAACACAACCCTTGGGTAAGTCGGTAAGTATTCCATGACAATCAAGAACAAAACAGAAATAAAAATAACTGACCTTATCTTTGATCCATTTCCATATAATTCGAGTCATCTCGTCACCTATGCAAAATGAATGTAAAGTTCATGAGTTATTTAATCTGCAGAAGCGATCTCTCCCAACGTAAAAAAGAATGGCATGCGTTGGGGAAAACATACATTTTTTTGTAAATGCTAAACATAAAGTCTACCCATGGAACTTTCTCAGCAACTACTAACTTCTGAATGAGCACGATATTGGTCTGTCATCTGGTATACAAGGGCCCAATCGAGCAAATCATGTATAAGTTAAATTTGAGATAATTTTTGTAGATAAGTTCTGAACTTGGTAACTGGATATAGTGTATACTGCATGCCATGGAAGTGGATTTCGAACGTTTTTGGTATTTCATCAGTGTATCCGCCGTGTGGTTAATCACACTTTCATGTCACTCAATGGAGGAACATCTAACTAATTTTAGCACACTTTCTGCTCAGAAAACCTCTGCTCTTTAATACACCTAAATCTCAATAAACTGAAGACTTACGGATGCATAGTTAGCGAATTGCCAAGTAAGCTAATTATTGACGAACATTAATCGGCAGACCAGCATGAATGGTCTCTACATTCGAGCACCGAACAACTTCAACCAAAAATCACATTTCCCAGCACAAGTAGGACAAGTGTGCCAAGAACATCCTTAACACGGTAGCACTACTTTCCAGGTCCACTGCGCGTGTTCCAAATCAAAGTAAAGCAGCCTCTAATTCACCGATCCGCCCCAGTACAGCCAAACCATTCCCAAGCAAAGGCCAGTCATATAATCCGCCAATCATATGCGGCACCGAAAATCCAGAATATGGACATACTCTCGCGGATAGCAGCGAAGCACGAGATAAATCAAGCGCGGCGGGGTACAAACTTTCGATCGGGAAGTGGGGATCGGGGTTTCTCACCGTCCATCTCGACGATGGGGTTGGCGACCAAGATCTTCTGGAACTCCATGGGCGCCGCGCTCGGCTCGCGTGGCAGCTGGTCTGCTCCGGGATGAGGCGAGGCCAGAGGGGATTCGAGCTGCCGGCGGAGCCTTGGACTCTGATGAAGACCGGCGCGCGGAGAGAACAAAGCAGTTGGACTAGGCGACACGGCGGAGCTCGGCAGTGGGCCGTGCCCGTGGACTTGGTTCACTGTGCGGTGACTAGGACGGGGCATGCTCCAGGCCACGTCATTGTTTAGTATGTGCCGTCCAATCTAGGGAGTAGAGAATCAGCACCGCCCGTTCATTCTTCCAACTTCTCCACGTGGGACCCATTATTTTTCGAGGAGTGCTACACGTCCTCGGGGATTGATCCCCGCAATCCCCCGGGTCGAGAGGATGACACATGTCTCCTCACCTAGTCAACACAATAGCGACAACCGTCTGTACCTCTTCCTTTCTTTCCCAGGAATGAAAGCCAACCCCGTCTTACACCTCTCCAGCCCACCTCATCTTCTCAACCGCTCTTTGCGGTCCCTCAGCGGTGAACCCAACCTCCGTCGCCGGAGAAGATGTTGTTGTCGGAGAAGACGCGATAGCAACGCCGGCCGCCAATTGTAGCAGCGCATCCTGCCGTAGGTAGTAGAGCCCTCCACCGTTTGCAGCAAATGTGCCGTCCCCTAAGGATACGTCGTCGTCGGAGAAGATGTCGGCACGCCTCGCGCCGCTGGTAGCAGAGCCCCCACCGCCCTTGTAGCAGATTGCCGCCGCCCTTGTAGCAGCCGCCATAGCAGCCCTACCGCCCTAGTAGTAGATTGTTGCTGCCCTTGTAGAAGAGCGTCGCTGCCATAACAGACCCACCGCCCTTGTAGCAGATTGTCGCCGCCCTTGTAGCAGAGCGTCGCGCCATCGGTAGCAAAAGTCGCCGCCCATGGTCACAAAGGGTTGTCGCCCCTTGTAGCAAGCACTGCCACCTGTTGTAGCAGAGTGCCCGCTGTTGGGGATATACTTTCCGGGTATCCTCACAGTTCCTCACTGACCAGGGTGGCCCACTTCGGGTTAGAGCTTTGCTTCACGGGCGGCCCAGTCAGGGAGAGAAGATGGAGTCCAATCCGGCTACGGGAAGGCCCAGAAGACTTACCGACTTAGGCCCATAATGTTACTTGTAGTTTAAGATGTACTTTGTAACCGACTCTTAGTCGTAGCCGGATAGATCACTATTGTAAACCCTAGGCCGGACATCTATATAAGCCGTCCTAGGGAGAGCCTTTAGGGCACCCAATACTTTAGACCCTCAACTCACACAGGCAAACTCTTGTAACCCATATTCCGGCTCTGCTGTACTACTGGATTGCTAGCAGGAGTAGGATCCGTCCAAAGCCGGCGGATTCGAACCTGGGTAAACTTGTGTGCTCACCATCCCGGAATACCGTACGTCTCACACCCCTCTCTTTCGCACGCCTCGAGGACCCCCTCATAGCATACTTGTCATCAATCCGACGACAGTTGGCGCCCACCGTGGGGCAAGTGAGCTTCGGATCTGCGTTCCGGGCGGAATCTGCAAGAATCAGAATCAGCGAGACTATCGCCGTCGGTCGCATCCTCTACGCCAGCGACGTCCCTCTCATCATTCTCGACGAGACTTGGATTCCGGCTAGGGAGGTCGTGACTGCCTACACAATCATGTCTTTTGGCGAGATCGATGTTTACATCGGTTTCGCTAAATACGCCCCACCCACCCCAGTGGTGATGATAGAGGCAGAAGAATCTTCTAGATCCCCTTTGTCCGCGGAGGCGGCAGAGTTCCGGATCTCAGAAAACACTAATCCCACCCAGCCCGCACCAGTTGCGGAGATAGTGGAGAAATCCGAGCCTGAAGAAGACCTAGCGGTCCAAGTCGAATCTGGAGTGGATCTCCCTAGAGAAGCCGGATCCCAGATCGACCCACCCGTGGAAGTCGAAATTCAGGAGGAACACATCAACGACCCTGATTCCGGCTCTGATGACGCCAGGACAGACAGGCCTTTCCTGAGGTACGCACTACGATGTATGATACTGCAAGGCGAAAGCGCGGATGCAATTCTCGAGACCATCAAAAGTTTCGACATGGCCGATCGCGAAAGCCGCAGGTACCTCAGGAAGCACGTGTCGCACTTCGTTGGATACGTGGGATCCGGATCCGGCTCCGCCGATGCTGGAGAAAACACCGACTCTATGCTGGAGGAAATTGGAACAAACGCCGATGTACCCGCATCCTCGGATGAATCGATGACGTCAGCAGATTTCCGAAAGTTCTCCGCGGAATATGAAGAGGAGTATAACTCCAAAGCTGCAGAAGAAGGAGAAGCCATGGATGAAGGATCCGGGGAACACTCTCCCAAAGCGCAGGATGACATGGCCGTCGGAGATAATCCCAAAGTCCAGATGTCTGAAAGTACCGATTAGAGCTTGACTCCGGGAAACGGACCCAAAGCCGTCTTTGCTACCGGCGCTGCCAAGAAGGCAAAGAAGAAGAACAAGAAGAACAAGACCCCGGCAAAAGACCCTCTGCCAGAGGAGGTGACTTTCGAGGAATACGAAGAAGACTCGGATGGAGCACTTATCCCAGACGAGCCGAAAAAAGAAGAATCGGTGGATGGACACGTGATCACCGAAGGTGCACGTAAACTCATCGATGCTGCACTAACCACACCTATCCCTACAGCTGCAGAACTTACTGCTGAAGAGCTATACGAAAGGGCCCAAGCCCTAGAAGCGCGTCGTCAACAACTCTTTGATGAAGCTAAAAACATCGAGGAGGAGAAGAAACGGATGGCAACTAAGGATTACATGTCTCAGTTGCGTCAAAAGACATGGAAACGTCATACCAATGACGACCAATTCCCACATGTCCGTGCCGTCCTTTTCGAAGATGAGATGGGGAAGCCACGGAAAGATAGCAAAGGAGATTGGGTATATCCAACCCCAGTACAGAATACCGTGGCGGCCCGAGAAATTTTATCGGCTAATCCAGGACCGGAGGAGATCCGTTTGGGTATCAAACTACTCAACAAGGGACTAGAGCAGCAAAAGGTCGCCATGTCCAGAAGTCAAAAACTAGTCTCGGATTCTGACCAATGTCGCACAGATCCGGCATGGGCTGACGTAAGACCCCATCGCGTCCGGGAGCAGTATCATCGCCCCGAACGCCAGGAAGACAATTATTCAAGAACCGGATCGTCAGGACAGTATCACAGAACTGCGCGTGACTGGAGCAATGTCGCCCTAGCGGCCGAAAAAGAGGCCATTGCTGCACTGGCTCCGAGGAACCCTCCCCGGCGAGAGTCTAACGATCGAAGGGGAGAAGATAAAGAGAAACGTCAGGAAGAGGATCGTCAAAAAATGCCACCTCCTAGACATACAAGCCGTCCGGCTGACCCTCATCATAGTGGGAACGACGGACGAAGGAACGATAGAAACCATGCTGGCACGAGCCGGCAGGGGGCTCGTCGTAGTGAAGACCCTCCCCGGAACCGGAATAATGACGCTCCGGACAGAGGCCAGCGATCAGCCGGAAACAATTCAGCTGCCTCACCCTCTCCACCAAGCAGTCATCACAACGGCTCCCAAGGGGGACAAGGAGGACGACGTGGCGGAGGAGGTGGTGGCAGAAGCCGAAGTCCGGCTCTAAGGCACCGTAGCCACAGCCAACATTCGGGACGACCTCTATCCCCGAACGACGCAAGGCACAGGATCAACTCCAACATAGAGGCGCGGCGCTATGAAAACGATGATATCTACGTGGGCCCAAAGTGCTTTGGACCACGCATCAGAGCTACAAGATTCCCGGAAGGATTTGCCATCTCAAGACATATCCAAGCCTACGACGGCATTGCTCGGCCAGATACTTGGCTACAAGATTTTTTCCAAGCTTGCTGCATCGCTAAAGGCGGAAACAGCCTGGTCGCAACCCGATATCTCCCACTTATGTTGCGGAAGACGGCACGATCATGGCTCAATGAACTTCCGGAGAACACCATCCATAACTGGTATGACATGCAAAGTGCGTTCTTTCGGAATTTCGAAGGCACATATCGGAGGCCCTGTACAGTCGGAGACCTACAACGTTGCACCCAGAAGGCCGGAGAAACTTGCCGGGATTACCTCGGACGATGGATCGACGCCAAGAACTCTTGTGAAGGAGTAAACGATCAAACTGCGATTGAAGCTTTCATCGCAGGACTCCCAATTGGTCTACTACGTCACCGCTTGAAGTGTGACAAGGTCACTAATTTGGGAGAGATGATAGAAACAACGAGCAAGTATGCAGATGCTGACGATGATGCAGAGGGATTACTCAATGTCCTAGATGTGCCTCAGTCGGCAAGACAACCAAAGCAACTAGCTCAGAAGCGCAAAAATACCTCGGAAGAGAAACCCAGCACGGAAATAGCAGTGGTTACTACTGTTTCCGGGTCTGGACGAGGAGGACGCGACGAAGGCCGCGGGCGTGGCCGTGGGACATCAAGGGTCCAAGGTAGAGGAGACTGATGGCTCAATGCACGGCGCCCAGAAAAGTGTTGGTGCAGTGTTGATGTATAGCTCGTTGGGAACCCCAAGAGGAAGGTATGATGAGCACAACAATAAGTTTCCCTCAGTTATGAAACCAAGGTTTAATTGAACCAGTAGGAGCAAGGAAACACCCCAAAGGTGTTACTAGCTGAGCTTTGGCAGGGCGCACTACCGGTGCTAGTAGCAACGTGGAGACCTGCACAACACAACCACAAAACTTTGTCCCCAACTTGCGATGAGGTTGTCAATCTCACCGTGTTTTGCGGAAAACAAAGGATTAAACGTATCAAATGGAAAGAAGTAAAAGTTTGCAGAAAATAAAAACAAAGTAGTAAAAGTTTATAGATTGTAAAGAAAAGACAAGGATTGGGATCCATAGTTCACTAGAGGTGGCTCTCCTTAAGACAGATAACATGCTGGGTGAACAAATTATAGAGGGGCAATTGACAAACATCAAGAAAGCAATACATGCATATACTAATCATCTTGACTCCTTTGAGATTCGATTGGGCATTACAACATTATACATAGACCGCCATCCAACTACATCTATGACTAATAGTCCACCTTCCACCTTCAGGTTATCATCTGAACCCCCTCCAGTATTAAGTTGCAAGCAACAGATTATTGCTTTACGAACTGCGTGTAAAGTAAACAATGCGATTGTTCTATGAACAAAGGATTGTTGTTTTCTCCCTAGTAGCAACAGCACATCTAGTACCTTAGAGATTTCTGTCACTTCCCCAGATTACTAGAGGCATGAACCCACTATCGAGCATAAATAGTAACTCTTGGAGTCGCTAGCATCTACTTGGCCAAGATAGCTACTAACAACGGAAAGCATGCAAGATCACAAATAACAAAGACATGATAGAATCAATAATCAATCTGAAATAGCATCTCAATATCCATCGGATCCCTGCAAACACAACATGCAGAATTACAAATAGATGATCTTGATCATGAACGGAGCTCACAAGATCTAAACATGAAAGCACAAAGGAGGAGAACCAACCATCTAGCTACTACATGGATCCGTAGTCCAAGGATGAACTACTCACGCATCACACAGGTGGCTTGCATGGTGATGAAGAAGGCCTCTAGGGTGAAATCCCCTCTCCGGCAGGGTGCCGGGAAGAGCTTCAGATCCCTCCCAATCTAGGGATGGAGATGACGGCGGCTACAGACTCTTTCGTGGATTTTTGATCGGGTACTTAGGGTTTCGTCTCGAGGGCAATATATAGGCGGAAGGAGAGGCCGAGGGGGTGCCGGGAGCGGCCACACCACCCCCTAGCGCGGGCCAGGCCTGGCCGCGCGGCTAGGTGGTGTGGTGGCCCCCTGGCCCCTCTCCGTCTCGTATTCTGGCACTTGATGACATCCGGAAAAATAGGCACTTTGGCTTTTGTCCCGTCCAATTCTGAGAATATTCATTTTTTGACTTTCCTGGAACCAAAAACAGCAGAAAATAGGCAGCTTGCACTGTGGCTCTTGTTAATAGGTTAGTCCAAGAAATCATATGAAAAGTACTCCAAAGTTGGAACAAAACACAAGAAAGTGGATAAAACCAAGCATGGAACATCAAAAATTATAGATACATTTACAATGTATCAACATCCCCAAGCTTAACTCCTGCTCGTCCTCGAGTAGGTAAGTGATAAAAAGAAAGAATAATTTTTGAGGTGACATGCACCATCAAAGACTTGATCAAAGTATTTGTAAAACATTCAAAGCTGGGATCATAGTCCTTCAATCATAACATGAAAGATAAAGTTCTAGCAATAAGCAAAGAAACTATGATGCAACATGAAAAGGCACAAACAAAAGATTCATGAATAATAATGCTTTGCAAGACGTTTGTTTGTTTCACATAAAGAAAACATGGCATAATAGTATTCAGCTTGTCCCTCAATAGAGTAGCAAATATAAATGCATAGGACACCTTCAAAGTTCATAAGAGTGACTAGATACAATAGTTTAAAACAAGCAATATCAAGTTATGCATCAATCAACTAGTCTTGGGACAATGCACATAGAACTAAGAATGGCCACTATGCCCTCAAAGTAGGTGCATAAAGATAGAAGGTGGAGACTTAGTATAATGGTGGAAGAAAGGCCTTTGTAAAAGGAAGTAGGGATTCAAGTCTCATAAAGAGCTTCCAAAAATTATGGTACTTGTAGCTTTCAGCTCTCATTGCCCCTATCATAAGCATCTTGAAGTGGTTAAGGTTAAAGTGACACAACTAAGAGGATATGCTTGACAAGTTATAAACCGAAATCTCATGCCCCTTACTTACGAAGACTGATCCTCATGCTACTCAACTTCAGTCACGAGTAAACTCTTGTCATTGTAAGTATGTGTGTATCATTAAGAACCGCCAACGGGGTACCCCTTGCACATGATACGGGAGCTTTCCCATAATCAAAATGACAAGGCAAGCAGACAATGAGCATGTCAGCGATCTTTTTATTTGCTATTTGCATAGGTTTTTATTGAGGATGCTTCATAGAGTGCTCATTATGGTAATGCTGCAAGTTTCCACCATGATTAGGCATGGCTTAGGCTAGCGGCCCAAGCGTTTCTCTAACACACATACAAACTCCATGATCTTACAAGTTCCACTTTTATTTCACACCGCCGGGATCCGTAAGCAAAAGAACATGATATCAACGGGGTACAAAGTACAAGTGCAATGTTGAAAGCATTCCCCATGGTACATGGTTATGCTAATTTCAACTTATAAAGCGCAAGCATATACGCAACAAAGAAGGACCCAGTGGTTCAAGTTTATTAGATGCAAAAAGTAAAGTGTGCCATCAAGTTCGTGAGAGGTTTAATCACTAGTTTTCTCATAACAAGTTTAATTTGGAAGGTAAACAAAAGCATGAATATATTTGGAATAGCATAAGCTAGTAGGTAGGTATGGTGGACTCTTTGGAATAACTTGGTTTAGGGAGTTGGATGCATGAGTGGAACTCATACTTTGTTGTGGAGGCTAGCAAAAGACTGGGAACGACAAACTAAGAGAGCAATAATGGCCATAATCATGCAGAGCGACAAAACATCATTGATCAAAGCATAAAGTGATACTACAAGTTGAAAACTAAAGGATCATAAAGGCTATGGTGACTTGAGATAGTCATAACATGGTGTGAGCATGTGCCAAGTCAACCCAAATAAAGCATCAAAGGAGAATACCACTATATTATGCTTTAATATGCTAAAACAACACATGATTCATCCAAGGCACATTAAGCAATCTCAATTGTTTATAACAAGTCATGCTACAGCAAAGAATACTAAGCATAAAGCCAAAACAATATCAAGCATGGCATGACAAAACATAGGCCACAGTCAAAAACGAGCTCTTTTTACCACATAAGTATGAACTTTCCTACTATTTTTCAAACCAAACCAAACTATTTGAAAACCAATGTATGAAAGAGGGGGTCCAACCAATTTATTCAGAAAACTAAGAAAACCAAGCAAACTAAAAACCAAAACCAAAACGAAAAAGAAGACGCTCCAAGAACAACACAACTGTGCATAAAACAATAAAAATGAAGCGTTTGGAAGAAACTTGGGATTTTTATTGATAAAGAAGGGGATGCCTTGGGCATCAGGCATCCCCAAGCTTTGACGCTTGTAATTCTTGGATATTTCTTGGGGTGACACGCGTGGCATCCCCAAGCTTGATATTTATTCCATTCTTCATCTCATTACTCATTCCTTCCATACACCTGAAATTTTTCCTTCATACAAAACTTCACATAATCTTTATTAGGAACATTAGTGCACTCAAGATAAATAAGTCTTAAGGTTCAGTTATAACACCAAATAAACTTCCATTAGAACACTAGCTACTGTAGAAAATACCTCAAAAAGCTCAATTCCCCAAAAGAACTCAAGAAGGAACCAACAAGAAGCAAATGCAGAAAATGGCAGAAATCTGTCAAAACAGACCAGCAGGTAAAGACGAATTTTTTCGAAGACCTTATGTTGCTCAAATCAAAAAGTGTTGAACTAACGAAAGTTAGATAACAACCTGGGGCAGAAGCACAAACAATTGCAGCTCAATACGACATACAGAGCTATCTCACGAATTTTTATGGTGAAGCACAAAAATCTGTTTCGGGACAGCAATTTTCCCAATCATTACTTCTCTCTCATTAGAGGTTACTTTTGGCACAAAAAGCAAATAAAAAGGATAAGGAGAGGTTATTACAGAGGTAATAACTTCCAAGACTCATCTAAAACTTTTGGGATATCTCCCAATAATTACTTTTCTTTAACGCCTTTAAGTTAGGCATAAGAAGCAAGAAAAAGAATCAAGTGTTCTCAAATGAAGAAGCATTAAGACCAAATTTCTTGCCTTTACCTCTCTTACTTTTATTCTTAACCTTGGGGAAAATATGATTGTTTGGTGGAGAAGAAAGGTGCATGGTCCCCTTTCCCATATCTATTATTGCTCCAAGGAGTTCTAATAAGGACCTTCCAAGTGTAATTTGTCCTTTTCCTGCACATTCAATAACAAGATAATCAATAGAAATCGTTTTCCCAAGGATATTTGTAAACACTCCTTCAGCTATTCCAAGAGGTAATATGCTAGTATTATTAGCAAAAGATATTTCTTTTCCTCCTTCAGTGAGCCCCCAATTATTCAGAGATTTATAAATATCTTTGGGCATAAGACAAAATTCAGACATGACATCACAGCGAGCTTGAAAAGTTTCGGTGTTCATCTCAATCTTTACTGTAGGGAACCACTTTGATGGTTCAGAGTTTATTGGAACATAATTGTGATGCTCCCTAAGCGTATTATAGCAACTTTCTAAGCTAGTAGTGCTAGTCTCAAGAGTGTTCAACCTAGCAAATATTTTTGCGAAAGAAATATCAGTTTGGCTAGGCAAGTTGTAAGTGAGGATCAATTTCTTTATAGCATTAATAGAATCATCCTCATTACATTGGAGGAAATCTCCTCCCACAACAGCATCTAAAGCATATCTATAACAAAGAGCAATCCCAAGGTAAAAACTGCTAAGGAACAAGCTTTGAGTCATTTTAGGCTCATTTTTTTCATGTAGATCGGAGATTCTAGACCAAGATTCCTTAAAACTTTCCTCAATTCCTTGTTTAAAAGTGAAAATCATTTCCTCGGGTGACATAGTGATTGGAGCAAGGCTAGACATAGTGGCACTCAAGATAGGAACTAATTTTTTGTGTTTTTCAAATAAGAAAGCAAACTTATAAAACTAATTTTTTTGTGTTTTTGATAAAGAAACAAGCAAACAAAGCAAAAAGAAACTAAGCAAAACAAAAACAACAAAGTAAAGAGATTGGTTATGAGGTACTCCCCTTGTGAAGATGTCCTTGACTCCCCAGCAACAGCGCCAAAAAAATGCTTGATGGCTCTGTAATGGCGCCAGGAAAATGCTAGAGCCATGATGATGTAGAGCTCTTGGGAACCCCAAGAGGAAGGTATGATGAGCACAGCAGCAAGTTTCCCTCAGTTATGAAACCAAGGTTTAATCGAACCAGTAGGAGCAAGGAAACACCCCAAAGGTGTTACTAGCTGAGCTTTGGCAGGGCGCACTACCGGTGCTAGTAGCAACGTGGAGACCTGCACAACACAACAACAGAACTTTGTCCCCAACTTGCGATGAGGTTGTCAATCTCACCATGTTTTGCGGAAAACAAAGGATTAAACGTGTTGAATGGAAAGAAGTAAAAGTTTGCAGAAAGTAAACACAAAGTAGTAAACAGTTTATAGATTATATGTAAAAGACAAGGATCGGGATCCATAATTCACTAGAGGTGGCTCTCCTTAAGATAGATAACATGCTGTGTGAACAAATTACAGCGAGGCAATTGACAAACACCGAGAAAGCAATACATGCATATACTAATCATCTTGACTCCTTTGAGACTTGATTGGGCATTACAACATTATACATAGACCGCCATCCAACTGCATCTATGACTAATAATCCACCTTCATGTTATCATCCGAACCCCCTCCAGTATTAAGTTGCAAGCAACAGATTATTGCTTTATGAACTGCGTGTAAAGTAAACAATGTGATTGTTCTATGAACAAAGGATTTTTGTTTTCTCCCTAGTAGCAACAACACATCTAGTACCTTAGAGATTTCTGTCACTTCCCTAGATTACCAGAGGCATGAACCCACTATCGAGCATAAATACTAACTCTTGGAGTCGCTAGCATCTACTTGGCCAAGATAGCTACTAACAACAGAAAGCATGCAAGATCACAAATAACAAAGACATGATAGAATCAATAATCAATCTGAAATAGCATCTCAATATCCATCAGATCCCCGCAAACACAACATGCAGAATTACAAATAGATGATCTTGATCATGAACGGAGCTCACAAGATCTAAACATGAAAGCACAAAGGAGGAGAACCAGCCATCTAGCTACTACATGGATCCGTAGTCCAAGGATGAACTACTCACGCATCACACCGGTGGCTTGCATGGTGATGAAGAAGGCCTCTAGGGTGAAATCCCCTCTCCGGCAGGGTGCCGGGAAGAGCTTCAGATCCCTCCCAATCTAGGGATGGAGATGACGGCGGCTACAGACTCTTTTGTGGATTTTTGATCGGGTACTTAGGGTTTTCGTCCCGAGGGCAATATATAGGCGGAAGGAGAGGCGGAGGGGGTGCCGGGAGCGGCCACACCACCCCCTGGCGCGGGCCAGGCCTGGCCGCGCGGCTAGGTGGTGTGGTGCCCCCCTGGCCCCTCTCCGTCTCGTATTCTGGCACTTGATGACATCCGGAAAAATAGGCACTTTGGATTTTGTCCCGTCCAATTCCGAGAATATTCATTTTCTGACTTTCCTGGAACCAAAAACAGCAGAAAACAGGCAACTGACACTGTGGCTCTTGTTAATAGGTTAGTCCAAGAAATCATATGAAATCTACTCCAAAGTTGGAACAAAACACAAGAAAGTGGATAAAACCAATCATGGAACATCAAAAATTATAGATACATTTGCAATGTATCAGAGACCAGCAACCAGGCAAAACCTACTCTTGGGGCGACATTGCCAATAACCCATGTGTGCATCACCTAGACGCCAATGGGGGCTCGTCCCACACCAACGCTGAGTGTCGTTTCAATGACGACATCAAAAGAGATGACACCGCGGGCTACAAAGCTAAGCGGAAGAAGGGAAAGCAAAATCCCGAAAAAGACAAAGAGACCAAGGAAGATTCCGACATGGAGGAGGATGATGCTTCAAATCCCAGGTCGGAAGGGAAGAAAACTTTTCCCACCAAGAAGGACACTTACGTCACTTTCCTTGGATCTCAACCAGCAAAGGTCAAGAAAGCAGTTCTACACGAGCTCAATGCAACAGTTCCGGCTGTCCCCCAGTATCTGGATTGGTCAGAAGTGGCAATCACATTTGACCACGCTGATCATCCTCCTAAGTTGCACAGGCGAGGAAAATATGCCTTAATCATCAACCCACTTATTGACGGTTATGGTTTCTCCAAGACCCTCATGGACGGTGGTAGCTGCATCAATATTCTCTATGTCGAAACGCTACGCCGGATGAAGATCTCGGAAACCCAGCTGAACCATAGCTCTGTGATCTTTCACGGAGTTGTCCCAGGAAGACAAGCTAATTCCATGGGAGAGATTACTTTGGATGTCACCTTTGGAACTCCAAAGAATTATCGGACGGAGGCACTTTCCTTCGAAGTGGTCCTGTTCAAGAGCACGTACCACGCTATATTCGGACATCCGGCTTACTGGGCTTTTATGGCTCGTCTGTGTTACATTTACAATATGATGAAAATTCCAGGTCCCAACGGCGTGATGACCATCAGGGGAGACCCGAAGAAAGCGCGAGAGTGAGAGGATGGAAATGCTGGTTGCCGAAGTCGTGCTGCACGCCCAGGAGTACTAGGAGATCAAGAAGAGCATAGATCTATCCGAGATGCCTGCAACGATGAAGGAGGTGACAAAGCCAAATCCAGAGTTCAAGGCATCAGAAGAGACGAAGAAGACGCCATTGAAGGATGATGATCCCGCCAAGGTGACCCAGATAGGCGTAGGCCTAGGTAGTGCATAGGAAAGCGCGCTTGTCAAGTTCCTCCAAGCAAATCAAGATATCTTCGCATGGCAGCCATCTGACATGACCGGAGTATCTAGGGAACTTGCCGAGCACTCTCTAAATGTAAACCCGAACGCTAAACCCGTCAAACAGTCCCTACGATGATTTGGCGATGAAAAGCGGAAGGCAATAACTAAGGAACTAGCACGGCTCGAGTTAGCCGGATTCATAGAAGAGGTCATCCACACTGAGTGGTCGGCCAATCCTGTAATGGTCCCTAAAAAGGACACCACTGATTTAAGGATGTGTGTTGATTATACTGCCTTGAACAAGGCTTGTCCAAAAGATCCGTTCGCTCTTCCTAGAATTGATCAAGTTATTGATTCTACGGCAGGCTCGGAACTCCTCTATTTTCTCGACGCATATTCCGGCTATCACCAAATCCGGATGAAGGAATCTGACAAAGTCAAAACTTCATTCATAACCCCTTTCGGAACTTTCTATTTTGTTACGATGCCCTTCGGGCTGAAAACGCAAGAGCTACGTACCAGCGCACGATGCAGCGTTGCCTCCACGACCAACTCAGACGCAATGTACATGCATACGTAGATGATATTGCGGTGATGTCCAAAAAGAAGGAAACACTGATTTCCGACTTGGAGGAAACGTTCGCCAATCTACGAAAATACAACATCATGCTTAACCCGAAGAAATGCTTCTTTGGAATACCAGCCGAAAAATTGTTAGGTTTCATCGTGTCTCAAAGAGGCATAGAGGTGAACCGAGACAAAATCAAGGCTATACTCAATATTTCCAGGCCAACTCGCCTGAAGGACGTACAAAGATTAACTGGATGCATCGCTGCGGTCAGTCGATTTGTAAGACAGCTTGGTGAAAGAGCCGCACCATTATACAAACTCCTGAAAAAGACCAAGGATTTTGTTTGGACTGACAAAGCTGAAGCTGCACTACAAGACCTGAAGAAAGTACTCTCATCTGCTCCTATCCTTGCAGCGCCAGAACCTCAGGAACCGATGTTGCTCTATCTTGCTGCGACAAATAAAGTTGTTAGTATCGTCATGGTGGTGGAGAGAACAGAGGAAAATCCGGAACACCTGGTGCAGCGTCTGACTTACTTTGTCAGTGAGGTCTTGACAGAATCAAAACAGCGATATCCGCACTATCAAAAGTTGGCTTACGGTGTTTTTCTAGCATCTTGTAAGTTATGACACTACTTTCAGAAGCATCCAATTACCATAGTGAGCACAACTCCCATGAGAGATATAATCAACAACAGTGACGCCACAGGATGCGTCGCCAAATGGGGCATAGAGCTTTCAGCTTTCGATATTGAGTATAAACCTCGGACAACAATCAAATCCTAGATCCTGGCGGACTTTGTCGCTGATTGGATAGAGACGAAGGAGAACATGATCCTCCCTGAGTCGGAATATTGGACCCTCTTTTTCGATGGGTCTAAGGCTCGAGGGGGCTCGGGGGCTGGCGTGGTGCTCAAATCACCCCAAGGAGATAAACTTTTATACGTGTTGCAGATCCACTTCACAGCAACAAACAATATTGCCGAGTATGAAGCACTGCTACATGTAATTCGGATTGCTAAGGATATTGGCATCCGACGTTTGATGTGTTATGGAGATTCGAATCTTGTTGCTCAACAAGTGTCGGATATTTATAATGCAAATAAACACATGGCAGCATATAAAGCTGTCGTGGATAATCTATCTAAATCGTTCGAAGGGTTTGAGGTTCAACACATTCCTCGAGCAGAAAACGAGGAAGCAGATGCACTATCTCGGATAGGCTCTGCGCGGAAAGAAGTCTCGGATGGCGGTTTTTTAGAGCACCTCAAAGTCCCCTCAATAAAGGGAGTAGATGAGGAATATCCGACTAAACCTGACTCACCTTTGATAGCATTTCTGGCTGTAATTCCCAGCTGGACTCAACCCTACATTGATTATTTGGTAGATGGCAAATTACCCGAAGACGACGTGCTGAGCCGCCAGATTATCCGACGAGCAAAAGCCTATACTATTGTTAAAGGTGAGCTCCATAAATGGAGTGTTTCTGGGGTTTTTCAGCGCTACGTATCTCCGAAAAAGGAGTGGAAATACTAAGAGAAATCTACGAAGGCGAGTGTGGTCACCACGCTGCAGCCAAATCTTTAGTGGCAAAAGCTTTTAGACACGGATTTTTCTGGCTTACAGCTAAGGCAGATGCCGAATGATTAGTCAAGACGTGCAAAGGCTGCCAAAAGTATGCTAAGAAAGCTCATGTTCTGGCTGATCAGCTGCGAACAATACCTATAACATGGCCCTTTGCGATCTAGGGGCTTGATATGGTAGGACCATTTAAACGAGCTCCAAGTGGATTTACTCACCTCTTAGTGATGGTGGATACATTCAAAAAATGGATTGAGGCTAAACCTGTCACTAGTTGTGATGGAGCAAGAGCCAAAAGATTTGTCGAGCACGTTATAATCAGGTATGGTTATCCGCATAGCATTATCACAGACAACGGGAGTAACTTCTCTATGGGAGAATTGGCTGAATTCTGCAACGAGCAAAATATCCGGCTTGACATTGCGTCAGTCGCACATCCACAAGCTAACGGACAAGTCGAAACAGCAAATGGTTTAATCCTATAAGGCCTGAAACCAAGACTCGAAGCACCACTACGACGTGCTGCGGGGGCTTGGGCAGAGGAATTACCCTCTGTAATATGGAGTTTACTAACGACTCCGAATAGGTCAACCGGATACACACCTTTCTTCTTGGTCTATGGTGCAGAAGCAGTTCTTCCTAGTGATTTGATTCACACTCCTCCTAGAGTGGCCGTGTATATTGAAGAGGATGCCGAGGTTTCTCGACAAAACGATCTCGACTTAGTCGAAGAAGTTCACGTCATTGCTGAAATGAGATCTACAGCCTATCAGCAAAAGTTATGCAAGTATCATAGCCAGAGAGTCCGAAATAGATCTTTCAATAAAGGTGATTTGGTTCTCCAGCTTGTGCAACAAAGAAAGCGCAAACTTTCCCCAGTATGGGAAGGGCCCTTTCTAGTTAGTCGAGTATTGCACAATGGATCGTACTACTTAACTGACATGAGGCAAGTCAAAGAAAGACCTGCTACTAAGAAGAGAAAGAGAGCTGGAGGCAGTACAAATCCGGATGAGTTAGACAGACCGTAGAATATTGCTCAGCTACGTTCCTTTTATTCTTAGTTTATCCTTCTTTGTAAACATATATATGTACATGTTCTGTGAGAAATAAAAGTTTTGGTTACCTCAAGTTTTTCTGAGAAGTTTTTACCATCTTATTTCCGAATAATCATGTCATAGTCGAAAATCCCAGAATGCTTGAAAGTACTTTATGCTCATGTTCGTTCTGGTATAGATTTCCGATTCTAAAACTGCTACCCTCGGGTATAACTCTAAAAATTTCTAGTCTTTGCTTTGGTTATTTGTCTGATTGCTGGATGCGGGCATTTTCTGAGTAGTGAATTGTTGGTACTGGAAGCCGGCTTTGTTTCCGAGTTTAAACTGGTTTAGCAATTGAGCTCCGTTGCTCGGCAAAGTTTCCGGCAGAAGGTTTAGTCCGCTCACGAAAGGGACGAGGCGGAAAGCCAGATAAATGATAAGTATAGATGAAAAAGTACAAGTGCTTACATAAACATTTCAGGCACGCAAAAAAGTTTAAAAGTCAAAAGTGCTGAATAGATCAAAAGCTTATCACTAGCAAAATTATAATAATTCATATTTACAGACGCATCATGTTTTTTCAGATAATACAAATGTTTCTGGCAATCTATGATGCAGGAGGAGATGAAGGAGCTGCTGGCTCACTGGATACGCCGCCTTGGTATCGTTTCGAGATGTCCGCATCTGAGGTGGTGCGTTCATCGTCGGAAACTTCTGCGGATTCTTCTGGAGGAGGAGGCGGAGTATCCACACAGGTGAAGAAAGGGGTCTCGTAGCTGGTCAAATCAGCCACGTGACACCCATATCCGGCGCAGGAGTGCATGATGGCTTGAAGATCTTGCTCCTGTCCGTCTTCATCTACTTTGCAGTACCCTCTAGTCACTTGCCATATTTCCATGTTTCCATGATGGCTCATGACCATGGTGAGAGCGTTCTGCGCAGCAGTCCGCGCGTAGGACATGTTCCAGTCCCGAACAAGTTGCGGCATCTCCTTTGCCTTGTCCCGCACCTGAAACTCTGACATGCTGTGCATGTCCGGAATCTTGAGAGCTTCGCCAATATCTTCAAGGGATTGGCGGAAGTCATGAAGCAGGTCACCGACTTGGGTAAGCCGGTGGGTGCGGGGCTCAACGGAGGTGGAATCCGTCAAGTTCAGAGGACTTGTAAACAAAATACAATTAAAGAAAAATCCAACATTGAGAGAACTCGAAGAAAAAGACAAGTCAGACAGATAGAACGTACCGAAAATGACGTCGTCAATTTTGGTCTTCTCCTCCTGAAGACTCTGGAGTTCAGCCCGGAGCGCTTCGGAAAGGTCCCTCTCTCTGCTAAGCTCATTGTTGAGGTCCGAGATTTGTTGATCTTTAGCAGGGATCTTGCGATCACGCTCATCAGTGGCCATGGAGGAGGATTCAAGGACTTGAGCAATGCTCTTCTCATGATCCGCCTTGAGCTTATCCAGCTCTTGGCGCAGTGCTGACTCGTAGTTGATGTAGAGCTCGTTGGGACCCCAAGAGGAAGGTATGATGAGCACAGTAGTAAGTTTTCCCTCAGTTATGAAACGAAGGTTTAATCGAAGCAGTAGGAGCAAGAAAACACCCCAAAGGTGTTACTAGCTGAGCTTTGGCAGGGCACACTACCGGTGCTAGTAGCAACGTGGAGACCTGCACAACACAACCACAAAACTTTGTCCCCAACTTGCGATGAGGTTGTCAATCTCACCGTGTTTTGCGGAAAACAAAGGATTAAACGTATCGAATGAAAAGAAGTAAAAGTTTGCAGAAAGTAAACACAAAGTAGTAAAAGATTGTAGATTGTATGTAAAGTAAAAGGACCGGGATCCATAGTTCACTAGAGGTGGCTCTCCTTAGATAGATAACATGTTGGGTGAACAAATTACAGCGGGGCAATTGACAAACACCGAGAAAGCAATACATGCATATAGTAATCATCTTGACTCCTTTGAGATTCGATTGGGCATTACAACATAATACATAGTCCGCCATCCAACTACATCTATGACTAATAATCCACCTTCAGGTTATCATCCGAACCCCCTCCAGTATTAAGTTGCAAGCAACAAATTATTGCTTTACGAACTGCGTGTAAAGTAAACAATACGATTGTTCTATGAATAAATGATTGTTGTTTTCTCCCTAGTAGCAACAGCACATCTACTACCTTAGAGATTTCTGTCACTTCCCCAAATTACCAGAGGCATGAACCCACTATCGAGCATAAATACTAACTCTTGGAGTTGCTAGCATCTACTTGGCCAAGATAGCTACTAACAACGGAAAGCATGCAAGATCTCAAATAACAAAGACATGATAGAATCAATAATCAATCTGAAATAGCATCTCAATATCCATCGGATCCCTGCAAACACAACATGTATGAATTACAAATAGATGATCTTGATCATGAACGGAGCTCCAAGATCTAAACATGAAAGCACAAAGGAGGAGAACCAGCCATCTAGCTACTACATGGATCCGTAGTCCAAGGATGAACTACTCACGCATCACACCGGAGGCTTGCATGGTGATGAAGAAGGCCTCCAGGGTGAATTCCCCTCTCCAGCAGGGTGCCGAGAAGAGCTTCAGATCCCTCCCGATCTAGGGATGGAGATGACGGCGGCTATAGACTCTTTCATGGATTTTTGATCGGGTACTTAGGGTTTTCGTCCCGAGGGCAACTTATAGGCGGAAGGAGAGGCCGAGGGGGTGTCGGGAGCGGCCACACCACCCCCTGGCGCGGGCCAGGCCTGGCCGCGCGACCAGGTGGTGTGGTGGCTCCCTGGCCCTTCTCTGTCTCGTATACTGGCACTTGATCCCTTCCGGAAAATAGGCACTTTGGCTTTTGTCCCGTCCAATTCCGAGAATATTCATTTTATGAATTTCCTGGAACCAAAAACAGCAGAAAATAGGAAGCTGGCACTGTGGTTCTTGTTAATAGGTTAGTCCAAGAAATCATATGAATAGTACTCCAAAGTTGGAACAAAACACAAGAAAGTGGATAAAACCAAGCATGGAACATCAAAAATTATAGATACATTTGCAATGTATCACGCAGCTCCTTGTTCTCCACCACCAAGGTCTTGAGGTTCTCGGCCTCTTCAATCATGGCGCAGGATTGTTTCACTAGCGCTGTAAGTCAAAAAGAACAACAGTTCAGAAAAAAAATTCGACATTGAAAATACAAAGACAAGGTTTGAGTCTCGGAATGTTTACCTTCGGCCTCATCCTTGGCAACTTTTAGCTTAGCATTTTTAAGCCGGAGAACCTTGATCTCTCTCCGCTTATCACAAACATTCTTCAACAAATCCTGGTTATAGGAATATACTTTCTGTAAGTCAGAATACCCAAAGTCAGAAAGCTACTAAAGACTCGGGCTAATATTTTTGCTAATATCAGCACGAGCCTTGGGGGCTACACTAGTTCGTTCTTTGGCATCCTAAGGAAGCATAAACCCGGATTAATTATCCTACTTCATGCTTGGGGGCTAGAGGATATGATATGAAATAAAGGAAAAACAGGAGTGGGAGTTCCGACTTACATATTGTTCGGGAGTAAGTTTATCCAAACTCGCATTTACTTCAACAACGACCTTCTCGGCGAGAGTTAGAGGGGTCACTAGAGCTGTTGGAAGCTCACCGGTCCTTATCTTCTCATCGTGAAGGCGCACTTGGGTGAGAAGGTCGGAGAACTTGACGTCCTCTGCTTCTTGCGCTTCTTCTTCGGTAGACAAATTTCTTTTCTATAGGAATTGCCTGGCTAGCTGCTGGATCTCTTCTGCAGGGGACAGGCCAAACTTGGCAAGTCCCGATTGCTGATAAGGTTTTCGGCGAAGGTTTCTGCCGAGGGATCATTACCCAAAGAGGGTTCACCCTTATCTAAATCTGACTCACCCATGGTGACGTCAGTTTGCGATTCAAGGATCGCAGGCTCCGTGGAAGGAGCCAGATCTTCTGCAATAGCCGGAGAAGGAATTATCACTGGCGTTGCAGAAGGCTGAGGGGCCGGAGTCGGAGGGGCCACGGCAGGATAAGCTATGGTAAGCTTCGTCTGTCGCAAGGGCTTTGAAGAAATCCCTTTCCCCTTGCCCTTGAGAAGCGGTTTTGCTCTGAGAATGTAGTAAAGTCTGAAACATTACATCTCGGAAAGAAATTCGAATAAAGTACAAAGGCGGAAGTTGTGATTGAAAGATACCTCTTCACGACGGGCAACTCCTTTGTGCCAACATCCACTGTCGAAGCCTTGTGCTTCTTGAGCACAGCATCCGGCAATGGCACCACTTCTGTCTCCTAAGAAAACTCAAGAGGATATCCTTCGAGCGGAGCAAGTTCCGACTCGGGGAGGTAAGCAAGCTAAAAATAAGAAAACATATCAGTATTGTAGTATAACTCGAAGATTGAAACACATAAAAAGATGTACTGTTAGAAACTTACCGGCACTACGGGGTTTTCCGCCGTGTGCATATCCAGAGAAACCTCCGGGATTCTCCTCTCGATCCGCTCCCTGATCAGCCACTTAATCTGGCTTATATAGCCCTGCGTGGTGTGGGCTTTGGAGCTGATGCGAAGGGAGTCTTTCTTGGACGACGTGATGGAGTGCATCAGTCGATCTCCATGGTACTGAAGGGGCTGGATCCGACGTGAGACCCAGCATTGGACCAAGTCGTATCCCTTCAACCCTTTGTGTTTAATCAAATATTTGATCCGCCTCTTAGCGAGGATCAGATCGTCAGAGAGAGCCGGAGCAGCCTTGTCCCAAGACGGTTGGGCCGTGGCAGCTCCGTCAGCAAAAGCCGGCAAAGCAGTAGCTTTGCCGGGAGTCGGAATATCCCTATGGTAGAAAAACGTGGCTGGCCATTGTTTGACCGAGTCACTAGCTAAGATTTTAGGATATGCGCGCTCGCGTATAAGTGAAAAACTAATATTTACCGGTGATATAAGGAACACCGGCAGTGATAGAGTTTCTCCGGACATGAAAATAGTACCGGAATAGAGTCAAACTCGGCCTAATGCCGAGAAAGCCCTCACACAAAGAAGCGTAAGCGCTCATCTCTAAAAGAGAGTTGGGAGGAAGATGATGGAGTTGAACACCGAAATGATCAATCACCTCAGAGAAGAACTCCGAGGAAGGAAACGACAAACCTTTGTCGAGGTGGGTGTCGAAGTGGACCCGCTCGCCGGCGCGCGGGTTGGGGATGGTTTCCTCGAAGCCGCTCCGCCAGTCGCCGGCGCGGAGGAGCCCTTCCTTCTCCATGTTCTAGATCTTCTCGTCGTCGAGGACGCAGGGGATCCAGAGCCCACGGAAGCTTTCTTTCTCCGCCACCGCTTCCATCGCCGCCGTCGCTGCCGCTGCCGCCAAGCCGGAGGAAGAAGAAGAAGCTTTTATCTGGTGGGTAGATGACCTAGAACGGGCGGCGCTGGGAGTTTTTTTGGGGGGGGGAACGGAGGAACTTTGTGCGCGCAGAGAGATTGGGAGGAGAGGAAAAGGCAAAGGACTGGTGAAAGGAGAAGGAGAAAATCCTAACCCCTTATATCCACCTAACCGCGCCAAGATTCGTGCAAATGCTATAGTTTAACCGCCATGCATCGTGGAAGGAACTAGGAAGGACCCACGCGATGATTACATCGCCTCGATCTCCGCGCACGCATTGAAACAGCGCCTCGGTTCCGCGAACCACGGACCCACCAACGGTCGTGTTGACAGGATGTCTGTCAGATGACGTGACTTGACCATGACTTGTGTTAGGTGGCGTTAGAGACCAAGTTCCGGCTTAGTTTGAAATCAAGCTGGAAAATCCGAGTAACCTGTTGATAGGTCCGACTTATTTTTAAGACCTGGATAGTATTTTTTGTTGTGAAGTTTCATGAACCCTTCAAGATTCTGCAAGCCGAAGATCAAGCTAGACGATGATAAATCCGACTTTGGATCTTGGAGGCCTCCGGGGGCTGCTGTTGGGGATATACTTTCCGGGTATCCTCACAGTTCCTCACTGACCAGGGTGGCCCACTTCGGGTTAGAGCTTTGCTTCACGGGCGGCCCAGTCAGGGAGAGAAGATGGAGTCCAATCCGGATACAGGAAGGCCCAGAAGACTTACCGACTTAGGCCCATAATGTTACTTGTAGTTCAAGATGTACTCTTCCCGGAGAGGGAAGATCGTCGCCATCAACACCACCATCAAGCTGGACTTCATCGGGATCATCATCATCATCATCACCACCATCATCACCACCATCATCACCATCATCACCATCAAGCTGGACTTCTTACTGTCTTTTATTTACTCATACTTTGTTTACTTGCTTTATCGAAAACCCCTAAAAATCCGTTTGCTAAGTATTTGCAGAGAATTCCTGATCCATACCACTAGCCAGCACCTTCTGCTCCTCGTTGGGTTCGACACTCTTACTTATCGAAAATACTGTGATCCACCCCCTATACTTGTGGGTCATCAAGACTATTTTCTGGCGCCGTTGCCGGGGAGTGAAGCGCTATTGGAGAGTGGAACTGGTAAAGGAAACTTCTACTGTGAGTATTGTTTACTTCTGCTAGTTGCTTTATTTTCGTTATGGATAATTCGCTGAGTTTCTTATTTGATAATGCTACTACCACTGCTAAGGTAGTAGATAAGCCACCACATGCTGAGAAAGATGTTTTCAAGATACCTACAAGAATTATTGATCGTGTTATGGATAACTACTATGTTGGGGATGGAATTGTCAATCCCGGTGATCATTTACTCTTTATACATGAATTATGCGGGTTGTTCAAGTGTGCAGGTATTACTACAGATCAAGTTAAGAAGAAGTTATTCTCGTTATCGCTGAAAGGAAGAGCTGAGGAATGGTATAAGCTGCTGAAGAATGGTCAAGCTCTAGAATGGGAGGAAATAGTGCCTCTCTTTTATTTAAAGTTTTATCCTCCTAGTGAGATTCATAAAGATCAAAATCAAATATACAACTTTTGGCCTCTTGATGGAGAGAGTACAGCTCAAGCTTGGGGGAGATTGAAGTTACTAATGCTCAAATGTCCCATTCATGAGCTCCCCAACAATATTATTATCAACAACTTTTATGCAAGGCTCCCTCTACATGACAAGGATTTATTGGATGCTTCTTGTGCTGGATCATTCACTCGTATGGAAGAAGAAGTTAAATGGGATCTTCTGGACCGTATTCAAGACAATGTTGAAGCTTGGGATAATGATAAAGGTAGAAAGTCAGGTATAAATTATGATTACGAATGCATTGAATCTTTTATGGGAACTGATGACTTTCAAAATATTAAAAATGCTTATGGCCTAGATTCTCAAGCTATTGCTTCTTATTTTAAGGCTTTTGCTTCCTACATTGAAGTGCCTAAAAGAAGTGGAATAAGTATCATGAGCCTTATAAAGATGTTGCTAAGAGTGTTCCTGCAAGAAATACTAAAGTTTATACTGCTAATCATGTTTTCCCTGAACCTTATATTGAGAAAATGCCTTTTCCAGCTAAGGTAAATGAACATTCTATGACGGCTAGTATGGTAGATGAAAGTATGAATAAAGCGGTTGAACCTGATAAAAAAATGGTTGATGAACCTATAATAGCAAATGTGAAAGCCTTTGTCACTAAGTATGAGGAAGAGGGACATACTATCCTTTGTAAGGATACCTCTAATATTGTTTCACATAGTAGTGTTATGAGAGCTAGTATTCATGTGTTTTCTGTTAGAATAAGTGATCATTGCTATGATGGTCCTTGTGATAGCTATATTGTTAAGTTTATGCATGATACTGAAAGTTACCATGAGAGAGGGAAAAGTGTTCTTATGTATCTCAATAATATCAAGTTTCCTCGTTTTATGCTGAAAGTTTTTATGTTGCACTTCTTTTGCCTTCTTATGCAAGTTGCCTCTGGTTTCAATAACTTGTTTGTTTACAAAATTCCCTTGCATAGGAAGTGGGTTAGACTTAAATGTGTGTGTTTTTGCTTCTTAATGCTCTCTTTCACTTCAATTCATATCCCTATGAGAGCTTCTTAAAAATTATCATGCCCATCTTAATGGCTATAAAGAAAGAGCTTTATGGGAGACAACCCAATTTGTTTTTGCTTTTAGTTTTTTTCTTTATTTGAGTCTTGTAAGTTACTACCTCGGTAATAACCACTCCTTATCCGTTTTGTTTGGCTTTTGTGTCAAGATCAACCTCTAATGAGAGAGAAGTAAGATTTGGGGAAGTTGCTGTCCCAAAACAGATTTTTGTGCTTCACCGTAAAAATTCGTGAGAGATCTATGTACGTCGGATTGAGCTGAAATTTTTTATGCTTCTGTCCCAGGTTGTTATTTAACTTTCGTTAGTTTTGCACTTTTTGAATTGAGCAACAGACGATTTTTGAAAAAATTGATCTTTACCTGCTGGTCTGTTTTGACAGATTTTGCCACTCTTGCATTTGCTTCTTTATTCGATTTCCTTTTTGAATTCTTTTTGGGTTTTCGGAAGGAGTTGCTACAGTATCTTTTGTTTTAATGGTTTTCAGTTGAAGTTGGACTCAAAAGAATTTATCACTTAACTTATACTAATGTTGCTAATAAGAACTGTGTGAAGTTTTGTGTGAAAGAAATTTCCAGGAAGTGGAGATAATGGTGTAATAAGAAAGAGAAAGGTTTTATGACACAAGTAATAAGTATATGAAGATGAAGATATTGATGTTATTCAAGATATGACTCCAGAAGGATCCATTAAATACCAAATTCAGAGACCTGCAGAGTCTGTTTCCAACTTGGTAACAGTTCTGGTAAGAAAAGTTCCGCGAAAATACAATCCAACTATATTTTTGCAGTTTTCAGTCAATAAGGAAAGCTACGAAGCGAAAAAGAGACGGAAACAGAACAGGGTGGCCCACACCACCCCATGGCGCGGGCCCACCCCTGGCCGCTGCACCAGGTGGTGAGGCCACTCCGTACTCCGCCTCCGACTAGTTTTCTCCCAGTACCTTCCTTTTGATATGAAACTTCGTAATATATAACCCCCCGGATCCCCCGAGGTTCGTATATCGTGTTTTCGTCGTGTTTTTGTTTCGATCTGTTTCTGTCAGGA
Organism: Avena eriantha; assembly: GCA_910589775.1. NCBI lineage: Eukaryota > Viridiplantae > Streptophyta > Magnoliopsida > Poales > Poaceae > Avena > Avena eriantha. Next base: position 231,353,633 of record OU342742.1, on the reverse strand, counting down.
CATACTCTTTGAAGGTTTAGAAGCACAATGGTGTCCGCCAAGGATAAAGGAAAGGAGCCCATGGAGGAAGACCTCCAAGACCCCGGGAAGGAGAAGGAGATCAAGAGTGAAGGGGAAGAGGAGCAAGGCCAACGTCCGCACACCGGCACTATCATTGCAAGCATCGGAGTGGTGGAAAATCCAGCCATTGGAGGGAATCCTCCTCATCACCGTTCAGATCCCTGGTCACTTCCTCCACGCACCAAGAATCCTTTCCATACCCTTATCCATGAGCATCAATACTAGAATATGCCCAAGGAGAAATTACCCTCCAATTGGGATTTGCCTCGTTCTAGCCATGCAGGAAAAGAAGACTTCAAGGAGGAAGAGTGGGCAAAGAATAGCAAGAGTTGGAATTCTCAACACGACATGATCATGAGCCGCATTGAGCAAAACTCGCAGCTTATTCGTAATCTCACCTTTGAGATTGAGGACTTGGGGAAACTTATCAGAAAGCTCATTGAGAGGATACCATTACCACCGAAGGAGTAATTCGTCATCAGGTTTGGCATCCCCTTGGTTTGTTCCAAGCTTGGGGGAGTGACGTGGTATCATATCACTATCTTCTATCTTTTTACCTTATTAGTAGAGTCATATCATGAATAGAGGAGTTATTATGTAGGATGGTTTGCATTATGGAAGTGTCCCCTCTCTCGTTAGATTTGTATCCATTGGTGTGAGTTGTCGTTATGGAATAATAATGAGAAGTTCTATCATTCACCCTTTTGCATAGCTTATGTTAGTTTTCAATTCGTGGTTATATGATTGATCTTGTTGTTAGTATTGGTATCACTTTGGGATCATTGAGTTAATTTAGTTGGTTTTGGCAAACCTGGCTCGGTCAGTAGCAACACCTTTTTGAGAGTTGAGAAGAAAAAGATAGTAGTACTCTAAGAGAAAAAAATTAATCATCTTTCTTTCTTGATTTGCTCATAAGTCTAGTATTCTCTAGTTAAGATCTTTTGTGCTTCCAAGGAAGATTGCATGTTTGTTTTTATCATTTGTATGTTTGGTTGTTTCCTTCAACTCTTGTACTTGCTACCCAGCCTTGCTAGCCAAAAACCTGTACTGAGAGGGAATTCTTCTCGTGCATCCACCCCTTTAAACCAAAACCTTTGCCATTTGTGTCCACCATACCTACCTAGTAGAATTATTGCTATTCCAAGTAAATTATTGTTTTGTCTACCTCCCAAATTAAACTTGTTATGTGAAAAAATAGTGATTAAAGCTCTCACGAACTTGATGGCACACTTTATTTTCCGCACTTAATAAACCTGAACCATTGTGAACTCTCCATGAAAGTTATATGCTTGAAAATTATAGGCTGGGGATTAGCAGAACCGTGTTGTCATGGAGAATGCTTTCAACACTTGTAAATATATACCTAGTTGATACCTTGCTCTTTTGTTTGCGGATGTCGTCGGTGTGAAATAAAAGGGGAGCTTGTAAGTCCATGGAGTTATGTATGTGTGTTAGAGAAACGCCTGGGCCGCTGGTCTAATCCATGCTGACATGGTGGAAACCTGCAGCGTAACCATAATGATATCTATGAAGCATTCTTCTTATAAAAAAAGAGAGAGAGATAGCTATTGAGAAAAAGAAAAGAAAAAAAAGAGACACTATGAAAAGAGGAAAGAGAGAAAAAAGCACCATTTTTCCATGGTAAATAAGAAGATTGTTGAGGTACTCATTGTCTGCTTGCCTTGTCATTTTGATATGGGGATTCTTCCGTATCATCGGGCAAGGGGTACCCCGTTGGCGGTTCTCAATGATACACACATACTTACGATGACAAGAACTCACCGGTAACTAAAGTTGAGTAGCATGAGGAGCGGCCCTCGTACTCAAGGGACTTGGGATCTTCAGTTTATAGTCTGTCAAGCATATAACTCAGATTGGACCTCACTTTCACCTTAATCACCTAAAGATGCCTAAGATAGGGGCAATGAGAGCTGAAAGCTAGTAAGTATCATAATTTTTGGGAGCTCTTTATGAGACTTGCAATCCCTGCTTCCCTCTTTGAAGGGTCCTTCTTTTACTTTGTAGTTGAGTCAGTAAACCTACTCCCCTCTATCTCAGCAAGTATTTTGAGTTGATGTGTTTCATTCATTCATATGATGATTTATTCAATCATGTCGCTTGTGTTCCTTGTTCTGCACATTGCTCTTATTTTGAAGTTTACTACTTTGAAAGCTTTCTTTGAAAACCAGCTATTTGTGAACTCCAGCAAATTATCAACTATTCTTCGACCAAGAGCTAAGTTTGCCATTACCAATTATGATTCACTTTATGTATCTTTATTGTGTTTCCTTTACTCATTACAAGTTGAGTTATATAATAGTGAGTTTTCTTCTATTATGATCTATGTATTTGATGAATGTGATGCTTCTTGTCCGTGTCCTTTTATCGACTCTTCACTCCATAAACCTGAGGTCATGATTATTGAGCTCAGTTTCTCTTGGGGACAAGCGAAGTCTAAGCTTGGGGGGAGTTGATATGTCCATTTTGCATCACTATTCTATGTCTTAATTCACTATTATTCATTGATATATTTCGTATTGAGAGGTGATACTTATGTTATTTCATCTATTTTTGCATGGTTGATGACTTTTGGAGCATGGACCGCTGCAGTCAGGATTCTGATGGAAAAGGTGCTGTTTGGAGGCAAAATTCGCGAAGATCAGAAAATCCGGGAAAATATACGGAAAATCCTATTTTTCCAGAAGACTCGGGATGCCAGAAGATGGAGTGGAGGTGGGCCACAGGGGGCCCACACCACCCCATGGCGCGGGCAGGCCTAGGCCGCGCCAGGGAGTGGTGTGGCCGCCTTGGCCCACTCCAGCCTCTCCCCTCTGGCATATATCAACCTCTCGAAACCCTAAGACTCGGAGGGCGACCATAGAAAGATTCCACCGCCTCTGCGGGGCGGAAAACACCGAGAGAGAAAGATCTCTCCGGTAGACAGATTTCTGCCAGGGGAATTCCTTCCCGAAGAGGGAAGATTGTCGCCATCAACACCACCATCAAGCTGGACTTCATCAGGATCATCATCATCACCACCACCATCATCACCATCAGCACCCTCATCACCATCTCCATATTGCTGTAACAATTGTGTTGAATCTTGCATAGTTCATAGGGGAAACTTTCCCGGTGTTGATTACTCTTTGTAGTTGATGCTATTGAGTGAACCATTGAATTATTGTTTATGTTCAGATTGTTATACATCATTATTTCATCTCTGATCATGATCCATATGATATCTTGTGAGTAGTTCATTTTGTTCTTGAGGACATGGGAGAAGTCTTGTTGTTAGTAGTGGAGTTGCGTTGAGAAAGATTCAATAGATTGTTATTTAAGTTGTGGTGTACTTCTTCTAGTGGTGTCATGTGAACGTCGACTACATGACACTTCACCTATATGGGCCTAGGGGAATGCATTGTGTATTTGGCTACTAATCGTAGGGGTTGCCGGAGTGACAGAAACCTGAACCTCCGTTAGGAAACCATTGCACAAGGGACGTAAGGGTCTTAGAGTTTAAAGCTGTGGTTAGGTTTCTACCTTAAATACTTTCTTGTACTTATGGATGTTTGCAAGGGGGTTTAATCACAAGTATGTATTTAGTCTTGGATGGGGAGGTACATTAGCACAGGTTCACCCACACAACACTTACCAAGCTAAAGAAGATTAATCGACTATATGAAGCGAAAGCACTTGACAGTCTTCCCATGTGTCCTCGAGAACGTTTGGTCATCTATAGAAATACAACCGGCTTGTCCTTTGCTGCATAAAGGATTGGGCCACTTGCTGCATTCTTTCTTACTGTCTTTTATTTATTCATACTTTGTTTACTTGCTTTATCGAAAACCCCTAAAAATCCGTTTGCTAAGTATTTGCAGAGAATTCCTGATCCATACCACTAGCCAGCACCTTCTGCTCCTCGTTGGGTTCGACACTCTTACTTATCGAAAATACTGCGATACACCCCCTATACTTGTGGGTCATCAGTGCAGCGCGCAAAGGCATATATAGTGCGAGATAATTACTCTTTTGTTCGCACATCTTGTCTCAAGATTATGTTTTAATACTATATCTTGCAAACTAGATAAATTGGTACAACAATTTGCGCTAGCCGAACGTTTTTAATCCAAAACTGCCACGTCTGTGATCTCTTAATTGTAATTACTCACATGTATGTCCAGGAAAGGGCTAGTATTTACGCCTTGATCCTCTGTACGCGCTGCTGGCGTGACCAAATTCCCAAAAAAAACCTACGTCTCCTCCATATCTTCTCTTCCTTCCATACCTTCCTTCGTCAAGAACAGGAGGCCACATGAGTTTCGGCCCTGCTGCGCGGCGAGGTACGCGGTGTCGTCGAGGTTGCCATCCACGCCGTATCCGTCTAGATCCCGGCGGCCATGCACTAGCGCGAGTAGGGTGAAGACCTGTCGGCCTATGGTACGGCCTCAATCTTCATCTTTCTTGCTCCTTCTCGTGCCCGACGGCGAGCTCAAGGTGGGCGCTTGACCGTCTCCATTTTATTTGTTTTTAGGTCAGGAAATCGATGGGGAATAGTGACTTATGCCCGTATGTAGAGGGTACATTGGCTCTTCTTGGCCATGCATCCCTCTATTCTTTTTGCAATGTTGCTCTTCTTTTGTACACAATGTCTTTCTTACTCTCCATTTTCAGCAATGTTGCTCTTATTTTGTGAGTTCTGGACTGAGTAGCACATCCTAAATATAAGGATAAGCTTCGACAGAACAAGCCATTTTTAGGAATCTTGAACATGAAAAAGTTTAAAGTGTGACAACATAAAAGTGTTACAGCTCATTTTAAAGAATCTAGAATAGCAAAAGGAGAGTTTGACAAGCCATTCATTGATTTTCTCTTGAGGGACTAATAAATGTCGTTGAGAAGGTATTCCCTGATGCTGAACATAGATTTTGTGTGAGACATCTTATTCAAAAATTTCAGAGGGAATGACATAGAGGTGAGACATTAAAGAATGACATTTGGGCTGTTGATAGGTCAACTTGTTTTCCCAAATGGTAGAGAAGTTTGGAAAAGCTCAAGATTGATAATTTGCAAGATTTTGAGTGGACTGAACAGCTAGTGCCTAGCACCTAGATTAAGGCTTTTTTCAGTGAATTTCCTAAATGTGGCATGCTATTGATCAATCACTATGAGGTGTTCAACAACTACATTCTAGAAGCCAGAGAAATGCCATTTTTATCCATGCTTGAAACTCTGTTCTACAAGATTCGGTGAAGAACTGATAGCAAATAGAGAGAGTCACTTGAAATGAAAGGAAGAATAAGTCCAAAGATTAAGAAGAAATTAGGCCTTTTCATGGTCTTGTGGCCACCGACTATATCCCATTCAATTTAGGAGTGAGCCCATGGAATATAAGCCATGACGAATAGGGCATCCGCCCCGAGTTAGCCCATAATATTTTTAATTCAGCCTTTATGAGCATTTTTTGTACTCTGAGGCTGACATTTGGGACACGAAAAAATAGTCCAACATACACACGTTTCTTTCAAATAGAGGTTGTCAGCTGGAACCTAGCATAGACACGTTTCCTGCATAGAGGTTGTTGACATCTAGGGCCCAGCAAGTTGCCAAGGTCAGAACAGCGGACATGGCCAAAAAACGTTCACCATACGCACGATTCATTTACAGAGAGGCTGATATGTGGGACCCAACAGCGCGACCTTATACAGATGCTGCATCGAGTAACATAGCCAGTTCGAAACAGGGAGGCGCGAGCGAGAAAAAGTTCAGCATGTACACGTTTCTTTTAATGAGAGACTGAAATGGGGGACCCGGCAGCGTGAGCAAACGGCAGATTCGTCGAGCAAAGCTATCTAGTTCGGAATAGGGAGGCACTAGAGAAGAAAAAAATTCCATCATACCCACGATTCTTCTAATGTGAGGCTGACACAAGGGACCCACCAGCCTGAATAAACGGCTAATGCAGCGAGCAAAGCTATTAAGTTCGGAATACGAAGGCACTATAGAGGGTAAAAAATCCATCGTACACATGTTTCTTCTAATGAGAGGATGATATGTGGGGCCCAGCATCGTGATTAAACGATAGATGCATCGAACAACGGTATCAAGTTCGGAATAGGGTACCGCGAGCGAAGGAAAAAATCCATCATACACATGTTTCTTCTAATGAGAGGATGACATGTGGCGCTCAGGAGGTAGGTTAAACGGTAGATGCGTCAAGCAGCGCTATCAACTCGGAACGGGGTAGCGCCAGCGAAGAAAAAATTTCCATCATACACACGTTTCTTCTAATGAGAGGATGACATGTGGGTCCCAAGAGGTTAATTAGACGGTAGATGCATCGAGCAACGCTATCAACTTCAGAACAGGATAACGCGAGCGAAGGAAAAAAATTCCATCATACACACGATCCTTCTAATCAGAGACTGACATGTGAGACCTAGCAGCCTGACTAAACGACAAACGCCTCGAGCAACATTATCGAGTTCAAATCAAGGAGGCGCGACCAAAAAGTATAGTCTGCTAGAGACACTGACGTTCGAGACCCACATGCCTCAAAAGACTTCGGCGAGTCAATATCGTGCGAGGAAACGAAAATCTTGCTTCTGCCAGGCGCCAGCCGAGCTTCCTCCATGTTTTTAGCAGATCCGTTGTAGTAGAGGGCCGCGAAACCGGAGAAAAAAAGTTTTCCATCAGCCACGGCCGAGCCAAGAATTTCGTCGTGGAAGACGCGCCTTCTACGACAACCATCGGGCCAAGTCGTTGCGGAAGGAAACTTTTCTTGTAGTGCACGCCAGTAGTGGCGGTGGCTATGTGTCCCGGGTGGGCCGGTTCCCGCCGTGTGGCTCGTCTAGCTTGGCCAGCCTGCCCTGCCTGCCAGCTCCCCCGCGCACCCCTTTATGACAGGGTCGAGCAGGCTAGCTAGGGCGGCTGACAGCCCTGCGGCACACATGTGCGGCGCCTACTATCTGCCGCCTATGGGCCAATTGGCCCAACAACTATTTTCCGCTGCATTTTTCCTGTCTTTTCCATGCGGTTTCTTCTCAGGTCAATTCCCTCCGGGGGTTTGGCCTAATGAGAAAGTTTCTTTATAAATTTTAACTTAAATATTTATTTAGTATATATTAATTCACAATTAACATATAATAAAAGCATATTATAAATTGACATTTATCCGAAACACCTTTCGACCTTTTTCTTTCCTTCTTTCTCTAAATAACTTCAGATCTCTCCGGAACGATTCCGATTTCTCTCTCTTCTGTGATTCCATCTCACAGGAGGATATCCAAGCATCGTAGTGCCCTTAAGTGTGTTTCCCTACAGGTCGGGAATGTAATAGACACGATCTCTATCAATTATCAATAGCGGGACCGGGATGCCCATGTTGACCCCTATGCACTCCACGAATCACCCTCGTGTTGATCCTTAAATGATATGTCCGATTCCCTTTGTTACGCGATACAAGACTTGTCCGAGATCTGATCACCGGTATCATGATACTTTGTTCAATCTCGTTTCTAACAAGTATTGTTTTACTCGTTCCCGTAAAATTCCATCCCCATGACCTAGTCATATGTTGTGCAACTTAGGGATGTAATTCACCAAGTGGGCCTAGTGTATCTTCCTGTCACATAGGAGAACAGATCCCGATCTTGATGCATAGGCCTCTACATGCTCCTTTGGATACCCAACATGCACCTTTATGGTCATGCAGTCACGGTTGATGTAGTCAAAGCAATCCTCCAGTAATAGTGATTAATATGATCTCATGGTCTAAGCATTAGGATACTCCGTTTTTGACAATTGCAACTAGAACTAAGTGACATGATCATGTTGCAGCAATCATCAATGGGAAATGTCCATCACATCATTCCAGATGATATGACTTCATTGTCAGTTCGCTTTCATATAACCATGATCAGGAAACCTTGATCATCAGCTGCTCAATGAACTAGTTGAATAGAGGCTATTAGGGACCTAAGTTTTTTTATACATCACACATGTATCAATGTTTCCGCTTGATACAGTTATAGCATGATATAAAAATATTATGAACTATTGAGATATGATCATAAACCCCTTTATTATTTGCCTCTAGGGCATATCTCCTTCAGTCTCCCACTTGCACTAGAGTACAAATATCCACCTGCATTGTTACTAATCATAAACCATATCTCATATGTGTTTATTGATCATGCTTGCTCATGGAGGACTTCCTGTCCTAAATTTGTTTCTCCAGATTCATAAGGTCATATTTTGCAAATCATTAATGTCAACTGTTTTGACATTCACACCATTACCATATAATGTGTTGTAGCATTTTGGTGACAAACTGATGCTTTTGTTTTCTAGTATATACGATGACGATCTACGAGTCAATAGAACTTTCAAGATGTCATGTATAACTATAAAACAGACTTAGTCGAAAGTCGAACTTTCTTTAAACCAAAATCATACTTGCTAACACTAAAGTAATCTAGTACTTCTATATCTATGTAAATTTTAATCAAAGTGTAATACTTTCACTTTGATGTCCAGCAACGCTTTCGCTGCGTTCAAACTTCTGATTCAGTGATTGGTTCAGAATCACTCTAGAATATATGTTCTTTACAACTAAGAACATGGGTCACATTATGTCAAATATAAACAACATGGGTTTTACCTTGGAAAAACTATGGCCAAGGCATAGTTGATGCAGTGCATCCCTTTTCCCTGTTTTAACCATTGTCGTAAATATCGAGTCATTACTCAATACTTCTCCTAATTGTTCAAGTAAGAACTAATTCTTTGCTTGAATCTGAACTCTTTTCAGAATCTCAACTAGGTCCTTCTGAACACTTTCAGAATTCACCAAGCATTTTGACATTTAATGTTCATTAAACATCCTGATCTAATCACATAGATCCTCTATATTTAATTTAAGTTAAATTTCGTCCACCTAATGATCTAATTAGTCCTAATACCAAACACATTATTCACTAATATGTTAATTGCATATTCAAGAACATTGTCACGCTCCCACTCAAATATTTCATCAATATTTGATATTCTAGGTTGTTACTCACCTCCCACTCAAATATGGCGTCCACATATTCTATTTGGAAAACTTCTTAGCTCCAACTCAACTTGCATACTCTTCTCGATAATCCTGGAAAATCCCAAATTCCTTGATCTTACATCAAATCAAGAATTTTCTGCTACAAGACTTAGCAATTCCAGATTGGTCAAAAAACCTTCCTATTGTACTAGTTACAACCTTTTTCTTCAAACTTTTGAAGAGTTTGCAGTTTTGATCAGTCCTTTGTCAATTTTATGACTCTAAGTCATTTCTTGTACTTGGGTCCATCAATGTTTCTTTGTAGTTCGTAGGTATGTATTATTCCAATAATAGGACAAGTGAATGAAGAATGAAATTCTGCAAATGGCAGAACTAATTCTTGAATCAAGAATGCTAGTCGTTCACAAAAGTGCAGTTAGGCATGGTGTCGATCTACCAGTCACATATGGTCTAATGCTACTCCGAGATCGAAAGAGGATTGCAAATTTGAACTACATGTAAAACTCGAACGGCGTAGATGCCCTAAAAATGTTTCATATGTAAAGGGTCCCCTTATTTTAACTTGCCAAAAGTTTTAGAGAGAGAGGATTGCTACAAGATAGCATCCATACCTCTATGGAAGAGCAAGTTGCTATGTTTCTCCATGTGTTGGGGCATAACCAAAGCTTCAGAGTGATCCACAACACATTCAGGAGATCCATAGAGACAATATACCGCTATTTCAAGCAAATCTTGTTTGTGATTGGGGAGCTGAGCGAAGAGATGATAAATCCACCATTTGGTCAAACTCCAAGCAAGATAAAAAATAGCTACATATGGTTTCCATATTTCAGGGTAAAGGAAAATTGTGTATTTTCTTTTCGTGTGAGCACTAACATGGACATAGACATTAATGTCTCTTTGTTTCATCACATGATTATGTTGGCGTAATCGATGGTACTCACGTCACTGCTAGAGTGTCGAGATCATAGTCTACAACATACAGGGGAAGGAAGCACTACACCAGCCATAATGTGCTTGATATTGTTGATCTTGATATCAAGTTCACATATGTGCTAGCTGGTTGCAAAGGATCATCCCATGATGCAAGCATTCTTTCTGACAGCTTGTCAAGGGCTGACGGGATTAAAATCCCTAGTGGTAAGTTCTACCTAGGAGATGCTGGATATGGATCTCTATTTGGGATTCTTCTACCCTTCAGCAAAACCAGGTACCATCTAAATGAATTCTCTACAAGGAAGAAACCACAAAACTCTCATGGAATTGTTCAGTCTCGGACACTCTATCCTTAGAGTCACCATAGAGAATGCATGTGCTGCTCTGAAGAACAGATTCAAGTTCCTAGACCAGAAGCCATTCCACCATTTCTCTACCTAAGTTAAGCTAGTTCTAGTTTGTTGCATTCTTCACAACTGGATTGGTGAACTTGTGTCAGATGAAGCAAGTGTAACTCTTGACGAGGTTGAAACTGACCAGGGTGTGGAACAAGGAGACAATGAAGCTTGGAAGAACAAGAGTCTGCAGTGGGATCATGCAATGTGGGATGACAGAGCAAACACCAGGTTGTGAACATGAAGAAGAAGGTTGAACTCCCCTTTGACTTTTGTTGATGAAAGGTCAGACTGTAATGATAAAACTATTGTTCGATCTGTGGTTAGTGTCATACTCATGAATTACCGTTCTTGGTAGCTAGGAACTAGATTGAATTAGGGGCTGATACATTGCAAATGTATCTATAACTTTTGATGTTCCATGCTTGGTTTTATCTACTTTCTTGTGTTTTGTCCACACTTTGGAGTAGTTTTCATATGATTTCATGGACTAACCTATTAACAAGAGCCATAGTGCCAGCTGCCTGTTTTCTGTTGTTTTTGGTTCCAGGAAAGTCAGAAAATGAATATTCTCGGAATTGGACGGGACAAAAGCCAAAGTGCCTATTTTTCCAGAAGTCATCTAGAGCCAGAATATGAGACAGAGAAGGGTTGGGGCCGGCCACACCACCTGGCCGCGCGGCCAGGCCTGGCCTGCGCCAGGGGGTGGTCTGGCCGACCCCAGCACCCCCTCAGCCTCTCCTTTCGCCTATAAATTGCCTCCAATACCAAAACCCTAAGTACCCGATCAAAAATCCACGAAAGAGTCTGTAGCCGCCGTCATCTCCATCCCTAGATCGGGAGGGATCTGAAGCTCTTCCTGGCACCCTACCGGAGAGGGGAATTCACCCTAGAGGCCTTCTTCATCATCATGCAAGCCTCCGTTGTGATGCGTGAGTAGTTCATCTCTTGACTATGGGTCCATGTAGTAGCTAGATGGCTGGTTCTCCTCCTTTGTGCTTTCATGTCTAGATCTTGTGAGCTCCTTTCATGATCAAGATCATCTATTTGTAATTCTGCATGTTGTGTTTGCGGGGATCCGATGGATATTGAGATGCTATTTCAGATTGATTGTTGATTCTATCATGTCTTTGTTATTTGTGATCTTGCATGCTTTCCGTTGTTAGTAGCTATCTTGGCCAAGTAGATGCTAGCAACTCCAAGAGTTAGTATTTATGCTCGATAGTGGGTTCATGCCTCTGGTAATCTGGGGAAGTGACAGAAATCTCTAAGGTACTAGATGTGTTGTTGATACTAGGGAGAAAACAACAATCCTTTGTTTATAAAACAATCGTATTGTTTACTTTACACACAATTCGTAAAGCAATAATCTGTTGCTTGGAACTTAATACTAGAGGGGGTTCGGATGATAACCTGAAGGTGGATTATTAGTCATAGATGTAGTTGGATGGCGGTCTATGTATAATGTTGTAATGCCCAATCAAGTTCCAAAGGAGTCAAGATGATTAGTATATGCATGTATTGCTTTCTCGGTGTTTGTCAATTGCCCCACTGTAATTTTTTCACCCAGCATGTTATCTATCTTAAGGAGAGCCACCTCTAGTGAACTATGGACCCCGGTCCTTTCTTTTACATACAATCTACAAACTGTTTACTGCTTTGTGTTTACTTTCTGCAAACTATTACTTCCTTCCATTCGATACGTTTAATCCTTTGTTTTCAGCAAAACCGGTGAGATTGACAACCTCATCGCAAGTTGGTGGCAAAGTTCTGTGGTTGTGTTGTGCAGGTCTCCACGTTGCTGCTGGCATCGGTAGTGCGCCTTGCCAACGTTCAGCTAGCTACGCCTTTGGGGTGTTTCCTTGCTCCTACGGGATTGATAACCTTGGTTTCTTACTGAGGGATGTTGTGCTCATCATACCTTCCTCTTGGGGTTCCCCAACGAGCTCGATATATTTGGGCCATCAAACTATTTTTCTGGCGCTGTTGCCAGGGAGCCAAGGACGTCTTCACTAGGGGAGTCCCTTATAACCAATCTCTTTACTTTGTTATTTTTGTTTTGCTTAGTTTCTTTTTGTTTTTTTTGCTTGTTTCTTTATCAAAAAACACAAAAAAATTAGTTTTACAAGTTTGCTTTGGGTCCTGCAACAAAGCTTAGGGATAATATGATGGTTAACTATTCTGAATGGCATACTGAGAGAGCTCCACATGGTAAGAAGGTAAATTCTATTGAGGAAACCTCCTCCTTGAGTGATAAAATTGATATTATTATGTCTATGCTTGTTAATGGGAAAGCCCATATTGATCCAAATAATGTTCCTTTAGCCTCTTTGGTTGCTCAAGAAGAGCAAGTTGATGTGAACTTCATAAGAAATAACAATTTTGGCAATAATGCTTATAGGAATAATTTTGGTAACAACAATTATAAGCCATATCCTCCCAACAATGGTAATGCTTATGGAAATTCCTACAACAATAATATGAGTGCACCCTCTGAACTTGAAGTTATGCTTAAGGACTTTATTAGTAAACAAACTGCTTTCAACAAAACTATTGAGGAAAGACTCTCTAATGCTGAAAGAAATATAGCATCACTTGTTGAAGCTCAATCTTCTTTGAATAAAATGGCTGCTAAACCGGAAACTAATGAGAATCCCTTTGCAGCTACTAATGCTATACAAGTGAGATTGATGAAAATGTTAGACTATTAGCTGAATTACATGCTAAGTGGGAAAGACAAGATGAAATTGCTAGAAACATTAGTGTTTCTACTATCACCACCACTAGTGTTGAGGCTAGTAATAGTTCTACTACTTTAGAGGATAATTATGATTTTGATCTTGATGGTTGCAATATCTCTGAAGTTATTAAGTTCCTACAAAATCTTGCTAAAAGTCCTAATGCTAGTGCTATGAATATGGCCTTTACAAAACACATTACTGATGCTCTCATAAAGATCAAAGAAGAAAAGATGAAACATAAAGCTTCTATTCCAATAAAACAAGAAGATGGTTGGGAACCCATCATTGATATGAAAGTGAATGACTTTGATTTCAAAGCTTTATGTGATCTTGATAGTAGTGTTTCTATTATGCCTAGAAGGATCTATGATATGCTTGATTTGCCTCCACTTGAAGATTGTTATTTGAATGTCCCACTTGATGATAATGCTAAAAAGAAACTCATGGGGAGTCTTAATGATGTTCTTATTATGGTTATCAATGCCTATGTCCCCGTTGATTTCTATGTTTTGGATGTTGAATACAATGCTTCTTATCCTATTACTTTGGGAAGACCTTTTCTTAGAACTGTTGGTGCCATTATTGATATGAAAGAAGGCACCATTAAATATCCACTCCCACTTAAGAAAGGTATAGGACACGTCCCCAAGAAGAGAGAGAAGATTTCTTTTGCCTCTCCTATGAAAACAAAATTTGGTTTTAATGCTTCTTCATTTGAGAACACTTGATTCTTTTTCTAGCTTCTTATGCCTAACTTAAAGGCGTTAAAGAAAGTACTTATTGGAAGATAACCCAAAAGTTATAGATTAGTCTTGTAAGTTATTACCTCAGTAATAACCGCTCCTTATCCTTTTTATTTGCTTTTTGTGCGAAGAGTAACCTCTAATGAGAGAGAAGTAATGATTGGAAAAGTTGCTGTCCCAAAACAGATTTCTATGCTTCAGGGTAAAAATTCGTGTAAAATCTCTGAACGTCCTTTTGAGGCGTGAATTTTTGTGAATCTGCCCCAGGTTGTTATATAACTTTCGTTAGTTCAACATTTTTTTATTTGAGCAAAAGAAGGTCTTCTAAAAAATTCGTATTTACCTGCTGGTCTGTTTTAACAGATTTCTGCCATTTTCTGCATTTGCTTTTTGTTGGTTCCTTTTTGAGTTCTTTTGGGGAATTGAGCTTTTTGAGGGAAGTGATTCAGTAGCTAGTGTTCTAATGGAAGTTTATTTGGTGTTAGAACTGAACCTAAATACTTATTATCTTGAATGCACTAATGTTGCTAATAAAGATTGTGTGAAGTTTTGTATGAAGGAAAAAATTTCAAGTGTATGGACGGAATGAGTAATGAGATGAAAGATGGACTAAAGCTCAAGCTTGGGGATGCCACGCGTGTCACCCCAAGAAATATCCAAGAAGTACAAGCGTAAAAGTTTGGGGATGCCCAAGGCATCCCCCTCTTCATCAATAAAAATCCCAGGTTTCTTCCAAACACTTCATTTTTATTGTTTCATGCACAGTTGTGTTGTTCTTGGAGCGTCTTCTTTTTCGTTTTCGTTTTGGTTTTTCGTTTGCTTAGTTTTCTTAGTTTGCTAAATAAATTGGTTGGACCCCCTCTTTCATACATTGGTTTTCAAATAATTTTGGTTTGGTTTGGAAAAGAGTAGGAAAGTTCATGCTTAAGTGGTAGAAAGAGCTTGTTTTTGACTGTGGCCTATGCTTTGTCATGCCATGCTTGATATTTTTTTGGCTTTATGCTTAGTATTCTTTGTCGTAGCATGAATTTTTATAAACAATTGAGATTGCTTAATGTGCCTTGGATGAATCATGCGTTGTTTTAGGATATTAAAGCATAATATAGTGGTATTCTCCTTTGATGCTTTATTTGGTTTCACTTGGCGCATGCTCACACCATGTTATGACTATCTCAAGTCACCATAAGCCTTTATGATCCTTTAGTTTTCAACTTGTAGTATCACTTTATGCTTTGATCAATGATGTTTTGTCGCTCTGCATGATTATGGCCATTATTGCTCTCTTAGTTTGTCGCTCCCAGTGTTTTGCTAGCCTCCACAACCAAGTATGAGTTCCACTCATGCATCCAACTCCCTAAACCAAGTTATTCCAAAGAGTCCACCATACCAACCTATTATCTCATGCTATTCCAAGTATATTAATGCTTTTGTTTAACTTCCAAATTAAACTTGTTATGAGAAAACTAGTATTAAAGCTCTGATGAACTTGATGGCACACTTTACTTTTTTTGCATCTAATAAACTTGAACCATTGGGTCCTTCTTTGTTGCGTATATGCTTGCGCTTTATACGTTGAAATTAGCAGAACCAAGTATCATGGGGAACGCTTTCAACATTGCACTTGTACTTTGTACACCGTTGATATCATGTTATTTTGCTTATGGATCCCGGTGGTGTGAAATAAAAGTGGAACTTGTAAGATCATGGTGTTTGTATGTGTGTTAGAGAAACGCCTGGGCCGCTAGCCTAAGCCATGCCTAATCATGGTGGAAACTTGCAACATCACCATAATGAGCACTCTATGAAGCATCCTCAATAAAAACCTATGCAAATAGCAAATAAAAAGATCGCTGAGATGCTCATTGTCTGCTTGCCTTGTCATTTTGATTATGGGATAGCTCCTGTATCATGTGCAAGGAGTACCCCGTTACCGGTTCTTTATGATACATATGTACTTACAATGACAAGAGCTTACTCGTGACTAAAGTTGAGTAGCATGGGTTCGGTCTTTGTAAGTAAGGGGCATGAGATTTCAGTTTATAACTTGTCAAGCACATCCTCTTAGTTGTGTCACTTTAACCTTAATCACCCTCAAGATGCTTATGATAGGGGCAATGAGAGCTGAAAGCTATACGTACCATAATTTTATGAAGCTCTTTATGAGACTTGAATCCCTACTTCCTTCTATGAAGGCCTTTCTTCCACCATTATATTGAGTCTCCACCTTCTACATTTATGCACCTACTTTGAGAGCATAGTGGCCATTCTTAGTTCTATGTGCATTGTCCCACGACTAGTTGATTGATGCATAACTTGGTATTGCTTGTATTAAACTATTTGTATCTAGTCAGTCTTATGAACTTTGAAGGTGTCCTATGCATTTATATTTGCTACTCTATGAGGGAGATGAATACTATTATGCTATGTTTTCTTTATGTGAAACAAACAAACGTCTTGCAAAGCATTGTTATTCATGAATCTTTTGTTTGTGCCTTTTCATGTTGGATCATAGTTTCTTTGTCTTATTGCTAGAACTTTGTCTTTCATGTTATGATTGAAGTACTATGATCCAAGCTTTGAATGTTTTACAAATACTTTGATCAAGTTTATGATGGTGCATGTCACCTCAAAAATTATTCTTTCTTTTTATCACTTACCTACTCGAGGACGAGCAGGAGTTAAGCTTGGGGATGTTGATACATTGCAAATGTATCTATAATTTTTGATGTTCCATGCTTGGTTTTATCTACTTTCTTGTGTTTTGTCCACACTTTGGAGTACTTTTCATATGATTTCTTGGACTAACCTATTAACAAGAGCCATAGTGCCAGCTGCCTATTTTCTGCTGTATTTGGTTCCAGGAAAGTCAGAAAATGAATATTCTCGAAATTGGACGGGACAATAGCCAAATTTCCTATTTTCCGGAAGTCATCTGGAGCCAGAATACGAGACAGAGAAGGCTGGGGGCCAGCCACACCACCTGGCCTCACGGCCAGGCCTGACCGGTGCTAAGGGGTGGTCTGGCCGACCCCAACACCCCCTCGGCCTCTCCTTCCGCCTATATATTGCCTCCGATACCAAAACCCTAAGTACCCGATGAAAAATCCACGAAAG
Source organism: Avena eriantha (assembly GCA_910589775.1). Classification (NCBI taxonomy): domain Eukaryota; kingdom Viridiplantae; phylum Streptophyta; class Magnoliopsida; order Poales; family Poaceae; genus Avena; species Avena eriantha. Next base: position 231,336,589 of record OU342742.1, on the reverse strand, counting down.
AGTCTGTAGCCGCCGTCATCTCCATCCCTAGATCGGGAGGGATCTGAAGCTCTTCCTGGCACCCTGCCAGAGAGGGGAATTCACCCTAGAGGCCTTCATCATCATCATGCAAGCCTCCGGTGTGATGCGTGAGTAGTTTATCTCTGGACTACGGGTCCATGTAGTAGCTAGATGGCTGGTTCTCCTCCTTTGTGGTTTCATGTCTAGATCTTGTGAGCTCCGTTCATGATCAAGATCATCTATTTGTAATTCTGCATGTTGTGTTTACGGGGATCCGATGGATATTGAGATGCTATTTCAGATTGATTATTGATTCTATCATGTCTTTGTTATTTGTGATCTTGCATGCTTTCTTTTGTTAGTAGCTATCTTGGCCAAGTAGATGCTAGCAACTCCAAGAGTTAGTATTTATGCTCGATAGTGGGTTATGTAGGGGTTCCGCGTATGAAAACAATAAATTTTACTCTACGCCCCTGAACCCCTGAAGCTGCCAGGACCTATCTATTAGTAATACAGTAACGAGAGGGGCTTTTCGCGAACTTACCCTTGAAGACCGAAAAGCGTTGTTAACGCTCAGGAGAGCGTGGTTGATGTAGACGAGCCGAAGCCGACCTCAAGGTCGTGATGAAGTCCTTGTGCTCCTTGGCTCCAACGACTTGAGTGCCTCAAGTGCGACACCTCGCGGGGACTTACACACGTCCGGTGCGTGACGATGACTCCCGCTTCCCTGATCCAGCAACAGTTGCGGAAGTAGAGCTCCCGGATCCGAATCCCACAGCGCGACGGCGCTCCGTGGTGAAGATGTCTCTCGCTCGCGCAGTCCAGACTTGGGACCACGGTCACAAGAGAGAGGGGGAGAGAAAATATCAATTGGAGGTCCTCCCAAAATTGGGGAGACCTTTATTTATTATTGGTGTATTTATCTTGGCCAAATACCCCACTATATATAGGGGGAGGGGAGGTACTACCTCCCTCAAACTCATGGGGTGGGACTAAAGGAGAGGAGTGGGGGGAGGTGGCCGCCAGCCACCTAGTGGGCGCCACGCGGGGTAGGCCCAGCCGGCCTCCCCCTTGGCCCCTCTCCCTCTCTCCTTTCCCCTAATGGGCCCTCTCCCTCCGGAATTGGCCCATTAAGCCTTTGACCATTAAAATTGATTTTCTCTTTATTAAATAATTATGAATAAATGATTAAATCAACATTTAACATTCATTCACATATTATTCAACATCCATGGCCATGGAACACCTTCCACCTCCACTCCGGACATCTTCCGGACTTACCGAAACCCTTCCGGTTTTCTCCCTACTCTTCTTCGGTGATTCCACCGATCCTATAAACACTCTCTAAGCATCATCAAGCCCTTAAGCGTGATACCCCACGGTTCGGGAACACTCCAGACATGGTTAGGACACTCCCGCACCAATGATCAACAGAGGGACCTGGATGACCATGTGACCCATGTGCGTTCCACAAAGATCTTTCGTCGTTTGAACCGGGACAGTCGTGTCTTATTCCCTTTGTCACTCGATACTTGCATTGCCCGAGATTTGATCAATGAAATCACCATGTCGTGTTCAATCTCGTTACTGAACAATGCTACTTGACTCGTTCCGATAAGTGATATCCCCGTGATCAAATCACACGCTGCGCAGCTATTGGATATAACTTCTCCAAGTGGGGCCTTGAGTATCTTCCCGTCACATGGACGGAAAAATCCCGCTCTTGACATATATTGCCTCTACGGTCTCCTCCGAATACCTAAAACACACCTTTATAACCACCATGTTACCAGATGGCGTTTGATGGTATCTAAGCACTCTCGGGAGACAGTAATTGATATAGCCTCACAGTCTAAGGAATAGTCTACGAGGATCCATTTCTAATCATCGTAACTTGAACTTTGTGACATGATTGGGTCACGATGTTTAGGTTGGGTATTTGTTCATCATCTCATTCTCTGAATGAGATGACCTCATTTCCAACTGGCATAAATGCCACATGATCAGGAAACATGATCATCTGTTGACCAATGAACCAGTGACTAGAGTTTCACTGGGAACCCCTGGTTGTTTGTATATCACACGTGTATTGATGTTTCCACTCAATACAGTTATAACATGATATAAAACTTAATCCTAAACTATATGAAATATGATAATAGACCTTACTACTATTTGTCTCTAGGGCATATTTCCAACAGTCTCCCACTTGCACTAGAGTACAAATACACTAGCTGCATTTGTTCTCAATCATTGGCACCATATATCGGTACCCTGAACATGCTTGCTCATGGAAGAGGTTAAGTCTTGGGTCTGTACTTTACAGTCCCAAATCCTTTGCAACTTACTAATGTCACCTTAATTGACATTAATACTTTATCATCACATGATAGCCTCTGTGTGTATGCATCATCGCTATGGCAACAGAACGAGGCCTGATTCCAGAAGCCTACAGTGACGTTAGATCAACCTCGAGGGCTTTCTCATGGGCACAGAGCCCTAGGACACATCATTCTACGTTAAAAGCGAACTAGACCCGCCATAACATTATACAACACTTTAGATGGTACCCTTATTTATTATTATAAATGTATTCATCGAAACACTAGTGCACTCTATGCAACTTTCGATGTCTTTGTTCACCTTGCTTCCTACTTGACTTTAATCGGTATCTACAGGACTTTCCAACATATTCCCTTATAACATAACTCTTTATGCTTTAAGATATGTCATCCTCTATGGATTTGGAAAACATGTCTGAAGTTCTCTACTAGACACTACAGACAAAACTCAGCTTAACATTCTGTGATTCGAACTTAATCACTTTCAAACGTTCTTTATTAGGATCACATATTATGCTAAGTTATCATCATGGTTTACTAAGACAGAACCTATGTCTCAACATAGTGGATGACGATCATCCTTTTCTTTCTTTTAACCATTAATGTTCAACTTAATACTATTCCTAATTTGAGTCATTAAGGACCGGTTCCTTAATTAACTTTATTCCGAAATCCCTTTCAGAATTCCTTAAGGAATACTACATAATATCATAATACACCTATTATCAATTTCTACACCTTATAAATCATTATTTATAAGTATTTGTGCCTTTCATTCTTAACATACTTAAGAATTACTCCTATAAGCTCCCACTCAAAATATGTTCCTACATATTTGAATTTGAGTCTTATATTGCTCCCACTTAAAATATGTCAATCACATATTGTTTCAGGAAGACTTTCATAGCTCCCACTCAATTTTATGCAAATTGCATATCCACTCACTATTTTGAACAACTTCAAAATTCTTTGATCAAATATCAAATTTGGAGATTTACTATGAGATACTAGTACTTTACTAGTTTTAAATCCACTAGTCATTTAGCACACATGAATCAAATTCATTTGAATTCATCCAATATTTGACAAATTGTGCTTTTGTCATTCACCCCCTTTTCCACCGTGGCTTTTGCAGTCATTTGGGAAAATTCAAGTAACCCCTTTTACTTGTGAGATTTAGCAACGAATTGCTTTCTAATCTCAAGGGAATTTTGCTTTTAGGATTTCTCATAATTTAGTTTACCATTATTTCATCAGTAGTTTGTAGGTATGTCATATTCCAAGAATCATGACAAATGATTCACAAATTTCTTCATACACGATATGGATTACATTTTGAATCCTACTTCATGTAGTGAAAACACCAGTGGGGAAACACAATGATCAAAATCATTGATTCTTTCCTTCTGTGAAGAGAATCATTCAGGAACGTTGTCTGTTGCGCTTCTCAACACTCTGATGCAGTGTTTTGAATCCTCATCGTGTTTTACACTAATTCCCATTTGCTTCATAATTGAGAAATATCACTAAAAGTGAGCTTTCTCAAGAATGCACCAAAATCCAAGCAATACGAATCTTGCTTTCCTTTTGGTTTCAGCTATGGGTTTCGTATTCAAAGTTTCCAATGAATACTCTACAAGGACTTATTCGCTATTGTTTTGGTTATATCGAGTAACCCCCAAACTTTCACAAATTCAATGGTTCACTGTCTTCTAATTGAGTGCTAACTATTTCTAAGCTAATGGTCTCTACATCTATACTACAACGATTTATTTTGGTGCCTTCTATTCAACCCCTTTGATATCTAATATCACATTGTGATGCTTTGCATTTTGACGTTATAGAACGCTTGCATTCCACAATTTCTTTTATGCCATTCTTATAAAGTTGAATTTCATTACTATTGATCAAATCACAGTAATTAGATTCTCTTTTATATTTATACCCTTTTATTGATGAATCACTTTGATCAAATCAAATAGTTTCATATTCATGTTTCCTTTGGTAAACTACTTTACACATTTAAACAATCATATAATGATAATTACCATTTTCGTTAAAACTCAATACATCGAATATGTATTTACTTTTAATAATTCATTAAACACTTTGTATTCAAGTAATACACGGTGTTCAAGTTATTTTGCCGAACTTAGGCATGATTTATATGTGATAAGAAATTGAATGACTTTCACATATTATCACATAACTTTGAATTTAAACAATGGGTTTCATTCATTAATGAACATATCATTAAGTTGGGTATTTTAAACAAGGCATTTTAATGTTTTACAAATGTTCATGCATTATCAATTAGTTTCAAACAACAAGGATAATTCACACATAATCAAACAAGATATGAACATGAATAAAAATCATTCATAAAAGCAGAACAACAGTTTGTTACAAACTCATATGAATAACCGTCTCACGAAGTGTGAGACACACTAAAGAAGTTCACAATCTCTTGATTACAAAAAATCATCCTAAACATAAACTAAGTGATAAATGTCGAGGGAGAGTGTTGTCGGCCATCATCATCATGCTCGCAATCAACACGCAACGTCACCTCCTCTCGAGCAAGCACCTCGCATGCAGAAGGACCTGTTTTCAGTAAAACAGAACAAGTATCAGATATACTTAACACTGCAATGTGTTTGCAAGATTATAACATTTATAAAACTGTATATCAAATATATACCTTTGTCGTTGATGACCTGAGCAACATCTGGTTCAACCAAGACATTCCTAAGATGTGTCATGAACCGGTGGAACTCCATTGTTTCCGCGTCGCCCCTCATTATGGAAGTCCTAACTTGTGCTTGGTAGCTTGGTGGCAGCGACCGTAGCACAACGATGTTTGCAAAAGAGCCCGTAATCCAGACGTCCAGAAAGCATGCAGGCCTCATGTACACATCATGCATGTGCTCCAAGTAGTCGTCCAATGATGAGTTCTCCTCCATCTTAATGGAGAGGAAGTCTCCCATCAGCTCATGCTCCCAAATGCGTGTCTGCTCCACGAAATGTGTCCTAAGCTGTAGCATCACCGAACGAGGGTTGACATCACCCATGAAAGGCCACAGCTTGTCCACCATTCCGAAACGCAATACAACTAAAATATAGGAGGCCATCTCACGACGGAGATAGCGGTCTTTCCGCTCCTCTGGGGTCTCAAGGTCAGTGGGCTGATCCAAATCCATCCCGTCGAGTATGTAGTCGACCATGTAGTTCTCTCTAAGGAGAACATGGAGACTGGCAACCCATATGGAGAAGTTCGATCCATCTAATCTGAGCTTCTCTCCTTCTAACCAATCAATCGTCAACACGGAAGGTCCCATCTACATTTATAATTGCAAAAGGAATTTAGACTAAGTTTATAATTAAATGAGTTAATAATAACTCCACTCAGAAACACCTATCCCCAAAAGGGTTCCTAGTGATAACACGACCCCTATCAGCCACATCTCCCCCGATCATCACGGCCATCAATGTGGGTTCAAGGGTGGACGCTAAATGTTGGTCACATCATTCATGCGACTCGTACTCGATCTTTCGACCATCCGTGTTCCGAGGCCATGTCTGTACATGCTAGGCTCGCCAACTCAACCTTAGTGTATTCGCTGTGCAACATGGTTTACACCCACTTTATGTGAACGTAGATATGTCTGACACCCGATCATCACGGCCTGCCTCATACCGAAGAACTTTCTTGGTGGTGCACACTAAGGGGGAACACAATCGTTGGTAATTTTAACAGGATCATCTTATTACGCTACCGTCGAGTATCTAATACTAGCACACAATAAGACATACAAACAATAACATTGAATGTAAATGCTATGTGATATGGTCCTTCATATCGTGATCTCCATCCGCCGTCACCGGGTTCCGGCGCCAGGGTTCCGACACCGTAGACACCAGGGTACCGGTGTCATTCCAGCGTGGTAGTTCATCACCTCCATGACTATCTACTACTATGTAACAAAAGCTAATCACTTTACCTTTGCCACAACCATATCACAAAGCAACGCCCCCTGCAAAACAAAGTTAGACGCCTCTACTTTATCTTTGCATGTTTTATGTGGCTAAATGGGCTTTCGTACAAGAACCGTTCTTACCTACGAACTTTCAGCACAACGCTGATCAAGTAGTTGTCTCCACTACACCCCTTTCGGGGCCCTCCGTTGCAAATGGTATACCAACTAATGCGAGAGAGACAGACACCCCCCTAAGCCATTTTATACGGTACAAGCCGTATGTCAAGCGTGGACCAGTCTCGCGAATGAACGCGTAAAGTCGGTTGGGGGCCGCTTCATCAAACATTACTGTGGTATACACAAGTACACGTGGGAGGGTAACAACTAAAAGATCAACGCCCACACGCTACATCTCGTGTGTTCTACACGTACTAGCATTACTACGCATAGATCTAGCTCTGATACCACTGTAGGGGTTCCGCGTATGAAAACAATAAATTTTACTCTACGCCCCTGAACCCCTGAAGCTGCCAGGACCTATCTATTAGTAAACGGGAGGGGCTTTTCGTGAACTTACCCTTAAAGACCGAAAAGCGTTGTCAACGCTCAGGAGAGCGTGGTTGATGTAGACGAGCCGAAGCCGACCTCAAGGTCGTGATGAAGTCCTTGCGCTCCTTGGCTCCAACGACTTGAGTGCCTCAAGTGCAACACCTCGCGGGGAGTTACACATGTCCGATGCCTGACGATGACCCCCGCTTCCTCGATCTAGCAGCAGTTGTGGAAGTAGAGCTCCCGGATCCGAATCCTGCAGCGCAACGGCGCTCCGCGGTGAAGATGTCTCTCGCTCGCGCAGTCTAGACTTGGGACCATGGTCACGAGAGAGAGAGAGAGGGGGAGAGAGAAAATATCAATTGGAGGTCCTCCCAAAATTGGGGAGACATTTATTGATTATTGGTGTATTTATCTTGGCCAAATACCCCACTATATATAGGGGGAGGGGAGGTACTACCTCCCTCAAAGTCCCGGGGTGGGACTAAAGGAGAGGAGGGGGGAGGAGGTGGCTGCCTGCCACCTAGTGGGCCCCGCATGTGGGGGGGGGGGGCTAGGCCCAGCCGGCCTCCCCCTTGGCTCCTCTCCCTCTCTCCTTTCCCCTAATGGGCCCTCTCCCTCCGGAATTGGCCCATTAAGCCTTCGACCATTAAAATTGATTTTCTCTTTATTAAATAATTATGAATAAATGATTAAATCAACATTTAACATTCATTCACATATTATTCAACCTCCGTGGCCATGGAACACCTTCCACCTCCACTCCGGACATTCTCTGGACTTACCAAAACCCTTCCGGTTTTCTCCCTACTCTTCTTCGATGATTCCACCGATCCTATAAACACACTCTAAGCATCATCAAGCCCTTAAGCGTGATACCCCACGGTTCGGGAACACTCCAGACATGGTCGGGACACTCCCGCACCAATGATCAACAGAGGGACCTAGATGTCCATGTGACCCCTATGCGTTCCACGAAGATCTTTCATCGTTTGAACCGGGACAGTCGTGTCTTATTCCCTTTGTCACTCGATACTTGCATTGCCCGAGATCTGATCAATGACATCACCATGTCGTGTTCAATCCCGTTACTGAACAAAGCTACTTGACTCGTTCTGACAAGTGATATCCCCGTGATCAAATCACACGCTGCGCAACTATTGGATATAACTTCTCCGAGTGGGCCCTTGAGTATCTTCCTGTCACATGGACGGACAAATCCTGCTCTTGACATATATTGCCTCTACGGTCTCCTCTGAATACCTGAACACACATTTATAACCACTGTGTTACCAGATGGCATTTGATGTTATCTAAGCACTCCCGGGAGACAGTGATTGATATAGCCTCACGGTCCAAGGAATAGTCTATGAGGATCCATTTCTAATCATCGTAACTTGAACTTTGTGACATGATCGGGTCACGATGTTTAGGTTGGGTATTGGTGATGGGTTCGTAGCATGGAAAACAAAAATTTTCTACCGCAAGAACGAACAAAACCCAGATCTAATCTAGATAAAAGCCAAGATCTAATCTATTAGACATGAGCAACGAGATAGATAGGAACTAACCCTCGTAGATCTGAAAGCGTTAACGAGATTAGATCTCGTGGTTGATGTAGTCGATCACTTGCCGATCTCAAGATCGTGTGGACGATCCTTCCGGCGTCGCGTTCCGGCAGCGCTTCCGCAGTCGGTCAACTGGACGATCCTTCCAGCGCCGCGTTTCGGCAGCGCTTCCGCAGTCGGTCACACGTGCGGAGTCAAAGCAGACCTTCCTCTCCTCGTTCCATCGAGCAGAGGAGGTAGTAGATCTTCTCCACGGAATCCCAGCAGCACGACGGCGTGGTGGTGGTGGTGGAGTAGAGAATTCTGCAGGGCTTCGCCTATGCCTGTGTAGAAGAAAGGAGGAGGAGAGATGCGGCAGAGATTGGAGTTGTAGGAGAGGGCTTGGAGGGGGCGCCCCTGCCCTTCTATTTAAGGGGGGAGGCGCGCCTGGGGAGGGGGAGTCCTAGTAGGACTCCCCTCCTATGGCCGGCGGTGGGAAGGGGGGAGGAGTCCTCCTCCCCCACGAATCTGTGTCTTGCCCCACTAGGTTTCCTTTGACCCTTTCTTGGTTTTCAAGCAAACTCCAAGAAATCCTCTAGAACCTTCCATAACATTCCGAAACCTTCTAGAACCCTCATACAAATACTCCGGAACATTTCCTAACTCAGAAAATGATCCCCTATATATGAATCTTATTCTCCGGACCATTCCGGATCTCCTCGTGATGTCCCGGATCCATTCCGAGACTCCAAACAACATTCGGTCTCCAACGCACATTCCATATCTACTTAAAACAACTTCGAACCTTAAGTGTGTCACCCTACGGTTCGTGAATATGTAGACATGATAGAGACACATCTCCTATCAATAACCATCAGCGGGACCTAGAGATCCATAATGGCTCCCACATACTCAACGATGACTTCGTGATCGATTGAACCATTTACATACTAAACCAATTCCCTTTGTCTCGCGATACTATACTTATCCGAGGTTTGATCGTCAGCATCTCCATACCTAGTTCTGCCTCGTTACTGATAAGTACTCTTTACTCGCTTACTATGGGTTAGGTTACTATGCATTTAAAAGCTTATAGCAATACGAACTTAATGACTTGATCTTATGCTACGCTTACTATGGGTGTGTGTCCATCACATCATTCTCCCAATGACATAACCTTGTTATTAATCACATCCTAATGTCCATGATCAGGAAACCATGATCATCAATTAATCAACAAGCTAGTTCAACAAGAGGCTTACTAGGGACTCTTATATGTTTACAAAACACACATGTATTAGTGTTTCCTAATAATACAATTATAGCATGGGATGTAAACATTCATCATAAACACAAAGATATAATAATAATCACTTTTATTATTGCCTCTTGGGCATATCTCCAACAGTCTCCCACTTGCACTAGAGTCAATAATCCAGATTACAAGGTAATATACCGACCACCCATGGCGTTCTGGTGTTGGTCATGCTTTGCCCTAGGGAGAGGTTTAGTCAACGAATCTGCCACATTCAGATCAGTGTGTACTTTGCAAATCTTTATGTCACCATCTCGGACATACTCGCGAATAGCGTGGAAACGTAGCTTGATGTGCTTCAGCTTGCTATGTGACCTTGGCTCCTGTGCATTAACTATGGCACCTGTGTTGTCACAGTAGATGGCCATCGGGTCCAACACACTGGGAACCACGCCAAGTTCAGTAATGAATTCCTTCATCCAAACGGCTTCTTGTGCAGCCTCCGAAGCAGCTATGTATTCCGATTTAGTTGAAGATTTCGCCACAACGCTTTGCTTCGCACTCCTCCAGCTCACTGCAGCACCGTTCAAAATAAATACGTATCCCGACTGTGACTTCGAGTCATCTGGATCAGTGTTCCAACTAGCATCGGTGTAACCGTTTACAACAAGCTGTTCATCACCTCCATATGAAAGAACCATATCCTTAGTCCTATTTAGGTACTTTAGGATATTCTTGACCGTTGTCCAGTGCTCCATTCCAGGATCACTTTGATATCTGCTAGTCAAACTAACAGCATGTGCTATATCCGGTCTCGTACACAGCATGGCATACATGATAGAACCTATGGCCGAGGCATAGGGAATATTATTCATTTTCTCTCTATCTTCTGCTGTAGCTGGACTTTGAGTTTTACTCAAGGTCTTACCTGACAACATGGGCACGAACCCTTTCTTGCTATCTTCCATTCTAAACTTCTTTAGAACTTTGTCCAAGTATGTACTTTGTGAAAGCGCTATTAGGCGTCTTGATCTATCTCTATAAATCTTGATGCCTAGAATGTATGCTGCTTCGCCAAGATCCTTCATTGAAAAACTATTATTCAAATAGGTTTTGACGCTATTACGAAGTTCTATATCATTCCCAATCAACAATATGTCATCTACATATAGTACTAGGAATGCTACAGAGCTCCCACTCACTTTCTTGTAAATACAAGCTTCTCCATAAGTTTGTATAAATCCAAAGTTTTTGATTACTTTATCAAAACGTTGATTCCAACTCCGGGATGCTTGCTTCAGTCCATAAATGGAGCGCTGAAGTTTGCATACATTGTCAGCATCTTTAGGATCGACAAAACCCTTGGGTTGTACCATATACAACTCTTCCTCAATGTCACCATTAAGGAACGCCGTTTTGACATCCATCTGCCAAATCTCATAATCGAAATATGCAGCAATTGCTAACAAAATCCTCACAGACTTTAGCTTCGCTACTGGTGAGAAAGTCTCATCATAGTCAATTCCTTGAATTTGTCGGAACCCTTTCGCGACAAGTCGAGCTTTATAGACGGTAACATTACCATCAGCATCTGTTTTTCTCTTGAAAATCCATTTGTTCTTGACAGCCTTACGGCCATCCGGTAAGTCCACCAAAGTCCACACTTGGTTTTCGTACATGGATCCCATTTCGGATTTCATGGCTTCTAGCCACTTGTCGGAATCTGGGCTCACCATAGCTTCTTCATACGTCACAGGGTCATCAGCGTTGTCCACCAACATGACGTTCAAGGCAGAGTCATACCAATCAGGAGTGGTACGAACCCTTGTTGACCTACGAGGTTCAGCAGTAACTTCATTTGAAGTTTCATGATCATTATCATTAGCTTCCTCTCCAATTGGTGCAGGCGGCACAAAAGCATCTTCCGGTGCTGCGCTACTCTCAAATCTGAGAGAAGGTTCAATAACCTCATCGAGTTCTACTTTCCTTCCAGTCACCTCCTTCGAGAGAAACTCCTTCTCAAGAAAGGATCCATTCTTTGCAACAAAAACTTTGCCTTCGGATCTATGATAGAAGGTATACCCAATTGTTTCTTTAGGGTATCCTATGAAGACGCATTTCTCCGCTTTGGGTTCTAGCTTATCAGGTTGTAACTTCTTTACATATGCCTCGCAACCCCAAACTTTAAGGAACGACAACTTAGGTTTCTTACCAAACCACAATTCGTACGGTGTCGTTTCAACGGATTTAGATGGTGCCCTATTTAAAGTGAATGCGGCTGTCTCTAATGCATAGCCCCAAAATGATAACGGTAAATCTGTAAGAGACATCATAGACCGAACCATATCTAAGAGAGTTCGATTACGACGTTCGGACACACCATTACGCTGTGGTGTTCCCGACGGTGTCAACTGTGAAAGTATTCCACATTTCTTTAAATGCATGCCAAACTCATAACTCAGATATTCACCTCCGCGGTCAGAACGCAGAAACTTAATCTTCTTGTTACGATGATTTTCCACTTCACTTTGAAATTCCTTAAACTTTTCGAAAGTTTCAGACTTATGTTTCATAAAGTAGACATACCCATATCTACTCAAGTCATCCGTGAAAGTGAGAACATAACGATATCCACCACGCGATGCTACACTCATTGGGCCGCACACATCGGTATGTATTATTTCCAATAAGTCTGTAGCTCGCTCCATTGTACCAGAGAATGGAGTCTTAGTCATTTTTCCCATTAGACATGCTTCGCATCTTTCAAGTGATTCAAAATCAAGTGATTCAAGAAGTCCATCAGAATGGAGTTTCTTCATACGCTTCACTCCAATGTGACCAAGACGACAGTGCCACATGTATGTAGAATTATCATTCAATTTTATTCGTTTAGCATCTATGTTGTGAACATGTGTATCACTACTATCGAGATTCAGTAAGAATAAACCATTCATCTCAGGTGCATTACCATAAAAGATATTACTCATATAAATCGAACAACCTTTATTCTCGGACTTAAAAGAGTAACCGTCTCGCAATAAACAGGATCCAGAAATAATGTTCATGCTTAACACAGGCACCAAATAACAATTATTTAAATTTAAAACTAATCAAGGTAGATGTAGAGGGAGCGTGCCGACGGAGATCACATCAACCTTGGAGCCATTTCCAACGCGCATCGTCACCTCGTCTCTTGCCAGTCTTCGTTTATTCCGCAGCTCCTGTTTCGAGTTACAAATATGAGCAACCGAACCAGTATCAAATACCCAGGCACTACTATGATTACTAGTAACATACACATCTATAACACATATATCAAATATACCTTTCTTCTTCATGTTGCCGTTCTTCAGATCCGCCAGGTACTTGGGGCAGTTACGCTTCCAGTGACCAGCACCCTTGCAGTAGAAGCACTCAGTTTCAGGTTTAGGACCAGCCTTGGCCTTCTTAGCAGGTGCGGCAGCTTTCTTGCCGTCCTTCTTGAAGTTGCCCTTGTTCTTAGGCTTGCCCCGTCTCTTGAAATTGGTGGTCTTATTGACCATCAACACTTGGTGCTCCTTCTTGATCTCCACTTCAGCAGTTTTCAGCATGGACGACAGTTCAGGCAACGTCTTGTTCATGAAGTGCATGTTGTAGTTCATCACAAAGTTCTTGTAACTTGGTGGCAGTGATTGAAGGAGACGGTGAATCCCCAATTCATTAGGAATCGATATTCCCAACTCTTGGAGCTTCTTAGCGTACCCAGACATGGTGAGCACGTGCTCTCTAATGGAGTTTCCCTCTTCCATCTTACAGTTAAAGAATTTTTCGGAGGCCTCATAGCTCTCCATGGCCGCGCGAGTCTCAAAAATTAGCCTGAGCTCCTTAATGATCTCGAACGGGTCGTGGTGCTCAAAACGCTTTTGGAGCTCCGATTCTAAACCGTACAGGATGGCACACTGAACTGTGGAGTAATGATTTTTTCGAGTGGCGAAAACATTCTTTTCGTCATCGGTGGCATTATCTGCAGGTGGGTCACCTAGCGGTGCATCGAGCACATAGGTCAACTGACCAGCCCTGAGGACGATCTTCAGTCCACGGAACCAGTCCGTGAAATTGCTTCCATTGTTCTTAAGCTTTTCTTTCTCTAGGAACGCATTGAAATTGATGGAGGGGGTCGCCATAATCTACAACAATTTGCAAGTAGTTTAGACTAAGTTTATGACAAATTGAGTTCAAATTTAATACTTAAACTAACTAGGTGAACTCCCACTCAAAACAACATCCCTCACATTGTCTTAGTGATTACACGAACCAAGTCCACTACACCAAGTCCGATCTTCACGATAGAAGATGTAGTTTCATCGACGAACAATCTTCATGTTCATCATATCATTTATATGACTCATGCTCTACCTTTCGGTATTCCGTGTTCCGAGACCATGTCTGTACATGCTAGGCTCGTCAAGATAACCTTAGTTTCCGTATGTGCAAATCTGGTTTGCACCCGTTGTATGCACACGTAGAATCTATCACATCTGATCATCACGAGATGCTTCGAAACGACGAGTCTTAGCAACGGTGCCAACTAAGGGTGAACACTTTATTACTTGATATTTAGTGAGAGGGATCATCTTATAATGCTACCATCGCGATCTAAGCAATACAAGATGCATAAAGGATTAACATCACGGGCAATTCATAATTAGTGTGATATGATATGGCCTTTTCTTCCTGCGCCTTTGATCTCCATCTCCAAAGCACGAACATGATCTCCATCATCACCAGCATTGCGTCAAGGTCAGTGGCGCCGCTTCATGGTTGTCCATCATCACTAGCAACTATTACAACTACTTGGAATAAAGCTATTACAAGATGAATAGACACGCAGGTCTTAACAAAATTAAAGACAACCATTAGGCTCCTGCCGGTTGCCATATTACAACAAGGATCATTGCATACATCAAATACAATCACAATCACATGATGGCCATATCACATCACAAAACCCCTGCAAAAACAAGTTAGACGCCTCTAATTTTCTTTGCAAGTTTTACGTGGTTTGGGGCTTTCGCATAAGACCGATCTTACCTACGAACAAGAACCACAACGTTGATACAAGTGTTGTCAAGATGCTCATTGTAAATTGAATCTTATCTATAGTGGGAGAGACAGACACCCGCAAAGCCACTTGTGCAAAGCAAGTTGCACGTCAAGCGTGGAGCAAGTCTCATGTTCGATGACATGTAAAGTTAGCCCGAGCCGCTTCATCCCACCATGCCGCAAGATGCAAAGTACACGCTAAGACATCGACAAAAAAAGCATCAACGCCCACAAAAACATTGTGTTCTACTCGTGCAACAGATCTACGCATAGATACGGCTCTGATACCGCTGATGGGTTCGTAGCATGGAAAACAAAAAATTTCTACCGCAAGAACGAACAAAACCCAGATCTAATCTAGATAAAAGCCAAGATCTAATCTATTAGACATGAGCAACGAGATAGATAGGAACTAACCCTCATAGATCCGAAAGCGTTAACGAGATTAGATCTCGTGGTTGATGTAGTCGATCACTTGCCGATCTCAAGATCGTGTGGACGATCCTTCCGGCGTCGCGTTCCGGCAGCACTTCCGCAGTCGGTCAACTGGACGATCCTTCTAGCTCCGCGTTTCGGCAGCGCTTCCGCAGTCGGTCACACGTGCGGAGTCGAAGCAGACCTTCCTCTCCTCGTTCCATCGAGCAGCGGAGGTAGTAGATCTTCTCCACGGAATCCCAGCAGCACGACGGCGTGGTGGTGGTGGTGGAGTAGAGAATTCTGCAGGGCTTCGCCTATGCCTGTGCAGAAGAAAGGAGGAGGAGAGAGGCAGCAGAGATTGGAGTTGTAGGAGAGGGCTTGGAGGGGGCGCCCCTGCCCTTCTATTTAAGGGGGGAGGCGCGCCTGGGGAGGGGGAGTCCTAGTAGGACTCCCCTCCTATGGCCGGCGGTGGGAAGGGGGGAGGAGTCCTCCTCCCCCACGAATCCGTGTCTTGCCCCACTAGGTTTCCTTTGACCCTTTCTTGGTTTTCAAGCAAACTCCAAGAAATCCTCTAGAACCTTCCATAACATTCCGAAACCTTCTAGAACCCTCATACAAATACTCCGGAACATTTCCTAACTCAGAAAATGATCCCCTATATATGAATCTTATTCTCCGGACCATTCCGGATCTCCTCGTGATGTCCCGGATCCATTCCGAGACTCCAAACAACATTCGGTCTCCAACGCACATTCCATATCTACTTAAAACAACTTCGAACCTTAAGTGTGTCACCCTACGGTTCGTGAATATGTAGACATGATAGAGACACATCTCCTATCAATAACCATCAGCGGGACCTAGAGATCCATAATGGCTCCCACATACTCAACGATGACTTCGTGATCGATTGAACCATTTACATACTAAACCAATTCCCTTTGTCTCGCGATACTATACTTATCCGAGGTTTGATCGTCAGCATCTCCATACCTAGTTCTGCCTCGTTACTGATAAGTACTCTTTACTCGTTCCGTGATATGTCATCCCTTGTGACCTAGTCACATGCTTGCAAGCTAACTAGATGACATTCCACCGAGAGGGCCCAGAGCATATCTATCCGTCATATGGATGGACAAATCCCAATCTTGGTTCATGCGCTTCAACACATACTTTCAGAATACCCAATGACACCTTTATGACCACCCAGTTACGAAGCGGCGTTTGATGTCATCAAAGTACCCATTCGGTGATGGTGATTAACACAACCTCATGGTCGAAGGATTAGGTTACTATGCATTTAAAAGCTTATAGCAATACGAACTTAATGACTTGATCTTATGCTACGCTTACTATGGGTGTGTGTCCATCACATCATTCTCCCAATGACATAACCTTGTTATTAATCACATCCTAATGTCCATGATCAGGAAACCATGATCATCAATTAATCAACAAGCTAGTTCAACAAGAGGCTTACTAGGGACTCTTATATGTTTACAAAACACACATGTATTAGTGTTTCCTAATAATACAATTATAGCATGGGATGTAAACATTCATCATAAACACAAAGATATAATAATAATCACTTTTATTATTGCCTCTTGGGCATATCTCCAACAATTGGTTCATCATCTCATTCTCTGAATGAGATGACCTCATTTCCAACTGGCATAAATGCCACATGATCAGGAAACATGATCATCTGTTGACCAATGAACCAGTGACTAGAGTTTCATTGGGAACCCCTGGTGTTTTGTATGTCACACGTGTATTGATGTTTCCACTCAGTACAGTTATAGCATGATATAAAACTTAATCATAAACTATATGAAATATGATAATAGTCCTTATTACTATTTGTCTCTAGGGCATATTTCCAACAGGTTCATGCCTCTGGTAATCTGGGGAAGTGACATAAACCTCTAAGGTACTAGATGTGCTGTTGCTACTAGGGAGAAAACAACAATCCTTTGTTCATAGAATAATCATATTGTTTACTTTACACACAATTCGTAAAGCAATAATCTGTTGCTTGCAACCTAATACTGGAGGGGGTTCGGATGATAACCTGAAGGTGGATTATTAGTCATAGATGAAGTTGGATGGCGGTCTATGTATAATGTTGTAATGCCCAATCAAGTTCCAAAGGAGTCAAGATGATTAGTATATGCATGTATTGCTTTCTCGGTGTTTGTCAATTGCCCCGCTGTAATTTGTTCACCCAGCATGTTATCTATCTTAAGGAGAGCCACCTCTAGTGAACTATGGACCCCGGTCCTTTCTTTTACATACAATATACAAACTGTTTACTGCTTTGTGTTTACTTTCTCCAAACTATTACTTCCTTCCATTCAATACGTTTAATCCTTTGTTTTCAGCAAAACCGGTGAGATCGACAACCTCATCGCAAGTTGGGGGCAAAGTTCTGTGGTTGTGCAGGTCTCCACGTTGCTGCTGGCACCGGTAGTGTGCCCTGCCAACGTTCAGCTAGCTACACCTTTGGGGTGTTTCCTTGCTCCTACTGGATTGATAACCTTGGTTTCTTACTGAGGGAAAACTTGCTGCTATGCTCATCATACCTTCCTCTTAGGGTTCCCCAACGAGCTCGATATATTTGGGACATCAGGGGCATGTAGTATATATGTCTAAAGTGATGAATTGCCATTTTAATTGTCACTATGTGTGATGGTGTTGAAGATTGTGATGGTGTTGAAGATGCCTTCAACAAGGTAGTTATAACAAAACACCACCATTGCCAGGTATGGCCAACGAAGGTGAGACCAAGGGTTTCCACCCCGAAGCTCTCGTTACGGTACTAGAGAAGCACCACTAAAAATCACGATGTCTTGTCACATCCGTTTTACCACCATATGTTGGGGATATACTTTCCGAGTATCCTCACAGTTCCTCACTGACCAGGGTGGCCCACTTTGGGTTAGAGCTTTGCTTCACGGGCGGCCTAGTCAGGGAGAAGAGACGGAGTCCAATCCGGCTACGAGAAGGCCCAGAAGACTTACCAACACAGGCCCATAGTGTTACTTATAGTTCAAGATGTACTCTGTAACCGACTCTTAGTCGTAGCCGGATAGATATCTCCTCTAAACCCTAGGCCAGATATCTTTATAAGCCATCCTAGGGAGAGCCTTTAGGGCACCTTAATCTCACAATCTCAACTCGCACAGGCGAACCCCTTGTAACCCATATTCCGGCTCTGCCGTATTACTGGATTGCTAGCAGGAGTAGGATCCGTCCAAAGCCGGCGGATTCGAACCTGGGTAAACTTTTTTGCTCACCGTCCCGGAACACTGTACGCCACACACCCCTCTCTTCCGCACGCCTCGAGGACCCCCTCATGGTGTACTTGTCATCAAACCGACGACAGTTGGCGCCCACCGTGGGGCAAGTGAGCTTCGGATCTGCGTTCCGAGCAGAATCTGCAAGAATTGGAATCGGCGAGACCACCGTCGTCGGTCGCATCCTCTACACCAGCGACGTCCCTCTCATCGTCCTAGACGAGACTTGGATTCTGGCTAGGGAAGCCGTGACCACCTATACCATCATGTCTTTCGGTGAGATCGATGTTTACATCGGTTTCGCTGAACCTGCCCCACCCACCCCAGCGGTGTTGATAGAGGCAGAAGAAATTTCTGGGACCCCTTTGTCCGCGGAGGCGGCAGAGTTCCGGATCTCAGAAAATCCTAATCCCACCCAGCCCGCACCAGTGGCAGAGATAGTGGAGAAATCCGAGCCTGAAGCAAACCTGGCGGTTCAAGTCGAATCTGGAGTGGATCTCCCTAGCGAGGCCAAATCCCAGATCGATCCACCCACGGAAGTCAAAATCCAGGAGGAGCATAGAAACAACATTGGTTCCGGCTCTTCCAATGCCGGAACAGATCAACCGTTTCTGAGGCACACATTGAGGCGCACTACCGAACATGGACATACGCCCATACCCCTGCACATGTGCTTCATTTCTTAGACGACTCCACAAGAAATATGCATAAGCCTCGAGCACGAGATCCATGGAAAATGACATAGTTAAACATTTTATGTCTAAATGTTGGACCTTCACACACACACACACACACACACACGCACACACACACGCACACACGCACGCACGCACTGATAGCGGAAGGCATCGCCAAAACCCACGTTAAGGGCACCTCGAGTAGAACCATGTTGTACTCGCCATCAGCAGATGTCGAACTTGGGAAAAGAGGGATCCCCTTCACAATTCATTCTGCTGTCCAGCGGGCAACCACGACCACACACAAACCTAATCTTCGGGTTGGAATGACATAAAGCCATTGAGCCATGCCTCAGATCAGGGTACAACCGTACCGCAAGTCACCCCTGCCACCATGGCTTGTGGCTCCGCCCTCAATCCTCTTGCCGACACCGCATTTGTGGTCCTTCTTCCGCTTCCCAAATCCATAGGTGGCCGCCATGCTTCCCCGGTATCCACCACGGCGATGCCACAACCAAAGAGTACCAGAGTAGCCGCCCCGGTTTTCGAGCTACGCCTAGTACGACGTCCTAGGCTAGAGGTCCCGCTGCAGGAGGGACGAGGCCCCCCTTATCCGCTGAAGGTTTTACCCTCAGCTTCCTCCAACGACAACGGAATGAACGGAGGAGAGAAAGAGATGGGGCGGCGACGGGCGGTTAGGGTTTCGCCTGAGCTGCCCCCCTAGGAGCGCACGTATATCGGTTGTACTATTATATTGTGGTCTCAGAACTTCTATTGGGGCTGAGCTGAAATCAATTGGGGCATTTGGATTGCGCGTGTTTTTGTTTGCTAGTACGTTCCTATGTCACAGATCGTACTACTACATGATTTCAAAAAAAAAAAAATCTCGTATAGTGATAATTTCAGCTCAGGCTATTTTTAGGATATTTTGAAGTACGGACACCTCATTTTGAAGCTTGATGTGCAACATGCCTTTTTTAATTTGTACTCGGTACCCCGATTACACGGACAGTAGCATCAACTTCTCCTGCTAACAAAGTAGAGTGAACCTTCAGAAAACGTCATGTAAGGTTTCAGCTAGTTTTTTTTTTAATAATTATTAAACCATCAAGTTTTGTTTCTTATAGGTCGAACCTGAAGGGAACCCGAAGTCATGCATGGAAGGAGTTCCAAACCTGTGGAATGTTGTCTACATGATGAGTACATACAGTATGTCACGCTGAAGCAAATACGAGACGAGGAACTAATTAACCACATTACTTGTCTTTGACAATAAGCAGCTGCGCCTGAAGATAGCCAATTATTTGCTCCTAGACCCGTTCCGTACATTAGGCGTGGTGATCGTGGTAAGTGACCCTCGAGACAATTAAGTTCAGGGCACCGACAGAGTGCCCCTGGAGGGAGCTGCAGCTGCTAGCAGCTATAGCCAGGAGTTTGACAAATGGACGCTAGCTAGTCGCGGCAGGCAGCGCGTAGTCCTAAAAGTGCCACGATTGTTACTGCAGTTTCGTACTAGTCAACGTACTCATGATCAAATCTTGGTAGTGTGTGAATGAATGAGCAGAAGCAGTCAGCGGTTAGCATATTCCTTGCCCCTCCCAGCAAATGAGGCAACACGTACGTACGTCTACACGCATAAGATCGCCATCGCAAGCATGAAACATGTTAAAGTGTTTCGCTGTGAGGGCCAGAAATCAACCAACCATGCCTGGAGGCGGCTAGCTTGCAGTCCACAGCCTTCCGCTGCACACTCCCTCCCTGCACTCCAGGCTTTTGCCGTGCAAATCAACCATGTCGCCAATGCGTGTGTGCACCTGTACGCACGGTTGACTTTCGCCAGTTACCGGCATGGCCATAGTATAAGCACTCCCCCTCCCTCCCTACACCCCCCATTTCCTTCCTCATAGAGGCACCTGCCAAAGACAACAAACCACACACACGCATTGCCACGACCCCTCCGTCTTCGCCGCCCACCACCGCGAGCCTGTCACCATGGGGAAAGCGACCGCCTTTCTCATGGCGCTGGCCGTCGCGCTCGCCGCCGTCGTCCCCTTCGCCGACGCCGCGCCTCCCGGCGGGCTCCGGAGAAGCCGCTTCCTGGCGGCCAAGCTCCCGCCCCCGTCCTACGACAACTGCGAGAAGAAGCCCAAGATCTGCGAGGAGGAGGCGAGCCCCGGGAACAGCTGCTGCGACGTGTGCACCCACAAGGAGAAAGGCAAGCAGAACTGCCACAGGTGCGTCAACACCCATAAGAACATCGCCCACTGCGGCGAGTGCGGGAACATGTGCGGCTACGGGGAGACATGCTGCGACGGCAAGTGCGTCGACCTCATCAACGACCGCAAGAACTGCGGGGAGTGCGGCTTCCACTGCCTCAAGAACCTCGGATGCAGCTATGGCCTCTGCGACTACGCCGGGTGATATCCATGCTGATCGGCCACGTATGTGGAGCAGCGTCACGCATATAAGTATATACACCTCTGCACCCATCATGCATCATCAAGAAATAAATCGGCCCGCAGTACGTATATACTACGTGAGTGCATCTTATTAAGTCCAGAATTATTGTTTAAGCTACTATTTCAATTCTTCATCTCTCTCCCCCCTCATATGTATACAGAAAAGAGATATGAAGTCGTACAGATGATTATTTATACGTCTCATGATTACGTGTTTAAATGTTGGACTACATCGTACTACTATATATAAGTGGTCACATACATACGTGGTAATAATAAATCAAATTATGTGTTTGTAATATGTGTTATACTACGTTTTTTTGGCTACATGTATAGCTACCTTATAACCATGTATATGAATTCTTTGATTATATACCGAATAATGGAATCTCTTGCAATGATAATTTGTTTGAATTCTCAATGCAAACCGTGCCAATTATTTCAATTATGTGTTTTAGACTAGAAATATGTGTAAAAACGTCATTCGCTTGATTTGTAGTACTGTACATACGTCAATCACACGCTATACCATACCAGCTAATCATAATTAGGACGCGTACAAACTGGAAAGTAACGTAACGTAGTTGCATCAAAGGTCAACTTAATCAACTTATTTGTATGTGGCATACATTCTTGCGTCGGAAACGACGTGTCCTCCCCGCACTCAAATTTACATGCATGTGGCTCAACTCATCCCTGGTGGTAGGGATCTGCAACGAATCTACTCATCTGTTTCAAAATATAAATATTTTAGCTTTATAAAAGAAGTGTATCTAAACCCTTTTTAGTGTGTATGTTCACTCTAAATTTATATGAACATACAAACTAAAAGGGGTCTAGAAGATACACATTTTTACAAAACTATAACATCTTATATTTTAAAACGGAGGGAGTATATATGGTCAGTACGTGCAAGTAGTAATATTTCGTCACTAGCTAGTTTTACCACATTTGGAAGTTAATCTCACTTTATCCTGAAATAAGTGACGAATCTAAACAAATCTAAATCACTTATTTCATTACAAATAGATAGATGCGAAATTTATGTACTATTACTAATAACCACAGAGGAGTAACCATAGTGAAAATTATAGATATATGGTTGAATGATATTATGCGGAAACATTTATGCAATATATCAGGTTGATCCCGAACCACGTGCGCGTGGCACGTCACTAGTGCAAGAATTGAAGGGCTCAGTCTTGCAGTAGTACAAAGGCACTAATGCAGAACACCTTCTTTGAAGTCAAGTATTGCACTTTGCAGTAGTTGTTCAATTATACTGGCGATACATTTTTAATCGCGGACTTTGACTCTGCTAGCGATACATTTTTAGAGGGAATCTAGACTGATTCCTCTGCACTGAAAGGCATTTTTCCTCGCTTCATTCTCCATTAAGCTAAACCGAGCTGCTTTCTGCTAACACGAGCCCTACTAGTTTTTGTAAATTGCACGACATGTGATCGTACCGATCGATATACAAAACTAATGGGTGGTGGTGGAGGCTAAAAAGGAAGAACACGTAAATTACTTTAGCAATTTTAGCGGTGTCCTTGTATCTTACTAGGTGCTCCTAATAATCTCTTTGTAGCCGCCTATGGCCATATTCAAGAAAGATACTATCGAGCCGAATTAAGTACTCTTTGCGTGCGAACAGCCTAAAATCTCCGGATGGATCCCCGGATTGACTGTGCGATACACTTCATCAACATCCACACCTTAATACCTTATGCAAGAACATGAATTCCATAGGTATGCACGGTCGACGATCAGTGTACATGTTTCTTCTCGAGTCGTAGAATGTGTAACCAGAATGGCGTGATCTTTGATTAATTCTCCAGAGGACACCTCTCCTCCTCCCCCATCCCTCTCCTTTTCTTGTCATCATCGTGCACTTCTTCTCCGGATTGTTCCTCGGGGAATGCTAGTTGGGGCGCAGAAGCGCTTATTCAACTATACTGGTCATAGACTCGTAGATCTATGACAAATATCGGCTACAGATTTTTCCGTTGCTGCCCATTGCGTGCTGTGGCATAGTGGTGCAGCGGGCACCTTGAACAGATGACCCCTCTAATCTAAGGATATCAATGCATGTTCAGCCATAAGTGAGCTTGGGCATATATATCATCGGTCAACCTTCTTTCACCATTCCTTCATCACTCTTCATTTACCTCACGCACCCGTTTAGGTCATCATCTTACATTCTCCTCTTCATTGAGATATTATGTGATGATGCCCGAGCAGTCATTCCATATATAAGACCGATGAGCGAATGCTCACTCGTTAAATTTCCCATTAACTAATTGATCATAGCTCTGTGGAGTGTATAGCGAGAGAATGAGAGATACAACTGAAACACATGACGAGGTAACATCAAAAGGACTCCGTAGACGTTGCCTCCCATCACGTCATTGGGTCTCCAATCTCCATACCATCTGCTACAAGAGAATTTTAAAGGAAGCCAGGATGACTACCCTTCCCAAATGTCGTAATTTAGTTCATAAACATGCTTTTCTAGATCATGGGGTACTTGATTCACTTCTCTTGAATAATGTAGAAATTTTGCTTCATCAAATTATTTTGCCAAAGGAACTTCAACAATAATTACCGAGGATGGGAGCATCAATCCCCAAGGATCCATGATAACTGAGATAATCTCCATGTTATCTGACTCAACCACCGTCCTATTGCAACATGTCTGAACAACATTGATCATTCGGTTCAAGACTACCAACGCTTCAATGGTCCATACATACAACACATTGGGTAGGTTCCCAAACTCTGATAGCTCTTATTTCCAAATCTACCCGTAGCTTCTTCATGCCACTCCTAATCCATCTTTTGAATGTTCGTCTTTCTATATTTCACAAAATTCGCTAGAAGGATACATATTTCCATTGAATGTTCTACTAGAACGTCGAACCAGTCCACCAGGGACAAATTGTCACCATTCGAATCTAATATATTACGTTGCCACCCCAAATATATTTTATCAAACACAATACTCATATAGACCTAAGGCCCCGTTTGGCGTGCGGGAATTTCGCAGGAATTTTGCGGGCTTAGTTTCCGCAGGAAACTTTCCCTGCACACCCGTTCGCTCTGCAAGAATCTTCTTAGCCTATTCCTTCAGAAAGTTTCTCTCACCTGCAGTTTTCACGGGAATTTTAACATCTACTCAAACCGAAGGAATGGCCAGGCAGAATGTTTCCTTTGTTTTCTATTCCCATAGGTTTGGTCTTTGCACCCAACTCTATTCCCGTATAGTTTTATTTTCCCGTGGTTTCCAAAACCATGGTCCGAACGGGGCCTAACTCCTTTCAAGACCTCGACAACCCTCAGCATCTAAGCATGAGATGCAATATACGTTCTGCACTCTAGCATATATCTACCGTGTCTTGATTTTTGACACCGGGGATGAGGATTCCCTTTGTTAGTTCGGCCAGGATCATAACGTCCAGTGAGTTTGATCGACAAGCTACACGAACACACACACGCACAAACACGCGCGCACATGCACACGCGCGCGCGCGCGCACACACAGAGAGAGGGTCACTTCTGCCACTCGGTCACCTTCCGCCATTTCCCTCATCTATACGTACTCTCTCCCTCACCTCCCAAATCCAAACCCCCAATTTCCCTCCATCGAGTTGAGTCCTAGTTTGGCAGAAGGTTAGCAGGTAAGCAATGACGGCGGAGTTCAAGACAGCGAAGACCGTGGCGGCAGTGACTAGACTACTACTCCCTCTTTCTCGTTCTATCCTCATCATGCTCCAGCTCCAGCAATTGTTGTAAGTATCCTCACCTTGTCAGTTAGGTTGGATAGATATGTGAGATTGCAATGCTAGATCTGCCTGCTTGTAGTATTGTACTTCTTGTAGATATGTTTGCTCATGTTACCTGTGTGTTCTTGTAGCATTGTAGTTCTTCTACATGTGTTTTCTCGTGTTATCTGCGTGCAAATCGGTGTGGATCCTTGTGCAATGGTAGTATGATAGTTTGTGCTTTTCTCTACTCCATCTTTTAGTTCATGTTTGTTGTAGATCTTGAATTCCTTTTTTCTAGAAGAACTTCCAAGCTGAGCTTGCATTTTATAAATTTATATCATGCGTTAACAATATAGAACTCGGATTACGAATTTATCCGTCTATGGTGCCCGTGGGTGAGTCCCATATCCCTTCTTTTGTGGATGATTCTCTGCCCATGCCATAGCCTTCGTAGATGGCCCGGAATTCTGACATGCCTCAGTTTGCAATGTTAGAGTATTAGGCATATACGGTTGTTATGATAGTTTAGATGGAGTTAGGATCTGTTTACGTACAGTCCTAACTTGACTCGTACTCCAAGATGAACCTCTGTAAGCCTATATATACTCGCTCTCAATAATACATTCATCATATTCCGCCAAACTCATACTCTTTCATAGTATCCGACTAAATCGATCCAAACCCTAGCCGCCGACGCGCTTCTCCGGGTCGCACCCCGTGGATCGATCTCCATGATCTCCGCCGGGGGGCCGCGCGATCCGTCGCAGGGTTCGCCCGCTGGTATGTGATCTGCTGCCCTGGTGAGTCTTTTTTGATATCTAGTTCAGTTTTTCTCTCTGTCGGTCGCTTGGCCGGTCTTCTTTTTTTGGCTTACCGATCATAGATCAGATTGAGTCGTCCGCCGCCGTTATCGCCGCGCCTCTACTCCGACCATCGGCATCGATGATCTACACCGCGCTCGTGCTCCTGCCTACTCTGCTGCCACGCCTACCTCAGCAGGCTACCGCGCACCACAGATGGCTGCTAAGCCTTCCTTGGAAGCATGCCGCGGCTGCCCCCTCGGATGGTCTTCGTCGTTATCGTCCGGTACTTCACCAACAACGGCGCTATCAATTCCCATATATGCGTCGTCCACACAATGGCGCATACGGTGCATCGTCGGTCTGATCAACTGATCCTACTACTATCTATGCTAAGCACGTCCATAAGCACGTGCCTACCACCGATCGAGCTACGGGCTGCCGCTGCGTCGCTCCTTCGGGCCGTAGTGCCGCCGCCTTTGGTCCATGCTACCGACTTCCAACGTGCCTTCCTTGGCGTGTACGTCGCTGGTGGTATCCCAGCCGCTGCACCGACTCACGCCCTGCCGCTATGCCGCCCCCCTGGGTCATAGCATCGCTGCACGCAGTCTACATCGCCATCCCCACGCACCGACGCCCTAGGCTATCTCCGTGCCACCTCCCACGGTGCGGGTCACCTACGTCCGCGCACGGTCTTCGTCATGCCGGATTCTTCTTCGCCAACTTTGAGTACCGCTACCGGGCCAATCTAGGCATTCAACATGACCACTCCAGGCTCATGTTGGTTTTTCCTCCTTCAACTTCTTCGTCCCTGCCCTTGCATGCCTGGTATTGGCAACACCGATGCGTGCCTTCGTCCCCGAAGCATCCCTGAGCCTGGCAATATCGGACCGGCGCCTCGTCTTCGTCGGACTCGACAAAGTCTTCTTTGGCATCAACACCTTCATCTACAATTGCCTCGACCGCGTCACCGACAAGATCTTATTTGCGTACTCGGTTCTGGCAAAACCAGAGTGTGCATTCTCCCCTGACGTGTGCCTAGTTCTTGGCAAAACTATGGCCGCACCTCGTCCTCGACGGCTCGGACTGTATCGACTTCGGCATCGACACCCCTCGAAAAGCTATCGTGGTCCCATGAAAATCCTCCACGGACCCTCGGCAAGCCTCTGCGGCCCCTCGGCAAGCCTCCACGGACCCTCGGCGAGCTGTCGTGGCCCCATGACGACTGCCTCGACGCGTCTCCGTCATCCTCCTGGCGCACTATGTGCATGCGACTTCACGTGCGGCTACCAGGACATCGACCACGGCGTCCCCTCGCAACGGCTACCCCGACCTCGACATCACCTCATGCTCTCGGCTCCCTCGACATCGGTACAAGGGCTATCACCTTGCTTGAGAATCTCACCAGCTTCCTCTACAGTCTAAGCTACCGCGATGCAACATCATCCATGACGTTTCCGCTCAAACTGCGTACTGGATGCTACTTCGTTTTATCTCCAGTCTGACCGTCCACGACATTCCAGTTGTTCACGACGCTACCACTACGACTGCGGGGGAGTGTTAGTGTATTAGGTATATACAGTTGTTATGGTAGTTTAGATAGAGTTAGAATCTGTTTACATATAGTCCTAACTTGACTCGTACTCTAAGATGATCCTCTCTACACCTATATATACTCGTCCATGAGGCTCAATAATACATCCATCATATTCCGCCAAACTCATACTCTTTCATGCAACTCTAGGATCCATGTCGCTGGATCTTGCTCCTAGCCATTCGATTTTCGTTGTTTCAAAGGTGGCCGCTAGGCTTGCCAATAAGAAGAAGGATTCTTTGAAGGGAACCATGCACCTTTAAGTTAGACAAGATGTGCTCCATCATCAAGAGTGGTGTGCGCACTGAAAATGGCATCAAAGAAGTCCATCTAAGTACTTGTGTGAAAGCTCCTTTTCAGCAGTACAACACTGAGGTGACGTCCACCTAGGTGTAAAACCACCTGAGAAAGTGGAGGGGTAGATTCAGGTGAGCAAGCTAAGAGATTTCAGTGGTGCTCAATGGTGCGAGGACACCTACAACTAGTGGCGAACCTTCATGAAGGGCAAACTGGGCCATGGCCCCCCAACGTTGTTGTAATGTTTCTAATTAGTAGTGTTGTTAAGACTAAGCTAATGATAATTAAATACAACATGAAGCTCGGGCGCTGGCGCTTATAGAATCCGAGGCATAGCCTTAGTCGCCTCGCTCGCGCTGGCGCGACAAAAAAAACCGCCAGGAATAAGTGCTTCGGGGATTCTGAAATGCTGGCGGATTTTTTGGCTCGGCACAACATGATCCGGCGAACTAGCGCTTTCGCGACGCGGCAGAGGATGCGCCACGTTACATTACAGTAGATGGCGTAAATTTAGTGCCAGGTAACATCGCATTATTTGTCGTGTTACACTATCCAGCATCACTGAAAGTTAATTATATTAATAATAACTGATTTACGTTGCTAATCTCATTGCAATTCGAACATTCCAGTTTATTCATATATAAAATATTCATTACATCATATCATATTACACTGGTTTTGGGCCCCTCTCTAATGATTAGAGGTAGCATCTGCTGCAATGTGGCTCTTGAGCCCCTCGATCTCTATTCAACAGATTTATCTCTAAAACCTAAAACTACACCTAATTAGGAGAAAAAACCTATCTAATCATAGACTTCTTGAGCGCCTCTCTATTCTGATCGACATCAACATCATATCAGCCCTGAAGAGTCTATGCTCACCAACATCATCAAAACGGATCTGATTTTGAGGACACGCCATATGCTAGTAACCTCACTTGGAACTAAAAGAAGAACAAGAAAGATGATTAAGAGAAGAAATAGAAAAGTAGCGGATATAAAAGAGCAAGCCAACGAATATGGTTTACAAGATGTGAACCAAACCTATAGATCGGACAAGCCAACAACAGGCCTGCAATGTGTTACTAGCTGAGCTTTGGCAGGGCGCACTACTAGTGCTAGTAGCAACGTGGAGACCTGCACAACACAACCACAGAACTTTGTCCCCAACTTGCGATGAGGTTGTCAATCTCACCGTGTTTTGCGGAAAACAAAGGGTTAAACGTATCGAATCGAAAGAAGTAAAAGTTTGCAGAAAGTAAACACAAAGCAGTAAAAGATTGTAGATTATATGTAAAGTAAAAGGACTGAGATCCATAGTTCACTAGAGGTGGCTCTCCTTAGATAGATGACATGCTGGGTGAACAAATTACAGCGGGGCAATTGACAAACACCGAGAAAGCAATACATGCATATACTAATCATCTTGACTCCCTTGAGACTTGATTGGGCATTACAACATAATACATAGACCGCCATCCAACTGCATCTATGACTAATAATCCACCTTCAGGTTATCATCTGAACCCCCTCCAGTATTAAGTTGCAAGCAACAGATTATTGCTTTACAAACTGCGTGTAAAGTAAACAATACAATTGTTCTATGAACAAAGGATCGTTGTTTTCTCCCTAGTAGCAACATCACATCTAGTAACTTAGAGATTTCTGTCACTTCCCCAGATTACCAGAGGCATGAACCCACTATCGAGCATAAATACTAACTCTTGGAGTTGCTAGCATCTACTTGGCCAAGATAGCTACTAACAACGGAAAGCATGCAAGATCTCAAATAACAAAGACATGATAGAATCAATAATCAATCTGAAATAGCATCTCAATATCCATCGGATCCCTGCAAACACAACATGTATGAATTACAAATAGATGATCTTAATCATGAACGGAGCTCACAAGATCTAAACATGAAAGCACAAAGGAGGAGAACCAGCCATCTAGCTACTACATGGATCCGTAGTCCAAGGATGAACTACTCACGCATCACACCGGAGGCTTGCATGGTGATGAAGAAGGCCTCCAGGGTGAATTCCCCTCTCCGGCAGGGTGCCGGGAAGAGCTTTGGATCCCTCCTGATCTAGGGACAGAGACGACGGCGGCTATAGACTCTTTCGTGGATTTTTGATCGGGCCCTTAGGGTTTTCGTCCCGAGGGCAACTTATAGCGGAAGGAGAGGCCGAGGGGGTGTCGGGAGCGACCACACCACCCCCTGGCGCGGGCCAGGCCTGGCCGCGCGACCAGGTGGTATGGCCGGCCCCTGGCCCCTCTCCGTCTTGTATTCTGGCACTTGATCCCTTCTGGAAAAATAGGCACTTTGGCTTTTGTCCCGTCCAATTCCGAGAATATTTATTTTCTGACTTCCTTGGAACCAAAAATAGCAGAAAACATGTAGCTGACACTTTAGCTCTTGCTAATAGGTTAGTCCAAGAAATCATATGAAAAGTACTCCAAAGTTGGAACAAAACACAAGAAAGTGGATAAACCAAGCATGGAACATCAAAAATTATAGATACATTTGCAATGTATCAACATCCCCAACCTTAACTCCTGCTCGTCCTCGAGTAGGTAAGTGATAAAAGAAATAATTTTTAAGATGACATGCACCATCAAAGACTTGATCCAAGTATTTGCAAAACATTCAAAGCTGGGATCATAGTACTTCAATCATAACATGAAATACAAAGTTCTAGCAATAAGCAAAGAAACTAAGATGCAACATGAAAAGGCACAAACAAAAGATTCATGAATAACAATGCTTTCCAAGATGTTTGTTTGTTTCACAAAAAGAAAACATAGCATAAAAGTATTCAGCTTGTCCCTCTATAGAATAGCAATTATAAATGCATAGGACACCTTCAAAGTTCATAAGAGTGACTAGATACAATAGTTTCAAACAAGAAATAACAAGTTAGGCATCAATCAAGTAGTCTTGGGACAATGCACATAGAACTAAGAATGGCCACTATGCTCTCAAAGTAGGTGCATAAAGATAGAAGGTGGAGACTCAATATAATGGTGGAAGAAAGGCCTTTTGTAAAAGGAAGTAGGGATTCAAGTCTCATAAAGAGCTTCCAAAAATTATGATACTTAAAGCTTTCAGCTCTCATTGCCCCTATCATAAGCATCTTGAAGTGATTAAGGTTAAATTGAACAAACTATGGTGTACATGCTTGACGAAGTATAAGTTAGAAATCTCATGTCCCTTGTATACGAGGGCCGCTCCTCATGCTACTCAAGTTTAGTCACCAGTAAGTTCTTGTCATCGTAAGTACATTTGTATCATTGAGAACCGCCAACGGGGTACCCCTTGCCCAATGATACGGAAGAATCCCCATATCAAAATGACAAGGCAAGCAGACAACGAGCATCTCAGCATTCTTCTTATTTACCATGGGAATATGGTGCTTTTTTCTCTCTTTCCTCTTTTCATAGTATCTCTTTTTTTCTCAATATAGGACTCTTTTTTTATAAGAAGAATGCTTCATAGACAACTCATTATGGTTACGCTGCAGGTTTCCACCATGTCAGCATGGATTAGACCAGCGGCCCACACGTTTCTCTAACACATATACATAACTCCATGGACTTACAAGCTCCCCTTTCATTTCACACCGACGACATCCATATACAAAAGAGCATGATATAAACTAGGTACAAGTACCAAGTACAATGTTGAAAGCGTTCCCCATGAAAGCATGGTTCTGCTAATTTCCAACAAATAAGTGCAAGCATATACAACATAGAAGACACAATGGTTCAAGTTTATTAAAGGCAAGTAAAGTAAGGTGTGCCATCAAGTTCGTGAGAGCTTTAATCACTAGTTTTCTCATAACAAGTGGAAGGTAAACAAAAGCATGAATATACTTGGAATAGCATAAGCTAGTAGGTAGGTATGGTGGACTCTTTGGAATAACTTGGTTTAGGGAGTTGGATGCATGAGTGGAACTCATACTTGGTTGTGGAGGCTAGCAAAAGACTAGGAGCGACAAACTAAGAGAGCAATAATGGCCATAATCATGTAGAGCGACAAAACATCATTGATCAAAGCATAAAGTGATACTACAAGTTGAAAACTAAAGGATCATAAAGGCCATGGTGACTTGAGATAGTCATAACATGGTGTGAGCATGCGCCAAGTCAACCCAAATAAAGCATCAAAGGAGAATACCACTATACTATGCTTTAATATGCTAAAAGGCGGCTACAGACTCTTTCGTGGATTTTTGATCGGGTCCCTTAGGGTTTTCGTCTCGAGGGTAACTTATAGGCGGAAGCAGAGGCCGATGGGGTGCCGGGAGCCACCACACCACCTCCTGGCGCGGGCCAGGCCTGGCCGCATGGCCAGGTGGTGTGGTCGGCCCCTGGCCCCTCCCCGTCTCGTATTCTGGCACTTGATCCCTTCCGGAAAAATAGGCACTTTGGCTTTTGTCCCGTCCAATTCCGAGAATATTCATTTTCTGACTTTCCTGGAACCAAAAACAGCAGAAAACAGGCAGCTGGCACTGTGGCTCTTGTTAATAGGTTAGTCCAAGAAATCATATGAAAAGTACTCCAAAGTTGGAAAAAAACACAAGAAAGTGGATAAAACCAAGCATGGAATATCAAAAATTATAGATACATTTGCAATTTATCACCCGCGCAAGATCCAGCGTGGCGGGTGATACATTGCAAACGTATCTATAATTTTTGATGTTCCATGCTTGTTTAGTATCTACTTTCTTATGTTTTGTCCATACTTTGGAGTACTTTTTATACACTTTCTTGGACTAACCTATTGACAAGATGTCATAGTGCCAGTTGCCTATTTTCTGCTGTTTTTGGTTCTAGGAAAGTCAGAAAATAAATATTCTTGGAATTGGACCGGACAAAAGCCAAAGTCGATATTTTCCTGGAAGACTCACAGAGCTAAAAGACGAGACGGAGAGGGGCCACACCATGTGGTGGCGTGGGTCGACCCTGTCCGTGCCACCTAGTGGTGTGGGCTCCCTGGCCTCCCACCGACCTTGCCTCTTCGCCTATAAGAAGCCTCCTGATGCATAAACCCTAAATCGAACAGCCTCCAGCCACGAAAAGTTCCACAGGACCGCCGCCACCAAAGGGGAGATTCGGGGAACAGAAAGTCTCTATTCTGGCACCCTACCGGGACGGGGAAGTTCCCCCGAAGCCTCTCCATCGATCTCCACCACCATCTGCATCACCGTTGCTGATTCCCATGATGAGGAGGGAGTAGTTCTTCCTCGAGGCTAAGGGCTCTACCGATAGCTATGTGTTCATCTCTCTCTCTATGAATGATCATATTGTGATCATGAGCTTTGTAATCAAGTAGATCTACCTTTCTACTCAAGTGCTTTAATAGATCTCTGCTCTCCCCATGTGTGTGAAAGTGTACACCATGGTGGCACTTATGCTAGAGATTACAAATAATTTTTATGAGTTATATTTGGAGTTGGATATCTTTATAAAATTGTGGTGTTTGTTGGAACCATCTAGTGCTCAACGTGACAGTGTGGGGTTATCTTGATGCGGAAAGCAAACTTTGAGGTGTGCTATTATAGCCCTACCATCGATTAGAGTGTTCAACCGAAGAGTAGTTTAGAGTAGTATCATAAAGAGAAGATATTTATATGAGAGTGTTCACTAGTGAAAGTATGATCCCTAGGCCTTGTTTCTAAACATTGAAACACCGTTTGCAACTAGATCTGTTACATATTTGCTTGGTTCCATCTTTATTTCAGTTTGCCTTTAGTATCTTCCACGCCATCAAGCTATTTTCTGGCACCATTTTCTTTTATCCATACCACTTGTATTTCACTATCTCTTCGTTGAACTAGTGCACCTATACACCTGACAAGTGTATTGGGTGTGTTGGGGAAACAAGAGACTTCTTGTATCTTGATTGCAGGGTTGCTTGAGAGGGAATACCTTTGACCACTTCTTCCCTGAGTTCGATAAACCTTGGGAGATCCACTTAAGGGAAAACTTGCTGCTGTTCTACAAACCTCTACACTTGGAGGCCCAACAACTGTCTACAAGAATAGAAGTACGTAGACATCAGTGGGGGTTGAGCAATATCCGACAAGGCAGGCCTGCGCAAGATCCGGCGTGGCTGGACCGCTAAAGATCCGGCGAGCCACAATGGTTGCGCAATATTTGGCAAGACAACAGCCACGCAAGATCTCGGACGATACGGTCGCGCTAGATCATGCGCGACCCGGTTGAGATGCTGCACGTGGAGTTCTTGAGTTGGAGGTGTTTGTGTGAGGTGAGGACTGATAATAGGATTAGTCGCTATGGTTCCTCGATATTATATAGACTGGGGAGTGAGGAGTAGCAAGTTTGGTCCATTTGAGCAAGTGTGGTCCAGACATCCATCTTTTTGGGCCGCATTTACAAGGACCCATAAATAAATTGCATAACACTTTCCTTCTCCCTGTAGCCTTACATGAGAAGGATTGGAGTAATCTAAAAACAAAAAGATAAGAAGGATTGAAGGAAGCAGACATTCTTGATTTAATTGCGGGAGAGGATCCCTCAAAAAATAAAATTGCGGGTGATAAAAAGGAAAACATTCATTCTGGGTCTATGATAAAAAAATAAACAACCGAGTCTAACAGGCAACAACTTGATAGTTGTGGGTCTCACCACTTAGCGTGATGCATTTGACCAGTCATTACAACGCTTACCATCCACAACACAATCCTAACAACCTCCATCGAGCTACCGTGGCATTCGGTGACACCGAGCTTGCCAGTTGTAATGCCCAGGAAAATATTCACCAATTAGATTTGCCTGTTATTTTAATTTTGTGCATCATCATGCATATTTTATTCGCAATTTTAACCGCAAACTATTTATCTAAAAACCTATTTTGGTTTTACTAAAATATCCCTATGGTTTTATTAAATCCGTTTTCCTTTTCTTATTTTCAAACTAAAACAAAATAATATTTTCGGTCCGTTATGTGACCATAAATGGTTTTCTTATTTGACTAAATATAAAATTAGGCTAAAGGCCTGTCTAAAGTTTTAGCTCAAAACTAGCCTCATCTAGTTCACTTTAGACTTTATAAATACTCTAACCTACTATGTTTCCTTTCCAAACCCCAAGCCTCCAATTCTACCCAAATCTAGATCAAGAAATCCCCATCTCAACTTTCCCCAAAATTCTGTCCATTTTCCATTTCTTTCTATTCTTGCTTCCTTGTAGAATTCATGTGCGTGCAAGGTTCAGCTAGCTATTACCCATGATCCAATCGATCTATGCATCTCCAAGACCATTGGATCCCATCGCCACTCACCATCCAGCCTAGGGCCTGCCGCCTTGGATCTTCTCCTTGCGCGCCGCCTGCCTTGGGAGCCCCGCCGCTCCCGTACTTGCACAACACCTGGAGGTGCTCCTCTATGATGTTCCCGTTGTTGTCAACGCCACCAAGAGCCACCAGCAGCAACTACAGCAACACGCGCGCCCCTGCTCCTTGGTCCTCCCGCTCGCGCACAGGAACCGGCCAACCAGGCACCTGGAAGCCGCGCCGCTCCCTTGCCTCGCGCGTGTGCGCTAGGTTGCCGCACAACCTTTTTCTTCCTTCCGACCAGTGCATGGTCTGTAGCCTTGATCGCAAGCCAACTTCGTTGATCGGTGCTCTGCCTCCTGCAGAGTCGACACTCTTGCTCGGCTGGTCTGTCTGTGAGCTATTCGACCAAATGTTTACAAGAGTTCCTCTTCCTATTTCAACATTATCTATGACGGTGCTATTCCTTGGGGTCTTCTATTGCATCAAGATTGTCATCGCTTTGTCCCGCCATATTGGAATTCAGTTGTCCAATGACACCGTCTTGCCGACAAGGTCTTCTTCGTGATGTTTGACTCTTTGATGATATCGGCTATTCCGCTCCTTCAAGTACCGTCTCTCCGCCTCTCCCCTCCAACCCCCTATTTTTATAAATGACATATAATTTGTTGCATATTAAAACTTTTATGCTTGCATATCATATCTCATGATCTCGGGTTAAATAGCAAGTCACCTAATAATTAATATGGAGTGTTTATGCGGGATGTCTTATCTTATTCCAAACTCCATTTAAATTGTGTAGCTCACCATTGCCATGTTTTTGCCACGCCTTTCCGTGTTAATCAACATTTAATTTACGGGATAGATAAACAACTTAAACCATAATATTTAACTGTCGGGATCCTGATCCTGCTTAATATTATTAAGATAGGTTGCATATTGCCATGCCATGCAGCATATCATAATCATGCCGGATCTTTTGCCATAGTATTAAATAGTGCATTCAGTGTTTCTTTTAGTGCTTTGGTTCTGCGCGGATTAGGCCGATGAGTCGATGCGAGATACGACAAGCCTCCGGTTGCCGACTTTGTCCCTCAAGTGAGCATTCTTCCCCTTCTACCTATTTTGTATTTATAGTTTTCACTTCCTTTCTTTGATCTATTGCTATCCTCATTGTCGATGCTTTAGTACCGTACCTTTATTTACCTGCTCTATTATATTGCCTTGGTTATCCTATTGCCTTTATTTGAGTAGCTAGCTTTGTCCTTGCGAGTCGTAGCGCATGCTTAGGTCTGCTTCTCGCTCTCATCCAGGTGAACCGTGATATCTGGTTATGGTTGATACCATGATAAATTAAATTGGTGATGTTGATTATAGTTATGGTTATGTTTTCACCTAATGATAAGGCCCTGGCAGGGACCACCTTTGGGAACTGCTTGAACCGCCCTAGGACCCGTTCGTTCTACGATACTAGTTCTAAGTTGATCGCGCTAACAAATGTGGGGGCCCATGTGATCCCCCCTCAACTACCGGCGCTATTCGTTTATCCAGAGGGTTACAAAATTGGTTTTCCATTTGGTGCATACGCATATATGTTCTCGGACATAGGTGAGTTAATATGTCTTCAGACTTGGTTATGATATGATTTGGTGGACAGTCCGGGCATTGCATACATAAAAGCGGTACATGCTGGCGGTTCAATGGGAGCTCTACAAATTATCTTCCAGGGTTGTTCTGTATAGTAGTCGTGAACGTTGTGCCACCTTGAGACTCGGCCGTGCCTCTTGGCCGGATAAAACACAGTAGGTGATACCTCTGGATACGCGCGTAGTTATGCGACAATTCTTGTTGTGAGATTCCGAAAGCACACGTATTATGTTGCCTGAAGGATTGAACACGCGTTTGGGTATAGTAGTGCACCCTTGTAGGGTAAATCTTTTCGAGAAGCCGTGTGCTCATGGTTACGGACGCCTCAGGAGTACGATGTCATGATCATAGACAACGCCACTAATGTTTTGTCTCTAATAACATGACTAGTAATTAGCCTTATCAACTAAACACCTGCTTAACTAAAATTGCCACCGTGTGTGTTCTGCAAGTGGACTTCCTCGACTGGTCTTCGAGGGGGAAACCTTCGGATGGGTTATGTTTGGTGTTATATTATACTTATTGTAGCATCCCATCTGTCTAACATCTGTAATGCTACATGGTCTAATAATAAAATGCTACTTCCTACATATATTTGTTGCATCATAATTATATCATGCTCATGTCATCATGCCACCTTGCATTTGCGCATCATGTTAAATCTTGGCTTTTATATTCATCATTGCATTTGGTTCTTACTAAATCCTATTTGGCTTTTGATATATGTTAAATGCCGAAGTTGAGTTGAGGGCTTATATTTTACTTCCCCTTCCATCTACTAACTTGCCATACACCTCTCCTTTGATATTATCTATTTTCCACCATATACATGTATGTGGCCTTTTGTTGTTAGTATTTTAAAACCAATCCACATATATGTGTATGGATCCAAATCTACCTATCTCATACACTCATACATATGTGATATGTTTCACCATCCCAATACTTCATGCATGCATGGATGTAATATTGCATGTCTCTTGCAAATAAAACCCTCCACCTTCCCTTTTACCTCAATCCTTTATTTTTGGGTGTAGTGTCCATTCTACCTTGCCTTTCCATCTCCTTCTATTCAAATTCTAGTGCTTGCCTTTCTCAAATATTCATATGTGCAACTACATTTTTATTCAAATCTAGTGCTACATGCAATATTAGCCCCTAATCACATGTGATATCAATGCCACTAGTGAACTCTCTTTTATTCAAATTCTTTTGCACTTGTTCGTTTGTTCAAATTTTCGATCAAATCCTATATCTACACCCCATTTACCGAGTTTTCCTAGCTAATCTAGCTATCTAAATAAAGACTCCGTCTCTAATATTTATTTATTTTGTCTCTTGATCTCTGCCTAAATCTTTGACACTAAATCCGTCTAAATTTTTGTCTAAAACTAGTCCCATCTAGTCTAGTTTAGACTATATAAAAACTTCAATCCTCTTCTTATTTCCACTTTTAATTTTTGTGAATTTGGATCACTTCATAACTTAGTCAACCTAGCTAATTCCTCTGCCTCTCTGCCTAAACCGAGCCTCACCTGGTACTCCAACGCAGCAGCAGTTTTCAGCTTCAGATTTGAGAGCAGCAGCGATCGGCAACCTGGGCCGCAGCCAGCACCTAGGCCTCGCAGCCAGACGGAGCAGCAGCACAACGGCAGGAGCCCGTGCCGCATATGCTTCCTTCCGGCCCGCGTACCCCTCGCTCGCACCGTCTGGTTCTCCGTCTTCCTTCCGTCGCCTTCGTCTCTCGCGCTTCGTCAAACGGAGCAGTTGGCCGTCGCCCCCCGTTATCCGCGTCACCGGCACCACCTCGTCCTCCTCCCTATCCCCGAGCCGAGGAGCCCTGTGATCCCTTGTCCTTCCTCTTCCCTCCGTTGCCACCAAGTTCCTTTTCCCCTCTGTTTTCCCCTGAACACCATCCGAGAGAGAGAGCCGCCATGGTCGTCGGCCTGACCAGCTCCCCGTCGTCGGTCCTGTAGCAGCCGAGACTATGGTTCGGCGGAGAGGCTGCACCGTCGTCTTCCGCGTCGCGCTCACAGCAGAAGGGGCCCCGGAGGTGCCAGGAGCCGCCTTCCCTCGACTTCTTCTCGCTGTATCCGTGCTGGTGAGCTGCAGTCGCCGATGCCGTTGTTTCCACCCTCCACCAGTCCCATCTCCGGTGGGAATCAATCAAGTGAGCACCCCCCGTCCCTTCCCTGCTCTTCATGTGGCCTCCGACCCCAGCCGTGGCCGCCGTTGATATGGATCCGTCCATGGCGCGCCACTGCTCCCCTGTCTGTATAAAAGTTCAGAGTAGTTTCCGTTGCTTTAGTTTCAACAGAAGTTTTCTACGCAACGTCATGCCTTTAGACGCGGCGCCCGATCTAGTACAAGAATTCGATCTTGGTGTAGTGGCTGAGCCCGTGCGTTGCGCCCAGGAGGTCATGGGATCGAATCCCCTTTGGGGCAATTTTTTTAGTCAAACCGGCGTCTGAAAATCACACCTATGGCTATCAATTTTTGTTGCTGTACAGTTTTTGTCAGTACCCGAACCATCCTTCGCTATTTACAAGAGACATGCGTCCCTTTTATCAGCAACAGAGGTTCAGCCTAGTGGTTAGTCTTGTTCGATCTTCATCTAGGGGTCCAGGGTTCAATTCCTGCAGGCGCCCCTTTTATTTCTAATTTTGCCACGACCTCGTAGCTGCATATCCCAGTACCTTAAGCATCTGTTTAAAAAGGAAAACACCTGGGTTCTCAAGATAGTGTTTCTAGGCCAAACTCTCAAAAGCAAATTTTATCTGAAGTTGTTTAAAATTGCCAAATACAAGTTTATTTTTGAATTTGGCTATTCCTAGTACTAAAAGTACTAAACTTTTTTTGTAGTTTTTCCAAGTAAAATGAAATCAATCATCACTTAACTCCTATAATTCCAAATCATA
This sequence comes from Avena eriantha, assembly GCA_910589775.1. NCBI lineage: Eukaryota > Viridiplantae > Streptophyta > Magnoliopsida > Poales > Poaceae > Avena > Avena eriantha. The sequence continues at coordinate 231,296,660 of OU342742.1, read as the reverse complement.
CAAATAATATATGTTTTTGAATTAGAAAATGTGATGAATTCAAATATGCCATTCAAAATAATGTTTGGCTAATTTAAAATTTTGAAATTGTTTAATTGCAATAAAAATGCCTTTTCTTAATTAATTAATAACTTTAATTCTATAACACCAAATTTGACAAATAATATGTCTAAATCGATCAGCTCGACGAGCCCATTCTGTTTATGCATTCCATGTTCTGAATTGCAGCATGCATCATATCAATATTAATAATCAGAACTGTTTATGGCAATAAAACTTGACCAAATAATTGATAAAATGCTTTATTCTTGCACCCACACTTCACCCATGGCATGCTACATTATTGCCATATAAATTGTGCATCATACATCATGGCATGCTTGTTTGCTTGTCGCATTTTATTTATATGCTTGTGCACTTTATTTATGTTGGCCCTTGTTTGTTTGGTTCTTCTCTTCGAATAGACGCCAAGCAGGGGAAATATCAAGAATCCCAGGAGTACTATCCAGATCCATCTCTCGCTTCAACTGAGCTGCCAGGCAAGCACTACAACATGCTTGCATACATATAGTAACTATTGCCTCTATCTTATTCTTGCATCATTGAGTCGCGATTGCATTACATTGAACCCCAGGTACTGCATGACCTTTACTTTTAAACCCCACCGAGCTTATTCCTCCATCCCATGAGCCATTACTACAGGAGTTGTTTGAGCCATGCGGGTCATAGAACAACATGTGTAGGGTATGTGAGAGTCTGATGGATAACGAGGTACCTAAACAACTTAACCTGAGTAGTAATGGGATAACTAATGAAAGAGGCACCGGTGGGCAATATCTGTCATTTGTTTTTTATGTCCACTTGTGTCCCGTAGGACCCCGAGTACTTGATTCCTGTTCCTTGACTATTCGCACTATCCACATACGGGAGACTCTATGAATCCCCCTTTGCATGAGCTTGATTCGTACTTTATTTCTTGGGGCCACAAAGTAGTTTGGGGATTTATTACTATCCTGTACCCATGCCAAGATTTACTACTTATTTAAGATTGTGCATGGAGCACCTGTACTGTTTTGGGATCGTGGAATGTTTTCGCGGTATCGACAAGCCTAGTCACACTTTCGGGTTCCTAGTCGTTTACAGCCATTGACACAAACCTTGGGTCCATCTCGGAGCCGGCCAACTTCATTGCGGGTAGCTTAATGGGGTGGCCCCCCGAAATCTTTTATGAATCCTGTGAATGCTTTGTCGTGAAAGCCTCGTTGGGTTTTGATTTGGTTTTTCCGTGGTCGGTCGTGTGTGTGTTGTTATTTGTGCACCCCTGCAGGGTAAATCTTTCTGAAAGCCGTGTCCGCGGTTATGGACGACTTGGAGCACAGTTTCTCGATCATAGACAAGTATAACTAAATTACCGCTTTTAATTGACTAAATACCTTACTAGTAAATAGTGCAATACTCATGGAATGGTTAATAAAACTGCCAACGGATGGGTTGTTCGTCCGCTTTCTCGTTGGTAAGCGAGAAGGAGGATGGATCTGTTATTTTATAGTGTTATAACTGTTATTCATAATTAACGAACATCCGTCTATCTTTGGCTAGGCGGATGGTTAGCGAGTATCTATAGACTTGTTAGTTATTATCTTTTGCTGCAATTGCGTCACCCTAGGTTATGTCCCCTTTAGAGGCATAAAGACTTACTGAGTACCCCTAGGGTCTCACATGATAAATTGTTTGATTCAGATGAACAGGTGTATTCGCAAGATGGATACTGGGTGGAGGAGACAGATGATGTTGGCAACGATCACTCGGTGTAGAGATTCCGGGGATGGGGATCTGCGAGATCTGTGGGCGAGATGTGCTTACTTATGTGGCATCTTATGCCGATTTGCTTCTTATCCGTACTCGAATCTTGTTTCCTGCTTCCGCTTGATACTCTGATGTTTGATGTATGAGGAGCTATCCTACACTATTATATCTATCTAGGATATTTGGATCTTGCCGTATGGCGTTGCAATATTTCTATTTCTTTTAGATGGTATGGCTGTGAGAACTGTTGTAAGGTAGCTTGCATACATACTCACTTGTGTATGTATTTGATCTCTTCGCCTGTTGCCTACGCCGCTCGCTCTTGTCCCGATGTTCTTGGAAGTGGTTAGGACGGCCGACGGGTCTACACGTGGGTGGCCCCTGGGCCCCCGCTGTACTATTTTAACCACTTTTGGTTCATCCAGGCTTGAACTTAGAGCGTAGGGTCCGAGGTTGTTACAATTGGTATCAGAGCCATCCCGCCCTTCAGGGTCTCAGCCAAATGGTCGTTGTCAGTTTAGCAAATATTTTGGTAGCTATGTATAATAGGGAAAAGCAAAAACGTGAGAGTAGGACTGCTTCCATTTTTCTTCTTACCCAACCACCCACCCTTTTCTGGTAAGGAAGTGTAACGTTTTCAATCCTCTTATAAAATTCAAACTAGGATTCACGTGTTCTGGGTTCCTTAGTACCATAGGTTGTGTGTGTGTGTGTGTGTGTGTAATTCCTTGTCTATCTGTTGCATCCAATTTGTTGTCGCTATCTGCCTTTTGGTTATCAATTGTTGGTACATTCCATACCGACAGGCTTTTGTAAACCGACGCGATCTATCTGATTCGTTGTAAACCGACGTGATCTGTCTTACTCTTTGTTATCTGACGCTATCTTGTTTGGGTGTTTGTTTTCCATAGTTGCTATTCTTTAGGTCCATCTTAAGAAGGAAGAGAGTTGGGATATGTGTTTTACTTATTCATGTGCGGAGTAATTATTTGAGTGCGGGATGGAGACGCGACCATACCACTACTTTTATCATTCGCTCTTGTATATTGAATTGGTAGAGTTACTAATCTTGATTCGTTAAGTGGTTTTGCGCATATAGTGGTATTTTAATGCCAAAATTTGTGGAATTTTTTTCTTTGATAGCTTTGTGTACCACACTCCTTGTTCAGTCGTGTGCGATATGCTTAATATCTTCTAGGTGCTTTGAACTTTGTTGATATTTTAATATCATCTTAGTAATTTGTATCCTTAATCTTGGTTAATTCCATTTTGGTACTATTTTGGATTATTATTATTCTCCATTATGGTACTGACTTGAGTTTTATATCAATCACAGGATGGCACCACCACGCCGTTCTGAGGAGGACATACCACCTGAACTGGGGGCTGCGTTGGCAAGTATTGCTAATGCCTTGGGAACAATGCAACAGAACCAGCAACGCTTTGAAGAGAGTGTTAGGAGGAATGATTTTGTTCCGCTACCTCCACCTCCCAAGCGAGGAGACATCAAGGGTTTTCTGAAGTTCAACCCGCGCTACTTTGAGCTGTCTGATCAGCCACTCGATGCGGATGATTGGCTGCGTGAGATGTCAAGGTTGTTGATGACTGCTGATGTTCCTAAGCAAGAATGGGTAAAATGTGCCACTCACCTTCTGAAGGGAGACGCAACTCTATGGTGGGAGAATTACCTCAAGGGAAACCACTCTGGTTTTCAGCCTACTTGGGAGCAGTTCACTAGGGCTTTCAAAGAGCAATATCTGTCAGAGATTGTCATGGAAAGGATGAAGGAAGTGTTTCTCAACCTCAAGCAGGGCAATGACAATGTCAATACCTATAACAGAAACTTCATGAATCTTTCTCGGTATGGTGGCGATGAGATCTCTGATGACAAGAAGAAGCAAAAGAGGTTCAGGCAAGGGCTCAATGCATCTATCAAATATGCAATCACTCATGCAAGGCCAGGGTCTTTTCTGGAACTCCAACATACATCTCTACAGGAAGAAGCAAGTAGGCAAGTGTTTGAGGAGTCCAAGAAACACAGTCGTGACGCAGCAAGCTCTTCAACTATGACAGCTCCTTCTAAGCGCCGCGTGTGGGTTCCTAATACCGCACAGCCGCTCCCGGCTCCACCAAGACCTTCAAGCTACGCGGCAAGGCCACCAAACTCCTTCACCGCGGCTCCTAGGGGCTACAACCACAACTACCCTGGAGCGCTTAGCGGAGTCCCTGGCTACGCTGCTCCATGTCCACCTGGTGCTTGCTACACTTGTGGGAACACTGGGCATCAACACTGGAGTTGTCCCATGAACAAACAAAGCTCTTCCTCCACCACCTCTAAGACCTGTAGCAAGTTCTTCTATGGTTCGTGCACCTCCACCTCGGGCTCTCAACATCAACACCAAGCCCGGGTCCACTGTTGCTCGTGCCAACTGTGTCAACGTCGCTCAAGCTGAACATGCACCTGGAGTTGTGATGGGTACGCTTCCCGTTAACTTAGTCCCTGCACGAGTTTTGTTTGATTCTGGTGCATCGCATTCTTTTGTTTCTCACAAGTTTGCAAATGAGCATGAGCTAACTATAGACCAACTGGATAAAAAGTTAATGGTTCTTTCTCCCGGGGCAAGAATGCTATCTACCAAAATCAGTCATGGCAATCAAATTCTAATTGGTGGTTCTTCATTTCTGGCTTCCTTAATCATTCTCGGCAACTCTAACATTGATGTCATCTTGGGCATGGATTAGTTAACGGAAAATGCAGCTATGATTGATTGTGCTGAACGCTCGGTTTCTCTGAAAATTCCTGAAGGCCATATAGTCTATTCTCCAAGTCTGACTAATGCAATTCAGCTTTTCTCTTTAGCGGCTCTAAATGATGATGCTATGGATGCTATTCAGAGTGTTCCAGTGGTCCGTGAGTTCCCAGATGTTTTTCCCGAAGAGTTGCCAGGTATGCCTCCTGATCGTGAGGTCGAGTTTGTGATTGAGCTTGAACCTGGTACCGCTCGTATCTCCAAGCGGCCTTATAAAATGGGTCCTGCTGAATTGGCTGAACTTAAACGTCAGCTTGATGAACAAGAGAAGTTGGGTTTCATTTAGCACAACACTTCTTCTTGGGGTAGCCCAACAATCTTTGTGAAGAAGCGAGACCGGACTGATAGACTTTGTGTTGACTATCGGGCTCTCAATGCTAAAACCATCAAGAATAAATATCCCCTTCCACGGATAAATGATCTCTTTGATCAGCTAGCTGGAGCTGTGGTATTCTCTAAGCTTGACTTGAGAAGTGGATATCATCAAATCAAGATCCGCAAGGAAGATGTTCCTAAAACAGCTTTCACCACCCGCTATGGCCTGTATGAGTACACGGTCATGTCTTTCGGTCTCACCAACGCACCTGCCACCTTCTCGAGGCTTATGAACTCGGTTTTCATGGAGTATCTTGATAAGTTCGTCGTGGTCTACCTGGATGACATTCTAGTCTATTCTAAGTCAAAGGAAGAACATGAAGAACACCTTCGGTGTGTCCTAAACAAGCTTCGTGAGAACCGCCTGTATGCAAAGTTCTCCAAGTGTGAATTTTGGCTTCCCGAAGTCACCTATCTTGGTCACGTCATCTCTGCCAAGGGCATTGCCGTTAACCCAGAAACTGTTCGGACAATTGTTGAGTGGCTTCCACCCAAAAATGTCAAAGAAGTCCGGAGTTTCCTTGGTTTGGCTAGTTATTGCCGTCGCTTCGTTCAGAACTTTTTGAAGATTGTGAAGCCTCTTACTGATCTCCTCAAGAAAGGAAAGAAATACCTTTGGTCTCCTGCATGTCAAGCTAGCTTTGAAACACTCAAAGAAATCTCACTTCCACACCAGTCTTGATTCCTCCAGATACATCAAAGTCTTTCCAGATATTCTGTGACGCCTCCTTGCAAGGATTGGCTGCGGTCCTTATGCAAGAAAAACAAGTTGTTGCTTATGCCTCTCGACAGTTGAAGACGCATGAGATCAACTATCCTACACTGACCTGGAACTCGCAGCAGTTGTCTTTGCTCTGAAAGTATGGAGGCACTACTTGCTGGGTAACCGTTGTGAGATCTTTTCTGATCACAAGAGTCTAAAGTATATCTTCACACAACCGGATCTCAACCTTCGTCAGAGGAGGTGGATTAAAGCAATTAATGATTTCGATCTGACCATCAACTACACTCCGGGTAAAGCTAATGCGATGGCCGATGCTCTCAGCTGAAAAGCTTATGTCAACAACCTCATGGTGGAAGAACAATAGCCTCTCTTGTGCGAGGAATTCCGCCAGCTCAACCTTGAAATTGTGGATCAAGGGTATCTTCTGAACCTTCTGGCAACACCTCTCTTGGAAGAAAAAGTTCGCTCCATTCAACTCGGTGATCCGTACACTAAAAACATCATCTCCAAGATTCAGCTTCCGAAGTATGAACCTTTCCACCTTGACGACCAAGGCGCTCTATTCTTTCAACACCGGATGTTTGTTACGAACTACCCGGGTTTGAGAGAGCAAATTCTTAAGGAGGTGCATGATTCTGTTCTTTCTATCCACCCTGGCAGCACTAAGATGTACATGGATTTGAAAACACAATATTGGTGGCCTGGGTTGAAACGATATTGTGCCAAGTATGTCTTGGAGTGTGATGTCTGCCGCAGAGTTAAAGCTGTCCATCAGAAACCGTCCAGTCTTCTACAGCCATTGAAGCCTCTGGAATGGAAATGGGAGAAAGTAGAGATGGACTTCATAACTGGTTTTCCAAGGTTGCAGAAAGGCAACAATGCAATCTTTGTTGTCATCGACATGCTTTCTAAAGTGGCTCACTTCTTTCTCGTCAAGGAAACAATTTCTGCAATTCAGTTGGCTGAGCTCTATATCAATAGAATTGTCTCTCTGTATGGGGTTCCTCTTGAGATCAGCTCAGACCGTGGAAGCATCTTCACTTCCAAGTTCTGGAGAAGTTTCCAAAATGCTTTGGGAACAAAGTTGAACTTCAGCACTGCCTATCACCCTCAGTCGCAAGGACAAGTTGAAAGGATTAATCAGATTCTAGAAGATATGCTCTGTGCTTGCGTCATCTCTTTCGGCATGAAGTGGGAAGAATGTCTTCCTTATGCTGAGTTCTCTTACAACAATAGCTTCCAGAAGAGTCTAAAGATGGCACCATTTGAGGTTCTCTATGGTCGCAAATGCAGAACTCCGATTGGTTGGTCGGGCGTAGGTGAAAGAACATTGTTTGGCCCCGACATTGTAACTCAAGCGGAGGAGAAGGTTCACATCATTCTTGAAAACCTGAAGGTTGCTCAAAGTCGCCAGAAGAGCAACTATGACAGAAAGCACACGGACATGGAGTATGTCCCGGGTGATCTCGTTTACCTTCGTGTCACTCCCATGAGAGGCACGCACCGGTTTGGTATCAAAGGAAAGCTGGCTCCTAGATACATCGGTCCTTTCAAAGTTCGTGGAAGAAGAGGAGAAGTTGCTTATGCTCTTGAGCTCCCTGAAAAACTCAAGGTCCATGATGTTTTCCATATCTCTCACCTCAAGAAGTGCTTCAAGGATCCCAGCAAGACCATGGACCATGAGCTCATCAATCTCCAAGAAGATCTGTCTTATCAAGAACACCCCACAAAAATCCTAGAAGTCGTAGAAAGAAAGACTCGCAACAAGTCTATAAAGTTCTGCAAGGTGCAGTGGTCGCACAATTCTGTTGATGAAGCCACTTGGGAACGCGAGGATGAGCTCCGTGCCAAGTATCCTACCCTCTTCGTGTCTTCTTCGTCTTCCTAGAATCTCGGGGCGAGATTCCTGTTTAGTGGGGGAGAGTTGTAGCATCCCATTTGTCTAACATCTGTAATGCTACATGGTCTAATAATAAAATGCTACTTCCTACATATATTTGTTGCATCATAATTATATCATGCTCATGTTATCATGCCACCTTGCATTTGCGCATCATGTTAAATCTTGGCTTTTATATTCATCATTGCATTTGGTTCTTACTAAATCCTATTTGGCTTTTGATATATGTTAAATGCCCAAGTTGAGTTGAGGGCATATCTTTTACTTCCCCTTCCATCTACTAACTTGCCATACACCTCTCCTTTGATATCATCTATTTTCCACCATATACATGTATGTGGCCTTTTGTTGTTAGTATTTTAAAACCAATCCACATATATGTGTATGGATCCAAATCTACCTATCTCATACACTCATACATATGTGATATGTTTCACCATCTCAATACTTCATGGATGCATGGATGTGATATTGCATGTCTCTTGCAAATAAAACCCTCCACCTTCCCTTTTACCTCAATCCTTTATTTTTGGGTGTAGTGTCCATTCTACCTTGCCTTTCCATATCCTTCTATTCAAATTCTAGTGCTTGCCTTTCTCAAATATTCATATGTGCATGTGGCCTACATTTTTATTCAAATCTAGTGCTACATGCAATTAGCCCCTAATCACATGTGATATCAATGCCACTAGTGACCTCTCTTTTATTCAAATTCTTTTGCACTTGTTCGTTTGTTCCAATTTTCGATCAAATCCTATATCTACACCCCATTTACCGAGTTTTCCTAGCTAATCTAGCTATCTAAATAAAGAATCCGTCTCTAATATTTATTTATTTTGTCTCTTGATCTCTGCCTAAATCTTTGACACTAAATCCGTCTAAATTTTTGTCTAAAACTAGTCCCATCTAGTCTAGTTTAGACTATATAAAGACTTCAATCCTCTTCTTTTTGTGAATTTGGATCACTTCATAACTTAGTCAACCTAGCTAATTCCTCTGCCTCTCTGCCTAAACCGAGCCTCACCTGGTACTCCAACACAGCAGCAGTTTTCAGCTTCAGATTTGAGAGCAGCAGCGATCGGCAACCTGGGCCGCAACCAGCACCTGGGCCTCGCAGCCAGACGGAGCAGCAGCACAACGGCAGGAGCCCGCGCCGCATATGCTTCCTTCCGGCCCGCGTACCCCTCGCTGGCACCGTCTGGTTCTCCGTCTTCCTTCCGTCGCCTTCGTCTCTCGCGCTTCGTCAAACGGAGCAGTTGGCCGTCGCCCCCCGTTATCCGCGTCACCGGCCACCACCTCGTCCTCCTCCCTATCCCCGAGCCGAGGAGCCCTGTGATCCCTTGTCCTTCCTCTTCCCTCCGTCGCCACCAAGTTCCTTTTCCCCTCTGTTTTCCCCTGAACACCATCCGAGAGAGAGAGCCGCCATGGTCGTCGGCCTGACCATCTCCCCGTCGTCGGTCCTGTAGCAGCCGAGACTGTGGTTCGGCGGAGAGGCTGCACCGTCGTCTTCTGCGTCGCGCTCACAGCAGAAGGGGCCCCGGAGGTGCCAGGAGACGCCTTCCCTCGACTTCTTCTCGCTGTATCCGTGCTGGTGAGCTGCAGTCGCCGACGCTGTTGTTTCCACCCTCCACCAGTCCTAGCTCCGATGGGAATCGATCAAGTGAGCACCCCCCGTCCCTTCCCTGCTCTTCCTGTGGCCTCCGACCCCAGCCGTGGCCGCCGTTGATATGGATCCGTCCATGGCGCGCCACTGCTCCCCTGTCTGTATAAAAGTTCAGAGTAGTTTCGGTTGCTTTAGTTTCAACAGAAGTTTTCTACGCAACGTCATGCCTTTAGACGCGGCACCCGATCTAGTACAAGAATTCGATCTTGGTGTAGTGGCTGAGCCCGTGCGTTGCGCCCAGGAGGTCATGGGATCGAATCCCCTTTGGGGCAATTTTTTTTAGTCAAACCGGCGTCTGAAAATCACACCTGGGGCTATCAATTTTTGTTGCTGTACAGTTTTCGTCAGTACCCGAACCATCCTTTGCTATTTACAAGAGACATGCGTCCCTTTTATCAGCAACAGAGGTTCAGCCTAGTGGTTTGTCTTGTTTGATCTTCATCTAGGGGTCCAGGGTTCAATTCCTGCAAGCGCCCCTTTTATTTCTGTTTTTGCCACGACCTGCTAGCTGCATATCCCAGTACCTTAAGCATCTGTTTAAAAAGGAAAACACCTGGGTTCTCAAGATAGTGTTTCTAGGCCAAACTCTCAAAAGCAAATTTTATCTGAAGTTGTTAAAAATTGTCAAATACAAGTTTATTTTTGAATTTGGCTATTCCTAGTACTAAAAGTACTAAACTTTTTTTTGTAGTTTTTCCAAGTAAAATGAAATCAATCATCACTTAACTCCTATAATTCCAAATCATACAAATAATATATGTTTTTGAATTAGAAAAAGTGAGGAATTCAAATATGCCACTCAAAATAATGTTTGGCTAATTTAAAATTTTGAAATTGTTTAATTGCAATAAAAATGCCTTTTCTTAATTAATTAATAACTTTAATTCTATAACACCAAATTTGACAAATAATATGTCTAAATCGATCAGCTCGACGAGCCCATTCTATTTATGCATTCCATGTTCTGAATTGCAGCATGCATCATATCAATATTAAAAATCAGAACTGTTTATGGCAATAAAACTTGACCAAATAATTAATAAAATGCTTTATTCTTGCACCCACACCTCACCCATGCCATGCTACATTATTGCCATGTAAATTGTGCATCATACATCATGGCATGCTTGTTTGCTTGTCGCATTTTATTTATATGCTTGTGTACTTTATTTATGTTGGCCCTTGTTTGTTTGGTTCTTCTCTTTGAATAGACGCCGAGCATGGGAAATATCAAGAATCCCAAGAGTACTACCCAGATCCATCTCTCGCTTCAACTGAGCTGCCAGGCAAGCACTACCACATGCTTGCATACATACAGTACCTATTGCCTCTATCTTATTATTGCATCATTGAGTCGCGATTGCATTAAATTGAACCCCAAGTACTGCATGGCCTTTACTTTTAAACCGCACCGAGCTTGTTCCTCCATCCCATGAGTCATTACTACAGGAGTTGTTTGAGCCATGCGGGTCGTAGAACAGCATGTGTAGGGTATGTGAGAGTCTGATGGATAACGAGGTACCTAAACAACTTAACCTGAGTAGTAATGGGATAACTAATGAAAGAGGCACCGGTGGGCAATATCTGTCATTTGGTTTTTATGTCCACTTGTGTCCCGTAGGACCCCGAGTACTTGATTCCTGTTTGTTGACTATTCGCACTATCCACATACGGGAGACTCTATGTGACGAGGGTTTAACTCATCAATGCCCATTGTTATGGTCTTGGGTTTTGGAGAAGGAGGGAGTGCTGGAGACATCTATTGGCTAGCAAACAAGCACACAGGGGACAAAGGATTTACCCAGGTTCAGGCCTCGTAGAGGTCCCTACTCCTGCTTGTCTGCTCATGGAATTATCGAGGGAGTCGAAAGTTACAATGATGCGGAGATGCAATCTGGCGAGGAGATGCAATCTGGCGAGGGTTGTGGAAACTAGGGTTGCGTGTGTCCTCCTCGCCGCCCCTCCTAGCCTTTATATAGATAGGCTAGGTCTCAGGTAGCAGGTCGAGTCGGTTACAAGTTAGGGTTTTCCTCTTCAAACTTTCTATCTTTAGCTTCTTCTTGTCTCTCAAGCAATTGAGAGTCCGCAGATCACTCGAATCCTTTCGTCTAGGCCTTGGCGACACCATGGGCCTGTACGTATTTAGACCGTATATACCAAGCTTGAGTACCTGTAAGGTATACCCATGTCAGTAGCCCCCGAGTATCCAGTGGAATCGCAGATTTGACTGCGTACTTTTTGAAGTTTCGAGTGCCTGAATGAGTGCATTTCGACTGCTTTTATTTGTGTCATAGGGATTGTTGATATACGTGCCTGATATAACCGAAGTATCGGTACTAGTTAACCACCTTAGGGTGAAACAACGCAACCTACTCGAATTCGAGTCCCCGGACTCGAATCCGGGAAAGTGTTGGCGTAATTCGACTCAGGCCGCGGAGGTCTTACAAGAGTCGAATTCCAGTTATATGGGTGTGAGCACTTGACGCGTCCGTCAAGGCATGTTCATCGTGCCTATAGGCACGGATATGTTTCTGGTAGTGCACAGTTAAATGCGTTGCCAGGCCTTTATTCAGGTCTTACCTTCACGCTATAAGCGCGGCATCCGAAATTTTATCATCGCGGAGATGATTCGGGCAACCCAGGAGACGTAATCTCTTTGTAGGGAAATTTATGAGGCGGTGTCACCATGATCTGCGAGTGCTGATGTAATCAATGCACAGCTTTCGTGCAAATAATCATAGGGTGTGCGACCAGCGCTCCCTATGGGAGTAGCCCCCGAGTGCCTGGTTGAGTCAAAGACTCAGGCAGGGACTAAAGAAATTTTGCGACTGTTGTCATCTTTGTTTGTCTGTTTGAGTCGAAGACTTTGGGTTGCGACTGCTGTCGTCTTTTGCTTGCTTGTTTCAGTCGGAATTGTTTCCAGCGCTCCCTATGGGAGTAACCCACGTCCATAGTCGAAGCATTTTTCGAGTGGTTGGGTTTGATTGTGATTGCCTGTATCCCTGCAATCAGAAAAGAAAATCATAGGGTGCGCGACCAGCGCTCCCTATGGGAGTAGCCCCCGAGTGCTTGGTGGAGTCGCAGACTCTAGCAAGGACTAAAGTAGTCGTAGTTTTCCGCTGCGTAGCTGTTGATGACGTCAGTGCTGACGCTTGCATGACCTCAGTTGCCTGCTTGAGAGGCTTTGATGGGACGTGACGAGCGGTGGGTTCCACTTTCTGACTTTGATTTGACTGGGCGTGCGTAATCTTTTATTAACTGTGCCTCCTCGATTTCCGCGTAGTGGAGGGACGGTTTGCGCGTCCTCTTCCCCACGTGTCGAGCGCGATATGTGCCACGCGTCCAATAGGGTTTTTGTGAGCCGTTGGATTGCATCTCTTAGGGGTTAAGTAGCGATCCTACGACGGTAAATTTCCATCTGCGCCCCTTTTCTTCCTCGCTGCCATCGCCATTGCCGCAGCTCCTCTGCTTTTCTCTTGTGCTCATATTTTCCGCAGTTCTGGACCATCTCCGCTCGTTCCCAAGTTACTTTCTGCGTTCTCATCGCCGCCGCGCAATGGGAAAGAAGAAAGGAGGCACTGCCGCTGAATCCGCCGCCACCGCTATTGCGGCAAAGAAGGGTGGCACCATATTGTGGGCACCAGTGCCGCCGCCGGCGGGAAGAAGAAAGTCGCGGGCACCCGCGTGACCAATGGTGCCTGGTGCCCCTCAATCATCAAGGAGTCCGATCTTCGTCTTCTTCGCCAAGACGGAGTTATTTCCGCCGCAGTCGCCGACGCGTGCGTCCCCAGTGGTGAGACCATTCCTGTGCCTCCCGCTGGTTTTTGAGTGATGTTTCTGGCTTTCATCATTCGCGGCCTTTCTTTGCCTATCCACCCCTTTCTTAGGGGTCTCCTCTGTTTTTAGGGCTCCAGCTCCATCAGCTGTCCCCGAATTCGATTCTTCACATCTCTTGCTTTATCACTCTCTACGAGTGCTGGCTCGGAATCGAGCCACACTTTGGCATTTTCAAGCGTTTGTTCAAGCTAAAGCGTTAGTCCACATCTGGCTCTTTAGTTTATGACGTAGGTGGTTGTGGAATCCATGTCGACCCATCCGCCACCTACTTCGACATCAAGCTCGCCAAGTCCGTCCAGGGATGGAGGGACAGATGGTTTTATGTTCGCGACCTGAAGGCCAAGGACGAGCACTTTGGACTCGCTCCTTTTGATCTCGAGACTCCCTGCAAGAAGATGCATTCTTGGAAGAATGTGATCATGCCATCCGAAACTCGCGGAGACAGGCGTGCTATATCAATGCGTCTACGACCTCGAGAGTCGCATGGGCACAGAAGAGGGAGGCTGCGCCCTTATCAGGGCTTGGCTGCATCGTCGCGTCCAGCCTCTCCAAGCTAGAGTCCATCCCATGTTTCAATGGGGTGGTGCTGATGATGCCACTCGCGTGTCTGCCGATGGCATGTCCACGAGTGAGGTAGATAAGAGGGTGCGACTGGTCACAAAGTACACCTTCAAGGATGTGCTTCCGAATGAGCCAGTCGTTCCTCCCTTCGATGCTTCGAATTCTCCTCCCGTGGTACAGTCGTACTACGTAGTAGCTTATATTCACGATTGCTTTTTTGTTGCTTACCTGCCCCTTTTTGCTTTTTGTATGTAGGATTGGGCGGTCTCGCCTTGCATGCCTCCTCTCCCTGAGGGCATTATTCCTCGTGAAGCTTTTGAAGAGGACGAGTCTGAGTCGACTGTCCCTTCTGACGTGGAAGAGGAAGCCCCCGAGTCGGAGAGCCCAGATACTCGCAAGCGTCCGCGCAGCGAGGACTCTGATGCGTCGACTCCTTCAACTCCAGAAGGCACTGTTGCTGGCGCGGAGTCACCAATTCCCGCCGTTCCTGTGAGGGCTGTAGCACCAGCTTCTCACAAGAAGATGCGATTGCCCAAGGAGTCTTCGTCGGAGTCGGCGGAGGCCACCTTTGATCTTGACAAGTTTGACTGGTAAGTTTATGAGTTCGTTCTTTCTTCTCTGTTTTCTTTTTGTTGGCTTTGCCCTGGAGTTTTGCCCTTTCTCAATGTGAATTTGGTCTTGCAGTCAATAGGCATCGTCATCTTCTGGCGACGTTGAATTTTTGAAGGAATCAGGAGTCGCGACCTCAAGGGCCAAGGTAGAGGTCGAGCGCGCTCCTTCGCCTCCGGCGGCGGCCCACTCCGGGCACAATTCTTCGAGTTCTCCTCACGGAGGGGAGCATCGAATAGTTGCTCGGATGGCAGCTCAACAGACTTCTTCGGAGTCACTAGAGGATCATGTGAGTATATCTTTCCTTCTGTTGCCCTTGTCTGAGTCCTTGATTGGTGCAACAGCTCCTTGTAAAAGAGGCCGCTCGAGTGGCGGAGCAGGTGATGACGATGGGTCGTCAGCATGCGATGCTGGAGACGCGTCACCGCGTGGTCAAAAGTGAGTGCTTCCATGCTTGTTTCTTTCGTCTTTTTCCTGTTCTGGTGTGTTTGACTGATAGCCAATTATTTTTGACTGCCATGTATCCGAGCATAACGCCCTACTGCGCAATGTCGCATCCTTGGAGAAGACACTGGCCGCAGCTGTCAAGGGACGCGATGAGGCAATCACGGCTCGTGATGAAGCCTGAAAGCGTGAAGAGGATATGCGCGCCTCTTTTGCGGCCAGGGAGAAGTTGTTCGAGGAGCAGCTATTCTCAGTCGCCAAGGCCCTCTCAGGTACCTTTACTGGTGGATTTTTGATTGACGCTTTTCTCTGATTCTGGAGTTTTGCCGTTGGCACCAGAAATCTGATACGTGTTTGTTGGTGTAGATGCTGGCGGCTTAAGTTTTGACCCGCAGGCCCTTCGTCGTGATGACGCTCTGGCTGGCGCGGTATCCGCGGTCGAAGACCGAAGCGCCGTCGTCCAGAATACATTTTCCAAGGCCAAGGTCACCCTTAGTCGCCTCCGAGAGGAGTTGATGCCAAAGGCGGAGCAGGTCGACAAAATGGACGAGCTGGTGGAGTCACTCACCGGGGGTGTGCCTTCCACCTATAAGAACTCCCTCCGGGCGGCTGGTGCAACGATGTCACTCGCCATGGTGCAGGCCCATGGAGTCGAGATAGATCCTTCTGCGGTGTCGAAGACAATGCCTGTTGGCGCGGATGGTCAGCAGGTAGTTTTCGCCCCCTTTGCGACTGCTTGTGCCAAATACGGTCATTCTTTGATTAATACCGTTGCCAAGTATTCGGAGGAGCTCCAACGCGCTAAGAAGGCGGCGAAAGCTTCGGCTTCAAGGACAGGTGGAAAATCAGTGGCGTCTGATACTGCCACGGATTTGATGAAGCCTCTGAAGGCGTCGAAGTCGAAGAAGCCAGCTGCTCCGTAGTTAGCTTTGTGTAGTAGATAACGAATTGTCCTTTTGCTCTAAGAACATGCCTGCTGGCGAGTGTGCTTGTGAATATTTTTTATGCTTATCCTGAATGCATCTGCTATCCCTGCCTTTGTGTTAGTTTGGTCGCCTTATTTGCTTCTGTCTTGATCTGTGGTAGGGCACATCGAGTAGTCCCGTAGGGGGAAATCAGGATCCATCATCTCTTGATGAGACAGTGGTACCGCCGCGCTCCAGGGTAGAGGAGCTGTCTTTGCTGTCGCGACTTCGTGACCGCGTGAAGCAGCTGGAGCGTGAGTTGCCCTTGATCCGCGGTAACGCAGGTGTGTGGAAGTCGAAGGCGGAAAAAGCCGCCGCCCATGAGCAGTATCTGCTTGGCGAGGTGACGCAGCTAGGCGACCAATTTAAGTGTTAGTTTGCTCGTCCTCATCTTTTTCTTTGTAGAAAGTCGCAGTGGTACGTTGTACTCATGCTGTTGGTGCTGCTTCATGTAGTTGTTAGCGCACATCCTCCTCAGGAGGAGAGGGATAGGATTGCCATCCGCCTTCATGGTCTCACCTAGGAGCAACTTCAAGAGAGTGGATACTTCTGGGTGGATCATGATCGTGTGACTGCATTGGCGACCCTGCAGGATCGCGCTTCGCGAGTGCTGCTCTTTCTGAAGAAGTCGCAGTCATGTTTGAATAATATCTACCGAGCGATGTTCCCGTTGGATGATATGCCGTCCAGCCTATTGGCTCTCCTAGCCAAATTTCAAGATATGTCTGCGGTTCGCGAGTGCGTGAGGCAGCAATTGGTGGCTGGTGCCAAGGCTGCCCTCTCGATGGTGCGATTGCACAGGCCTGACGTGGATGTCGCCGTCGTAGCTTCCGGTCTGCCAGCGCCGCCAGCCGGATCTTCTTGGAATATGGTGCCGCACTATCAAGCGGTGGACCGCCCAGCAGAGGAGATCGTCGACTTCTTCGAAGAGCAAACCAACGTTCTTCTGTTGCAGCAGTAACCAGATTTGTATCCTGCACATAAGTGTATTTGCGTTGTAAAGTTCATATATATATATATATTTGTATGTAATTTGTTGTTGAACGCGTATAAATAGCTCTTGTAAGCGTAAGGTGTGTTGCACAATGCGAGTCCTTTTCGTTAGCCTGGCCATCCCTCTTATCAACCTGCCAGGTGCATTGCAGCTGGGTTGAATTTGCGTTAAGGGTTTCGACTGATGTGCCAGCTACTCAGGATGTCGCGTTTATTAGTTCGAAGAACAAATGTGTGTAGGGTGGCGTAGCCCCCGAGTACAATAGTAACAGAAGTGAAAAAGAAAAAACACAGAGTTTTGGGGCACTTAGCTTTTATTTATTTGGAAAACAGTACGAGGTACAATGTGTGGCTAAGTAGCCTTATTTGCGATGTAGAAGTAAAAAACAGCTAGGGGTAGAAGCGTCACAGTTGTGCGACGTTCCAAGGGTTGGAGTATGCGACTCCTGTTTCTAGGTCTTGAAGGCGATATGCGCCACCTGGGATTACTTCTGTAACCAAGTATGGTCCTTCCTAGGGGGACTCGAGCTTGAGATGCGACTGCTGCTTCAGTCGCAGGACCAGGTCACCTTCGACGAAGGATCTAGGGCGAAGCCTTCTACTATGGTAGTTGCGCAGGTTCTGCTGGTAGATCGTGGATCTTTCTGCGGCGATTTCTCGCGCTTCGTCGAGGAGGTCGACGGAGTCTTCGAGTGCAAGAGATGACTCTTGTTTGCTGTAAGCGACTATGCGCGGCGCCTTGTACCTTACTTCGGCGGGTAATACTGCTTCTGCCCCATGCACCATAAAGAATGGCGTGTAGCCTGTGGCGCTGTTTGGAGTTGTACGTAGGCTCCAGAGTACGGATTGGAGCTCATCTGGCCAGCAACCCGCGGCTTGTTTGAGTGGTCGAAGGAATCGCTTCTTGATGCCGCTGCAGACGAGCCCGTTTGCTTTTTCCACCTGACCGTTGGTCTCTGGATGCGCGACTAAGGCATAACTGATGTTGATCCCTAGTTTTTCGCAGAATTCTTGGAACTCCTTGGATGTGAAGTTCATCCCGTTGTCAGTGATGATGATGTGTGGCACGCCGAAGCGATAGACGATGGACTCGAAGAACTTGACTGCGTTGTGCCCTGGTTGCTTGGTTACTAGCATGGCTTCGATCCACTTGGTGAATTTGTCGACTGCGACCAAGAGGTAGGCGTATCCTCCTTGCGAGGACCTTGGAAGTTTGCCAACCATGTCGAGACCCCATTGTGCGAAGGGCCAGGCCAATGGAATAGGCCGCAATTCCACGCCTGGTGCGTGTGGTTTGTTCGCGAATCGCTGACAAGCGTTGCACTTTTGGACTATGTCCTTGGCGTCGCGCATGGCCGTGGGCCCGTAAAATCCAGCTCGTAGAGCTTTGGCAACGAGGGCGCGACTGCCGGCGTGGTGTCCGCAGGTTCCTTCATGTATGTCGAGGAGGACTGCTTTTCCATTGGCCAGGGAGACGCATCGCTGTAACACGCCTGTGATACTGCGTTTATACAGTTCACCATTGATAACGGCGAATACCTTGGAGTGTCGTGCGATGTGCCGCGCGTCTGTCGGGTCGTCCGGTAGGCGCTTGCTGAGGAGATATGTAATGTACGGCTGCGTCCAAGATTGTTCTATCATCATGACGCTCATTGGCCCTTCGAGTCTTGTGTCCAGCTCCAAGTCATCGAGTGCCATTGGCTCATTGGGTGGCGTAGCCCCCGAGTCCATTGCTGCGCTTGTTTTCTTCTCTGCAGCCTTTGGCTTGATAGAGCGTTCGCAGATGCGCTCGAGTAATACCCCAGGTGGTATGGGGGCGCAAGTAGAGCCTATGTTGGCGAGTGCGTCCGCCTCCTCGTTGCTTTCGCGGCCTACATGTCACAACTCGCAACCATCGAAGTCTCCCTCGAGTGTATCGTAGAGGTCGCGGTATGCGATCATGTTGTCATTGAGTGCGTCGCACTCGTGCATTGTTTGGTTGACGACCAGCTTGGAGTCGCCATATATGATGAGCCTCTTTGCGCCGCAGGCTTTTGCCATCCTCATCCCGTGCAACAGGGCCTCGTATTCAGCCTCGTTGATTGAGGCTGTGAACTGCATTCGTAGGATGTATTTCAGCTTGTCTCCTTGAGGTGACGTCAGAATGACGCCTGCTCCTGCTCCGTCCTTCCGCTTGGATCCATCGAAGTGCATGGTCCAAAGGTAGGACATATCTGGCTTGTCCGGAAGTTGGTTTTCCATCTAATGCACGAGAAAGTCAGGGAGAACTTGCGACTTGATTGCGTCGCGCTTTTCGTATGTGATGTCCCGTGGAGACAGTTCGATTCCCTAGAGCGCGACTCGTCCCGTGGCGTCGGGCTTATTGAGGATATGTCCCAATGGGGCGTCGCTGACTACCACGATTGGGTGTTCCTGGAAGTAATGGCGCAGTCGCCGGG
Source organism: Avena eriantha (assembly GCA_910589775.1). Lineage (NCBI taxonomy): Eukaryota > Viridiplantae > Streptophyta > Magnoliopsida > Poales > Poaceae > Avena > Avena eriantha. The sequence continues at coordinate 231,277,535 of OU342742.1, read as the reverse complement.
CGGTCATGAAGACACCGTACGCTAGCTTCTGGTAGTGCGGGTATCGCTGTTTTGTTGGCGTGAGGACCTCGCTGAGGTAGTATACCGGGCACTGTACGCCGTGGATCTTGTTTTCCTCGGCCCGCTTGACGACGAGCACTGTACTAACCACTTGGTTGGTAGCGGAGATGTATAGCAGTAGTGGCTCCCTTTCTCGTGGAGTCACCAGTACTAGCGAGGTGGATAACAGGCGCTTGAGGTCTTCGAATGCTTCTTGCGCTTCCTTGGTCCACTCGAATTTGTCAGCTTTGCAGAGGAGCTGATAAAAGGGCAGTGCCTTTTCCCCCAGTCGACTGATAAATCGACTGAGGGCCGCGATTCGTCCGGCTAGTTGCTGGACGCCTCTTATGTTCTTTGGCTTCTCCATGGCCAGTATGGCCTTTATCTTTTTCGGGTTTGCCTCAATCCCTCTCGCGGAGATGAGATACCCAAGCAGCTGCCCAGATGGTACGCCAAAGGCGCATTTGTCCGGATTGAGCTTAATACGGTAACGATCGAGGTTGGCGAATGTTTCGCGCAAGTCATCGATTAGAGAGGCTTCCCCCTTGGTTTTGATTACTATGTCATCGACATAGACTTGGATGTTGCGACCCAATTGCTCCTTGAGGCAAGCCTGCATGCACCGCTGGTAGGTGGCTCCTGCGTTTTTTAGCCCGAAGGGCATTGTGTTGTAGCAGAACACACCGAAGGGCGTTGTCAACGCGGTCTTCTCTTGGTCTTCCTCCTTCATTCGAATTTGGTTATAGCCTGAGTAGGCATCGAGAAAGCAGAGTCGCTCGCATCCAGCGGTGGAGTCGATGATTTGATCGATTCGTGGTAGCGGGAAGTGATCCTTTGGGCAGTGCTTGTTTAAAGAAGTGAAGTCCACGCACATCCGTAGGATATCCGTGTCCTTTTTTGGCACCAGCACCGTATTGGCGAGCCAAGTGCTTTCCTTGATCTCGCGTATGAATTTGGCCTCGAGGAGTCTGTTGATATCCATGCCAACTGCCTGCGCTCGTGGCTCGGATAGTCGCCTGATTGTTTGTTTGACTGGCCTTGCGTCGGGGTTGACGTTGAGTGCGTGCTCGGCGAATTCCCTGGGAACTCCTGGCATGTCCGCAGGACACCAGGCGAAAATTTCCCAGTGCTCACGGAGGAATTCGACGAACGCGAGTTCCTATGCAGGACTCAAGTTGTTGGCGATGAGGGCCGTTTTGGCGGGATCTGTCGGATGGACCTGCACCTTCTTTGTGTGCACGGATGAGTCGAAGGAGAGATCAGGTGAGCTTGGCCTGCTCAGGGGAGACATACTATTGTCTGTCGTTTCCTTCAATCGCGCGAGCTCCTCCTGCATGCCAAAGGACTGGGAGATTCTGTTGAATTCCCTGTCACAACTGTCGGATCGTTCAAAGCTTCAGTTGATTGTGATGACGCCATTGGGACCTGGCATTTTCATCTGCAGGTAGGCGTAGTGGGGTACCGCCATGAACCTAGCGAACGCGACGCATCCGAGGATGAAGTGGTATTGTGAGGGCCAGTCGACGACCTCAAAGTCGATGCGCTCGCGCCTAAAGTTCTTCGGGGTGCCGAATATGACGTCGAGGTTGATTTTGCCCAGGGGGTATACACCTTTCCCTGGGACGATGCCATGGAACATTGTGTCCGATGCCTCCAAGCAAGTTAGAGGAATCCTCATTGCTCACAGGGTACTCGTGAATATTAGGTTGATGCCGCTTCCGCCGTCCATGAAGACGCGACTCATGTCGAAACCCCCAAGTTGCGCCTCGAGTACGAGGGGGCAATGACCTGGGCGAGGTACTTGAGGCGGGTGGTCGCGTTTATCAAAGGTGATGCACGACTCACTTCCACTGAGGTACTCAGTGGTGGATGGTGGTGAGTGCGTGGCCAAGTTGACTTGGCGAGTGATAGCTTTCTGCACCCTATTGGAGGGGCGCCCCTTTTGGATCATCATGGTACCCATGGCCCGTGGGTACGGTTCTCCTCCATGGTGCTGGTCCGGTGCAGCTCCGTTCGGGGGTGACCCTGGTGGTGGTGGCGGTGCGCCATGTGCCACGGCGCCTGGAGCAGCCCCGTAGCCTCTTTCGACTGCGTTGCGGTTCATCCGAACCAATCCCTCATGTAGCTTGAGGAACTCGCGGCAGTCTTTGAGGAGGTGGCTGGACTTTCTTTTGCCGTCATGCTTGTCGATGTAGAATTGTACCGTGCATGGTCCAGACAGTTTCTCCTCAATGGAGGTCGCGGTTGCCTCGTCGCGAGTGCGGCGTTGCCACACTTGCATGGTCTTCCCAGAGTCGTGGTATCTGCCGCTGCGGTATCCGCTGTTGCGGTTGTCGTCGCGTCTTTCGGCGTAGCCGGCTGCGACCATATTAACGTCGTCACGGTCGTCATAGATGCGCATGCTGCGTTTGCCTCGGCGGTCGCGTCTGCGTTCGAGCTCTGCTTCTTCGTTAGAGTGAGCGCGGTTCTTCACTGAATCTTCTCCATCAGCCCATCGATTCGCGATTTCCATTAGGTGGTCTATGGTCTGGGGCTTTGAGCGGCCCAGCTCCTCCCTGAGCTCTAAACGGCGAACGCCACCGTTGAATGCATCAATCGCGCGGTCCTCTGAGATGTTTTCCGCGGAATTCTTGATGATGGACCATCTTCGGATGTATGAGCGCAGTGATTCGCCAGATTTTTGCTGGCAGCATCTCAGTTCTTCGATTGATGCGGGCCGTTTGTACGTGCCCTTAAAGTTGCGCATGAAACTATAGACCAGCTCATCCTAGCTGCGAATGGATCCACGTGGGAGGCTATTGAGCCATGCTCGGGCGGCGCCCTACAGCTGTAGCTGCAAACATTGCAGGGCAGTACTTCGACTGCCTCCGTGGAGTCTGACGGAGGAGATGTGGTCCTCTAGCCAGATTTTAGGGTCTTGTAGGCCGTCGAACTTTGGGTTTTCTGACGGAAGTTTAAACCCCTTAGGCATTCGTTTCTGCCTAATGGATCTGCTGAAGCATCTGGCGCCGCAGAGCTCCCCGTCTTCCTCCTCTGAGTCAGTCGACCGGGCACGTCGTGCTCTTGATTTGTCGATCTTGCAGTGTGTGAGGTCATTGCGCGTGTCGTAGTCGCGATCGTGTCGTTGCGAATGACGGCGTCGTGACAGGTCGTGACTGTCATCGCTAGACGAGGGCGAGGAGTAGCATTTTGCTAGCGTTTTACCCTTTTTTGGGGTCTGGTACTGGCTGCTTGTCGAGGGTGGCCTCGATTAACCCCAGACCTGCGATCGTAGATCGGTGCATGGCGGTTCGGGGATCTCCAGCTGGTGGCAGGTTGTTGAGGAGGTACATGGTGGCTGCCGTGACCGCGGCCTGCGGCATTCTGGGGACCACGTTGCCTCTCGTGTCGAATGTCATAGAGCTGAAGTCGAGGACTTTCGCGGCGTCTATGCGCTCTTGTTCGGTGAGGTGAGCCATTCGCGACTGCCTTTTCTTGGCGACGTACTCGTTTCCTCGTGAGGAGGATCCTCCGTAGGAGGAGAGCCCAGCATGACGAAGGCTCGATTCGTCCGCCGCCCTTTTGCGCGCCTCCAGCTGCGCGATTGCTTCTTTTTGGTGCTTGAATTCCTCTTTCAGGAGCCAGTGGTAGCCCATTAGTAATTCCTGTGGGGATCCAAGGGGCAGAGGTGTACCTCGTAGGGCTTCGCGGCAGCGCTCCCACTCTTGCTTGTTGAGCCTGATTACGACGCGTTCGCCGGTTTGCTCATTGATTATGCTGGGAGGTTCGACTGCTCCACCGTTGGCGCCGTTACCGCCGTTGCCACCGTTGCCACCGTTGCCGGTGTTGACGACACCGCGGTTGGCAGAGCTGTCGCCTGCGTTGATGACGGCGCACATGAAGTGATTGGGGAAGCTGTTGCTTCCGCAACTTTCAGATTCGCAACCGCAGGTTCCATCTTCTGTGGCCAGATCGCTCAGATCGCAGTCGCGACTGCTGTCGCTGATCGTGTTCTTGACTGCCGCCGGAGTATTGAGCTCGCTGAGGGTGCCAATCGATGGAGGGAACCATGATGTCGGGGCAATCGCCGGTGTTGTCGGTTGATCAGGCATGCGAAGCGTGCCCATCTGACCAACTTGGAAGCGGAAGCTCCCAATCGCCAAGCTGATTCCGTCTCCCACGGACTCGAAAGCCGGGCGGGTGGCCGGTGTGTGGACGGTGAAGTCGAAGGCGCCAAAGAGCTGGCGAATCTCCGCTGTTGTGGAGTTGTAGATCGCGGTTGATGGGGCCGAAGAAGCCGCAACATCAGCACTCCCAATTCCCACAGACGGCGCCAATTGACGAGGGTTTAACTCATCAATGCCCATTGTTATAGACTTGGGTTTTGGAGAAGGAGGGAGTGCTGGAGACATCTATCGGCTAGCAAACAAGCACACAGGGGACAAAGGATTTACCCAGGTTCAGGCCTCGTAGAGGTCCCTACTCCTGCTTGTCTGCTCGTGGAATTATCGAGGGAGTCGAAAGTTACAATGATGCGCAGATGCAATCTGGCGAGGGTTGTGGAAACTAGGGTTGCGTGTGTCCTCCTCGCCGCCCCCTCCTAGCCTTTATATAGATAGGCTAGGTCTCAGGTAGCAGGTCGAGTCGGTTACAAGTTAGGGTTTTCCCCTTCAAACTATCTATCTTTAGCTTCTTCTTGTCTCTCAAGCAATCGAGAGTCTGCAGATCACTCGAATCCTTTCGTCTAGGCCTTGGCGACACCGTGGGCCTGTACGTATTTAGACCGTATATACTAAGCTTGAGTACCTGTAAGGTATACCCATGTCACTATGAATCCCCCTTTGCATGAGCTTGATTCGTACTTTATTTCTTAGAGCCACAAAGTAGTTTGGGGCTTATTACTATCCTGTACCTATGCCATGATTTACTGCTTATTTAAGATTGTGCGTGGAGCACCTGTACTGTTTTGGAATCGTGGAATGTTTTCGCGGTATCGACAAGCTCAGTCACACTTTCGGGTTCCTAGTTGTTTACAGCCATTGACACAAACCTTGGGTCCGTCTCGGAGCCGGCCAACTTCGTTGCGGGTAGCTTAATGGGGTGGCCTCCTGAAATCTTTTATGAATCCTGTGAATGCTTTGTCGTGAAAGCCTCGTTGGGTTTTGATTTGGTTTTTCCGAGGTCGATCGTGTGTGTGTTGCTATTTGTGCACCGCTGCAGGGTAAATCTTTCTGAAAGCCGTGTCCGTGGTTATAGACGACTTGGAGCACGGTTTCTCGATCATAGACAAGTATAACGAAAGTACCGCTTTTAATTGACTAAATACCTGACTAGTAAATAGTGCAATACTCATGGAATGGTTAATAAAACTACCAACGGATGGGTTGTTTCTCCGCTTTCTCGTTGGTAAGCGAGAAGGAGGATGGATCTGTTATTTTATACTGTTATAACTGTTATTCCTAATTAACGGACATCCGTCTATCTTTGGCTAGGCGGATGGTTAGCGAGTATATATAGACTTGTTAGTTATTATCTTTTGCTGCAATTGTGTCTCCCCAGGTTATGTCCCCTTTAGAGGCATAAAGACTTGATGAGTACCCCTAGGGTCTCACACGATAAATTGTTTGATTCAGATGAACAGGTGTATTCGCAAGATGGATACCGGGTGGAGGAGACAGATGATGTTGGCAACGATCACTCGGTGTAGAGATTCCGGGGATGGGGATCCGCGAGATCTGTGGGCGGGATGTGCTTACTTATGTGGCATCTTATGCCGATTTTCTTCTTATCCGTACTCAGATCTTGTTTCCCGCTTCCGCTTGATACTCTGATGTTTGATGTATGAGGAGATATCCTACACTATTATATCTATCTAGGATATTTGGATCTTGCCGTATGGTGTTGCAATATTTCTATTTCTTTTAGATGGTATGGCTCTGAGAACTGTTGTAAGGTAGCTTGCATACATACTCACTTGTGTATGTATTTGATCTCTTCGTCTGTTGCCTACGCCGCTCGCTCTTGTCCCGATGTTCTTGGAAGTGGTTAGGACGGCCGACGGGTCTACACGTGGGTGGCCCCTGGGCCCCCGCTGTACTATTTTAACCACTTTTGGTTCATCTAGGCTTGAACTTAGAGCGTAGGGTCCGAGGTTGTTACACTTATCGTATAGCTCTCTCTTACCTTGCTCTAATAGCCTAAGTTGTAGTGTGTCTCTATAAGTTAGATAGTGTAAGCTTTGTTGCCACTAGGCCCACCATACCTATGTAGGCGAGGACCGCCGAATTCTAGCCTCGCCGTGTACTGGCCTTAGTACTGACTGCTCTCTTTTTCCTTTGCCCTTTATCGGCATCCCTTTGGCTTTGACAGGTACGAGATCGACGACATTAGCAAGGTTACCCTTTCGGCTTGGCCTGGGCAGGGTTTATGGACACCGCTTGGTTATTCTTCAGGGCTCTTAGTCCAATTTGGATCTTGTCCGTACTCGGACACTACTTTGTTTTCTTCGAGATTTGTATCTTTGAATGGTATAATTTGTATTCTTGACTCGTTGAGTCATTGTTGTATATATAAGTTCTTGTGGATTCTGTTGTAAACTACTGTGATGTACTACTTGTAATAAAAACCCACCCACACGAAAGTGTCTGGTGGGCGTCTTTGAATCGCTTCTATGCGGGTTTTGGCGAGAAATGCTAAGATCTGCATAGACCCGATTCTGGGGCGTTACACCAGTCATAAACCACGATACCATAATCCGCCGGTATCGAGTGTGCTACAACATATAAGTGGTCTCCGCGACAAAATGGTGCCGCAATAGCCCATCTGTCGTGTAACCAACTTTTGCTGGCTCTATTTGCTTATGCCACCCCAAAAATCTGCCAGGTATGGGGCATTTTTGTAGTGATTAGGAAAAATGATAGTTATTAAGTTGTTTAATCAGCATCTTGGTCCCTCCTTGATTTTCCTCCAAGGTTCGCCACTGCCTGCAGCATTCTGCTTGAGAGTGAGCACTATAAGGGATTCAGGGTCACATCATAGTGAGCACACTATCTCCCACCTTTCTTTCACTTGATCTTGTTCCTGAACTAACGAACTATCTTCCAATCTCATGACCACCCCAAGGATGCATAGTTCCTGAACAAGCCCATCGCGAACCACGTTCAGATATAGACCATTTTCTCCTTTGGTCTCACCATCGACAAGTTTTACATGGGATTGAGTGAGCCCCTGAGTACACCTACACCTGACTATGCTGACACCCAGGAGTCTGAGACCATCATCCTCGACGGCCCTAACAAGCCCGTTGATGCCCTTCCACCTATCGCGGGTAAGAGGAAGAGGGGTGCCCTCTCTGATGATGAACTAATGGCCTTCACCAACATCACCGACACCATGAAGGATGTTATAGAGGCGATTAGAACAACAATCCCATGCATATGCACCCAGACCTATACAATGTTGTCATGGAAATGGTCAGCTTCATGGAGGAGTCCCTAATGGCGGCACTCAGCCACCTAGTGGACAACAAAGCTCAGGGCATGAGCTTTGTCTGCATGGTGGAGCCGCATAGGGTGCTCTCGACCAGGACCTTACTTGCCAAGTACTACGACAAGCCGTAGAGGGTTGGATTCGTGGCATATGGGGGCTGGGAGGCAAGCATGATGATGATGCACATTTTGGATGGCTATGACTTGTATATTTTGGTGATCATGAGGTGGTATATGCTAACCCCTTATGTCATAGTGAACTTGTTGATGCAGTGATAATAAGGCACCCACTTTTCATGTGATGGTAGGATAACACCATAATAGTAGTAGGATGAACTTGTTCCCCTCTTTTGGTAATGATCATGCATGTTTTCCTTCGTTTATGAAGTGGTGTGAACTTGTCAATCATTTGTTATGATCACATTGATGCATCTGATGTTGTAGCTTACTTGCTCTTCCTCTGCCTTGTTAGTGGTATGTGTTGTTCATAGGTAGGTGGACTGGAGTGTATAGTTCATGGAGGATCTGCCAAGAACAAGTGTGTGGATTCTCCAACAACAACTACAGAGGGTATGCAACTATGGACGAGGCGGTGGAGGAGTACAACAATTTCTTGGCTAATCATGCTACAGCAATTGAACCACTAGCTATGGCGGATGAGGCGGTGGTTGTCCAAACTTTGCCTATGGCTGGTCAGGTTTTGGAATTGAAAGAAGGAGCAATTTAGGGACCAGAGAGTAAGCTCACATTCATCATTATCGTCCTCATCTTGGTGATCGTCAAGCTCTTGTGGTTATGATTCCTCTATGATCGTATGTAATGCTGGTAAGATCACCAAATTTGGAACTTTGTAACAATATTCAAGCTCATGTGACCTGTTATATGTTGATCCAAATTTTATAAAGTAGAGGCCAACTTCTACCACCGCTATATATACTTCTTGTAAGCCGCCGGTTGGGACAAGTTGCATCTGTGAAATTCCCGGCGTTGTGTAAACACTCCCTATTATAGTGAAGTTTCGCTGGCTGGCGCCCGTGGTTTTTTCCTCTCTTTTTGTTGGAGAGTGTTTTCCACGTTAAATCTGTGTCCCACTTGCTGCGTTTTTATTTTCGTTCTTCGTTATTTACTTGTCGCAAAGCTAACATGACCAAACATCTCTCTTTTGCATCAGCCGATCCGAAATCGATTTGTGTAGCCAACCAAACAAGGTGAAGAATATTTTCCATCCAATGCGACCCGTAACAAATTGTGGACAACCAAACAAGATGAAAAACACGACTTTTGAACCGTTTCTCCGGGTCTTGTCCTCTTGAGCCTGCCCCCAAGGAAATTGTCAGCAACCAAACGCGCCCTTTGATCCGGTGGACGCGCAGATTGTTAAGAGTCGGTCCTGTGACACGCACGTATTGTATTTGTAACGTATTTGTGTATGTATCCTGCCAAGTGTATGTTAAGATCCCTAAAACACTTTTTAATCTCAGATCCTGCACATCTGTGGTGCGATGGCTGTTCGTGAATACTTAATTAAGTAATATCTTCAGCGCTTTTCTTACTCATAAGATCCGATATGCAGAAAAATTCAGGTGCTTAACCTTGTAATGCGAACCATACATCGCAGCCTGCATAAGATACGAGGATATTCAGAATGTAAACATGAGGGTGAAACATGGCGTATGTCATAGCTAGGGTCAACTTGAGGGTGAAACATGGCGTGTGAATCTATTTCACACGTGTACCTCAAGAGCCAATGCTTTGCGAAGGGATTTTCTCTTGTGAAGCTGCAAACGATAAATGCCAATTCGTTCTCGACTGTTCCAGTGAAGTCTGTTTGTGAAACTGGAAGGGGAAGAACGTATCCAGTCATCCGTGCGAAGGAAACGGATCATTCGAAAGTACTGTAACACTGAAATTGGCGAGCTACACATATTGAAATCTGTACAGTAGTATATAATGCAGTCGGGCGTGCATGTATGCGTAAGGTGTACATATACCTAACCGTAGGGAGAGGCAGCACGAAATCCTCAGGAGCTCGGCTCCTTTCCTTGGTCTGCAAGTCCCCACTCTTTACAGCCAGCGCCCAGCCGGACTTGTTCTTCTTCCTTGTGCGAGGGCGGCAAGCAAAGAACATACCCGAGCTGCATGCACCGCCGGGGCCGGACGCCGGTGACCCCAGACGCATCCATGTATATAAACCGCAATACGGTCTAGTTTTCTGCAAGTGTCAGGCATTCTACTCTTTACTGCCTCATCAATCGTCCGTCAGGCCATCAGAGAGATCAGGTAACATAACCAACCGAGCGGTATTCTATTCTACGAAGGTACGTTCAGGGGGACGAACGGAAAATGGCCGATAACCTGAAGCCCGTGGCCCTCCTGCTGCTGCTCCTCAACTTCTGCATGTACACGATCATCGCCATCATCGGCGGGTGGGCGGTCAACTTCGCCATCGACCAGGGATTCATCATAGGTACGGATATACTCTTCGTCGTCCCAAAGCTCAAGCTGATCCAAGGAGGGACGGACAGTTATGTCTTGGCATGGTACTGCTCTGCTGCCGACCGAGTAGGTAAATATTCTTGTTTCCTGCACTACAGGCCCCGGGCTGCGTCTCCCGGCTCACTTCCACCCGATCTTCTTCCCCATCGGGAACTTCGCCACCGGGTTCTTCGTGGTGTTCGCGCTGCTCGCTGCCGTCGTCGGGGCGGCCTCCTGCATCGTGGGATTCACGCACATCCGCTCCTGGAGCTACCACAGCCAGCAGCCCGCCGCGTCGCTCGGTCTCGTCGCCTGGGGGCTCACCGTCCTGGCCATGGGGTACGCTACGCACCCGAGCTGGATCGTTTTTAGTCTGTCTCTAACATCTCGAATGCTAACATGGATTAATAATTGTTGCAGGCTGGCTTGTCAGGAGATCTCTTTTGACCGAAGAAACGCCAAGCTGGTATGATTCCAGCCGTTTCTCTTCTCTGTACTTCGTCAGACGATGGTCTGTGAACTGACTGAAACTTCATGGGGCGTTTTGGCAGGGTACCATGGAGGCCTTCACCATCGTCCTGTCGGTGACGCAGCTCTTCTACGTCCTCTCCATCAAGGCGGGCGGTCACGGACCCGTCCCCGTCGAACGCCACAACGCCTTGGGCCGCTGATCTGGTCGGGTCGGAGAGAGGAAAAAGGGACAGCGGGAGTCGTTCGTAGGTCGCGTGGGAAGAAGAAACATAGCCGTCGGAGAATGTTTACTTGCTGTGGTCGTGCTTTTCGTTTGGTGTGGTGATTCTTTGAGTGGGATTGGTGAGAATGGAGGGCTTGCCTTTCCCTTCATTTGTACATCTGTGCATTGCTTTGGCATTTGGATTTACTGATGATGAATTCACGCATCTGGAAAGTCTGATTCGTTACAACGTGTCCTCTCTGTTTGTGTACTAACTAAGATCAGAAGCAACTAAGGGCATCTGAGTAAAAATTTCGTTTCACTCCTCTACCGCGGACCTAACCTAAGTCCTATAAGTTTTAGAGGAGTGAAATTTTTAGGAGTTGCCTCCTCCGACTCCTAAAAATAGGAGTCATCGATCACTCTAGAGAAAAACCCCGACCTCCCCCCGCCGCCCCATTCACGCCGGCGTCTCCGCCGGTGACCATTATAACCCGCCGCCAGCACACCGAACCCTGAGCCACCCTAGAGCCCACCTCTCTGTCGCTCGCCGCTCCCCGCCATCGCCGAAATCGATTGGGAGACCGAGATTTCGCCGGCCGCCGCCCTGATCTGTTGCAAATCGACCACTACCAGCCTCGATTCTTTGCAAAATGGAGCGGCCAGAGGATGGGAAGGTGGTAGAATCTTGCCCAACACCGATGCTGTGTGGAAGCTCGGCCCCTTCTCCTCGCCAACAGGAGATCCCGCGTGCCCTAGGGCAGGCTCGGCCGGTATCGCGGCCGCACAGGATCTCTGGCCGGAGTGGAAGAGGCAGGGCCGGTCTCCGTGGAAGCTCCAGCGGAAGATGGATCACCAGAACCGCCACCAGCAACCAACACATTTGGGAAAAAAGTGAGTTTTTCCTCCTTTTCTTTTTGTAAAATGAAGTAGAAGAAATGGTGGCATATTGGATTTTACAAATGAAGCAAAAAAGCCTAAATGGACAGATGACGAGGACAACGATTTGTATTTCACATGACACCATCAAACTTCTGTAGATGAGGCATTATACGAAGAGAGCGGCGTTCATCAAGCATTGCAACAATTTTGGCAAACGATTCATGAAAACTTCAATCAAAGAAATAGTGGAGAAGCTCGATTGGTAAAATTGATTATGAGTTTAACATACCCGGGTTACCATTTTGAAACTTTCATGTGGTGTTTGCTTCAGAAAACACCCCCTTTTTTGGCACTCAGAAAATGGAAAATGGCGTTTTTGTGCGACAAAAATGAAAAAATCCTCCTGCAACACTGTTTATCACGCCAAGGTGCACACTTGTGAAAAATATGGAAATATTATTACAAACTACAAAACAGGAAATGGCATTACATTTAACCCCTTAAGCCCGCAGGAAACCTTCTATGCCTATAGAATAGAGCCACCCAATCATAATAGAGAATCAGACTACCCACGGATCAGCTCGGTGAACAAGATCTCAGTCGTCCATATGTAGGATCCGTCCAATGTCTGGAATTTTTCTCCCGCTCAGAATTTTGATTCTCCCACCTCCCTAGACTTTGGACAAAAATGACGAAAACATCCTGCGGTTCACACACACTTGCACCTAGAAGTGGTTATTGCTAGTTTCGTAAAATCCTACTCCACCCATCCTAATCATGATCGATAAGGACATCCACACCGACGAAAAGACCCCCAAACCCTAATCCTCTTCTCAGTCCGGCCACCACTTTTCATCTCTCGCTAGATGATTACCTCCCCATCCTATCCTTCCCTAGCGCCACCCCAGGTCGTCGGCGCCCCTCCTCACCTCCACACCAACTCTGACCCCTCGCCCGGGACCCCCATATCTTCTCACAGGATAGCACCTCAATATCTAGGTAGCACATCACCTGAATGCCTAACCCTCCCCCTGGTTCAGGAAAGGCAGGCTGGGGGAGGGGAGAGAAGCAAATGTGATTTAAGAAACCATGATGACGAATGGGTCTTTTATAGGTTACGCAGATAACTCTGCCAGCTGGGCAACGACGCACATCGTCGCCGTGAGAACCCACACACGCGTAGGATCTAAAGCTGCCAGCTCGGCTACATACGTGATCCACCGTACGATATCGCCACGATAACCCGCGTACGTCTGCGACCTACGGTTCCATGTTGTCCCTACACCCACAAGATACCGCGTCGACTACCGTCTGTGTTGAGAGATGACATGGGCTTACATCGCCATGTCAGCTCTAGACAGGACCCACAACCGAGAGAAACCATGGACACCATGGGTCGCTGATCGGGTCGGAGAGAAAAAAAGGGACAGCGGGAGTCGTGGTCGTGTGGGAAGAAACAGAGCCGTCGGAGAATGTTTACTTGCTGTGGTTGTGCTTTTCGTTTAGTGTGGTGATTCTTTGCCCTGAGGATCGGTGAGAATGGAGGGCTTGCGTTTCAGTTCATTTGTACATTTGTGCATTGCTCTGCCCTTCGGGTTTGTTGATGATGAATTCAAGCATCTGGAAAGTCTGATTCGTTACAACGTGTCGTCTCTGTTTGTGTACTAACTAAGATCAGAAGCAACTAAGGGCATCTGAGTAAAAATTTCGTTTTGCTCCTCTAACACGGACCTAACCTAAGTCCTATAAGTTTTAGAGGAGTGAAATTTTTAGGAGTTGGCTCCTCTGACTCCTAAAAAATAGGAATCGTTGATCACTCTAGAGAAAAACTCCGACCTCCCCTGCCGCCCCCATTCACGCCGACGTCTCTGCCGGTGACCATTATAACCCACCGCCAGCACACCAAACCCTGAGCCACCCTAGAGCCCACCTCTCTGTCGCTCGCCGCTCCCCGCCATCGTCGAAATCGATTGGGAGACCGAGATTTCGCCAGCCGCCGCCCCGATCTGTTGCAAATCGACCACTACCAGCCTCGATTCTTTGCAAAATGGAGCGGCTAGAGGATGGGAAGGTGGTAGAATCTTGCTCAACACCGATGCCGTGTGGAAGCTCGGCCCTTTCTCCTCGCTAACAGGAGACCCCGCGTGGCCCAGGGGAGGCTTTGCCGGTACCGTGGCCGCGCGGGATCTCTGGCCGGAGTTGGAAGAGGCAGGGCCGGTCTCCGTGGAAGCTCTAGCCGAAGATGGATCACCGGAACCGCCACCCGCAACCAACACATTTGGGAAAAAGGTGAGTTTTTCCTCCTTTTCTTTTTGTAAAATGAAGTAGAAGAAATGGTGGCATATTGGATTTTACAAATGAAGCAAAAAAAAGCTTAAATGGACAGATGACGAGGACAACGATTTGTATTTGACATGACACCATCAAACTATACGAAGAGAGCGGCGTTCATGAAGCATTGCAAAAAAATTGGCAAACGATTCATGAAAACTTCAATCAAAGAAATAGTGGAGAAGCTCTATTGATAAAATCGATTATGAGTTTAACATACCCGGGTTACCATTTTGAAACTTTCATGTGGTGTTTGCTTTAGAAAACACCCCTTTTTTGGCACTCGGAAAATGGAAAATGGCGATTTTGTGCGACAAAAATGAAAAATCCTCCTGCAACACTGTTTATCACGCCAACGTGCACACTTGTGAAAAATATGGAAATATTATTACAAACTACAAAACAGGAAATGGCATTACATTTAACCACTTAAGCCAGTACGAAACCTTCTATGCCTACAGAATGGAGCCACCCAATCATAATAGAAAATTAGACTCCACAGATCAGCTCAGTGAACAAGATCTCATCCAATGTCTGGAATTTGTCTCCCGCTCAGAATTTTGATTCTTCCACCTCCCCAGACTTTGGACAAAAATCATGAAAACATCCTGTAGTTCACACATACTTGCACCTAGAAGTGGTTATTGCTAGTTCCGTAAAATCCCACTCCACCCATCATAATCATGATCGATAAGGACATCCACACCGACGAAAAGACCCCTAAACCCTAATCATCTTCTCAGTCCCGCCACCACTTTTCATCTCTCGCTCGATGATTACCTCCCCATCCTATCCTTCTTCAGCGCCACCCCAGGTCGTCGGTGCCCCTCCTCACCTCCATGATACATTGCAAATGTATCTATAATTTTTGATGTTCCATGCTTGGTTTTATCCACTTTCTTGTGTTTTGTTCCAACTTTGGAGTACTTTTATTATGATTTCTTGGACTAACCTATTAACAAGAGCCACAGTGCCAGTTGCCTGTTTTTGGTTCTAGTAAAGTCAGAAAATGAATATTCTCGGAATTGGACGGGACAAAAGCCAAAGTGTCTATTTTTCCGGAAGGGATCAAGTGCCAAAATACGAGACAGAGAAGGGCTGGGGGCCGGCCACACCACCTGGCCGCGCGGCCAGGCCTGGCCCGCGCCGGGGGGTGGTCTGGCCGACCCTAGCTATGGCGCCCCGCAAAAACCACTACTAGAAAATCGCGTTGTTTTTGTGCATTGCATCGTCATGACCGCATGCTCATGTCATCATGCCACATTGCATTTGAGCATCGTCACATTATCATGCATGTGTGTGTACAAAACTATTTTTGAAAAGTCTGGTTTTGTTTTCTAAACGCCCCGTCTTTATTCAAATACAAAAACCGGGTCTCCGGATAATTTTGTTTCGTCTACCAACGGTTTTCAAAAGGCCCGTTTTAAATAATAAAATATTTCTTTTATTTTTAGGAGGCAGCCCGCCAGGCCTGAAAGCCCGGCCGGCCACCTCCAAATCCTAGGCTAAGAAGACCCTAACCCTAACTAGACAAACCCTACCTACCTACTCCCTCTACCGCCGCCCCCCTCTCTCTCTTTTCCTCTCTCTCTCTTCTGCCAGCCACCTCACCCCCACCACTCACGGATTGCCACATCATCCCCCCTGTCCACCACACCACCCACCTCCTCCTAGTTTCCGCCATCCGCATCTCCCGCCCACCTGCACTTGCTCCCACACACCTGGTCGCCGCCCATTGCCGCCTGGAACCCCGTGTCCACCCCGCACCAACCCAACTCCCGCTCGCCCGCTCCCCGTAACGCGCGCCCACGCCACCACCTAGGCACGCTCCCCACCTACCACGCGCCGGCCCACCCTTTCCCCTGGCCCACCATCTGCACAGCCCCCACGCCCACCTGCCTCTCCCACATGCCATCTCCCCACCACGACCGTGGCTTCTCACGCGTTTCCTCCCCACCGCGCGTCTTCCTCCCCTCTCGCTTCGCTTTCTCTCCCCAAGCCCGAATCCCCGCCGCCTGCGCCGTGGCCTTCCTCCTCGAGCCCAGCCGCCGCCGGCACGTCCGCGCCGTCCCGAGCCCCCAGCGAGCACCGCCTCTTTGGCCCAGCCCACGCTGGCCCTGCGCGCCCTCGGCCGTGCTCTTCCTCGACGACCTCACCTCCCCCCTCCTTCTCAAGCACAACTTCCCTGGCGTCGCCTTTGCCCTGGTGCTCTGCTCGCCTCTCGCGGCTGACGCTCCGCCTCGCTTCACCGGGCCGCCGGTGCGCCTCGCCTCCCCAAGCTCTACCTCGACCCGGTCGCACCGCGCCGCTGTGGGCCCCGCCTCGCCACCAGGCCACGCTCGCTCCGGCGTCGCCGCGAGGCCGCCGTCCGCCCCTCCGCCCCGCCTTAGTTCCTTCCTCGCTCTTCCCTCAGGCTCGCCGGCCTCGCCCGCGAGCTCGCCAGTGCGCCGCCGCCTCGCCGGTCTCCCTCGAGCCCCGCGCCTCGCCCTCTCTCGCGACCCCGCCACCGGCCGAACCCCCGGGCCCCTGCCTCCCGGAGCTCCCTCTTGCTCCCTCCCGCCGGCGTGCCTCGCCGAGCTCCGCCCTCCTCCTCGGCCGCGAGCACGCGCCTGCCGCCGCTCGTCCCGAGCCGGAGCTTCCTCGCCGTGGCACCCCCGTGAGCAGCGCACTGCCTTCCACCGCCGACCACACCTCGTCGTCCATCGAGGCCGCCGTCGCCTGCGCGGTTCCTCCCCATCGCCATGGCCCCATCAGCCGTCGTCCTCGCCTCCAGGACCTGCAGCGGTGCCGCCGCCTGTGACGGCCTCTGGCCACTGCCTCTCCTCTCTGCGCGCTGCAACACGCCGACGTGCTCATCCCCGTCTCCGCGCGTCTCTGCGAGTTCCATGTCACCACTTCGTGGACGTCACCTTGGTCGCTTGTGACCTAGTGTGTGCGCACATCGGTCAGCCACCTACCCCTGTTTGGATGTTTTCGTGGATGCGTTCGTATTTGTGCTGATATCTCCTTTTAGTCTATTTACGTTTGTTGGCTCCTGCACACGCGACCGAGAAGAAACGAAGTGAGGCCGTGGCGATCACCCTATACCACTGATCTCTTCGTCGGCCAAGATCGGCCTTCCGTGATCTACCCATGAGTACTCGTCTACGACACCAGACCACTGGAGACGACGACGGCCTACCTCAAGATCTCCTCCCCGGTACCATAACCCCGAGTATGCCGACACGGAGCCAGAGACCGCAGAACGCCAAGCGCCAAGATCTTCTCGGCCTCGAACCCCGTGGATTGACATGATCTTCTTCATGGACGCCGAGACCCCGACCGGAAAATGCACAGAACACCAAGATCTGCGTCCGAACACTTTGACCGAGGCCGAACCAAGATCTCCACGGGTGCGACAAGTTCTTCTTCCCGGCTGCGATGGCCGAAAACCCGAACGCCAAATCACCGACGCGGATACGCCAAGTTCGTCTACCCAGACACCGTGCGACAAGATCTACTTCACGGACCCGAAGACCACCGGTACCCGATCCATTCAAGTTCGCCATCGACGACAAGATCGACACCAACCAGAGCGAGTCCGATGAGCCGCCGACACCAAGACCTGTGACGACCTCCGAATACCGATCGTGCCGTCCCCGTCGAACCCTGAGACCGGACCCCGAACCCCCGGAACCAAGATCTTCGGAACCCAGATGTGTGACCTTAAGCCCATATTTTTATAATATGACATTATCAACTGTCGCATATTAAATTGTTCATGCATGCATCCATATTTTGTGGGTCCGGGTTATTTCATCGTTTCACCTCATAATTAAATATGGAGTGTTTATGCGGGATATCTTTGTCTTATCTCGGACTCCACTTAAATTGGTGTAGCGAACCGATGCCATGTTTCACTCTGTTAATACAACATTTAAATTGCGGGGGTTCTAAATAACTCGAACCTATTAATTAATTTTCGGGACCCCGGTTCTGCTTAATACTGCCTAATTGCACCGCATTTGTGCCATGCCATGCATCATATCATAAACATGTCGATTCTTCTGCCGTAGTATTAAATATTGCATCCGGTGTTTCTTCTAGTGTTTGCTTCTTCGCGGACTAGGCCGATGAGTTGATGCGAGTGTCGACAAGTTCTCCGGATATGAACATTCGGCAGTGTTTCCCAGGCGAGCATCTCTCCCCCTTCTACCTATTTTGCATTTATAGTCTTTATTACCTCCTGTTTATCTATTGCTATCCGTGTCGCGATGCTTTAGCTTCCGAGCACCAGTTATATCCCGTGCAGCCTCTATATTGCCTTGGACACCTCCTATTACCTGTGTTTGGTAGATAGCTGGCCTTGCGAGTCATAGTTGCTTGCTCAGGTGCGATCTCGTGTTGTCGAGTACCACAGTTGTTGGTATGCTGGCAGATATTTAATGGTGGAGATGCTTATTGGTGGAGATGATCACGACTTTAAATGCAACTATTAAAAATGCTAGATATAACTAATGCAGAGGCATCGGTGGGCAATAGATGTTATTTGGTTCTTCCACGCTCACTTGTGTCCCATAGGACCCCGAGTACTTGATACCTGTTCCTTGATTTTTCGCACTATCCACATCCGGGAGGCCTTATGGACCCCCCTGAGCCAAAGCTGGATTCATTTCTATTTCTTGGGGCCACAAAGTAGTTTGGGGCTTTATTACTATCATGTACCTATGCCATGCTTTACTGCTTTATTTAAGATTGTGCGTGGATCACCTGTACTGTTTAGGATTGCGGAGTGTTTTCGCGGTATCGACAAGCCCAGTCACACTTTCGAGTTCCCAGTAGTTTACAGCCATTGGCGCAAACCTTGGGTCCGTCTCGGAGCCGGCCAACTTCGTTGCGGGTAGCTTACTGGGGTGGCCCCCTGAAATATTTTTGAATCCTGTGATCGCTTTGTCGTGAATGCCTCGTTGGGTTTTGAGTTGGTTTTTCCGAGGTTGATCGAGTGTGTGTTGCTATTTGTGCATCCCTGCAGGGTAAAACTTTCTGAAAGCCGTGTCTGCGGTTATGGACGACTTGGAGCACAGTATCTCGATCATAGACAAGCATAACTAAAGTAGTGCTATAAATTTGACTTAATATGTAACTAGTAATCAGATGCAACAATAACGAAATGGATATTTAAAAGGCCAACAACTGGTGGATCTGGGTTGTTTCGTGACATGCTGTACCGGCCTAGTAAGTATTGCAACTCCAATGGAATGTGATAAAAGTGTCAACAACTGTTGGGTTTGGGATTCCTCGGGATAATTATATCTGACTAGTAAATGTTCCAACTACAACGGGATGTTAACTAAAACTGCCCACTACTTATGCTATCAGGATGACTCATGATATCTATATTTGATTAGTAATTGCTGCAACTATAACAGAATGAGTAAAACTGCCAACTTTGTGAGTTCCTTGGTCTGACTTCCTCGTTTGGTCTCGAGGGGGAAATACCAGGATGGGTTTGTTTGGTGTTAGCTTCAGGTTGGATCCGAATAGGTCTTTCTTATCCCTCACTGATAACCGCCAGTTGTATCGAGTCTCTGTAGGTTGTTAGTGCCGCCGCGCTGACGCTTCAGCCCACCATACCTATGTAGGCGAGAGCTGCCGAATTCTAGCCTCGCCGTGTACTGGCCTCAGTACTGACGCTCCTCTTTTCCCTTTGCCCTTTGTCGGCACCCCTTTTGTTTTAGCAGGTTTGAGATCGACGTCGTTAGCAGGGTTACCTTTCCGGCTTGGCCTGGGCAGGGTTATGGACGCCATTGGTCATTCTTCAGGGCTCTTAGCTCCATTTGCATCTTGTCCGTAGTCGGACGCCCTATCGATTTCAAGGTGATTTGGATCTTTGTATTGTATATCTATATTCTTGACTCGTGGAGTCGTATTGTATGTATATCTGTTCCGTGGATCCCATCGAGGACTGTTGTGTAATGGTATTACTTCGTTTTCCACCCGCACGAAAGTGCCTGGTGGGCGTTCTTGAATCGTTTCTATGCGGGTTTGTCGGAAAGGGCTAAAACTTGCATAGGGACGATTTGAGGGTGTTACACTAGCACCCCATCGGCCTCTCCTTCCGCCTATAAGCTGCCCTCGGGACGAAAACCCTAGGTACCCGATTAAAAATCCACGAAAGAGTCGGTAGCCGCTGTCGTCTCTGTCCCTAGATCGAGGGGATCTGAAGCTCTTCCCGGCGCCCTGTCGGAGAGGGGAATTCACCCTAGAGGCCTTCTTCATCACCATGCAAGCCGGTGTGATGCGTGAGTAGTTCATCCTTGGACTACGGATCCATGTAGTAGTTAGATGGCTGGTTTCTCCTCCTTTGTGCTTTCATTATTAGATCTTGTGAGCTCCGTTCATGATCAAGTTCATCTATTTGTAATCCATACATGTTGTGTTGGCGGGGATCCGATGGATATTGAGATGCTATTTCAGATTGATTATTGATTCAATCATGTCTTTGTTATTTGAGATCTTGCATGCTTTCTGTTGTTAGTAGCTACCTTGGCCAAGTAGACGCTAGCAACTCCAAGAGTTAGTATTTATGCTCGATAGTGGGTTCATGCCTCTGGTAATATGGAGAAGTGACATAAATCTCTAAGGTACTACATGTGTTGTTGCTACTAGGGAGAAAACAACGATCCTTTGTTCATAGAACAATTGTATTGTTTACTTTACACGCAGTTCGTAAAGCAATAATCTGTTGCTTGCAACTTAATACTGGAGGGGGTTCGGATGATAACCTGAAGGTGGATTATTAGTCATAGATGCAGTTGGATGGCGGTCTATGTATTATGTTGTAATGCCCAATCAAGTCTCAAAGGAGTCAAGATGATTAGTATATGCATGTATTGCTTTCTCGGTGTTTGTCAATTGCCCCGCTGTAATTTGTTCATCCAACATGTTATCTATCTAAGGAGAGCCACGTCTAGTGAACTATGGATCCCGGTCCTTTTACTTTACATACAATCTACAACCGTTTACTGCTTTATGTTTACCTTCTGCAAACTTTTACTTCTTTCCATTCGATACGTTTAATCCTTTGTTTTTCGCAAAACACGGTGAGATTAACAACCTCATCGCAAGTTGCAGACAAAGTTCTGTGGTTGTGTTGTGCAGGTCTCCACGTTGCTACTAGCACCAGTAGTGCGCCCTGCCAAAGCTCAGCTAGTAACACCTTTGGGGTGTTTCCTTGCTCCTACTGGTTCGATTAAACCTTGGTTTCATAATTGAGGGAAAACTTACTGATGTGCTCATCGTACCTTCCTCTTGGGGTTCCCAGCGAGCTCTACGTCAAAAGTCGAGCGCGTGAAGATATTTTCTGGCGCCGTGACCCGGAGATCAAAAGAAGAAGAGACTCCCATGTCTACGACGAGCACATCAAGATTTTCTGGCGCCGTTGCCGGGGAGTCAAGGACATCTTCACAAGGGGACTCCCTCATAACCAATCTCTTTACTTTGTTGTTTTTTTGCTTAGTTTCTTTTTGCTTTGTTTGCTTGTTTTGTTCTTCAAAAAACACACAAAAAATTAGTTTTACTTGCTTGCTTTCTTATCTCAAAAACACAAAAAACATTGGTCCCCATCTCTTTATGTCTAGCCTTGGTCCAATCACTATGTCACCCGAGGAAATGATTTTCACTTTCAAACAAGGAATTGAGGAAAGTTTTAAGGAAGCTTCGTCTAGAATCTCTGATCTACATGAAAAGACTGAGCCTAAAATGACTCAAGGCTTGTTCCTTAGCAGTTTTTACCTTGGGATTGCTCTTTGCTATAGATATGGTTTAGATGCTATGTGGGAGGAGATTTCCTCCAATGTAATGAGGATGATGCTATTAATGCTATAAAGAAATTGATCCTTACTTACAACATGCCTAGCCAAACTGATACTTCTTTCGCGAAAATATTTGCTAGAGTGGATACTCTTGAGGCTAGCACTACTAGATTAGAAGGGTGCTATAATACGCTTAGGGAGCAGCATGATTATGTTCCAATAAACTCTGAACCATCAAAGTGGTTCCCTACAGTAAAGATTGAGATAAACACTGAAACTTTTCAAGCCCGCTGCGATATCATGTCTGAATTTTGTCTTATGCCCAAAGCTATTTACGAATCTCTGAATCTTTAGGGGCTCATTGAGGGAGGAAAAGAAATATCTCTTACTAATAATACTACCATATTACCTCTTGGAATAGCTGAAGGAGTGTTTACAAAGATCCTTAGGAAAATGATTTCTATTGATTATCTTGTTATTGAATGTGCAGGAAAAGGACAAATTACACTTGGAAGGTCCCTATTAGAACTCCTTAGAGCAATAATAGATGTGGGAAAGGTGTAACACCCTCAAATCGGCCCTATGCAAGTTTTAGCCGTTTCCGCAAAACCCACATAGAAACGATTCAAGGATGCCCACCAGGCACTTTCGCGCGGGTGGAAAACGAAGTAATACCATTACACAACAGTCCTCGATGGGACCCACAGAACAGATATATATACAACAGCGACTCAACGAGTCAAGAATACAGATATAATATACAAAGATCCAAATCACCTTGAAAACGATAGAGCGTCCGGCTACGGACAAGATGCAAATGGGGCTAAGAGCCCTGAAGAATAACCAATGGCATCCATAACCCTGCCCAGGCCAAGCCGGAAGGGTAACCCTGCTAACAACGTCGATCTCAAACCTGCTAAAACAAAAGGGGTGCCGACAAAGGGCTAGAATTCGGCGGCTCTCGCCTACATAGGTATGGTGGGCTGAAGCGGCAGCGCAGCGGCACTAAACAACCTATAGAGACTCGAGACAACTGGCGGTTATCAGAGAGGGGTAAGAAAGACCTATTCGGATCCAACCTGAAGCTAACACCAAACAAACCCATCCTGGTATTTCCCCCCTCGAGACCAAACGAGGAAGTCGGACCAAGGAACTCACACAGTTGGCAATTTTACTCATTCCGTTATAGTTGCGGCAATTACTAATCAGATAAAGATAGCATGAGATACCCTGATAGCATAAGTAGTGGGCAGTTTTAGTTACCATTCCGTTGTAGTTGGAACATTTATAGTCAGATATAATTGTCCTGAGGAATCCCAAAACCCAGCAGTTGTTGGCACTTTTACTAGGCATATATGACAAAACAACCCAGATCCACCAGCTGTTGGCATTTTTAATATCCGTTCCGTTATACTTGAGCTGATTACTAGTCACATATTAAGTCAAATTTATAGCATTACTTTAGTTATGCTTGTCTATGATCGAGATACTGTGCTCCAAGTCGTCCATAACCGCGGCACGGCTTTTAGAAAGTTTTACCCTGCAGGGGTGCACAAATAGCAACACACACTCGATCAATCTCGGAAAAACCAACTCAAAACCCAACAAGGCATTCACCACAAAGCGAACACAGGATTCATAAAATATTTCAGGGGGGCACCCCACTAAGCTCAAACTAGGAATAAAGCAGTAAAGCATGGCATAAGTACAGGATAGGAATAAAACCTCAAACTAGTTTGTGGCCCCAAGAAATAGAAATGAATCAAGCTCTGGCTCAGGGGGGTCCAAGGCCTCCCAGATGTGGATAGTGCGAAAAATCAAGGAACAGGTATCAAGTACTCGGGGTCCTACGGGACACAAGTGAGCGTGGAAGAACCAAATAACATCTATTTCCCACCGATGCCTCTGCATTAGTTATATCTAGCATTTTAATAGTTGTATTTAAAGACATGATCATCTCCACCAATAAGCATCTCCACCAATAAACATTTGCTAGCATACCAACAACTGTGGTACTCGACAACACGAGATCGCACCTGAGCAAGCAACTACGACGCGCAAGGCCCGCTATCTACCAAACACAGGTAATAGGAGGTGTCCAAGGCAATATAGAGGCTGCACGGGATATAACTGGTGCACGGAAACTAAAGCATTGCGACACGGATATTAATAGATCAACATGAGGAAATGAAGACTATAAATGCAAAATAGGTAGAAAGAGGAAGAGATGCTCGCCTGGGAAAACACTGCCGAAGGATCATATCCGGAGAACTTGTCGATACTCGCATCAACTCATCGGCCTAATCCGCGAAGAAGCAAACACTAGAAGAAACACCGGATGCAATATTTAATACTACTACAGAAGATCCGGCATGATCATGATATGATGCATGGCATGGCAAAAGTGCGGTGCAATTAGGCAGTATTAAGCGGAAACAGGGTCCCGACAATTAATGAGACGGTTCAAGTGATTTAGATACCCCGCAATTTAAATGTTGTATTAATAGGGCGAAACATGGCATCGGTTTGCTACGCCAATTTAAATGGAGTCCGGAATAAGACAAAGATATCCCGCAGAACCACTCCATATTTAATTATTAGTTGAATCGATACAATGCCCCGAAACCACACAATATGCATGCGAGTATGAAACATTTAATAATCAACAAGTGGTAATGTTATATTATATAAATAAAATAGGGTTCTCGGAAAAGGATTCACATTAGGGTTCGGCACCGATGGTCTTGGGGTTCGACGGATCGGTCTTCGGGCTTCGAGGTTCGGATCTAGGAAGGAGAACTTCACGTCGTGAAGACGGCCTCCAAGTTCGGGGTCTCGAGGCCGGCGGGATCGGTCTCGATCTTCGGACTCCGGGGTTCGGTCGTCGAGTCCTCGAGGTGGTCTTGATTAGCAGCATCTCTTCACCACGGATACAGGACGAACTTCCTCCAGTGTTTCACCGACATAAGAAATCCGCATACACGATTCGCCTCACCGTGGAGCCACAAATTGGCACTAGAGGATGCACACGGTCTAGGACATCGGTAGCAGTAGAAGAACACAACATGTCACCATCATAACTTCACTAATACATCCGCACGCATCGCCTCCTCAACTGTCAATAGCACCATCACCAACCGAGCACCTGGCGACGGTCAACGGTGGCCGGCAGGACGAGGCAGAGGAGGCCAGGTCTCGCGGCATGGAGGACATGGCGGTGGCCCCTGGGAGGAGCTGGCGCTGGCGGCGAGGCTTGACGTGAGCGACGACGCTGGGCGATGCGGGCCGGCGCTTCACAGAGGAAGGGGCACGGACAGAGACTGACGGCGGCAGCGCGGCTCGATGGGGAGGCGGGGTTCGGCGGAGGAGGCGAACCACAACGGTGGCCGCTCGCGGGACGCGGCCTGCAGAGACGCGGGGACGCAGGGAGGGGCGGCCCGCACATGGCAGAGGACGGCACACAATGGTCGGAGTAGGGGCGATGCAGAGGACGCGGTCGTGGGAGAGGGTGGCGGGGAAAGCCGAGGTCCCGGCGACGGAGACAGGAACTGGAGGTGGCGGCGGAGGCTGGCGACCATGGAGCGGGGCTCGGTGGCAGGGAGGAGCGGAGGCCACGGCGGTGCGAGGGAGGAAGAGGAGGTGGCGGTGGAGAAGAGGGTCCGAGTGGAGGAGGGGTGGCGCCTGGGCGAGCTCGGGGGAGGCGAAACTGAGGGGACACCGATGGCGGATGGAGGAGTGCGGGGTGAGAGAGGAACAGAGAAGGGGAGAGATGAGATGGGGAGGGAGAGAGGGGCCTGCGGGCCGGGGGGCGGAAATCACGAGGCGGGGTTGTCGGGAGCGTGGGCAAGGTGGGGCCGGTGGACGGGATTGGGCCAGGCGACTTGGTAAGAGGGAGCGTGGCGCGGGGATGGCGGTTGGTGAGCGGAGCGGGGTCGCATGGGGGCGAGTGGTGGGGCCACGCGGTGGCAGGTGTGGGCGGGAAAAGGGCAGGCGTGGGGTGGGGTTCGCTGCGGCGTGCGTGTGTGCGTGGGTGTATGTGCGTGCGTGGCAGGCGGGTGGGCCAAGAAGTGGGGAGGTGGCGAGCATGGATTGGGTGGAGTGAGGTGGAGGAGTTAGGCAGGTGGCGGCTGGGTGGTGAGGTGGACAGGCGGGTGAGAGAGAGAGAGGCGGCGGGGTGGAGGGAGTGGTGAGGCTAGGGTAGGTAGGATAGGATAGGATTAGTTTTTAGGGTTCGGAGGTGGCCGGCTGGGCTTTCGGGCCTGGCGGGCTGCCTCCTAAAAATAATCTAACTTTTTATTTATTTTATAAAAGTCTTTTGTAAACCATTTTTAGACAAAACAAAAATATCCGGAGAAGCCCGGTTTTAAAATTTGAAAAGAAGACGGGGATATTTAGAAAACAAAACTAGGCTTTTCAAAATTAGTTTTAGACAAATCCATGCATGATGATGCGATGCTCAAATGCAATGTGGCATGATGACATGAGCATGCGGTCATGAGGATGCAATGCACAAAAACATAGCGATTTCTAGTAGTGGTTTTAGCGGGGCGCCACAATTCGACACCACTAACAAGGGATCTCGCCCTCGAGATCCGCCTCATGGTACCGGAAAGAAGGTCGGCGATCTGAATCTTCTCGCTTCGTGTAGATCCTCGCGACACCACTAACAAATATTCTTGATCCATCTTGAAATCGGCAACACCACAAACAAGCTGTCGTTGTCCGTGATCGTCGAGAGAAGACTCCGGGAACAAAGGGCGAAGGTAGAGGTATCAACAAATAAAGCCACATCTAACTTCGATAGAAAGAGAGAAGCGATGCATTCTCATCCACTTCAATGTACACGAGCAAATAGAGTGAGTAGTCGGCATGGGGGCCAATCCATCACGCACCCAAACTATTACTCTGCACAATTAGTAGAAAAGCGTGCAACCATTCTTGGAATCAGACTGAAGATCTCGACAATCGAGGTTCGGAACAAAGGAGTGATGCAGGCTCTGCATCGGATCTAGCGTAGATGATGTCGTCGCGTCGGAAAACACCGGAAGGCACAAACAAGGAACAAAGAATGGTACTACAGATAAAGGATCACTCAGATAGCATGAATTTCGGAGGTAGAAACACCGTTACCAAAGGAGGAAGCGAAACCCTGAAGGTACAACGAAGGCTCAACCACGAGAAATCCTGGACTCGAAGAAAGGATAAGAGAGAAGATTTAATACACACAAAGGTAAGAGGAGAATAGCAGAGGGGTAAGGAGTAAAAATAGACCTAGTCAGATCTATCCAACCGATTTTGAAAAATTAGTTTTGACACTCTACTTCGGCCGTTAGCTAGGTTATCCTACAGGCTGGACTTGTGGGGTATCGCAGCTACTGAGCTCTGATACCACTCTATAACACCCTCAAATCGGCCCTATGCAAGTTTTAGCCCTTTCCGCCAAACCCGCATAGAAACGATTCAAGGACGCCCACCAGGCACTTTCGTGCGGGTGGAAAACGAAGTAATACCATTACACAACAGTCCTCGATGGGACCCACAGAACAGATATATATACAACAGTGACTCAATGAGTCAAGAATACAGATATAATATACAAAGATCCAAATCACCTTGAAAACGATAAAGCGTCCGGCTACGGACAAGATGCAAATGGGGCTAAGAGCCCTGAAGAATAACCAATGGCATCCATAACCCTGCCCAGGCCAAGCCGGAAGGGTAACCCTGCTAACGACGTCGATCTCAAACCTGCTAAAACAAAAGGGGTGCCGACAAAGGGCAAAGGAAAAAGAGGAGCGTCAGTACTGAGGCCAGTACACGGCGAGGCTAGAATTCGGCGGCTCTCGCCTACATAGGTATGGTGGGCTAAAGCGGCAGCGCAGCGGCACTAAACAACCTATAGAGACTCGAGACAACTGGCGGTTATCAGAGAGGGGTAAGAAAGACCTATTCGGATCCAACCTGAAGCTAACACCAAACAAACCCATCCTGGTATTTTCCCCCTCGAGACCAAACGAGGAAGTCAGACCAAGGAACTCACACAGTTGGCAATTTTACTCATTCCGTTATGGTTGTAGCAATTACTAATCAGATAAAGATAGCATGAGATACCCTGATATCATAAGTAGTGGGCAGTTTTAGTTACCATTCCGTTGTAGTTGGAACATTTACTAGTCAGATATAATTGTCCTGAGGAATCCCAAAACCCAGTAGTTGTTGGCACTTTTACTAGGCATATATAACAAAACAACCCAGATCCACAAGCTGTTGGCATTTTTAATATCCATTCCGTTATACTTGAGCTTATTACTAGTCACATATTAAGTCAAATTTATAGCACTACTTTAGTTATGCTTGTCTATGATCGAGATACTGTGCTCCAAGTCGTCCATAACCGTGGGCACGTCTTTCAGAAAGTTTTACCCTGCAGGGGTGCACAAATAGCAACACAAACTCGATCAACCTCAGAAAAACCAACTCAAAACCCAACGAGGCATTCACGACAAAGCGATCACATGATTCATAAAATATTTCAGGGTCCCACCCCACTAAGCTACCCGCAACGAAAGTGTGACAGGGCTTGTCGATACCGCGAAAACACTCCGCGATCCTAAACAGTACAGGTGCTCCACTCACAATCTTAAATAAAGCAGCAAAGTATGGCATAAGTACAGGATAGGAATAAAACCCCAAACTAGTTTGTGGCCCCAAGAAATAGAAATGAATCAAGCTCTGGCTCAGGGGGGTCCACGGCCTCCCGGATGTGGATAGTGCGAAAAATCAAGGAACAGGTATCAAGTACTCAGGGTCCTACGGGACACAAGTGAGCGTGGAAGAACCAAATAACATCTATTGCCCACCGATGCCTCTGCATTAGTTATATCTAGCATTTTAATAGTTGTATTTAAAGACATGATCATCTCCACCAATAAGCATCTCCACCAATAAACATCTGCCAGCATACCAATAACTGTGGTACTCGACAACACGAGATCACACCTGAGCAAGCAACTACGACGCGCAAGGCCCGCTATCTACCAAACACAGGTAATAGGAGGTGTCCAAGGCAATATTTTCTAGTAGTGGTTTTCGCGGGGCGCCACAAAAGGGGACCATGCACCTTTCTTCTCCACCAAACAATTATATTTTCCCCAAGGTTAAGGATAAAAACAAGGGAGGTAAGGGCAAGAAATTTGGCCTTAATGCTTCTTCATTTGAGAACACTTGA
Source organism: Avena eriantha (assembly GCA_910589775.1). Taxonomy (NCBI): domain Eukaryota; kingdom Viridiplantae; phylum Streptophyta; class Magnoliopsida; order Poales; family Poaceae; genus Avena; species Avena eriantha. Next base: position 231,248,648 of record OU342742.1, on the reverse strand, counting down.
TTCTTTCTTTGGTTCTTATGCCTAACTTAAAGGCGTTAAAGAAAAGTACTTGTTGGGAGATAACCCAAGAGTTTTACTTGAGTCTTGGAAGTTATACCTCTGTAATAACCTCTCCTTATCCTTTTTATTTGCTTTTTGTGCCAAGAGTAACCTCTAATGAGAGTGAAGTAATGATTGGGAAGTTGTTGTCTCGAAACAGATTTCTGTGCTTCACCGTAAAAATTCCTGAGAGAGCTCTGTACGTCGGAATGAGCTGTAATGTTTTGCGCTTCTGCCCCGGGTTGTTATCTAACTTTCGTTAGTTCAACACTTTTTTATTTGAGCAACAGAAGGTCTTCGAAAATATTCGTCTTTACCTTCTGTTCTGTTTTGACAGATTTCTACAATTTTCTGCATTTGCTTCTTGTTAGTTCCTTCTTGAGTTCCTTTGGGGAATTGAGCTTTTTGAGGGAAGTGCTACAGTAGCTAATGTTCTAATGGAAGTTTATTTGGTGTTAGAACTGAACCTTGAGACTTATTTATCTTAAGTGCACTAATGTTGCTAATGAGATTGTGTGAAGTTTTGTATGAAGGAAAATTTTAAGGTGTATGGAAGGAATAAGTAATGAGACGAAGGATGGACTAAAGCTCAAGCTTGGGGATGCCACGCGTGTCACCCCAAGAAATATCCAAGAAGTACAAGCGTCAAAGCTTGGGGATGCCCAAGGCATTCCCCTTCTTCATCAATAAAAAATTCAGGTTTCTTCCAAACACTTCATTTTTATTGTTTCATGCACAGTTTTGTTTTTCTTGGAGCGTCTTCTTTTTCGTTTTTGTTTTGGTTTTTAGTTATCTTGGTTTGCTTAGTTTTCTGAATAAGTTGGTTGGACCCCCTCTTCCACACTTTGGTTTCCTTGTAGTTTGGTTTGGTTTGGAAAAGAGTAGGAAAGTTCATGCTTATGTGGTAAAAAGAGCTCGTTTTTTACTGTGGCATATGCTTTGTCATGCCATGCTTGATATTGTTTTGGATTTATGCTTAGTATTCTTTGCTGTAGCATGACTTGATATAAACAATTGAGATTGCTTAATGTGCGTAGCATGACTTGAATCATGCGTTGTTTTAGCATATTAAAGCATAGTATAGTGGTATTCTCCTTTGATGCTTTATTTGGGTTGAGTTGGCACATGCTCACACCATGTTATGACTATCTCAAGTCACCATAGCCTTTATTATCCTTTAGTTTTCAACTTGTAGTATCACTTTATGCTTTGATCAATGATGTTTTGTCGCTCTACATGATTATGGCCATTATTGCTCTCTTAGTTTGTCGCTCTCAGTCTTTTGCTATCCTCCACAACCAAGTATGAGTTCCACTCATACATCCAACTACCTAAACCAAGTTATTCCAAAGAGTCCACCATACCTACCTACTAGCTTATGCTATTCCAAGTATATTCATGCTTTTGTTTACCTTCCACTTGTTATGAAAAAACTAGTTATTAAAGCTCTCATGAACTTGATGGCACACTTTACTTTACTTGCCCTTAATAAACTTGAACCATTGTGTCGTCTATGTTGTATATGCTTGCACTTATTTGTTAGGAATTAGCAGAACCATGCTTTCATGGGGAACGCTTTCAACATTGCACTTGGTACTTGTACCTAGTTGATATCATGCTCTTTTGTATATGGATGTCGTCGTTGTGAAATGAAAGGGGAGCTTGTAAGTCCATGGAGTTATTTATATGTGTTAGAGAAACGCCTGGGCCGCTGGTCTAATCCATGCTGACATGGTGGAAACCTGCAGCGTAACCATAATGAGCTGTCTATGAAGCATTCTTCTTATAAAAAAAAGAGTCCTATCTTGAGAAAAAAAAGAGAAAAGGAAAAAAAGAGATATTATGAAAAGAGGAAAGAGAGAAAAAAGCACCATATTCCCATGGTAAATAAGAAGAATGCTGAGATGCTCGTTGTCTGCTTGCCTTGTCATTTTGATATGGGATTCTTTCGTATCATCGGGCAAGGGGTACCCCGTTGGCGGTTCTCAATGATACACATATACTTACGATGACAAGAACTTACCGGTGACTAAACTTGAGTAGCATGAGGAGTGGCCCTCGTATACAAGGGACATGAGATTTCTGACTTATACTTCGTCAAGCATGTACACCATAGTTTGTTCACTTTAACCTTAATCACTTCAAGATGCTTATGATAGGGGCAATGAGAGCTGGAAGCTATAAGAACAATAATTTTTGGAAGCTCTTTATGAGACTTGAATCCCTACTTCCTTTTACAAAAGGCCTTTCTTCCACCATTACATTGAGTCTCCACCTTCTATCTTTATGCACCTACTTTGAGAGCATAGTGGCCATTCTTAGTTCTATGTGCATTGTCCCAAGACTAGTTGATTGATGCATAACTTGTTATTGCTTGTTTGAAACTATTGTATCTAGTCACTCTTATGAACTTTGAAGGTGTCCTATGCATTTATATTTGCTACTCTATTGAGGGACAAGCGGAATACTTTTATGCTATGGTTTCTTTATGTGAAATAAACAAACGCCTTGCAAAGCATTGTTATTCATGAATCTTTTATTTGTATCTTTTCATGCTGCATCTTAGTTTCTTTGCTTATTGCTAGAACTTTGTCTTTCATGTTATGATTGAAGTACTATGATCCCAACTTTGAATGTTTTACAAATACTTTGATCAAGTCTTTGATGGTGCATGTCACCTCAAAAATTATTCTTTCTTTTTATCACTTACCTACTCGAGGACGAGCAGGAGTTAAGCTTGGGGATGTTGATATATTGCAAATGTATCTATAATTTTTGATGTTCCATGCTTGGTTTTATCCACTTTCTTGTGTTTTGTTACAACTTTGGAGTACTTTTATTATGATTTCTTGGACTAACCTATTAATAAGAGCCATAGTGCCAGCTGCCTGTTTTCTGCTGTTTTTGGTTCCAGAAAAGTCAGAAAATGAATATTCTTGGAATTGGACGGGACAAAAGCCAAAGTGCCTATTTTTCCGGAAGGGATCAAGTGCCAGAATACGAGACAGAGAAGGGCTGGGGGCCGGCCACACCACCTGGCCACGCGGCCAGGCCTGGCCCGCGCTAGGGGGTGGTCTGACCGACCCCAGCACCCCCTTGGCCTCTCCTTCCGCCTATAAGTTGCCCTCGGGACGAAAACCCTAGGTATCCGATCAAAAATCCATGAAAGAGTTTGTAGCCGCCGTCGTCTCTGTCCCTAGATCGGGGGGGATCTGAAGCTCTTCCTGGCACCCTGCCAGAGAGGGGAATTCACCCTAGAGGCCTTCTTCATCACCATGCAAGCCTCCGGTGTGATGCGTGAGTAGTTCATCCTTGGACTACGGATCCATGTAGTAGTTAGACGGCTGGTTTCTCCTCCTTTGTGCTTTCATGTTTAGATCTTGTGAGCTCCGTTCATGATCAAGATCATCTATTTGTAATCCATACATGTTATGTTTGCGGGGATCCGATGGATATTGAGATGCTATTTCAGATTGATTATTGATTCTATCATGTCTTTGTTATTTGAGATCTTGCATGCTTTCCGTTGTTAGTAGCTATCTTGGCCAAGTAGACTGTAGCAACTCCAATAGTTAGTATATATGCTCGGTAGTGGGTTCATGCCTCTGGTAATCTAGGGAAGTGACAGAAATCTCTAAGGTACTAGATGTGTTGTTGCTACTAGGGAGAAAACAACGATCATTTGTTCATAGAACAATTGTATTGTTTACTTTACACGCAGTTCGTAAAGCAATAATCTGTTGCTTGCAACTTAATACTGGAGGGGGTTCGGATGATAACCTGAAGGTGGATTATTAGTCATAGATGCAGTTGGATGGCGGTCTATGTATTATGTTGTAATGCCCAATCAAGTCTCAAAGGAGTCAAGATGATTAGTATATGCATGTATTGCTTTCTCGGTGTTTGTCAATTGCCCCGCTGTAATTTGTTCATCCAACATGTTATCTATCTAAGGAGAGCCACGTCTAGTGAACTATGGATCCCGGTCCTTTTACTTTACATACAATCTACAACCGTTTACTGCTTTATGTTTACCTTCTGCAAACTTTTACTTCTTTCCATTCGATACGTTTAATCCTTTGTTTTCCACAAAACACGGTTAGATTGACAACCTCATCGCAAGTTGGGGACAAACTTCTGTGGTTGTGTTGTGCAGGTCTCCACGTTGGTACTAGCACCGGTAGTGCACCCTGCCAAAGCTCATCTAGTAACACCTTTGGGGTGTTTCCTTGCTCCTACTGGTTCGATTAAACCTTGGTTTCATAATTGAGAGAAAACTTAGTGCTGTGCTCATCGTACCTTCCTCTTGGGGTTCCCAACGAGCTCTACGTCGAAAGTCGAGCGCGTCAAGATATTTTATGGCGCCGTGACCCGGAGATCAAAAGAAGAAGAGACTCCCACGTCTACGACGAGCACATCACTCCACACCAACTCTGACCCCTCGCCCTGGACTCCCATATCTTCTCACGGGATAGCACCTCAATATCTTGGTAGCACATCACCTGAATGACTAACCCTACCCCTGGTTCAGGAAAGGCGGGATGGGGGAGGGGAGAGAGAAGCAAATGTGATTCAAGAATCCATGAAGACGAATGGGTCTTTTATAGGTTACGCAGATAACTCTGCCAGCTGGGCGACGACGCACATCGTCACCGTGATAACCCACACACGCGTAGGATCTAAAGCTGCCAGCTTGGCTACATACGGGATCCACCGTACGATATCGCCGCGATAACCCGCATACGTCTGCAACCTATGGTTCCATGTCGTCCCTACACCCACGAGATACCGCGTCGACTACCGTCTGCGTTGAGAGATGACATGGGCTTACATCGCCACATCAGCTCTAGACAGGACCCATGATTGAGAGAAACCGTGGACACCATGGGAATACATCACCACATAGGCTATGAACGGTCCCCGTTGCCGCAAGAAAATGCGGCCCGCTATAGGCTACGGCGCCACGTATGCTCTTAATGGGTCCCACGTACACGATAAACCGCAGCTACCATGGGCTTACGACGCCATGTACACACCGGGCGGGACCCATATCCGCGAGAGACCGCGGCCGTCGTGGGCTCAGTGCTCCACGTCGGCGGCATGCGGGCGGGAACGCCTCTCATCGACCGTGTTACTTCCCGCGTACGCTAACAGCGGGTGCAGGGCACGCGCATGGTCCACCATGCATCTCTCACCGAGCGCGTTACTGCCAGCGTACGCTGACGACAGTCCCAGGGTGTGTGCGCGACCCACCATACAGCGAGCAAGATTCTTGCGAGTCCCACCCGTCTGTGACCCAGATAGCGGTCCAAGGTTGAAAACGGACACCAAAGATCGCCTGACGCGGGATTGGACTAGAATTTCGGGTTAGGGCGACGTTTCTCAGCTGTCGATCATCGACATTCCAGGGTGGAAAACAATCGGGGCGATGTGGATTGCAGTTTGGACCGAAATAATCTAGCACTATTATTTACTCTGATTTCATATTACTAATACAAAACCTTGTGATTTACAACCACGCGGTGGAGTTAGTGATACGAGGAAAAAACATTGTTTTATAGGTTGTTTAAGAGGAGAAGAAAAATATACTCTTCGCCAATTCTCCGAGAGTTCGATATAAACCCCGAGTCACCTTTGTGGAGAAAAGAGGCTTTCTATAACACTCTGCACACTTCGAGTCCCAATGAGTTGGTACACACGGAGTTGTTGTCATCAATCGGTTTTACTCCTCTAACTATCAGGAATCGGTTAGAGGTGCCCTAATACAATTATCTGTCAGCTCTGTTTGGCAGTGTTGTATCATGCTCTGGTTCCTTTGGCCTACATATCCCCATCATCCACACTTTGCTTCTTACACTCAAGGATTCCTTTATTAGCTCGCTTCACTTCAGTGTTCCTCCTTATCTAAATATTATCCACGACTATGACTAAGATCGTTCTATACCCCTTCATAACTAAGGGTATGATGGCATTTAACGAATTATTAGAGAACTATTAATTCCTATCATAACCTATATAAACCTATATGTATCCATATATGTACGCAATCTATATATCATGGTGTGTCCGTCGCTCACAATTCATGGTGGCTCCATCCTCGCCGGCGGCGAGCGATGGCACGTCCTTGGCACTGCTGACGGCGAGCAGTAGTTGCCTCCTATAAGTATCGAGTGTCATAGTCGTCAGATGTATCGATCAGCGTAAATTCAATCCTCTAATTGCATGCGCAATGGTTTATAATTGAGCTAGCGATGATTGGCGAATTATGTGCAAGGTTGAAGGAGAGGGACAAGTGAAGAGGAAATTGCACCGCTACCTCTATCTTCGTGTCTTCCGGTGGTCATGTCCTCGTCCTCACCTGCATAAATATATCAGGATGTTTCTGTCAATAACAATGGGTAGTAGATCGATGTGTATATAGAAATACATGGATATACACATGGAAAATACGATACGGGTTTAAGTTTGGATCTAGGCGACCAATATAATTAATAGGTGATTTGATATTAATTAATGACAAAAAACCAGATTTCGTTTTTAAGTTTGGGGAAGGGAGGAGAACTAGGGGAGGCCTCTTATTAGCTTAGGACTATTACATCATCCATCGCTAAGAGTATCTCTAACTCATTCCTGAAAATTTAGAGGACCAAAAGCCCTTCTATACCTCAACTTTCTACATTTGCTCCTCTAAATTTTATGCAACAGAACCTATCCTCAATATTTAGAAGACTAAAATTTAATTTGGCTCAAAGATTATATCAAACACTTGCTTATGCGCCTAGTTTGTACTAACACTTTCCATCTAAACAATTTTAGCCAAATTGGATCGTCGCTAATATCTAATTGGACCAATCTCACAAATCGAAGACACATCTCCCAACCATCAGGTTCACAGCCCAAACCAGCAAAGCAAATCAGTTACCCGATACTAAGAGCAACTCCAACAGCTTACCCATATATGGGTAAGCAAAAGTTGTTTGGGTAAAAGGAGAGATAAGATATAGGTAAGCAACAACTCTTCTACTTTTTCAGCTTACCCAAAACAGGTTACCTAAATCATGGAGGGACAAGTATTTGCATATAGGGTCCACATGTTAGTGGATCAGTCTTTTTCTTCCCTTTTTTTCACTTCTTCCCTATCCAACTCCTCCTACCCGACACATCCATCACCGTCACCAGTGTCCCTCACCGGAGAGCCCCGATCGTCGCCGACCCACACCAGAGAGGCCCTGGCCGCTGCCCCCACTCTCCTCCCCATTCGCCAGCGCACCGCCCCAGAGAAGTGCCGCTCGCGCCTACCCCTCTCATCCCTGTCCATGGCCTACAGCGCCACCCATCTCCTTCGGTCCATGGCCCGCAGGCACCGTCCCTCTCCTCCCCACAGGTTCCCCGGCCGGAATTGAGGTTTCCCTGGCCAAAATTGAGGTTCCCTGGCCGGAATCGATCTTCCCTATCTCAAATTGAGGAAAGCACGGGCAGGCTTCATCTTGGCTGCTACGGCTGGCTGAGAGTGCGGTAGCATTGAGAGATGGTTGCCGGGGACTTGGGGAAGGTGGGGAGATGGCGGAGCTGTGCGCTGGCCTGGAATCGACCCACCACGGTGAATCGGCGCCGGCGGCGCGCCGACACGGGCGGTTGCTGCAGCTAGCTCCGGGCCAAATCAAGTGTCGCACGAGCACAGAGGAGCATGGTGGGTGCGGGGAGGAGGAGGCAAGCGGATGCCGGTGCTTGGGCCAGTCGCCGATGAGTGGAGCGGCGGCGGTGACCCGCCACAATGTCACGCGAGGCCGTAGAAACTTCCGTTCGAGCAGTTGGTGGACTCACGCATGCGTTTCATCTGACGTGGCAACAAATGGGTAGGAGTTGAGTCTTACCCAAATTTTGTGTCTATCTACCCATATATGGGTAGGAGGTGTCAAATATGGGTGATCACTGATACGTTGCAAATGTATCTATAATTTTTGATGTTTCATGCTTGTTTTATATCTACTTTCTTATGTTTTGTTCATACTTTGGAGTATTTTTATACACTTTCTTGGACTAACCTATTAATAAGATGCCACAGTGCCTGTTGCCTGTTTTCTGCTGTTTTTTGGTTCCAGGAAAGTCAGAAAATCAATATTCTCGGAATTAGACGGGACAAAAGCCAAAGTTAATATTTTACCGGAAGACACATGGAGTCCGAAGGAGAGACGAATGGGGGGCCACAGGGCGACCACACCATCCCTTGGCGTGGGCAGCCATAGGCCACGCCAGTGCATGGTGTGGGCCCCCTGGCTAGCCACCGACCTTGCCCCTTCGCCTATAAGAAGCCCTGGGACGAAAACCCTAAATTGGGGAGCCTCCAGCCACGAAAAGTTCCGCAGCGCCACCACCACAGAAGGGGAGATTCGGGGGACATAGAGTCTCTGTTCCGGCACCCTGCCGAGACGGGGAATTGCCCCCGGAGCCATCTCCATCGATCTCCACCACCATCTCCATCGCCGTTGCTGATTCCCATGATGATGAGGGAGTAGTTCTTCCTCAAGGCTAAGGGTTCTACAGGTAGCTATGTGTTCATCTCTCTCTGTGCATGATCATATTGTGATCATGAGCTTTGTAATTAAGTAGATCTACCTTGCTACTCAAGTGCTTTAATAGATCTCTGCTCTCCCCATGTGTGTGAAAGTGACAGCGTGCACGCCATGGTGGCACTTAGGCTAGAGATTACAATTACTTGTTATGAGTTATATTTGGAGTTGGATATTTCTATGAAATTGTGGTTTTTGTTGGAACCATCTAGAGCTCAAGGTGACAGTGTGGGGTTGTCTAGATGGGGAATACGAACTTTGAGGAGTGCTGTTATTGCCCTACCATGGATTAGAGTGTCCAACCGGAGAGTAATTCAGAGTAGTATAATAAAGAGAAGATATTTATATGGGAGTGTTCTAGTGAAAGTATGATCCCTAGGCCTTGTTTCTAATCATTGAAACACTGGTTGCAACTAGATCTGTTAAATATTTGCTTGCTACCATCTTTATTTCAATGTGCCTTTAGTCTCTTCCACGCCATCAAGCTATTTTTTGGCACTGTTGTCTTATATCCATACCACTTGTATTTCACTATCTCTTCGCCGAACTAGTGCACATATACACTTGACAAGTGTATTGGGTGTGTTGGGGACACAAGAGACTTCTTGTATCTTGATTGCAGGGTTGCTTGAGAGGGGATACCTTTGACCATTTCCTCCCTAAGTTCGATAAACCTTGGGTGATCCACTTAAGGGAAAACTTGTTGCTGTTCTACAAACATCTGAACTTGGAGGCCCAATGATACATTGCAAATGTATCTATAATTTTTGATGTTCCATGCTTATTTATCCACTTTCTTGTGTTTTGTGCCAACTTTGGAGTACTTTTCATATGATTTTTTGGACTAACCTATTAACAAGAGCCACAGTGCCAGCTGCCTGTTTTCTGCTGTTTTTGGTTCCAGGAAAGTCAGAAAATGAATATTCTCGGAATTGGACGGGACAAAAGCCAAAGTGCCTATTTTTCCGGAAGTCATCAAGTGCCAGAATACGAGACGGAGAAGGGCCAGGGAGCCACCACACCACCTGGTCGCGCGGCCAGGCCTGGCCCGTGCCAGGGGGTGGTGTGGCCGCTCCCGGCACCCCCTCGGCCTCTCCTTCCGCCTATATATTTCCCTCGGGAGGAAAACCCTAAGTACCCGATCAAAATTCCACGAAAGAGTCTGTAGCCGCCGTCATCTCCATCCCTAGATCGGGAGGGATCTGAAGCTCTTCCCGGCACCCTGCCGGAGAGGGGAATTCACCCTGGAGGCCTTCTTCATCATCATGCAAGCCTCCGATGTGATGCGTGAGTAGTTCATCTCTGGACTACGGGTCCATGTAGTACCTAGATGGCTGGTTCTCCTCCTTTATGCTATCATGTTTAGATCTTGTGAGCTCCGTTCATAATCAAGATCATCTATTTGTAATTCTGCATGTTGTGTTGCGGGGATCCGATGGATATTGAGATGCTATTTCAGATTGATTATTGATCTATCATGTCTTTGTTATTTGTGATCTTGCATGCTTTCCGTTGTTAGTAGCTATCTTGGCCAAGTAGATGCTACCAACTCCAAGAGTTAGTATTTATGCTTGATAGTGCGTTCATGCCTCTGGTAATCTGGGGAAGTGACAAAAATCTCTAAGGTACTAGATGTGTTGTTGCTACTAGGGAGAAAACAACAATCCTTTGTTCATAGAACAATCGTATTGTTTACTTTACACGCAGTTCGTAAAGCAATAATCTGTTGCTTGCAACTTAATACTGGAGGGGGTTCGGATGATAACCTGAATGTGGATTATTGTACATAGATGCAGTTGGATGGAGGTCTATGTATTATGTTGTAATGCCCAATCAAGTCTCAAAGGAGTCAAGATGATTAGTATATGCATGTATTGCTTTCTCGATGTTTGTCAATTACCCCGCTGTAATTTGTTCACCCAGCATGTTATCTATCTAAGAAGAGCCACCTCTAGTGAACTATGGATCCCGGTCCTTGTCTTTTACATACAATCTACAAACTGTTTACTTCTCTATGTTTACTTTCTGCAAACTTTTACTTCTTTCCATTCGATACGTTTAATCCTTTGTTTTCCGCAAAACACGGTGAGATTGACAACCTCATCGCAAGTTGGGGTCTAATTTCTATGGTTGTGTTGTGCAGGTCTCCATGTTGCTACTAGCACCGGTAGTGCGCCCTGCCAAAGCTCAGCTAGTAACACCTTTGAGGTGTTTCCTTGCTCCTACTAGTTCGATTAAACCTTGGTTTCATAATTGAGGGAAACTTGTTGTTGTGCGCATCATACCTTCCTCTTGGGGTTCCCAACGAGCTCTACATCAACACCGCCATCAAGCATTTTTCTGGGCGCCGTGCATTGAGCCATCACCCAACAACTGTCTACAAGAATAGAAGTGTGTAGACATCAATCACCCAAAAAAGTTCTGCTGGGGACCACCGATGGGTAAGCTGTTGGAGCTACATTTGTGTGCCTCTTACCCCAAAAACGGTTTTTTGCACCTCTTACCAATATATAGGTAAGTTGTTGGAGTTGCTCGTATGCAGCGTAGGGCGCTCGGGATGCACGCCTCCAGCGTTCGCGCAACTACGGTGCATATGAAGACCAGGCCACCTACCATGGTAAGAGTAAGGGAGGCGAGCAGAGGAGCATGGAGTATTCCGCCAGTGCACAGTCGAGATTGAGGATTCTGACGACCTCCCCTGTGGCACCCATGGATGAAGGGAGCCGAGACCCCACGATTCCGACTCAGCCAGGTCGATATGGACGAGCAGCACGGGCGACCTGAGGTCTCCCATGTACGTCCGCCTCCGTTCATTTCAGAGACTCCTGAGCCGGGTCAAGCATGCCATGGCGGGAACATCCTCCTTCTGTCCTCCAGCCCACGCAGTGCGGTCGATATCGAGTAGGCGGGGCCAGCCAAATTGGTGTCGGCCGACCGATGGGGCCATTGTGGGCGCTCCAGTGGTGGCGGACAGACTCGTCCTCCTACATCGATAGTGGAGAATTTTTAGTCATTGATCTCGCGACCTTCTATTTTTAGGAGTCGGAGAGGCCGATTTCTAAAAAAAATTAGTCCTCTAACACTGATTGGGGATCGGTTAGGTGTGGTCTTAGACTTTAGAGGAGAAAATTTAGTCCTCTAAAGGTTTTTTGGATGGTTTAGAGATGTTGTAACGGTAGGGTTCAGTATGGATGATCCTACAGTCTTGAGTTTGCCAACATTGTTGCCTCATAGAGTAGTTTAAAGCAGGTACTTAATACATTGCAAATGTATCTATAATTTTTCATGTTCCATGCTTGGTTTTATCTACTTTCTTATGTTTTGTCCACACTTTGGAGTACTTTTCATATGATTTCTTGGACTAACCTATTAACAAGAGCCACAGTGCCAGCTGCCTGTTTTCTGCTGTTTTTGGTTCTAGGAAAGTCAGAAAATGAATATTCTCGGAATTGGACGGGACAAAAGGCAAAGTCATTATTTTACCGGCGGACACCTAGAGCCAGAATACGAGATGGAGAGGGGCTGGGGCTCGACCACACCACCTGGCCACGCGGCCAGGCCTAGCCCGCGCCAGGGGTGGTCTGGACGCCCCAGGCACCCCTTCAGCCTCTCCTTCTGCCTATACATTGCCTCTGATACGGAAACCCTAAGTACCCGATCAAAGTTCCACGAAAGAGTCTATAGCCACCGTCATCTCCATCCCTAGATTGGGAGGGATCTGAATGCTCTCCTCGGCACCCTGCCGGAGAGGGGAATTCACCCTGGAGGCCTTCTTCATCATCATCCAAGCCTCCGGTGTGAAGCGTGAGTAGTTCATATCTGGACTACGGGTCCATGTAGTAGCTAGATGCCTGGTTCTCCTCCTTTGTGCTATCATGTTTAGATCTTGTGAGCTCTGTTCATGATCAAGATCATCTATTTGTAATTCTGCATGTTGTGTTTGCGGGGATCTTATGGATATTGATATGCTATTTTAGATTCATTATTGATTCTATCATGTCTTTGTTATTTGTGATCATCCATGCTTTCTGTTGTTAGTAGCTATCTTGTCCAAGTAGATGCTAGCAACTCCAAGAGTTAGTACTTATGCTCGATAGTGGGTTCATGCCTCTGGTAATCTAGGGAAGTGGCAGAAATCTCTAAGGTACTATATGTGTTGTTGCTACTAGGGAGAAAACAACAATCCTTTGTTCATAGAACAATCGTATTGTTTACATTACACGCAATTCGTAATGCAATTATCTGTTGCTTGCAACTTAATACTGGAGGGGGTTCGGATGATAACCTGAAGGTGAATTATTAGTCATAGATGCAGTTGGATGGCGGTCTATGTATAATGTTGTAATGCCCAATCGAATCTCAAAGGAGTCAAGATGAGTAGTATATGCTTGTATGCTTTCTCGATGTTTGTTAATTGCCCCGATGTAATTTGTCCACCCAGCATGTAATCTATCTTAAGGAGAGCCACCTCTAGTGAACTATGGACCCTGGTCCTCTCTTTTACATTCAATCTACAATCAATTGTTTACTGCTTTGTGATTACTTTCTGCAAACTATTACTTCCTTCCATTCGATACGTTTAATCCTTTGTTTTTTGAAAAATCGGTGAGATTGACAACCTCATCGCAAGTTGGGGACAGAGTTCTGTGGTTGGGTTGTGGAGGTCTCCACGTTGCTACTAGCACCGGTAGTGCGCCCTGCCAAGGCTCAGCTAGCAACACCTTTGGGGTGTTTCCTTGCTCCTACTGGATTGATAACCTTGGTTTCATACTGAGGGAAAACTTGATGTTGTGCTCATCATACCTTCCTCTTGGGGTTCCCCAACAAGCTCGATATATTTTGGGCCATCAAGCATATTTTCTGGCGCCGTTGCCGGGGAGTCAAGGACATCTTCACAAGGGGAGTCCCTCATAACCAATCTCTTTACTTTGTTATTTTTGTTTTGCTTAGTTTACTTTTGTTTTGTTTGCTTGTTTCTTTATCAAAAACACACAAACAATTAGTTTTACAAGCTTGCTTTCTTTATCAAAAACACACAAAAATGACTACTCTAGAAAATACTAAGTTGTGTGACTTCACTAGCACCAACAACAATGATTTTATGAGCACACCTATTGCTACACATGTACCTGAAGCTACTTTATTTGAGATTAAACATTCTTTACTCAATCTTGTTATGCGAGAACAATTTTCTGGTATTGGTAATGAAGATGCTGCTGCCCATCTAAATAACTTTGTTGAACTTTGTGAGATGCAAAAGCATAAGGACATAGATGGAGATATTATTAAGCTTAAACTGTTTCCTTTCTATTTGAGAGGAAAAGCTAAAGAGTGGTTGAATTCCTTAACTAGGAATAGTATTGATTCTTGGACTAAGTGCAAAGATGATTTTATTGGAAAATACTATCCTCCTGCTAAGATTATATCTATGAGAAGTGAAATAATGAAGTTTAAACAATCTGATAATAAACATGTTGCTCAAGCTTGGGAAAGAATGAAATCTTTGGTAAAGAATTGTCCCACTCATGGACTGACTGCTTGGATGATCATCCAAACCTTTTATGTAGGATTGAACTATTCTTCAAGGAACCTATTGGACTCTTCTGCTGGAGGGACCTTCATGACCATTACTTTGGGTGCTGCAACAAAGCTTCTGGATAATATGATGGCTAACTATTCTGAATGGCATACTGAAAGAGCTCCACAAGGTAAGAAGGTAAATTCTGTTGAGGAAACCTCCTCCTTGAGTGATAAAATTGATATTATTATGTCAATGCTTGCTAATGGGAAAGCCCATATTGATCCAAATAATCTTCCTTTAGCCTCTTTGGTTGCTCAAGAAGAGCAAGTTGATGTGAACTTTATAAGAAATAACAATTTTAGCAACAATGCCTACACGAATAATTTTGGTAACAACAATTATAGGCCATATCCTCCCAACAATGGTAATGCTTATGGAAATTCCTACAACAACAATAGGAGTGCTCCCTCTGAACTTGAAGTTATGCTCAAGGACTTTATTAGTAAACAAACTGCTTTCAATAAAACTATTGAGGAAAAACTCTCTAATGCTGACAGAAATATAGCATCACTTGTTGAAGCTCAAACTTATTTGAATAAAATGGCTACTAAACCTGAAACTAATGAGAATCCCTTTGAAACTACTAATGCTATACAAGTAAGAATTGATGAAAATGTTAGACTATTAGCTGAATTGCATGCTAAGTGGGAAAGAGAAGATGAAATTGCTAGAAACATTAGTGTTTCTACTATCACTACCACTAGTGTTGAGGCTAGTAATAACTCTTCTATTTTACATGAAAACTATGATTTTTATCTTGATGGTTGCAATATCTCTGAAGTTATTAAGTTCCTACAAAAGCTTGCTAAAATTCCTAATGCTAGTACTATGAACATGGCCTTTACAAAACACATTACTGATGCTCTTATAAAGATTAAAAAAGAAAAGATGAAACATAAAGCTTCTATTCCTATAAAACAAGAAGATGGTTGGGATTCCATCATTAATATGAAAGTGAATGATTTTGATTTTCAAAGCTTTATGTGATCTTGATAGTAGTGTTTCAATTATGCCTAGAAGGATTTAGGATATGCTTGACTTGCCACCACTTGAAGATTGTTATTTGAATGTCCCACTTGATGATAATACTAAAAAGAAACTCATGGGGAGTATTAATTATGCTCTTATTATGGTTAACAATGCCTATGTCCCCGTTGATTTCTATGTTTTGGATGTGGAATGCAATGCTTCTTGTCCTATTACTTTGGGAAGACCTTTTCTTAGAACTGTTGGTGCCATTATTGATATGAAGGAAGGCACCATTAAATATCAACTCCCACTCAATAAAGGTATAGAACACTTCCCTAAGAAGAGACAGAAGATTTATTTTGCCTCTCCTATGAAAACAAAATTTGCTTTTAATGCTTCTTCATTTGAGAACACTTGATTCTTTTTCTTGCTTCTTATGCCTAACTTAAAGGCGTTAAACAAAAGTACTTATTGGGAGATAATCCAAAAATTTTATATGAGTCTTGGAAGTTATTAATTCAGTAATAACCGCTCCTTATCCTTTTTATTTGCTTTTTGTGCCAAGAGTAACCTCTAATGAGAGAGAAGTAAGTTGCTGTCCCGAAACAGATTTCTGTGCTTCACCATAAAAATTCGTGTAAAATCTCTGTACGTCCTTTTGAGGCGTGAAGTTTTGTGCTTCTACCCCAGGTTGTTATCTAACTTTCATTAGTTCAACACTTTTTGATTTGAGCAACAGAAGGTCTTCGAAAAAATTCGTCTTTACCTGCTGGTCTGTTCTGACAGCTTTCTGCCATTTTCTGCATTTGCTTCTTGTTGGTTCCTTTTTTAGTTCTTTTGGGGAATTGAGCTTTTTGAGAGAAGTGCTACAGTAGCTTGTGTTTTAATGGAAGTTTTATTGGTGTTGGAACTCAACCTAAAGACTTACTATCTTGAGTGCACTAATGTTGCTAATAAAGATTGTGTGAAGTTTTGTATGAAGGAAAAATTTCAGGTGTATGGAAAGAATGAGTAATGAAATGAAGGATGGACTAAATCTCAAGCTTGGGAATGCCACGCGTGTCACCCCAGGAAATATCCAAGAAGTACAAGCGTCAAAGCTTGGGGATGCCCAAGGCATCCCCTTCTTCATCAATAAAAATCCCAGGTTTCTGCCAAACGCTTTATTTTTATTGTTTCATGCACAGTTGTGTTGTTCTTGGAGCGTCTTCTTTTTCGTTTTCGTTTTGGTTTTTCGTTTTCTTTGTTTGCTTAGTTTGCTGAATAAATTGGTTGGACCCCCTCTTTCATACATTGGTTTTCAAATAGTTTGGTTTGGTTTGGAAAAGAGTAGCAAAAGTTCATGCTTAAGTGGTAAAGAGAGCTTGTTTTTGACTGTGGCCTATGCTTCGTCATGCCACGCTTGATATTGTTTTGGCTTTATGCTTAGTATTCTTTGTTGTAGCATGACTTGTTATAAACAATTGAGATTTATTAATGTGCCTTGGATGAATCATGCGTTGTTTTAGCATATTAAAGCATAGTATTGTGCTATTCTCCTTTGATACTTTATTTGGATTGACTTGGCGCATGCTCACACCATTTTATGACTATCCCAAGTCACCATAAGCCTTTAATATCCTTTAGTTTTCAACTTGTAGTATCACTTTATGCTTTGATCAATGATGTTTTGTCGCTCTACATGATTATGGCCATTATTGCTCTCTTAGTTTGTCGCTCCCAATCTTTTGCTAGCCTCCACAACCAAGTATGAGTCCCACTCATGCATCCAACTCCCTAAACCAAGTTATTCCAAAGAGTCCACCATACCTACCTATTAGCATATGCTATTCCAAGTATATTCATTTTTTTGTTTACCTTCCAAATTAAACTTGTTATGAGAAAACTAGTGATTAAAGCTCTCACAAACTTGATGGCACACTTTACTTTTCTTGCCCTTAATAAACTTGAACCATTTTGTCGTCTATGTCGTATATGCTTGCACTTATTTGTTAGGGATTAGCAGAACCATGTTGTCATGGGGAACGCTTTCAACATTTCACGAGTACTTTGTACCTAGTTGATATCATGCTCTTTTGTCTATGGATGTCGTCGGTGTGAAATGAAAGGGGAGCTTGTAAGTCCATGGAGTTATATATATGTGTTAGAGAAACACCTGGGCCGCTGGTCTAATCCATGCTGACATGGTGGAAACCTGCAGCGTAACCATAATGAGCTGTCTATGAAGCATTCTTCTTATAAAAAGAGTCCGATATTGAGAAAAAAGAAGAAAAAAAGAGATTATGAAAAGAGGAAAGAGAGAAAAAAGCACCATATTCCCATGGTAAATAAGAAGATTGCTAAGATGCTCGTTGTCTGCTTGCCTTGTCATTTTGATATGGGGATTCTTCCGTATCATCGGGCAAGGGGTACCCCGTTGGCAGTTCTCTATGATACACATGTACTTACGATGACAAGAACTTATCGGTGACTAAACTTAAGTAGCATGAGGATCGACCCTCATATTCAAGGGACATGAGATTTCTAACTTATACTTCGTCAAGCATGTACTGATGTACACCATAGTTTGTTCACTTTAACCTTAATCACTTCAAGATGCTTATGATAGGAGCAATGAGAGCTGAAAGCTATTAAGTACCATAATTTTTGGAAGCTCTTTATAAAACTTGAATCCCTACTTCCTTCTATTGATGGCTTTTCTTCCACTATATATACTGAGTCTCCACCTTCTACCTTTATGCACTTACTTTTAGAGCATAGTGGTCATTCTTAGTTCTATGTGCATTGTCCCAAGACTTGTTGATTGATGCATACCTTGATATTGCTTGTTTTAAACTATTTGTATCTAATCACTCTTATAAACTTTGAAGGTGTCCTATGCATTTATATTTGCTACTCTATGAGGGACAAGCTGAATGCCATTATGCTATGTTTTCTTTATGTGAAACAAACAAACGTCTTGCAAAGCATTGTTATTCATGAATCTTTTGTTTGTGCCTTTCATGTTACAACATAGTTTCTTTGTCTTATTGCTAGAACTTCGTATTTCATGTTATGACTGAAGTACTATGATCCTAGCTTTGAATGTTTTACAAATACTTTGATCAAGTTTATGATGGTGCATGTCATCTCAAAAATTATTCTTTCTTTTTATCACTTACCTACTCGAGGACGATCAGGAGTTAAGATTGGGGATGTTGATACATTGCAAATGTATCTATAATTTCTGATGTTCCATGCTTGGTTTTATCTACTTTCTTATATTTTGTCCACACTTTGGAGTACTTTTCATATGATTTCTTGGACTAACCTATTAACAAGAGCCACAGTGCAAGCTGCCTGTTTTCTACTGTTTTTGGTTCCAGGAAAGTTAGAAAATGAATATTCTCAGAATTGGACGGGACAAAAGCCAAAGTCATTTTTTTTACCGGGGGACACCTGGAGCCCCAATACGAGTAGGAGAGGGGCTAGGGCCCGGCCACACCACCTGGCCGCGCGGCCAAGGCTGGCCCGCGCCAGGGGGTGGTCTGGCCACCCCAGGCACCCCCACGGCATCTCCTTCCTCCTATATATTGCCTCTGATACGGAAACCCTAAGTACCCGATCAAAATTCCACGAAAGAGTCTGTAGCCGCCGTCATCTCCATCCCTAGATCGGGAGGGATCTGAAGCTCTTCCCGGCACCCTGCCGGAGAGGGGAATTCACCCTGGAGGCCTTCTTCATCATCATGCAAGCCTCCGATGTGATGCGTGAGTAGTTCATCTCTGGACTACGGGTCCATGTAGTAGCTAGATGCCTGGTTCTCCTCCTTTATGCTATCATGTTTAGATCTTGTGAGCTCCGTTCATAATCAAGATCATCTATTTGTAATTCTGCATGTTGTGTTGCGGGGATCCGATGGATATTGAGATGCTATTTCAGATTGATTATTGATTCTATCATGTCTTTGTTATTTGTGATCTTGCATGCTTTCTGTTGTTATTAGCTATCTTGGCCAAGTAGATGCTAGCAACTCCAAGAGTTAGTATTTATGCTCGATAGTGGGTTCATGTCTCTAGTAATCTAGGGAAGTGACAGAAATCTCTAAGGTACTAGATGTGTTGTTTCTACTAGGGAGAAATCAACAATCCTTTGTTCATAGAACAATCGTATTGGTTACATTACACGCAATTCGTAATGCAATTATCTGTTGCTTGCAACTTAATACTGGAGGGAGTTCAGATGATAATCTGAAGGTGGATTATTAGTCATAGATGCAGTTGGATGGCGGTCTATGTATAATGTTGTAATGCCCAATCAAATCTCAAAGGAGTCAAGATGAGTAGTATATGCTTGTATGATTTCTCGATGTTTGTCAATTGCCCCGCTCAAATTTGTTCACCTAGCATGTTATCTATCTTAAGGAGAGCCACCTCTAGTGAACTATGGACCCCGGTCCTCTCTTTTACATTCAATCTACAATCAACTGTTTACTGCTTTGTGTTTACTTTCTGCAAACTATTACTTCCTTCCATTCGATACGTTTAATCCTTTGTTTTCAGCAAAACCGGTGAGATTGACAACCTCATCGCAAGTTCGGGAAAGAGTTCTGTGGTTGTGTTGTGTAGGTCTCCACGTTGCTACTAGCATCGGTAGTGCGCCCTGCCAAGGCTCAGCTAGCAACACCTTTGGGGTGTTTCGTTTCTCCTACTGAATTGATAACCTTGGTTTCGTACTGAGGGAAAACTTGTTGTTGTGCTCATCATACCTTCCTCTTGGGGTTCTCCAACGAGCTCGATATATTTTGGTGTTGGAGATATGCCCAAGAGGCAATAATAAAGTAGTTATTATTATATCTTTATATTTATGATAAATGTTTACATCCCATGCTATAATTGTATTATTAGGAAACACTAATACATGTGTGTTTTGTAAACATAAAAGAGTCCCTAGTAAGCCTCTTGTTGAACTAGCTTGTTGATTAATTGATGATCATGGTTTCCTGATCATGGACATTGGATGTGATTAATAACAAGGTTATATCATTAGGAGAATGATGTGATGGACACACACCCATAGTAAGCGTAGCATAAGATCAAGTCATTTAGTTCGTATTGCTATAAGCTTTAAAATACATAGTAACCTAATCCTTCGACCATGAGGTTATGTTAATCACCATCACCGGATGAGTACTTTGATGACATTAAACACCGCTTCGTAACTGGGTGGTCATAAAGGTGTCATTGGGTATTCTGAAAGTATGTGTTGAAGCGCATGGACCAAGATTGGGATTTGTCCATCCATATGACGGATAGATATGCTCTGGGCCCTCTCGGTGGAACGTCATCTAGTTAGCTTGCAAGCATGTGACTGGGTCACAAGGGATGACATTTCACGGAACGAGTAAAGAGTACTTATCAGTAACGAGGTAGAACTAGGTATGGAGATGCTGATGATCAAGCCTCGGATAAGTATAGTATCGCGTGACAAAGGGAATTGGTTTCGTATTTAAATGGTTCAATCGATCACGAAGTCATCGTTTAGTATGTGGGAGCCATTATGGATCTCCAGGTCCCGCTGATGGTTATTGATAGGAGATGTGTCTCTGTCATGTCTACATATTCACGAACCGTAGGGTGACACACTTAAGGTTCGAAGTTGTTTTAAGTAGATATGGAATGTGCGTTGGAGACCGAATGTTGTTCGGAGTCTCGGATTGGATCCGGGACATCACGAGGAGATCCGGAATTGTCCGGAGAATAAGATTCATATATTGGGGATCATTTTCTGAGTTAGGAAATGTTCTAGAGTATTTGTATGAGGTTTCTAGAAGGTTTCGGAATGTTCCGGAAGGTTCTCGAAGATTTCTTGGAGTTTGCTTGAAAACCAAGAAAGGATCAAGGAGTCCTTGTGGGGTAAGACAAGGATTCGTGGGGGGGGGGAGGACTCCTCCCCCCACCTCGCAATCCGCCGACCATAGGAGGGAGGGGAGTCCTACAAGGACTCCCCCTCCCATGGCGCCTCCCCCCTTTAAATAGAGGGGTAGGGGCGCCCCCTCCAGGCCCCCCCTCTACAACACCCAATCTCCGCCGCCTCTCTCCTCCTCCTTTCTTCTGCACAGGCATAGGCGAAGCCCTGCAGAATTCTCTACTCCACCACCACCACCACGCCGTCGTGCTGCTGGGATTCCGTGGAGAAGATCTACTACCTCCGCTGCTCGCTGGAACGAGGAGAGGAAGGTCTGCTTCGACTCCGCACGTGTGACCGACCGCGGAAGCGCTGTCGGAACGCGGCGCCGGAAGGATCGTCCACACGATCTTGAGATCGGCAAGTGATCGACTACATCAACCACGAGATCTAATCCTGTAACGCTTCCGGATCTACGAGGGTTAGTACATATCTATCTCGTTGCACATGTCTAATAGATTAGATCTTAGCTTTTATCTAGATTAGATCTGGGTTTTGTTCGTTCTTGCGGTAGAAATTTTTGTTTTCCATGCTACGAACCCATCAGTGGTATCAGAGCCGTGTCTATGCGTACATTTGTTGCACGAGTAGAACACAATGTTTTTGTGGGTGTTGATGCTTTTATTGTCGGTGTCTTAGCGTGTACTTTGCATCTTGCGGCATGGTGGGATGAAGCGGCTCGGGCTAACATTACATGTCATCGCACATGAGACTTGCTCCACGCTTGACGTGTAACTTGCTTTGCACAAGTGGCGTTGTGGGTGTCTGTCTCTCCCACCATAGTTAAGATTCAATTTACAATGAGCTTCTAACAACAATTGTATCAACGTTGTGGTTCTTGTTCGTAGGTAAGATCAGTCTTATGCGAAAGCCCCAAACCACGTAAAAGAAAATTAGAGGCGTCTAACTTGTTTTTGCAGGGGTTTTGTGATGTGATATGGCCATCATGTGATTATGATTGTATTTGATGTATGCAATGATCCTTGTTGTAATATGGCAACTGGCAGGAGCCTAATGGTTGTCTTCAGTTCTGTTAAGACCTGCGTGTCTATTCATCTTGTAATAGCTTTGTTCCAAGTAGTTGTAATAGTTGCTACTGATGATGGACAACCATGAAGCGGCGCCACGGACCTTGACGCCACGCCGGTGATGATGGAGATCATGTCCATGCTTTGGAGATGGAGATCAAAGGCACAAGAAGAAAAGCCATATCATATCACATATTATGAATTGCCTGTGATGTTAATCCTTTATGCATCTTGTATTGCTTAGATCGCGATGGTGGCATTATAAGATGATCCCTCTCACTAAATATCAAGTAATAAAGTGTTCGTCCTTAGTTGGCACCGTTGCTAAGACTCGTCGTTTCGAAGCATCTCGTGATGATCGGGTGTGATAGACTCTACGTGTGCATACAACGGGTGCAAGCCAGATTTGCGCATGCGGAAACTAAGGTTAACCTTGACGAGCCTAGCATGTACAGACATGGTCTCGGAACACGGAATACCGAAAGGTAAAGCATGAGTCATATGGATGATATGATGAACATGTTGATTGTACGCCTTTAAAGCTACATCATCTCACGTGATGATCGGACTTGGTGTAGTGGATTTGGTTCGTGTAATCACTAAAACAACTCGAGGGATGTTGTTTTGAGTGGGAGTTCATTTGTAATTTGGATTAGTCGAACTCAATTTATCATAAACACAATCAAAGTGAATTTGCATAGTTTGTTGTAGTCATTGGCATCCGTTCACCACCTTACGCTTAGTTATAATTGAGATAGTGGAACTATAGAAATTCTGGATATTTACTTTACGAACTGGTATCGTATTGTTTTGAATGTCAATTTAAAGTTTATAAGTCCTATTGCGAACTTTCAGAAAACTCTATTTACTCCATGAAGTTTAATAAATAGTATTAAATCAAGAGTAACAATTCCAGTGTTAGTATCTAATGTATCATGTTTGCCTCCATGATTCTTGATACTCAAAAGATTGTTTTTAATATCAAGTTTATCTAAGAGCTGAAAGCAATGTTTCAGAAACCATCATATGTGAAAGGTATTGCGATATCTAAAACAATGTGTTGGTTACAACATGATAGAGTATACGTCCTCATATTTGATGAGAATTTGTGAAGGTTGGAGACGCTAGTCGTCCTAATCCTCCAAAAGGTTCTGAAAAGAAACATTATACTCACAATTCACCTTTATAAGCTATAGCAGCTTGATCATGGAAGTTGTCATGATAAGGATGAATAGAAGATGTAAGTAAAAATTTTACTACACTAAAAGATTACTAAAGAATGGATTCTTGAAAGAACACCAAACATTTGATGATGGTGATCCACCTCAAAGTGCAAGTCCAAAGGTATTAGTGGTTGACTGTATACGCTTTGTACCATGTGTCATGTTGATAACACCACTATTGATGTTGATAGATTCTTTTAAAAGAAAAGGAATTGCTGAAAGAGAATCTATAAAATATTTGGCAGAAAAGAAAAGATTGGAGATGTCCAACTTAGGCATATAGAAGATATACATGTTATGGTTGTATTCCTTGCTTGTTAAACAATGTGGTTCTCCGGTATTGGATACCGAATTGGTTAGTATGAAGTGTCATACAGGACAACACAATTCATGAACTGCAATGGCCTAAGTAACTAGCAAGAGAATGAGTGATGATGTTCATCGAAAACAAATAAAATGTTATTGTATTTTTCGTTGATATCAAACCTAGCCTTTAAGATTTGTTTTAATAATTGTTATTTTGTTCCGGTATTACGAGAACAATGGTTGTTCAAATAATTGCCGTATTCCATAAAGGATGGATGAACTTTTCCAAGTCAGGTGGGAGAAATCACATCCATAAACACTATTGCTAAAATGTCGCAAGACAAATGATTGAAAGATCACTTATGAAGTGACATCGCTGTTTAAATTATATTTGAAAGAAAACATGAAGAAACTCCATGTTGATGGAATTTTGGAGTCTTTTGATTTTGATCAATTGACGCATATGAGACTTTCCTCGAGATAATTGAAACTCTGTCCATGGGCCAGAGAGGAACGGATGACTAGCTTATTGGAAATTGAGCATGCTGATGTGCATAGTCCATTATGTGTAGCCATATGCGATGGATCTTTTTGCTTCATATGCTTTCTCCGAAAATTTGAGTGAATATATCTGTATATTTACTTAATAAGGAGGAAGTATGAAAACATTTGAAAGTTGTTCAAAGACTTTCAAGATGAAGTTGAAAATCATTGTAACAAGAAAATAAAGAGTTTATGATTCGATCATAAAGAAAGATGTTTGAGTTACAAGTTTAGCAAAACACCTAAGCTTTGAGGAATCGTTCCATGGATTTGCATTTCCCAAAACACCATAGGAGTATGAAGTGTTCAAGATATGTAATGAAACCTTGTTTGACATGGTAAGATCAAGGGTGTCATTTATAAAACTTCCATTATATATTAAAGATTAAATCTTTAGTGACTACCGCTTTTACACTGAAAAGAGCTCCATCGTGATCCGTTGAAATGACACCATATAAGTTATGGTTTGGGATAAAACCCGAATTGTCTTTTCTTAAATTTTGGTATGTTATGCATAAGTAAAATGTTTACAACCAAAAGTCGGATAAGCACGTCTTTGTAGGTTATTCCAAAGAATTTGTTGGGAATTTCTCCATAACACCGAGGACAAAAGAGTTTGTCGCTTGGAACGTCAAGTTTCTTGAGAAGGAATTTTTCGTGAAAAGTTAAGTGGGAGGACAATAGAACTTTGATAAGGTTGTTGAACCTTAGCTATATGTGCTAAGTAGCGCAGCGCCGGAAAGTGTCCCGGTGGCGGCCATAATGCTCATGGCTCTCGTGATTACAAAAGGTGTGATCTCGGAGATTAGAGTTCCTATAGAACCGTGTGGGTCGGTAAGAATCAAATAGTAAGATTTGATAAGCAAGTCGTTATTGTTTTGACAATGATGAACCGACTACATGCAAAGAAGCAATGATGGGCCCTGACTCCATAAAATGACTAGAAGTCATGGAATCTGTGATAGTATCCATACACGAGAAATCAAGTTTCTGAACTTAGAAGACCCTCCGGAAAGGCGTGAAGCCTATCGGTCGTGTTTGGATCTATAAAGAAATAGACATGGATGTTTCAAATCTATGAAATAGTCGACATGTCGGAAAGAGTTTACGACAATGTTCAAGGAATTGACTATGATAAGATTTGATCTTTCATAGCGATATTTAGTATGAACGGATTAATGTAGCAACCACTACATATATTTTGGTATATGGTAGTTGAATAAACAAAACAAGTTCTTCTAATAGAATGGTTACCTAAGACGTGTACATGACACGATCCAAAGGGTTTTGTTAATTCAAAGGATGCTAAAAGAGTATGCAAAACTTCAATGGTTGAAGTGAGCATCGCGGAGTTGGAATCTTCACCGTGATGAAACCGTTAAAAGGTTTAATTTCATCAGAGACGATGAAGATGTTTGCATTTTGCAAGAAATTAAGTGGGAGCGCTAAGACATATTTCTAATACATTATGTGAAAGACATATTGTTGATTAGAAATAATGTATCTTTTATTGACACAGGTTAAGAATTTCATTTCGATGAAAGACTTAGGCATAACTCGAGAATTAGGCAGCAATGTCTATATGAATAGATTGAGGCGCTAATATGGTTTTGCCAAATGTACATAGATAAGATGTTGAATGAGTTCAATATGGAAACAACAAGAAAGGTTCTTGACACACGGAAAGGAC
This sequence comes from Avena eriantha, assembly GCA_910589775.1. Classification (NCBI taxonomy): domain Eukaryota; kingdom Viridiplantae; phylum Streptophyta; class Magnoliopsida; order Poales; family Poaceae; genus Avena; species Avena eriantha. The sequence goes on along the minus strand of OU342742.1, from coordinate 231,222,753 downwards.
TAAATCAAGATTCAAGTGTGTTGACACGAGATTCAAGTGTTTTGACACTTGGTGAAATCACAAGAATATTTTGATCAATCATTCTTTGAGATGTACACATCCAGATATGTCCTATACTCTAAATGTTATGAGCATATACCAGAATGATTCATAAGATGATCATTGGACAATAGTAAAGATATTCTTATGAGCTTTGGAAGAACTAAGAATATATCATGTATAAGTGAAAAATAGTTAAAGGGAGTTCATTGTAAAGTGTTACATTGATACTAGTTTTGTCACAAGATACAAATTAAATTTATCTCAATTTAGACTATGGGTGGCACAATATAATGGAAAGGATGTTCCATGATGGATTTGGATGAGTTCCAAAGTTGAGATATTGTGACGGATACTACAACAAAAGGCTAAGTATATAACTGCTATAATAGCAGCAAAGGAGGGCATTTGTGTTAAGTAGTTTGTTATCAAACTAGGTGTGGTTCATAGCGGGATAATACTATGAAGATACATTGTATGACAATTGTATCAACATAATTTAATCCCAAGGAACTAAAGGTCTCACCAAAGGACCAAATTTATACAATGCCATCTCATTGGAGAATGAGTAATGCGTAGAGACGCAAGGACATGCAAATACACACAGACCTGGAAGTGTCAGATCCGAAGATTATGTTTACCACTAGCAATAGTGTCTATACAACACCAGAAAGCCATAGGTGTTGAATGCACAAGTTTTTAACTAGATTATTGACTCTAGTGCAAGTGGGAGACTGTTGGAGATATGCCCAAGAGGCAATAATAAAGTAGTTATTATTATATCTTTATGTTTATGATAAATGTTTACATTCCATGCTATAATTGTATTATTAGGAAACACTAATACATGTGTGTTTTGTAAACATAAAAGAGTCCCTAGTAAGCCTCTTGTTGAACTAGCTTGTTGATTAATTGATGATCATGGTTTCCTGATCATGGACATTGGATGTGATTAATAACAAGGTTATATAATTAGGAGAATGATGTGATGGACACACACCCATAGTAAGAGTAGCATAAGATCAAGTCATTTAGTTCATATTGCTATAAGCTTTAAAATACATAGTAACCTAATCCTTCGACCATGAGGTTATGTTAATCACCATCACCGGATGGGTACTTTGATGACATTAAACACCGCTTCATAACTGGGTGGTCATAAAGGTGTCATTGGGTATTCTGAAAGTATGTGTTGAAGCGCATGGACCAAGATTGGGATTTGTCCATCCATATGACGGATAGATATGCTCTGGGCCCTCTCGGTGGAACGTCATCTAGTTAGCTTGCAAGCATGTGACTAGGTCACAAGGGATGACATATCACGGAACGAGTAAAGAGTACTTATCAGTAACGAGGTAGAACTAGGTATGGAGATGCTGACGATCAAGCCTCGGATAAGTATAGTATCGCGTGACAAAGGGAATTGGTTTCGTATGTAAATGGTTCAATCGATCACGAAGTCATCATTGAGTATGTGGGAGCCATTATGGATCTCCAGGTCCCGCTGATGGTTATTGATAGGAGATGTGTCTCTGTCATGTCTACATATTCACGAACCGTAGGGTGACACACTTAAGGTTCGAAGTTGTTTTAAGTAGATATGGAATGTGCGTTGGAGACCGAATGTTGTTCGGAGTCTCGGATTGGATCCGGGACATCACGAGGAGATCCGGAATTGTCCGGAGAATAAGATTCATATATTGGGGATCATTTTCTGAGTTAGGAAATGTTCCAGAGTATTTGTATGAGGTTTCTAGAAGGTTTCGGAATGTTCTGGAAGGTTCTGGAAGATTTCTTGGAGTTTGCTTGAAAACCAAGAAAGGATCAAGGAGTCCTTGTGGGGTAAGACAAGGATTCGTGGGGGGGGGGGGAGGACTCCTCCCCCCACCTCCCAATCCGCCGGCCATAGGAGGGAGGGGAGTCCTACAAGGACTCCCCCTCCTATGGCGCCTTCCCCCTTTAAATAGAGGGGTAGGGGCGCCCCCTCCAACCCCCCCTCTACAACACCCAATCTCCGCCGCCTCTCTCCTCCTCCTTTCTTCTGCACAGGCATAGGCGAAGCCCTGCAGAATTCTCTACTCCACCACCACCACCACGTCGTCGTGCTGCTGGGATTCCGTGGAGAAGATCTACTACCTCCGCTGCTCGCTGGAACGAGGAGAGGAAGGTCTACTTCGACTCCGCACGTGTGACCGACTGCGGAAGCGCTGCCGGAACGCGGCGCCGGAAGGATCGTCCACACGATCTTGATATCGGCAAGTGATCGACTACATCAACCACGAGATCTAATCTCGTAACGCTTTCGGATCTACGAGGGTTAGTACATATCTATCTCGTTGCACATGTCTAATAGATTAGATCTTGGCTTTTATCTAGATTAGATCTGGGTTTTGTTCGTTCTTGCGGTAGAAATTTTTTGTTTTCCATGCTGCGAACCCATCATTTGGGCCATCAGTACCCCCTCCCCCACCCCCTCCCCGTGTCACCTCCCCACAAGGGGCAACCAGCGGTGTCCCCTTCGCTCCCTGCCCAACCCACAGCTTCTTCCCCTGGTCCTCCCCCTCCACCGCAGCCAGCGGGCACCGACGCCGCCGGGCGTTGCCTATGCGTGCTGATGCGGGCCGGTGGTGGCGACCCCTTCCTCTACCCGGTGCGAGTGAGCTTGGCATAGGCAAGATCCCTCTGGCGGCGGTGAGCCTCGGTAGGCCTAGATGGCGGGGGCGAGGTTGTTGCTGATTGGAGATGGTGGTGGCAGGGATGGGCTTGGTCGGCAGCCCCAAACCCTAGATCTGGGTTAGGGCGGGCTCGTTCGAGCTCATGTCGCCATGGTTTGTCTAGGGAACATTTTGGGACATGGGTAGTGACGACATCGATTCGTCTGCTGCAGGGCGACGGTGGGAGCTTCACGAGCCTACTCCGGGCCCAGCTGGGCCTAGTTGGCCCGGTATGCTTCTGTAGCTGCGTTCGGTCTACTACTACTATGGCGTTGGAGGTTGGCCCCTCCCACATGGCAGCGATGCCACCACCCCATGTTTTCGATGGGTTCTTCTCGGTCCGGCCAACCTCATAGTGTTTGCCATGGTGAAGCGTCGATTATGAATGCAAGACCGTTTTGGCGCATGTTGATGGGCGTTAAGTTTGATGGAGTGCAATGATTGGATGGGGTTGTGGTTATTTGGGGGTCGAGAGAAATCCTTACCGGCTAGGATGGCTTCGACGCGGTGACTCCTGCGGGTGCCTCCATCCTTCTCGAAGGGTGTCGGGTGTACCCTCTCCCCACTCCCCTACGTGTACCAGGAGAAATCCTAGGAAAGTCCGGGCAGCAACGTCATCATCGTCGCACTCTTTTTTGAAGGTGTTGCTTGGTAGTACACGGCAATTCGGAGACATAGGAGCGTGGTGGGACTTCTTCGGAGGGCGCAGTTGTTGCGAGTCATCATCGCTTGTCGATCCGGCGTTGTTTCTCTTTCGTACTTTTGTATTTTCTTTTGGACTTTTTTTTATGCTGTGGGTCTTAGCAATAAACTCAAAAGTTGTATCGTGTGGTTGCTATAATATCAACTACGGCCAGTTAAGCTCGGGCCATCTGGGTGGGAAGAAGCAAAGCAGCTAAATTTTGGATACAAGGACGGAGCAACAGGGCCTTTCTCCGGCCCACCCTGATCCGAATTAGAGTACAACGATTCCCCGAAGCAGTTCCAGAACTCTGCGCATATTCCCAAGCAAGCGGAATGTCCCGGAGTCCCGGCAAGGACGCAAACCGGACGTCCGCACCCGGTTGCCGTGCAGCCGTGCAGTGCAGTGCAGGTATCTCCCGCGACAACATCGTCACGCCCGTGTCGCGTCATCATCAGCTAACCGGACGGACGATCGAATCAATGCTTTTCTTCGTGAGAAGTTCTCTGCAGGGGCGGCTCATCTCGCCGGCCGGACTCAGGTTGCACCGGGAAGGAAGCAGCACGAACCACCGCAGTAACTAACCCGCACCGCTCCCATTCCGTCGCTCCGTCACCGACATTGGAGATGTAATTAAATTCTATGCGCGAGGAGTTGGGAAAAGAGAGAAAGAACAGGATTCGGGACGTCGTCGCCCGTCGGTGTCGGCCCTTCTGCCCGTTGGTGTTTAACTCCGAGACGGCCGGTTCCATCGTGCCCCGCATTCCATTCCTCAGGTCGCTCCATCCGTGCCAACTTGACCCTGTAGATCGAAGCATCCGAACTGATCCGGGAAATTAACTTCAACTCACTTTCACAACGTCGCGCCAAGAAAAGTGTCCCTGCCGCAGCCCCAAACATGCGTTCATCTCTATCTTGAAAAAGTTGTCTAGTTGTTGCGGTTTCATTGAAAGAAAGAAATAAAAAGGTAGCCGGCCGTGGCTGGCAACGTAGCCAAGCGTACGTATATCTCTATGTAGTATAGCCGTCAGAGGACGATCTTAATTTAGAGAACCAACCAGTGGTTGGATGGTTATGAAGGCAGTGGCACCCTCGTTTTAACAGAGTTCAAACCCTTTTTACACTTTGATGTCTCGTTAAAAGGTGGAATACTCTCGGGTGGAAAGCGATGTTCCCATCGATAGTGAGAATCTGTGATGATTTAATTAAAAACTCAAGACCCGTCGGATCAGTCTCAAGACTCGAAATTCGGATGTGCTCATAGGGTGAGTGTATGTGCGTATTTGTGAGCTTCACAAAAAAAAAGATAATCTTAATTTACATTGTTTACAGAAGATTTTTTCAATCATTAACTTGGAGAATTGTGTATTAAGAAAAGGACACAGGAAATTTCTGCTGACATTGGCAGACAGGCCTACCGATCGAATTTATCATGCTCCTGCTATTCCCCCAACATCACAGGATATGGCTTGGATAAACCGTGGCCCCTGTCCCATGGATCTCCTTTGTGAGCCAAGGATCATGCATGAACCGAAAAAGTTGGTAAAAGCGCAATATATACAGGCATCAGGATACATGTTGTGCCGATAAAACAACATTTATTCTCTGCTGTGGAACGTTACCTGTATGCATGCAGCACTATCTTCTGAACAAATCCGCCGTTTTTGTCGTGCGCTGATTTATGCCTTCATGCGACCAGTGATCCATGTATTATGTATAAGCACACTGTTGAACACAATTGGTTAGCTAGCTAGCTAAATTAACAGGCAAAGCTAAAAGGAGAGTAAAGTGCAACCGTGAGGATATTTAACACTTGCACATAGAACATGAGTCGTTAAACTCATAGCCTCAAATAATGTCCGTACGTCAGCTAAAGGAAAACTTTGAAAGTTCCTCTAGAGAACGAGGTTTCAGTATAAAAAATACAAATTATTTAGATAAAAAGAAATGAAAATCAGGTGCAGTTTTTTTTCTCTCAATTCAATCTCGTCTAGTATCTTACCCGCAAAAAAAAAAAATCTCGGCTAGCACATCTTGCGCACAGGATGCAATTGCGCACACACAGTTCGACCCTAGTGGTGCGCGCAACCACTTATCGTATACATGCTGGAACATGTGCATGCACAAAGTATATAAAAAGGTATGATCATAATGAAGTATGGCTAGATCACCTCATTAGCTTGCAACTTTGATAAAGAAGTATGGCTAAGGCTAGTCCTAGTGGGATATCATAAGAAGTATCATGCATGTCACCTTGGCAAGGCACCATAATTAATGAAGTGTTAATAGTATCATAATATGATACCGTATCATAGCGCGTGAAACTAGGTAATTTAATGACCAATGTATTTCATACACACAATTGCATTGAGATTGTTGAAAAAAAATACAATGTTACTATGATACTACTAGATGATACTAACCACTAGAGAGGTAGTATCATACACTATGACCAGCCTAAGATCACCTAATTAGCTTGCAATTTTGGCGCGCATAATCACACCCTTAAATTGATATCACAAGAAGAGGGATGATACACCTCGGAAAGCTATACTGTGTGCACCATGTTTAGCAATAACAATTCATGGCCCACCTTCCAAGACGGCTTTTACGGTTGATTGGCGATATTTTCCAGCTCCATCTTTTTTTGTTTAATTTGTAAGCCCCAAATGGCAAAATCCACGGGGACGTGCACCAGCACATGACTGACACCAGCTCTAGCTCAAATCATTGCGTTTGATGCCCGTACGGGAGCAAATGGTGTGAAAATCACGAAGCATTTCTACTCGATGGTATGATCGAGCCGAGTTGGTTCTATTATATGGAGGGAACGGTACGTTGCGGTGCCAAGCATACATGAAAGAAATCAGTAGGAGAAATACCGTACAAGAGAAGGTTACACGATAGTATACAATATAGAAACCAGAAACTACTCCTATCGATGACACCCTCCCTTAATCACAACTTGGACAAGTTGAAATGATGCTTGAATTCCTCAAAATTATGAAGTGGAGGTTTCTTTTGTAAAACCACTAGCAACTTAGCCTTTTGAAGGAATAAACCAAATTTCTAGACGCTTGTTAGAAACATTTTCCTTGACAAAGTGAAGTCTATCTCAATGTCCTTGGATCTTGCATAAAACACTTGATTTGATGACAAATATGTAAGTCCCAAGTCATCACACCACATACACCGGAAGCTGAGTCAATTTAGTACCAAGTTCTTCAAGCAAAGAATGTACATATATTACTTTAGTTGCGGCATTGACAAGAGACTTGTACTCTGCTTCAATACTAGACCTACAGACTGTATCTTACTTCTTTGCACTCCAAGAAAAAATATTTGAACCCAAGAAAACATCAAAACTGCTAGTTGACCGGCGATCATCTTAACTACCAGCCTAATCAACACTTGGAAAAACACTAACTAGAGTAGAATGGACTTATCAAATGTTAGACCAACACTAAGTGTATGCTTAATATATCTCATAATGTGTATATCAGCAGTCCAATCCAGAGTAGTGGGAGCATGCAAATATTGAAAGACTTTATTAACTGCATAATCATGTCAGGCCTTGTACAGGGTTAGATACTGCAATATACGTACCAACCATGATTTTGTATATCGTGTTATCATCATGTCCCAATCTTTCATGTGTTGTAATATTTTCTGAAAAGGACAATGGAGTAGGAGAGGCCTTGCAATTTTTCATAACAAGAAGAAGAGAACTTCTTAAGCATACTTTGCCTGACTTAGCATTAATCTATCTTTAATTTTCTAAATTTAAATTCCCCAAAAGAAGCGGAGATCACCAAGATTCATCAAGGAAATTCCTTTACCCAAGTCTTTCAACAGAGCATCCATTGCAGCTTTTGAAGAGCTAGCAATCATGATGCATCAACCTAAATGAGCTTAAATATAGTGATATTTGACTTGTGATAGATAAACAATGATCGATGTATCAACTTTTGAAGCAATGAAACCAAGACTATGAGTTGAGAACTAATCGAGAATGCCATGCTCGAGGTGTTTGTTTTAAACCATACAACACCTTGTCAAGTTTGTAGACATGGTTTGGCATCTTATTGTTTTCATACCTAGTGACACGGAGTACTTTTATACCACTTGCATCAAAATTGACAGGACTGATCCAATAATGTTCTTTTTATAGGATGAGTGGAACTTCTCCCGGGTGCTTCTCCAATTTTAGTTGAGTTGGTTAGGTATACATAGAGTATTCTGATTCAAAGTCTGACCAAGCATGAACCTAAGGTTTTATGAATTTTTCTGGAAGGTGTAGACACTAAGTTGGAGATGCATGGTCTGCACAAGTAATTCGTAAGCACAATATTGTTGCTCATTGCTTAGGTGTATGTCCTACGACTGCTCCGTTAGAGTCAATATTCCCGCCATTTATTCAGGTATACTCCTTTGCTTCATTGCTTGTTTTATGGAAAAAATTATCGTATAAGAAGCTACCTTTCCTCCCTACGCGTTGACCGATAGATGGCGGCGACTGCCCCTATGTGGTGTACAGATTATCCTCTAGCTAGCTAGTTGGATCCAGTTACAGTCTCGTATAGTCATATAAATAGCTTAGCTGCTTTTGTAGGACAAATTAGGTCATGGACGTATATAATATATACACATGCAAATTAGGTGCAGGTGCAGATAAGCTATCCTAGCTATACCTCTTCAGGCTGGCCGAAGCCATGGAAACATTGATCCCTTTCTGAGAGGCCAATTGAGCAAATCTTATAGTACTCCAGTACTTCTTTGCATGGATATGAGGGCCCAGATATCAGCGCCGAGTGTCAAGTTTTACCTAATTATCCCATCTAGTGCCACTTGTTAAATTTGGCCACCTTTTTTTTGCGAAATTTGGTCACTTGTTAATTTGGTCACTCCACAACGACGTGGCCACCAACTCACTAGCAGATCTTTGCATGAACTTCCGTAACAGAGTTGGACGTAGACAGTCGTTGCCATATCGGTCCCCAAGCTCTACATGCATTCTTGGCCGGATTTGATACACTTGTCATTAAGCTAGTTAGTAGGGTTGCGACCAATGGATACCACCCATGTCCTACTTCTAGTTCATTCGAAAATTTCTAGTTCAACATTTTGGTCAAAATTTAAAACTAATTCTTTTAAGAAAAATAGAAGCGGGACTTTCGCGGGATCCCGCTCGCAACCCTACTAGCTAGTGCGGCTTCTTCTCCAATGAGTAGCGTTATATTTATAACATTTGTTATACTACTACTATAAATAATAGTTTTTTTTGAAAAGGAGCATATATTAATATCAAAAGATACCAATTACACTCAGCCTTTGCAACAACGCATCGCCCTAGCGGCCATACGGATGCACACAGCTAAAAAAGAGAGGAGAATTACAAAAAAGAAAAGTCCCGCTACAGTGACCCATTCATTGAACCAGTAGTACAACCACCACTAAGACAGCACCAGAAGTCCAGCTTCTCCAAAAGCGACGCCTCTAAGAAGAGAACAGTGCACAAACACCGTCATCGCCTGATCATAGATAGGTTTTCACCCTGAAGAAAGTCCATGCTCTCAAAACAATACCTTCAAGAAGGCCATTGCCAGGCACAACCAATTAAGGCCAGATCATGGTTGTTCACCCTGAAAGGTAGGACTATGTACCTCTCCTGTGCAGCCGCCCCCACTCGCATGCCACTGCTCCAAGTCACGAGTCACCAAGCCAATTCCTCATCACCATCTAGACTCAAACCACCATAGCCAGTCCTCATATCTCGGTCTCCATGACATTCTCCGTCAACACCATGGAACGAGAACATGCCCCATGATATTAACAGCCAATATAGCTTCGAAGCTCACCCTCTGAACCCAAACGGCCAGAAAAAATATGGGTACGCCTGACCGAATACCTTTCGATCCAGCAATCTCCAGGCATGATGCGTCCATGGGAGTTCGTAGACGAAGCCTTCCGGAACTCGACACTCCGACCAGATCAATAAAGACATGCATCAAGTAGATCTTCATCTTGGTGTGAGAAGAATCCGAGGACAACCTCCTTTATTCAAACTGAGCCGATAGCCCCCTCGCCACCCTTCGGTAACCTGCACGATCTGCTTAACCAACCGTACCAGCAGCCCTGCGGCTAGGCCGGTAACGAGAGAGATGACAACAGAGCAGGGTCAACCTCTCCCAGATCCGGCCCTACCAGCAGCGAAGAGGACCGGGGAGGTAGCATCGGAGCCCCGGATCTGAAGATCTAGGGTTTCCAACACCAGCCAGCTTGGCCGTGGACTTCCACCACCGGTCATGGCACCGCCGGGAGGGATCTCCACCACCACCCCAACCAGGGGCGCCGCCCTGGCCGCTAGCCGTCGATGAACTGGCCGCATCTGGCCTATCAGCCATGGCGGTCAACTCCGGCCTCCACCCACCCCAAACCACCTTCGGCGGTCGGGCCCGCCGCCACCGCGACAAGGCCGGCGGCAGCAGCAGCGAGAGGAGCAGCGGCGACGGAGGACTTTGGGTGGACTGCGGTGGCGCCCCCGGTGTTGCCCTAGGGTGCGAAATAGGGGGTGCCTCATAGGAGGTTACTGGAAACATTACTAAAAATGGAGGGAGGATTTCACTTCCCCGGCCTCTGCACCAACTAGGGATGCACACATCTATTAAACATGAGTACCAGGATTTTTAAACTTAGTTAAGCACCAAGCCTGGTCCTCAAGATAAATTGCATGAGTACCAGGAAAGTCTGATCCTCACGTATAAATAGGAACCTTAATTCGCTCGTGAGGATTTGAACTTAGGTGTTGGGTTTGTACATCCACTCCCTCAACCAGTTGAGCTAGGCTCACTCCCTGACTATAGTAGTCAGGCTGACGAAGCACCTTAAAAATGAGAGAAAATAAACACTAGCTTGCATGAAATGAGCAGTTCAACAGATCGATCGACCAAGAAAGACCATACATATGCATGTACACAACACGATGACATGACCAGGAGTGAGAGTGGCAATGGTCTCTACCCAATCTCATCCTTGTGGAGTCTGCGATGGAGTTTGGGGACATAATAAGGATCTGAAATCGATCTCCTGCGCAGGCCACATATATGTGGCGAGAAGTGGACGTGTGTGCTGCTTTCCAATTCCACCCCACGATGTTTCCTCATCTTGGTTAAAGTAGCCGATCGATGCGGTCGTTGCGAGCTGTTGATGCATGCACTGCTGCTCCATGGAAACCGCGCAGTGTGCGCGTGCATGGCCCGATGGCTGAGATTCATCGCCGTGTAAGAGTGAGAACTAGCTACGATTTCATTATGGTCGTTCCATGATTTGATAATTAATTAGGTCGTCTAGACGCCACGCCATGTAAACGTCAGTCTTCAGTGGATGTAGTCTTTTTCGAGACAAAAAAAAAAAGGCGATCGGCCTTGTACTCCGTACCTAAAGAGACCAAACCGGCTTGATATGCTATCGCGCATGATGCTGCTACTGGCTGATTGATTACCACGCCCTACCCGAGAAAGATATAGGCAGAACAGGCGCGCGTGGCTTTGCATGGGATCCAAGTCAATGCCACCGTGGGTAACATGCGAAAACTCTTGTTAGAAGTCACCGCTATGTACCGACGTGACATCCACCACTCACATTGCTTTGAGATTGGTGAGATGGTTTGTATTTTTTCTAAAAACAGACCTAATAATTGAAACTTTCATGAAATCGGATTGAAACATGAGTGAAGTTGTGAAAAAATTGTGGGACTTTTTTAAAACAGTAGACAATGTTTTCCAAGTTTAAGAAGTTTTTCACAAGCTAGTTTCATTCTGTTTCACAAAAATTATAGTTTCGGTCAGCACATGAGTGACATCAGTGTCACCACTCTGGTATGTGCTAGTGCCTTTAGAATCGCTGCGTTCGGTACCATGCACACACAGAACTTAGCTGGTTCGTCCTATAAATGCGGAAATAAACTAAAAATATGTTTGGCATTAGAGTGAATTACGTAATCTGTTTGCTCACTGTTGCATATGTTTGTGCCTAGCCTTCAGCCATAGATTATAAAATAAGGACGCGACTAATTCTCCGTCCATCGAGAATTAAGATAATTCTTAGTCACCTGACACCATCGAATTTCATGTGCAACTAGGGAAAACCCGATTTCAATTGCAAACCCATGTGGAAATTTTTAGGTGCATAAATCATGATGCAAATTCAACGGTTCTGAAATTGATCGATCTCTATCTTAATTCTTAGTGGACCGAGAATTAGCAAAGAGGATAAAATAAACACAACTAGTCACTAGATTTAAGACTAGCATGGATTTTTTTCCCCGATTACATTGCCATGAATGAAACCATACCGAGTTTGCTACAACAGCTAGAAGTTTTCACGCGACAACCAAGATAAAGGAGACAGTCATTCGCAAAAAAAAAGATAATGGAGACAGTCTCTCTAGTTCTCGCTAAAATTATGGCTGTCCCACTGTGCTATAAACACTTTGCTCTCCAAATTTAAAACAAAAGGTGGAGAAAATAATGTTTTAGATAATGATTTAGAAAAAGAGATGGGATAACTTGATAATATTTTAAGTTCCCCAATAATTTATAAATCGTTGAATGTCACAATGCCAAGTTACATGAATGGATAATTTAGTTAGATGATTAACATACAATTGAGAATAAAAATTGTTCCAACCCAAATAGAGAGTAAATATACTAGGAATCTCATACGAAAAATACAAACATAATAAAAATTTTATTAGCACGATATCACTCATCCACATGCTAGTACATAACGCTATTCTCATCTAGTTGTGTGCATAGCTTCCCCATGTAATTTGCACTACTTCGTACATTAATAAATAGTTTGCTACAATATTCTCTTATTTTATTCTCTTTTAAATAGTGTCCATATCATCATTGGTTGTATTATACATGCAAATTTTAATTAGTGATATGACATTTTTTCCAAGATGATTGCACAAATTGTTCATCTATTCTAGATTCTTATGTCTCTTGTCTGTCTAATAGAATGTGTGCATTAATTAAGAGTGACTATGGCAGGATTTTGGTAGTGCCTTTTCCTCTATAGTACCACGTCTTACAAAACTTTAGCCTATAAGCTTTCGAATTTTGTGTTGGCAATAGCTAACCAGTGTTTTGGTATGAGAAGTTATTTCACTTTGTAATAAGTGAGCTTGTGTCAAACAATATTTTATAGGAAAGCAACAAAACTATGTTGTTATTGATTTTTTGGAATAGATAATTACAAAAAAGAGGGAATAATTATGTTACATGGCAAAAAAAGAATTTCCTTCTTATGTTTGTACTTTTATATGTTATGCAATACTATACAATATCAATATATGATTGTGTAAATGGATAGTTAGACATGTTAAAACAATCAAATATTGATCCATAACATCGAACGGGTATTCAACTAATTAATTATTAGTTAAGAAGATTCTGGTACACCATAACCGGGTCCAAAACGACCATGACGCATACAAAAGACCACTCTCTCCTAGCAAAAGATAACACAAATGTTTGCCTCCCTTCAACCATTTGAAAGGTTGTGTTGCCTCTGATATTATGATACTATCAATGATCAAATGCAGTATGGTATAGAGACATTAATGTTGGAAAGACCCTTGCATTTGTTTCATTCCAATTTTCCCTAGAGAAATGTATATAACGCCACCTTCATTCTAGATTCTACGAGAATTTTATGGAAGTGTTTCATTTGCTTCTCTACAAAGGAAGTTTCATTTTCCTAGAATGTATCCTAATTTCTTGGATGATTCTTCTTACGATGATTGATTCAACCTCTTCTAAAAAAATCTTCAAAAGATTTACTAATAAGCATGATAATCCTAGTGTTCCGATGGACAAAGGAAACTATTATTAGCTTTTCGGAAAATTTCCAAACAAACAATTTCAACTAAATCTTTCAATTCCTAAAACGATCCCAGTTGGTGGCTTCTGTCCATAATTGTTTATGTCCACAACGTTTAACCGTCATGGATCCTACCCATAAAATGTATGGAAGTTTTAGTCGCCATCCATATCAAATGGAGAACCTATAGAAGAATTATAAGACAGGATGCCATCTCCATCACTTGCTTGTAAAAGATGGAAAGGACTCCAATTTTGCAACACTCTCTGATGAAACCGATTTGTAGGAAACACATTGTGCTGGAAGACAGCCAAAGCAAATAAGTTAAATTTGAGTGGTGTTCTTTCCAAATCACTAAGTTCATTATGGATGCATGGCACCAATGAACTGAGTATCATATGCCAAAGAATAGCTCTAGAGATTCCAGTGACCGCCAACTATCATGTTATCATGTCACTGATGCGAGTGGGTGATAGTCACCTAATCGTAGCTTTCTCCAAAGATAGATACTAGTTAATGAGATTACTTGAGTTTCTCATGCATTATTATTTGTAGCTTCTTGGCACTAAAAAATACCCCTGTCAACGACACTTTTTTGTGGTGGCGCAAGCAAAATACGCCTCAAAAGTTGGTTAGTCGGTTGATGAGCAACCGTGGCACCATTTGGTCGCGGGGGCTATGTATACGTCATGGTACACACGATACCGGCAGTTATTTGTGTCATGTTATGTGGTACACAAGAGCCGCAGTATTTAATGCCGCTTGGCCAACGGAGGCATTATAGGTTGGGCCGTGTGTCTCAACACTAGAGAATGGTCAAAGACATCCCAGTGACTGGTTATGCTTGTCTCGTTGACCAGTGTGGCCCACCACCGAGTTACTTCCTTATATTTCGCGGTCCACTCTGAAATCCCCTTCCATCAATCTGCAGTGGTGCTATGGCGACGGAGACTGTCGAGGCGACCGGTGGCAACACTACATCGCAATGGAGCCTCTGCCGGGTGGTGGATATGTAAGTTAGTCATATACCGATTCTAGTGTAGATCCGATTTGACAATTTTCTTTGGATACCGACTTACATCTCACGAACATATTTAATTTGGGGTATTCCTAGGCCGACGTAGTGTCGCGCTACATCTATGATTTATTTTGGGATGGTGTACCTATCAGATATGGCTACAAGAGAGGATATTTAGGCAAAAGATTCCTGTGCAGACTCATCGCATACCAGAGCAAGCACGCAGCCACAAGTTGCTCATTTGTCACTACAAAACGCCGAAGTGCCCGTACTTTCTATGGAAGGATCCACCGCACTCGAAGCACATACAATGTGCGTTGGTAAAAATCTAAAACAAAACCATTGATCAAGATCTGAGTGATAGCTCCGACAACAAGGACGACAACGAGAATGAAGTGAAAGAGGAAGGCAGAGAAGAAATTACCCCCGCACTGCGGGCGATTCATGATATATGTGTGGATGTTTCCAGTTCTCTAGAGCCTATTAGGGTTGCACTAGATAGCCTATTTATGGGCATTATTGATGATTAAGAATATTATTGTGTTGTCAAAACCATGTTTAGTTATTTTTTAGGCTGTTGATTTCGTATGTATCTTATCTTTATGTTTATGTTTATATTTATATGGTATTGTTGAAAAGACAAATTAGACGCACCATTATGGGATTATTGTACATATGTGGCTCACTTGTTGAAGAGTCCATAAAACAAACCATAACCGACTATCCCTCACCACTCCTCCTTATAGAAGCAAACTTTTGTACCTACTTCCAACTAGGATGCCGGCGCGCTCCCCATTCCCCGCACTAAGAATGAGACTCAAACCCTAGTTCTCACTAAGCCACCCGCTCACTTATCCTACCAATCCTCATTACGACTCCGACTTAACGATAGATCTCACTTCTACTTCCACACTCTCTACTTCACCCTCGAGATCTAAGCTGCGAACAACATTGTCAGATCCAATAACGCCAGATTCTCCCAATGGCAAACACCTTTTTCAGATCTGAGGCAAGGTTTGTTAGCTAGACTCGTGTTGGACCAAGGTGAACCGCTCGATCTCGTCATGCTTACATGGACGGTTCTGAACCGCGTGTGGTCGTCGTGCTCGCGGTGGACGAAGAAATATCCACACGTTGTCGTCACGCTCGTGGTGGACAAAGGTAAATCCGCACGTGGTCGTCGCGCTCACGTTGGACGAAGAAGATTCACGCGTGATTGTCGCGCACGCTGGAATAGGCAGATCCCCTTGATGTCGTGAGGTTCTTCTGTGCAAGTAGTGATTTAGTGTTTCAGAATAGAGAGACGTTCAAGAATTAGATTTAGTGTTTAGAAAGTCTTCTAGTTTTTTTTACTTTTGAAGCAATTCTTTTGAAATATATTAAATAAATACAAATTCCAATTTCCATATGTATTATTGTAACTTTCTAATCGTTAATTGTAACAGGTCTGCTACTGAAAGGTGTACCTAACACGGCACAATAATGTGCTGCATCTCAAGTTACACGGCGTTAAAGTCCCGCCGTCTTCCATAGTGTACCATGGAGCATTCTTGGCCGCGCCGCGGAAGCGCTAACTCGGTGGATACCGACGTGTCGAGAAAAAAAAGCGCCGCCTAAAAACTTTCCTGACGCGGTTATTCCTAAATTTTTTTCGTTGCGCGAGCACGAGCGCAGCGACTAGACGTGTACCTCGGCGTTTATAAGCGACAATGGCACGCGACATGTCTTATAGTGTGCATGCACCATATTTTTCCTTATCTAAATGTCTGGCGCAGTTTCGTTTGGGTGATGCCGAAGCCAATCCAAAATTTCATCATGTCGATTTCTTATCGTCTCCAGTAGTCCATGGTCTTGTTTAGGTATATGTATGTATCTTGCAAAAGGTGTAAAATAGAGGTGTTATATTGTAACCAACTTAATATGTTGTGTGGTACACGTATAGTATATGCTATTTCAAGAATTCTCAAATGATAATGTTTGTTTATTACTTGTTGGATTAATATGTTGAGGAATAGCATCGTGCCCTATACAACAGTTTAGAAAGCCATTTTCAGGACACCTATAGCTAGGTCATGTTATAAACAGGACAAGCAAATAACGCATAACGAATAAAGTAAATATGCAGGAGACACGTGATTTTAATGTGGAAACCCTTTCCAACAAAGAAAGAAAAAACCACGGACGCCAGCTAACGAAATTTCACTATATGAGGGGTCTTTACACAACAACAGAATTATTTCAAATGCGACTTATCCCTATGGAAAATATAGAAACCCTAATATTTTGATGTATTGATTTGACTCTCGTGGGGGTATATATAGAGTTACAAGGGGTAGGTAGACTTGGAGTACAAGATGATCTTAGAGTCCTAGTCTATCTCATATATGTATATGTATCCACATTCTAACATCCACCCTCAGTCGTAGCGGGAGTGAAACGGACGCTTGCGACTGGATTTGAAGTCTTGCGCTTCCCTCGTCTTCACCTCCTTATCATCATCACCTGCATGGACATGATCATGGCTAGCACCTAGGGGCGGTGACTGCGTCCCCTTCTGGTACCTCTCTTCCCTCTCGCAGTCACAGCGGGAGTGGCATGAACGCAAGTGACGACGCGGACGCTGTTGACTGGAGTTCTTGAGTTGTTGTATACGTTGTTTTTGATGTCGATGTCGAGGTAACCGATTTTGATGTAGCCGTGGTCGAGGTGGGTGTGGTCTATGTCGTAGTCGTCGTATGTTGTGTGGCCGCCATTGCCGGAGGCGCAAAAAAATGCACGTTTTTGTTGTTGTTGTTGTTGACGAAGCTGCAGTTGTGGACGTTTTGCACCTTGTAAAGGTACCGCTGGGGGCGTCTCGCGGACGCGGTCATAGGTGAGACCACCAGTTTTGCCAGGACTGGAGGAAGCCACCAAGCACACGCGGTTTTGCCAGAACCGTATGCATGGTTGTAGGGGCATCACAATTGTGTGATGCCAGATGCACTCGTCGGGGTCATGGACGCGGCCATGTCATCGTCGTGCCTTGCAGTTGTACTGTCATGGGCGTCGTAGTTGTATGTCCATCATGTGGACGGGTATAGCGGAGGCGGCGGCGATATATCGACGAAGATGTTGATGAAGACCACGTTGACATAGACCTTGGCGATGATGTGTCGGCGGTGTTGGAGTAGGCGTGTCGGTGATGCTCGTCGCTCGAAGGCGTCCCTTGTAGCGGCGATGATGTCGAAGCATTGATGTCGGAGAAGTCGGCATAGTTGTGTTCCACACCGGCCTGGCGTGTGGATAATATTGATGCCGCTTCCACGTGGATGCGCTCGACGAAGATCTTGGCTTGTAGCCTGGCGTAGTCGTACAGCTTGATGTCGTGATTTGGTCATTGTAGTTTGGCTCGGGCAGTGCAGATCTTAATGTCGGCGTAGCGCAGATTGTCGCATGGTAGCCTTGGCGGAAGGAGCATCACGTGGCTACACGAAATTGGTCGGCGTGGTGACGTGTATGAAAACTTCTGGTACGCAGCCGTGTAGAAGACCATGTTGTCCGGTGATCAGATTGTGCACCGCGCGTGCCTAGGTGGACTGCGTGGCGTCCATGGACGGAACACTAGTGCACACCCCCCCCTCTAACACCGGTTTGGAGGGCCCTCTAACAGCGGTTGTAGAACCGCTGTTGAGGGTTCGGTGTTAGAGGGGCCCCCCCTTTAACACCGGTTCTTATACGAACCGGTGTTAAAGGGTGGCGCACGTGGGGCTGCCGCAGGGCTCAGGCCCCCCCTTTAACACCGGTTCGTAAGGTTCTGTGTCGCGGCAAGAAAAAGAGATAAATCTCTGCCGCGGCAGGAAAACGGCCTAAATCTCTGTCGCGGCAGAGTTCTGCCCCTACCCCGTTCTGGGCGTATTTCTGCGGCGTGGCGGGGACGGGGAGGGGCGGGAGGGGGAATCTATCGGGAGCGGTATACACATACATTGTCATCGGTACATATGAGTACATGAATAATTAAGCAACTATTATTATACACAACATCGTCATTGTGTGGTATTCTCTGTAAACGTTGAAGCATCAAGTACAAGACAAACACGTTCAAGCATATATACAACGTTCATTTTGGTGGATATCTAAAGAGTTCTCCGCCAGGCGTGACGACCTCATCAAGTATGAACTCCGCCAATTCCTCTTGAATGGCTCGTATGCGGTCAAATGGTAGGAGTTGGTCCCACATCCGTTCGATCTGAATATATATGAAGAATGGGGTCAACATATATATAAGAATAAAACTCAACACAATTGATGGTAATAAAATAATGTTGTGTACTTTGTTTACTTACTCTAAGTTGTTCTAGTGCGGCTTGGCCCGTCGCACATATCGTGTTGCGAATGAACTCGCAAACATAGTACCCACATAAGTTATTGCCGTGTCCCTGATGTGCGCACTTTACGAGAATAGAGAGTTCAATCAAAATAATAATCAATAAAGCATGATATAATGGAATTGGAAGCAGAATCAAAGAGATACGCAGACCTAGCTAGCTAGTATTACTTACATTTTGGTCTACAAATTTTAGTTCTTCTGACCATTCACCCACGGCCCTGTCCGTGAACCTTTTCCAAACCCTGTCCGGCAAAAAAAATGGATAAATGAGTAATTAATTACTTGTTGTCACGAAAGTTGCCGATCTAGTGCGATAATATGGCCCTGCTCTTTTTCTTTTCATAACGAGTCCATGACAAGGACTTTTCCTGAGTTAGGTTGAATGACAAGCAGAATAAAGTGGAACCTACGCACGCATAACTCATCATCAGTTACACTTAACATCGAGTAAGCCGAAACAGAATGTGTACAAGAGAGGGTAACAGTACTCACGAGAAGTTGTAAGGCAATAGTATTTCCCTTTTGGTTTTTTGTCTCAGTAAAGACCTTAGCAATAAATCTTCTGTTTGCCCGGGTTTGGTTCTTACCACTTCTTCATGAACTCTATTTGGGTCAACGAACCCAATGTCAAAAGGTCCTCCTTTCATGCATTCCATAACCTTTTTCCTGCATAATAGTATATACATATATGGTGAGCATATATATACATGCAATTAATGAAGTGAATGAGATGAGATAGAAAATACAGAAATAGTACTTACACACAATAAAGGCTGATGGCAGCTTTGTCGAGTTCCTTCTGATTGAATAGAAAATGCAAGTCTTGAATGTTGAAGTCGATCTCGTCGTCTTCGCACAAGAAAATCTCATCTCTTATATGCGCCGTGATCCATTCTTCCTTTCTCGTCTTGCAGAAATCAAGGTACCACTTGTGCAATCTTCGCATCTTTGTTGGTAGATTCTTGAGCTCCTCTTTCTTGACGAGATTCTTCCCATACTTCCATGGCTGTATGGGGTTGGCATCGCATTTGGGCAAGTTGTCTCCCATGATGTTCAAGTATGCAATGTAAGTCATCCCCATCTCATTGGCCTTTCTTTGTAGCTCTGCCTCGTAATCATTTACGGGAGGAGCGTCCCGTGTGTCGAACACTTGGAGCGGGGCGCATGATTGGTTTTCCTGCTCTCCGAGCATGGGAACTATTTTCTGGGGTGCCGCACGACTGCTACTTTCAGTCTCCCTACGGCGCCTTGCATCCGCCTTCAAAATCTGGCGCTCGTAGTCCGGCACAAGTGGGGTTTCAGGTTTCAAAAGATTTTTTTAAAACTTCTCCACCACCGCTGGATCTATTTTCTCCTTTGGCTCGGCCCGTCTAGGTGCAAAGAATTTCTTGACCTCTTCTTCCGAGATCCTATTGGTCTCCTCGTCGCTGCGATTCCACGGTAAAACCGGCAATGGCTTGGCAGAAGGCTGCGCGACGTAGTTTTTTGAACTCTTTGGCGTACGGTTTCCTGCGGATTTCTTTGTGGCAGTGCTAGTGATGCTCTTCGTGGTAGTGCTCTTCCGCTTACGCTGAGGAGATGGCTGGCGCGCCGGAGATGGCTGTCGCGCCGGAGATGGCTGCCGCGCAGGAGATGGCTGAAGCGCCGGAGATGGCTGCCGCGCAGGAGATGGCTGAAGCGGCTCAGACTGCTGACGCTGCGGAGACGGCGGGGGTGCCAGTGGCCTCCAATTTGGAAGCACGATGTGTTCCTTCTTCCAAAGAATGGTTGTTTTCACTGCAAATTTGAGTTGAGTTTCCCCTTCACCTGTAGCATGGTCAAGTTGTGCTTCCTCATATTCCTTCACAACCTCATCCACCCCGACAATAGCATAGCCATCTAGAATCGGTCGGCAGTGGTAAGTTCCACCAGCTACAGGAGGTAAGGCATAGCCGACAGCCACCTTAATGGATAAGTCCATTAATCTCACATGCAGCTCAGCGTGTTCGCTCTCCGTGATCTCATCCACGGGGTATCGAGGACCCGCCATTTCAAGCGTGGGCTGCAACGTTCACCGTGGAAGCCACGCTGCTTTTCCGCGCAGAGTCTGGGCTGCCGGCAGATTCAAATGCAGGCTCTTCGTGCCGCTGAGTGTAGCATCCCAATTGTCTAACAATTGTAATGCTACTTGGTCTAGTAAGATATTGGTTACTTCATATATATAATTGTTGCACCATAATTATATCATGCTCATGTCATCATGCCACCTTGCATTTGAGCATCATATAAAACCCTTTTTCTTTTGGTTCTTCTCTCATATGCATTATTAATTGTATTTGCCTCTTGATCTTGTTTTTGGTTATTGATATATTGCTTAATGCCCAAATTGAGTTGGGGGCATATCCTTTTATTCCACTCTACACCTTTCTTGTCCCCACATTTTAATTCCACCATTCCATTTTAATTCCACCATCCTTTTACCCATGAGCTTGCAAATCTTTTCCTTTTGATTTTATTCTAGCTCATGTGGTGGGGTGGACCTAATCCAATTCTTTTGCTTGGCCTTGGTTCCACTTCTTGGGAATGCATTAGAATAATGCCATATCATTACTTTTGTTCTCACAAAAACTAATCATGGCATTTATTATTTTTGCATGGGCCATGCAATCACATCACCACCTTTAACCCATTTGATTTCTTTTGGTTTTAGGAGTTCTTCTTTGTGGGATCCTCTACATCATCTTCCTTCCACCATCCCCATATTCTCCTCCATGTCTTTTTCTTTTATTTTATTTCTCCATGCATGATTCATATGAGGCCTCTTCCCATATCTCTTTTCTCTCTCTTTTTCTTGCTTTCTTCTCCACCTTAGCTTATGCTAGATCAAGCCCCCCTTTCCTTTTGTTATGGTCTCATAAACAAATTCAAAATCTAAAACCCTAATAACACCCTAACCTAGCTATCTCTCTCTATTTTTCCTCTAATCTAGTTCTACTCAAACCCTAATCTCACCTCCCTCTCTATCACTCCCTGTCACCCTAGCCACTGGTCCCACATGGCCCTCTCTCTCCCTGCCATGCTTGGCCCACCTCAGCTAACCCTACCCCTCTCTCTAACCCTAAACAAAACCCTAACCCGAGACTACCCATTTACCTAGCCCGAGCTACCCCCTCTCCTCTCTCTCTTCTCTCTACCGCCGTCCCGACCCCACCCAGCTGCTACCCCACCTGCAACCCTCTCCCTGCCCTGCCTGGCTACCCAGGTCGAGCCCCAGCTCGACCACGTGCTCGAGGAGAAAAGGGAAAAGGCCGAAGCCACTTTCCCCTGAGCCGCTCCCACACGGCAACCCTTCTCCCTCTTCCTCACTTTTCCTCCTCACACCCGTCTCCTGCTTCGCCCAGATCCACCCCAGGTCACTGCCTTCCTCTCCTTCCTCTCTCGACGACGCCCAGCTCTGCCGCAGGTCGCTGCCGTCTACCGCGTCGCCCCCTCGTTCCAGCCGGCGTGCGCGTCGTGGAGGTGGCCTGGAAGACCAAGGGAACCTCGCTGCTTCGCCTTGGACACGCCGACGCGAAGGAGGAAGCCTCCAGGACCGCCAGAACCTCGCCGCTCCCCGAAACCCTAGGTCACCGGAGCTCCTGCCTCGTCGACGATCCACCGCGCCCCATCCCGATCTGACACCGCCAATCTCCCCGCGGTACGCACTTCTCCCTCCCTGACATCCTCCGCTTCGCTGTCGCCGTCTAGCGCCGCCGCTCGTTTCGCTGAACGCCCTCTGTGCGCCAGAGGTCGCCGGTGTCTGCAACCTTCCCGCGCCGCATCGAGCCCTAGGTAGGCCCCAGCCACCCTCCTGTCAGCTCCCCTAGCCCACCGAAGTGGCTTCGCCTCCCTGCGTGAGCACCCCAGGTCGCGGGATCGAATCCCCCCGCGCCGCGCGCGCGCTGTCGCCGAACACGTATGTCAGTCTCGTCAGAGATCAGAGAAGATCCACAGTGCACGTTGACACTTTGCACTTAACCCCCACCTTTTTGACTCCTTCAACCCGCGCTCCTAGAGGCCCCACCTGTCAGCCGCAGTGGCAGTTTAACGGAAAGGCACCCGGGGAACCTTACCCTCAACCCGCGGTCCAGCTTGCCCCCACCTGTCAGTCTCTGCCATCCCCACCACTGTCACGTGGGCCTTAGCCAGTTGGCCCCACCTCGCAGTCGCATGGGCTAGTCAGAGCCGCGGTGAGAAAAGAATTTGCGCGCGGGTCTCGCCCAGTCAGCAGCTGGCCCACCGTCAGCGGGTGTGGCTAGGTTTACCTGGGTGACAAAAGACTTCCTGTTTAACTGTTTAAACAAAACAAATTCAAAATTATTTAAATTCAAATTTAAATCAGTTTTCAAATAACTTTTAATTTACAAATCCAAATAATACAAATAATATATGTCTTTGAATCAAAAAAATGTGAGGAATTCAAATATGACATTAAAAATATTGTTTGAGCACTTTAAAATTTCGAGACGATTAAAACTACAATAAAATGCCCTTTTCTTAATAAAGTAATAACTTTAATTCTACAACTCCAAATTTGACAAATAATATGTCTAAATCGATTAGCGCGACGAGCCCGTTCTATCTATGCAGTCCTTGTTCTGAATTGAAGCATGCATCATGTCATTATTAAAAATCTGAACTATTTATGACAATAAAACTTGGTTAAATAAATAACAAAATGCTTTATTTCTTGTATCGACACCTCACCTTTGCCATGCTACTTTAATGCCATGTAAATTGTGGATCATTCATCATGGCATGCTTGATTGCTTGTCGCATTTAATTCATATGCTTGTGCACTTTATTTATGTTGGCCCTTGTTTGTTTGGTTCTTCTTCGAATAGACGCCCAGCAGGAGAATTACCAGGAATCGCAGGAGTACTACCCAGATCCATCTCTCGCTTCAACTGAGCTGCCAGGCAAGCACTACCACATGCTTGCATACATACAGTACCTATTGCCTCTATCTTATTCTTGCATCATTGAGTTGCGATTGCATTAAATTGAATCCCAGTATTGCATAGCCTTTACTTTTAAACCCCACCAAAGCTTGTTCCTCCATCCCATGAGCCATTACTACAGGAGTTGTTTGAGCCATGCGAGTCGTAGAAAAGCATGTGTAGGGTATGTGAGTGTCTGATGAATAACGAGGTACCTAAACAACTTAACCGGAGTAGTATTGGGATAACTAATGAAAGAGGCACCGGTGAGCAGTATCTTCTATTTGTTTTTTCATGCTCACTTGTGTCCCGTAGGACCCCGAGTACTTGATTCCTGTTCCTTGACTATTCGCACTATCCACATCCGGGAGGCCTTATGGACCCCGCTGAGCCAGAGCTTGATTCATTCTTATTTCTTGGGGCCACAAAGTAGTTTGGGGCTTTGTTACTATCCTGTACTTATGCCACGTTACTGTTTTATTAAGATTGTGCGAGGAGCACCTGTACTATTTAAGAATTGCGGAGTGTTTTCGCGGTATCGACAAGCCCAGTCACATTTCCGGGTTCCCAGTCGTTTACAGCCATTGGCGCAAACCTTGGGTCCGTCTCGGAGCCGGCCAACTTCGTTGCGGGTAGCTTAATGGGGTGGCCCCCTGAAATATTTCTGAATCCTGTGATTGCTTTGTCGTGAATGCCTCGTTGGGTTTTGATTTGGTTTTTCCGAGGTTGATCAAGTGTGTGTTGCTATTCGTGCACCCCTGCAGGGTAAATTTTTGTGAAAGCCGTGTCCGCGGTTATGGACGACTTGGAGCACAGTTTCTCGATCATAGACAAGCATAACTAAAGTACCGCTTTTAAATTGACTAAGTACTTGACTAGTAAATAGTGCAATACTCATGGAATGGTTAATAAAACTGCCAACGGATGATGGGGGTTGTTCGTCCGCTTCCTCGTTGGTAAGCGAGGAGGAGGATGGATCTGTTAATTATACTGTTATAACTGTTGTTCTTAATTCACGGACTTCCGTCTATCATTGGTTAGGTGGATGGTTAGCGAGCATCTGTAGAATTGTTAGGTGTTATCTTTTGTTGCAATTGCGTCACCCCAGGTTGTGTCCCCTTTAGTGGCATAAAGACTTGCTGAGTACCCCTAGGGTCTCACACGATAAATTGTTTGATTCAGATGAACAGGTGTATCCGCATGATGGATACTGGGTGGAACAGACAGATGATGTGGGCAACGATCATTCGGTGTAGAGATTCCGGGAACGGGGATCCGTGAGATCTGTGGGCGGGATGTGTTTATTTATGGGGCATCTTATGCTGATTTGCTTCTTATCCGTACTCGGATCTTTTTTTTCGCTTCCGCCTGATACTCTAATGTGTGATGTATGAGGAGCTATCCTAAATTATTATATCTATCTAGGACATTTGAATCTTGCCGTATGGCGTTGCAATATTTCTATTTCTTTTAGATGGAATGGCTCTGAGGACTGTTGTATGTGGCTTGCATACATACTCATTTGTGTATGTAGTTGATCCCTTCGCCTGCCGATTACGCCGCTCGTTCTTGTCCCAATGTCTGAAAGTGGTTAGGACGGCCGAAAGGTCTACCGTGAGTGGCCCTGGGCCCCACCGTACTATTTTAACCACTTTCGTTCATCCAGGCATGTAACTAAGAGCGTAATTCACCGAGGTAGTTACACTGAGATGGGCCGGTAGCTTGATGGCTCTGTTGTGCATTCACTTGCGCCTGCAGCGCCACAAGTGCATGTTCTATCTGTGTCATCCGCTCTGTACACTCTTTTTCTTTTCTGCCGCGCCATCTGTAAGAGTCGCTCCACTCGGCAAACTCATCCTTCCACGTCATACCCCCTGTGCCTCGTGCATGTCCAGGGTGTTCTTTTTTACCGATGGCGCGTGTGAGCTGGTCATTCTCTCTGTCGGGATGGAAGGTCCTGGCGGCTGTTTCCTCGTATGGCGTGATGAGTTTAGTGACGGGTTTGGCAAGGAGAGTTGGGAAGATACACAATCCTGTTTCTGGGTCCAACCTTGCCCCGATTCCGTAGAACCAAGTCTTTGCACGTAGGTCCCACCCATGTGTCTGGGGTGTGATCCCTCTGTCGCGTAGGGCCTTCTCAGCTTCCTCCCACTTAGGCCTCTGAGATATGTAGCCACCTGACCCTGTCCTCTAGTGATATTCCTTCTTCTAGGCATTTTGCGTATTGGTTTCTGACCTCTTTGTAGATATAGCACCTTTCTTGTATGCCACAAATTCGCGCCAGTGAGGTCTTATCTTCGCATAATATGCGTCTTCGAAATCTGGAGTCTCGCGAGCTTTGACAAATTTGTTCAATTTTGTCTTCCAGTTGCGGAAAGCGTCAGCCATCTTCTTTAGAGTCAACTCTTTGACCTTTTCCTTTATAACCGGTTTGTTTTCATCCTCCTCTGACGGAAGGGTGAAATTTACCAACAGCGAATTCCAAAGCGTTTCTTTGGATCTTTCATCGACAAAGGTACCGTCGCCCTTCTTTGGCTTATTCCAATATTGAATTATGATTGGGATTTGGTCCCTAACAAGAACTCCAGCCTGACGTACAAATTTGTCTGCGGCCTTCTTGGGCTCCATCGGCCTGCCATCAACACGGACTGCTTCGATCGTGAACTTTGCACGATCTTTCAACCGATGGCTCGTGCCTCGCTTGCTCTTTTTCGTAGAAGAAGATGGTTGCTGGCTGGTCGATCCTGAGGGCTAAAAGAAGAAAGAAGCGTTAATTAATACATGTAGAAGAAGATTGTTGGTGGAAGTCAGCAGAGGCTTAATCAATGCATATACCTCGCCGGACTTTGTAATCACTAAATTGCGTTCACCGGAGTTTTCATCTTCTCCATGACTACTTGAGCTATCATCATGTCCCTCCAAGTTCAGATATTGTGAGGTGTCCTCATCGATAATGTTCTCCATTATTTCTTCTTCTTCAAGGTTTCTACTAAGTGGATCCATAGTTTCTAAAACAATAATATTATCTAGAGTAAGAGAGTAAACATTCAAGTGGACTTGGATTCATACACAAATATACATATTATTCATACAAAAATACACAAATGAAATTAAAACCCTAAGGATGCTTGATCATTTTAAACGAGTTCCGAGGGGTCCAAACCCTAATTCGGAGAAATCCCGGATGCATATGAGAGGGGCTAGCTACAGTGGCTGACCGAAGGATGCTCCAGAAAGCGGCGGCTAGCGGCGCTGGAGAGCGACCTAGGGCGCACAAGGTAGCGGGTTCGCCTCAGCGTGATGCGGCCTACCTAAAACGGGCGGCGCCACTACCTAGGGGTCACCGGAGCGACGTTAACAACGACGGCCAGCGGCGGCGCTTGCAGAGCAGCGAGGTGACGACCCTAAACTAATACTAACTATAAAATACACTAAATAACCCTAAACTAAATACACTAAACTACACTAACTAAATAACCCTAAACTAAATAAATAACCCTAAACTAATAACCCTAAACTAAATAAACCCTAAACTAATAACCCTAAACTAAATAAACCCTAAAATAATACTAACACTAAACTACTAATAATACACACTAAACTACACACTTAAAAAATACTAATAACTAATTATATACATCGGGCGGCGACGGGGGTGGCGCGCGGTGGCGGACGGTGCTGGCGCGGCGACGGGGGTGGCGGCCGACGCGGGCGCGCGCGGTGCTGGCGCGGCGGGGGGCGTCGACTGCGACGGCGACGGCTCGCGCGCGGGGAGGGGGCGACGGCGCTCCCGCGGATGGCGACGGCGAGGGCGACGGCTGGACGGCGCCGGCTCTCCTCTGCTTTTCTCTGCGTGCACGCTTTCGATCTGGCTGGGGGAAGAAGGAAGGGGAAGGCGCGCGTTATAATCCCCCCCCCTTTAACACCGGTTCGTGGCTGGAACCGGTGTTAAAGGGGGGAATTCGTTTCGCGCCCGCACCTCCCCCCCTTTAACACCGGTTCCAGCCACGAACCGGTGTTAAAGGGGGGGTGTGCGCGCGCAAAACGAAATAAATGCGCCCACCCTTTAACACCGGTTCGTGGCTGGAACCGGTGTTAACGGGGGGGGGCATTTATTTCATGCATTAAAGGGGTGGGGGCATTTATAATTCAAAAAATAGGATATGAATTTAGAAAATTCATATCTTATTCATTTCAACTCAGAAAAATATGAATAATATATCATAATTTTCAGAAAAATAATATCTATCCATTCATGTAAAAACATTTTATATTTACTTTAGATGAAAATTTACAAAATGATTAAAACACTTACATATAAATTTTGATTATTCAATTCAAACAAAAATAAATTTTCAAATCCTAAAACTTTGAACATAAGAAATATTAAGCATCTAAAAAGGAATCTAACCCTATTTTATTAGAGCAAATCATATTTTATTTTGTATTAACATTTTTGAATTGATTGGATATTTAAATGCCGCATCTTTTGTATACACTTGAATCTGACAAAGCCTCGCTCAACTTGCATTGGATTTTTGATAAAATAGCATATTGTGAACCTAAAAATGATTTTTGTAAAAAATCATGAGCATCGTATCATGTACCTGTAGTTCATATCTGACCCACTTCCTACCGATTCGGCAGGAATTTGTCTTTTTCACCAGAGGTGGACGGAAAGGTTTCAGATCCCCCTGTTGGTACATTGTCCATATAAGGTGGTCTAGTATTTTTGTAAAATATGGTGGTGGTTTTTTGAATTAGCCATTTGGTGGTTGCTTCACAAAACCGTCCGTTTTTTATGCTCGGAAAATGGAAAATGCCTTTTTGGTGCGATAAAAAGGAAAACTTCCTCTTGCAACATTGTTTGCCATGCCATGATGCACATGTATGCACAATATGGCAATATTATCACAAACTATGCCTTGATTCTAGCCATAACATTGGTCATTTGACCCGAAAGCCAAGAAACCTCGAATGAGATAGGTCATTTTGTGAAGGAGATAGAACTGGAATTAAAATACAGAATGCAACTAATAGTAAGTTACATAAAGCACGACTGAAAATTAAGATACATAAAAGAACTGAAAATTAAGATACATGGCCATATTAAGTAACAATCGGCCGAACTTGTTTCGGAATGTTGGAGCGATTCAGTCATGCTCCTGCCTACACCTGTAATACTCGCCACTGTAGTCTTTGTACTCACCGCCGCCGTCATCGCTGTCGTCGTCGGGGTCGCCATAATTGAACCTTGAAGGCTGAGTACGCGTGGGCTGGACTTGAGGGTAGCGCAGACGGGGGTTAGAGTCGGCGGCAGTGTCATAGGCCATGACGCTCTGGAGAGTCCGACCGCGCCACCATAGCCAAGGCCAGCCTCGTTGAAGTTCGGAGGAGGTGGGCCGTCCTCCTCGTGCCTGGCGAGCGCCCTCTCACGCCGATCCACGAAGAAGGCTTCCCAAGTAGGGAAATAGTCGGGATGCCATCTGGGATTCCTCCGCTGCTCCGGCGTGAGAAGTAGTGGTTCGTGATGGCCATCCGGCGCGCCACACCTAGAGGGACAGGAGGAACCGGCACGCCTCCGGCGCTCAGCATCCAGCCGACGGGGACACAGTAGCCCGGCGGGTAGGGGTAGTTCGAGGCGCAAAGCGCCTCCGCCTCCCTGGGGGTTAGTGCTACGGTGGAAGCCATGGGAAAGAGTGATGAGGTTGCAGATATGAGTCTAGAGATGTGCAATGACAATGGAGGCCAACCCTACATATATATATAGTGAAGAACTGGCAGGAAGAACTGGAGGGAAGAACTGGCGGGAAGAACTGGCAGGAAAAAATGGCGGGAAGAAAAATGGCGGGAAGAAAAATGGCGGGAAAAAATGGCGGGAAGAAAAATGGCGGGAAGAAAAATGGAGGGAAGAAATAGAAGGAAGAAAAATGGCTCATTTAATACATATACTGTTAACAGAAGAAATATGACATTGATTTCCATGTTGAGATACATATGTGTGCCAAAAATGGCTCAATTAATACATATAGTTAATCTTATGATCGCGTCGGTCGTAACCATGAAGTATCAACACCGTTTAACAGGATGGTTGGGTCAGTCTTCACTCTGAAGGGCGGAATTTCATCAAACTTATTATAATCTTCTGACATGTCTGTCTTGTCCTCCACTCCCACGATGTTTCTTTTCCCTGAAAGAACTACGTGACGCTTTGGCTCATCGTGTGATGTATCTGTTTGCTTATTTTTTCTTTTTTTCGGTTTGGTAGACATGTCCTTCACATAGAAAACCTGAGCCACATCATTGGCTAAGACGAATGGTTCTTCTAAGTTCTTGTCTACCTTCTTAAGATTGTTGAGATCCACCGTTGTCATTCCGTACTTCTTGTCTACCTCAACCCCCCTCCTGTTAGCT
Source organism: Avena eriantha (assembly GCA_910589775.1). Taxonomy (NCBI): domain Eukaryota; kingdom Viridiplantae; phylum Streptophyta; class Magnoliopsida; order Poales; family Poaceae; genus Avena; species Avena eriantha. The sequence continues at coordinate 231,192,674 of OU342742.1, read as the reverse complement.
TGACCCATTTGCATCGAAACAAGGGGACCTTAAAATTAGGTCCATAGTCAAGTTCCTATATCTCCTATATGAACCCATAATACGTGGTCTTTTGCCCATTGTCTTCTGCTGCATCGAAGCGGACACCACTATTTTGGTTGGTGCTCTTTTTATCTTGGCCTATCGTGTAAAATGTATTCCCATTTATCTCGTACCCTTAGAAAGTACATACAGTCGAAGATGGTGTCCTGGCCAACAAGTACAGCTGATCCCCAACAGTGGTGTTATTCGTGAGAAGTCTTTGTAGCCAGCCGCCAAAACTCGCCATGTGTTCACTTATAATCCATCCATCAGACTGCCCCGGGTGTTTGAGGCGTATTAAATTCTTGTGTTCATTGATATACGAGGCAACCAAGATAGATCTTTGTAAAACCGTGTAGTGTGCTTGATTTAGAGAATGCCCATCCCTACATATCATTGCTTTACATCCTAGGGTGCCTTTTCCACGCAGTCTCCCCTCATGTCGTGATTCTGGAACAACAATCGCCTTAAGGTCAGGAATAAAATCAACACAGAACTCAATGACCTCCTCTGTTACATAGCCCTTGGAGATGCTTCCTTCTGGCGTAGCACGGTTATGAACATATTTCTTTAAGACTCCCATGTACCTCTCAAAGGGGAACATATTGTGTAGAAATACAAGACCGAGAATGGCAATCTCTTCTACTAGGTGAACCAGGAGATGCGTCATAATATTGAAGAAGGATGGTGGGAACACCAACTCAAAGCTGACAAGACATTGGGCCACATCTGTCTGTAACCCTGGTATGCTTTCTGGATCGATTACCTTCTGAGATATTGCATTGAGGAATGCACATAGCTTCACAATGGGTACTCGAACATTTTCAGGTAGAAGCCCCCTCAATGCAATCGGAAGCAATTGTGTCATAATCACGTGGCAGTCATGAGACTTCAGGTTTTGGAATTTTTTCTCTGCCATATTTATTATTCCCTTTATATTCAACGAGAAGCCAGACGGGACCTTGATACTGCTCAGGCATTCAAAAAATATTTCCTTCTCTGCTTTGGTAAGAGCGTAGCTGGCAGGAGTTAAGTGGCATTGTTTACCCTTCTCGTTCTCAGGATGCATAGGCTCTTCAGGGTCTTTCAGACGTTGCTGGTCCTGCCGTGCTTCCGGTGTATCTTTTGTCTTCCCATACACTCCTAGGAAGCCTAGCAGGTTCACGCAAACATTCTTCGTCACGTGCATCACGTCGATTGAAGAGCGGACCTCTAAGACTTTCCAATAGGGTAGGTCCCAAAATATAGATTGCTTCTTCCACATGGGCGTGTGTCCGGCATCGTCATTCGGAACAGATAGACTTCCAGGACCTTTTCCAAAGATTACTTCTAGGTCCTTGACCATACCAAATACCTCCTCACCGGTACGGAGGACAGGCTTCCTCCGGGGTTCTGCCAGACGTTTGAAATGCTTGCCTTTCTTTCTTACTGGATGCAGGTTCGGAAGAAATCGACGATACCCTAGGTACACAACCTTCTTACATTTATCTAAATATACACTTTCAGTCTCATCTAAACAGTGTGTGCATGCATTGTATCCCTTGTTTGTCTGCCCTGAAATGTTACTAAGAGCAGGCCAATCATTGATGGTTACGAAAAGCAATGCTCGTAGGTCAAATGGCTCCCCTTTGTGCTCATCCCACATACGTACACCTGGTTTGGCCCATAGCTGTAAAAGTTCTTCAACTAATGGCCTTAGGTACACATCAATGTCGTTGCCGGGTTGCCTCGGGCCTTGGATGAGCACTGGCATCATAATAAACTTCCTCTTCATACACAACCAAGGAGGAAGGTTATAGATACATAGAGTCACAGGCCAGGTGTTGTGACTGCAGCTCTGTTCACCAAAAGGATTCATGCCATCTGTACTTAGACCAAACCTTAAGTTCCTTGCGTCACGTGCGAAGTTCGGGTACTCTCGCTCGACTTTTCTCCACTGTGACCCATCAGCGGGGTGTCTCAACATCGCGTCTTTCTTATGGTCTTCCATGTGCCATCGCAACAACTTGGCATGCTCTTTATTTCTGAAGAGACGTTTTAACCGTGGTATTATAGGAGCATACCACATAACCTTGGCAGGAACCTTCTTCCTAGGGGCCTCGCCCTCAACATCGCCAGGATTGTCTCGTCTGATCTTATACCGCAGTGCAGTGCATACCGGGCATGCATCCAAATTCTCGTACTTCTCACCGCGGTAGAGGATGCAGTCATTAATGCAGGCATGTATCTTCTGCACGTCTAATCCTAGAGGGCAGACAACCTTCTTTGCTTGGTATGTACTGTCGGGCAACTCATTATTTCTTGGAAGAAGATTCTTCATTTTTACCAACAACTTTGAAAATGCGCTGTCAGTCACACCGTTCTCTGCCTTCCATTGCAGCAAATCTAGTGTGGTACCTAGCTTTTTGTGGCCATCTTCGCAAGTTGGGTACAACAATGTTTTGTGATCCTTTAACATCTGCTCTAGCTTCTCCTTCTCCTTTTCAGTTTCACATTCTTCCTTTGCATCAGTAATGGCCCGACTAAGATCGTCATCAGCGGGCCCATCTGCTGCCTCTTGATCTTCATTATCTACCCCCGTTGCAGTATCATCATATTCAGGATACATATTATGATAGTTGTCATCATCCTCTTCTTCTTCGTTGTCTTCCATCACAACCCCTTTTTCTCCGTGCTTGGTCCAACAATTATAGCTGGGCATGAAACCGGATCGAAGCAGGTGGGCGTGAATGGTTCTGGTATTTGAGTAGTCTTTCTTGTTCTGACAGTGAATACACGGACAGCACATAAAACCATTGTGACCACGGTTTGCATTAGCCACAACGATGAAATTTTGGAGGCCCGTAATGTACTCGGAAGTGCGACAGTCACCGTACATCCATTGCCGGTTCATCTGCATTAATATATAGTATATATCAAAAAATAATAGGGAGATGACCATTTATATATACTACATCAATGACACATGAAAGGATAGTTGCCGACCTCGACCGAGAAGGAAAGAGCAACGAGAAAACTTATTTTGAGCTCTCGGGCATTTCACCGAACACCTCTTGTGCATACGAAAAAAACACAAACTAGCACACTTCACACCCTCTTGCTAGGCTCCAAAATGAGATAGTGAAAAAATGGAACAGTGGGGTGTGGGCTGCGGTGTCTTATATAGCCCCCCCTTTAACACCGGTTCAAGCCACGGACCGGTGTTAAAGGGGGGGGCTGCGCGGGCCACTGGTGCAGGGGCCTTTAACACTGGTTCGTGCCACGAACCGGTGTTAAAGGGGGGCTCCTTTTTGCTGCACGAGCCACGCTGGTACAGCCCCCCCCCCCTTTAACACCGGTTCGTAGAAGAACCGGTGTTAAAGCCCATTTCCAGGCTCAACCAAAGGCCTCGTTTTCACTAGTGGAGACATGGAGTCCGTCAGTAGTCCTGCATGCAAAAGAATAAAAAAGGTAGTTTTCCCATTTGATACTCGCATGCCTCAAGCGCACGTATACGCTGTATCCAGATTAGATCGGGCGCGTGCATGGGAGTTCGTTGTGATCTGATCCGGCTCTCTACACGGTACTTTCGAGCGCTTGCACGAGAGGAAGTAGCGCCGCCCTTGCACCGATTTTGTACTAATTTCACCGGAGGACGAGGATCTAGAGGTCTAAGGATTCTATTTGGCTAAATTGGATCGAATAGAAATTTGGGTATTTAGAAAATTGGATCTAATCTGATGAATTGGGAAATTCGAAAATTTGGATCTAATCTAAAAACTGGAATTGATCTAAAGAACCGATCCGATCTTTGATCAAGATCGGGTGCCGTGCCCCCCGAGGAGTAATCTCCCCCGGGGCGGCGTGTTGCGGAAGTGGTGGAAGAACTTAGGATTGGCTCCGTGAGGCTAACCGCTCTGATACCATGTGGAAAATATAGAAATCCTAATATTTCGATGTATTGATTTGACTCTCGTGGGGGTATATATAGAGTTACAAGGGGTAGGTAGACTTGGAGTACAAGATGATATTAGAGTCCTATTCTATCTCATATACGTATATGTATTCGTATTCTAACAATCCCAACTGATGGCATACTAAAAATATATAAGGGGTGGAACCCACGATCATTAAGGTTTCATACCGCGGGGGGCGCTGCCCTCCCCCCCCACCCACCCCGCATCCCCAGGCGTCTCGGCCCAAGCCTTCAGCTACGGGACTCGCTCTGCTCGTCAGAAGTTAGCCTTCTTATGAACTTGGGTAACAACTTCAACAACTCCCAAATCAAAGGCAGCATGGCCAAGAGTAATTTTCCAAAATATCAACCATCATCTTCACCACTAAAGAAGCACATTCAACATTATTAATCGCGTCGCATGTAGCTCAATCTTATTACAACAAATTAGTTAGAAACCCCAAAACGAAAACCAAGAACCACCGCCCTTGGTTACTCCCTATCCCACATACTACCTAGATTGAACACTTGAGATAGTCAGACAGCCTGGTCACATAGTCACACTTCTCGGCTGCTTACTCTCCTATAAATACCACTGTCCTGCCTTACAAAGCACACCATGTTCTTGATTCTCTCTGCCACCGATTGATCAATCAATCACGATGGAGACCAAAGCTACATATACTCTTAAACTCCGTGTCTCCCTAACCCTAAGTGCCAAGGGCATTGGGCTGGCTGATGATGCCGACGCGATGTTGAAAGCGTCAGTGGCAGCCGACTAGCTGGCGATGCAGCTGGATAAAAGGTGGAGAAAATGATGTTTTAGATAATGATTTAGAAAAAGAGATAGGATAACTTGGTAATTTTTTTAAGTCGTTGAATGTCACAATGCCATGTTAATAAATGGATAGTTTAGTTAAATGAAATTCTCACTTTGGCTATGGATAATTAACATATTATTGAGAATAAAAATTGTTCCTACCACCAAGCAGAGAGTAAATCTACTAGGAATCCCATAATAAAGTATCAACATAATAATTACATTTTTTTCTTAGAGCAATATCACTCATCCACATGCTAGTAGATAATGCTATTTTCATCTAATTGTGCATAACTTGCCCATGTAATATGTTGTGTGTACATTAATAAACATTTTGCTAAACAATTCTTTCAATGTATTATGTTTTAAATCATGTTTGTCTCATCATCTGTTGTATTAGTTTTGCGAAATTTAATTAGTGAAATTTCATTTTTTCAACATTATTGCACAAAATGTTCATCTATTTTAGATTCTTATGTCTTTTTTCTATCTAATGGAATGTGTACATTAATTAAGAGCGACTGCAGCAGGATTTGGGTAGTGTGTTTTCATCTATAGTACCACATCTTATAAAATCGTAGCCTACAAGCTTTCTAATTTAGGAAATGAACAAATCTATATTATTATTGATTTTTGGGAATATGTTTAGCAAAAATGAGGGAATAATTATGTTACATACCCAAAAACAAGAATTTCCTTCTTATATGTGCAATTTAAAATGTTATGCAATACTCTATAATATCAATATCATATTGTGTAAACGGATAGTTAGACATGTTAAAGCAATCAAATTTATTGATACATAGCATCGACGGTATTCAACTAGTTTTTTTAAAGGAAGGTGTTCAACTAGTTAATTATTAGTTAAGAAGATTATGGTACACCATAACTGGGTCCAAAGCAACCACGACGCATACAAAATACCACTGTTTCCTAGTAAAAGATAACCCAAAATGTCTGCCTCCCTCCAACCATCCAAAAGGTTGTGTGTTCTCTAATACTATGATACTATCAATGATCAAAGGAAGTATGGTATAGAGAAATTTTGGAAAGACCCTTGCATTTGTTTTGTTTCCAATTTCCCTAGACAAATGTATATAGCATGGCCATCATTCTCGATTCTACGAGAATTTATGAAAACGTTTCATTTGCTTCTCTTCAAAAAAATCATTTCCCCTGAATTTTATTCTAATTGTTTGCATGATTCTTTTAATGTTCGATCAATTCAACCTCTTCTAAAAGGTATACATTGGTTCTATTTCATATCTTCAACAAATTTATAATAAGCATAACGACCCTGGTGTTCCGATGGAGAGAGGAAACTGTAATTAGATTTCCGGGAAATTTGCAAACAAACATTTTCAAATAAAACTTTCAGTTTCTAAAATAATCCCAGTTGGTGGCTTCTATCCATAATTGTATATGTCCACCAATGTTTAACCGTCATGGCTCCTACCCATAGAATGTATGAAATTTGCAGTAGCCATCCATATTCAAACAGAGAACCTAAAGAAGAAATAGAATATGGGAAACCATCTCCATCAATTGCTTGCAAAAGATGGCAAAGACTACAATTTTGCAATGCTCTCCGACTAAGCTAGTTTGCAGGGAACACATTGTGCGACAAAGAAAATAATTTAAATTTAAGTTCTGATTTTCCAAATCACTAAGTTCATTGTGGATGCAGTGGCACCAGTGAACTGAGAATTGTACGAAGAAGAATAGATCTAGAGGTTTCTGCCTTCTGGTGGTCACCAACTATCATGTTATCATGTCACTGATGTGAATGGGTCATAGTCACCTGATTGTATCTTTGTAAAAGATAGCTACTGGTTAATGAGATGACCTTGAGTTTCTCGTGCATTATTATTTGGAGCTTCCTGCAAGCACCATCATTTTTTCCTTATCTAAATGTCTAGCGCAGTTTCATTTGGGTGATGCCCTAGCCAATCCAAAATTCTGGCATGTCGATTCTTATCGTCGCCGGTGGTCCATGGCCTTGTAAAACTGGTATATGTCTGCACCACCACAAAAGGTGTAAAACTGAGGTGTTGTATTGTTACCAATGTATTCTGATCAATTTTTATACTGTATATTGTATGTGGTACTCGTATAGTATAGGCTATTTCAAATATTCTCAAATGGGAATGTTTGTTTATTAGTTGCTGGACTTATATGTTGAGAAGTTTAGAAAGCCACTGTTCAGGGCACCTATAGCTAGCTCCCAAACCAGAGCCAGCATTGGCCAAGAATAATTTCCCAAAATGTGAACCATCGTCTTCACCACCGAAGAGGCACATTCAACATTATTAATCGCATCGCATGCCTCATCACGCAGCTCAATCTTGTTAGAACAAAATAGTTAGAAACCCCAAAGTGAAAAGCAAGAAGAACCACCGCCCTCGGTTACTCCCTAACCCACATACTACCTAGACTCGAACAGTTGAGTTAGTCAGACAGGCTGGTCGCACAGTCACACTCCTCAGCTGCTTACTTCTCCTATAAATACCGTCGTCCTCCCCTACAAAGCACACCACGTTCTGGCTCCTCTCTGCCACCGATCACGATGGAGACCAAAGCCACCGATACCCTTAAACCCTGCGTCTCCCTACCCCTGAGCGGCCCTGGCGGCAAGGGCGCTGGGCTGGCTGACGATGACGGCTCGACGTTGAAAGCGTCGGTGGCAGCCGACAAGCAGCAGCAGGCGCCGCAGCTGGCGTCGCGGTTGGGGATGCTGACGCGGTTCCACGCGGGTTACTTCCGCATCAGCCTGGCGCTGAGCGGGCAGGCGCTGCTGTGGCGCACCCTGAGCGACTCCTCGACGGAGCCGAGCGCGCTGCGTCCCCTGGTGCGGTCCCTGCCGTCGGCGGCGTTCGTGCTGCTCTGGTGCATGGCGCTGCTGACCCTGGTGGCGCTGTGCGCGCTCTACGCGGCGCGCTGCGTGTTCCGGTTCCCCGCCGTGCGCGCGGAGTTCCGGCACCACGTGGGGATGAACTACCTGTTCGCGCCCTGGATCTCGTGGCTGCTGCTCCTGCAGGCCACGCCGTTCCTGCGGCCGGAGGCGCCGTCGTACCACTTGCTGTGGTGGGCCTTCTCGCTGCCCATCCTGGCGCTGGACATCAAGGTGTACGGGCAGTGGTTCACGCGCGGCAGGAAGTTCCTGTCCATGGTGGCCAACCCGGCCAGCCACATGACGGTGATCGCGAACCTGGTGACGGCGAGGGCGGCGGCCCGGATGGGGTGGCACGAGGGCGCCGTGGCCATGTTCGCCGTAGGCGCCGCGCACTACCTGGTGCTGTTCGTGACGCTGTACCAGAGGTTCCTGGGCTCCGACTCCCTGCCGGCGATGCTCCGGCCGGTGTTCTTCCTCTTCTTCGCGGCCCCGAGCATGGCGTCCCTCGCCTGGTGCTCCATATCCATGTCCTTCGACACCGGCTGCAAAATGCTCTTCTTCCTCTCGCTCTTCCTCTTCGCCTCCCTGGTAAGAAAGAAAGAAAGAAAGAAAGAAAGAAAGAAAGAAAGCTTTCCGTTCCCATGTTCCATCCACTTCGATCGATGCATTTCTCGGCGTCTCTCTGCATCCGTCGCTTTTGCTTTTGTTTTTTTTGCTTTTGATCGTCGTTGGCCGGGAACTCCAACTAGGATCGTACGTACGTGTAGGTCTGTAGTAGGATGCCACTAGGTGCCACGTGAACTGTATCCACTTTTGTTTTAGTATCCGTGCAATAGAATATGTTTCCATGGAGAAAAAAATAGATTAAACCTAGGTTGAGTTGCATGGGCACTCACTCTCTCTCACCAGATAGATCACAGCAGGATCACATATATAGTGCTCATAGACGCATTGCCAACTAGTAATCATGCTTACGCGTACTTAATTAACAACTCGATCCTAAGCATTTTGTGGAGGTAGCTAGTAGAAACGTAAACAGCTTCCTCTCTTTGTTGGCATGTGGTTGCAGTTGGCCATATGATATGTTGCATGCATGCATGCAGGTGTCCCGGCCGACGCTGTTCAAGCGTGCGATGCGTCGGTTCAGCGTGGCGTGGTGGGCCTACTCGTTCCCGCTGACGGTGCTGGCGCTGGCGGCGACGGAGTACGCGGAGGAGGTGCGGGAGGCCGGAGCCAACGTGGTGATGCTCGCGCTGGCCGTGCTCTCCGTCGTCGTCACCCTCGCGCTCATGGTCTTCACCGCCATCCGGACCAGCGACCTGCTGCCGCACGACGACCCATTCTTAGCGGGCACGCTGCCCTCACGCTAGCCAGCTAGCGTGCGTGGACGATTCAGCTGCTAGTCACACGATCGATCGAGGAGTCTCGATCTCGGCCGTTCAATCAGTCGTGTACAGATATGTATACATGTAAACGTACGTAGATGCGTGTGTATGTAACGTACGTAATGCCGGTTGGGGTGGAGATCGACGTGCCTGTGGTGTAAACGATCGATATGATTCTTTTCGCTGTCCGATCGAGTGTTATGTAGCATACTTGGGGAATCGGAATGATGCCGATCGGGAGTCCCAGGTTTCTATCGTACAAAATGTGCTTATCCGGTGCCAGACCAGGACCATCAAGAATTCAAGATGTGGCCCTTGACATAGTAGCTTTTTTTTGGTCTCGTATATCCTCAGGTACGTAGTGGTCCTCGCTTGGCTGGCTGGCTGGCTCAGAGTCAGGGGCGGACCTAGAGGGTATGCCAGGTATGCCCCGGCATACCCTGGGTCCAGCTTTGCACTCCATATAAAAGACAAATTACCAAAATTATTCTGTGAGATATGTATTATTTGAGAAACATCATTGAAGCATTCATGAATAACTATTAGCCATGTTGGTTATGCCAATGGTTGCTACTAGCATCCTTGCAGGTCATGGGTTCAAATCCCATGTTTGCCATTTATTTTGCTTCTTTGTCTATCAGCTTTCTAGTTTGTTTGTTTTTGGTATTATTATTTGAGCCTGATTTCTTCATTTTCCTTACCTTTTTAAAGCATAAATGACAGAGTATATGTACCATAGGAAATACACATACACAAACCTTTGTTGCTTATATGCCACATTAATATGCAGGTAGGTTGAGATAGTATTAGCCAACTAGGAATCAGACAATTGTTTGTAATGTTGGTGAAAAAGCACAAATTTATCTTTCATGCGATTATTTGCAAAAAATCTGTAATTTTTTTTGCTATATATAAAATCCCAATTGTTTATCAACAAGCCGGTGTATACAATTTTTTGCAAATTGCTACAAAAAATATCAATGTATATATCTCTCTATTGTAATTTTCATATATTTGTACTTGGTCGTGTTGTGGTGCTAAAATACACTCTTTGTTAGGCTAAATTATTCCGAACACGTAATTTACTAAAATAGAAAACTTTGAAATACGTGTAAATTTTTTTGTTCGGTATACATTTCTTTGATGGGAAATAATAGATATTATCAAATTATATGTGAAAAAATTTATGTGGCATATCCTTTCATGAAATCGTAGGTCCGCCACTGCTGAGAGTGGGTCCGACTTGACAGTCATGGGACATTGCGATGGTCGGTTGATCAATCCGTTGGACATTGCGATGGACTGTATGGTGTATGCCGACCGATGGTAAACCTGTGAAAATCTAGGAGCCTGTTGTGTTGCCCTGCCACCACAAGCAGGAAAGGCATGGCAGTACGTACGTCCCTACTGATTGAGTTGTAATTCGGTCTGTCTGATACACGGAGCATCCGTCGTCGTCAGTGTGATCGATCAGAGTATTCTTTTTTTTTTCCTCCTTTTTTTGTGTGTGGACGAAGATCCAACAGATTAGTTGCTAAGGTAGTAGTAGCCGCCAGCTTAGCTCGCAGGATGGCGCACCATCCGTGCATGGTTGGTACTGACCAAATCATTATCTCCATTCAGGTTTTCATTGCAGCAGAAGCCGTACTAACAAAAGTACCAGCTGGTACGTACTCTACGTATTACTCGAGTGCTACATTGCTGCTTCTAGTACTGCTATAGGGGAATACTACTACTCCCATGCAGCGCACATTCTTCAGCCTCGCTAATCCCTTCATTGTAAATAAAGCGAAATTGATGCTTGTGGTTTGCTAAGATAGACATGGAGTTGCTAATCGCTTCTTTTACTGGAGGCTGAATTAGGTCAAAGAAAAGATAACTGACCCCATGGGTCCTACTAGTAGTGGCAAGAGCACTAGTAGAGTACACGTAGTGGAGCACGTCTACGACATATGTTAAAGCTATGACTTTGGACAGCTCTGGATGAATGAACTCAGCCTGAGCTTTATCCTACTAACCAGATTCTTAGCAGAGCCAAAATATGGTAGAGGATGAAGGCAATATATGCCGGCAAATGACTAGACTCAGCCAAATTAACTCTCTACTGCGTACTCCATTTTAATTGAATATTTTTACTTGGACCGGACATTCGACCAAAGCACAAGTTGGCCACCCAGCTCCGACCTAGCTACCGTCGTGGCAATCTAATTGTCACGAGTTGCCAAGGCCCTCCTTTCCTGGGCCAGACCAATAAGCTGTCGCATTTGTTTTCTAGTTTTTCTGTTTTCTTTCTACTTCTTTTTTCTATGTTTTTTCTTTCTCTTGACCTTTTTCTTTTTATCAAATTATTTTTATTTTTACTGCTTCCCCTATTTTTATATATGTCCACCTTTAGTTTTTATTTTAATATATAAAAACACTACAAATATGATATGCAAGACAAAGTTTGTCATACATGACCATATTTTATATGAGAAAACTATCCATGGGAACACATTTCTACAACACATGAACATTTTGTTAGATATCTGTGAACATTTATATGTACATATGTGCATGCTTATTTACATGTATACGAGAAATCGTATTTTTACAACATATATATGCTTTCTATTATTACAATATTTTTTTTTAATAATATAAATGTCTAGATCTACAAATATGTCAAATATTGCATGTTAATAGGTCACATAGAGTGTGCCCCATTAGGACATGCTTCTAGTGGAGCAGGCATGTTTGGTTCTAAAGGAGGTGAATAAGAGCCCCCAACCATGTCGAGATGAACCTGTGAGGAGTCACTACACCATAGACCAAACCTAGGGACACCTCTGCTGCTGAGAAAAGTCACCTAAGAGGGCAATGTAACTGTTGGTGAAGAGTTTTTCTCTTCACTTAGGCCTGCCCACTAAATCGGCTAGTCAGCCCGCCTTCCGGTTAGTTCATTTTCTCCTACCTTGGGTAGGGTTCTTGAAAGGAACAACTAAGGTCGGCTATAGGAGGGCTGAATTGGCGACTAGCAATTTTTATCGTTTGGTTCAAATTTTGGCTTTCAATAAGTAAAGTTCTCTATAGAAGCAACTAGGTGAGAAGTCCTATATGATAGAGAACAACAACAAGATATAATTGCGGTAAGGACAAATAGTAAAGGTGAGGAGCAAGTAAATCGGAGGGGAGGCACAGAGATGTAATTCCCGTAGTTCACTTTCAACAAAGCTACTTCTACATTGGAGAGGTGTTGGGGCCACACAATGTCACCCAAGCACCACAAAATGCCTCATCTTCTTCTCCGATGAGCTCACCACAAAGGTGGGCTCACGTTTCACTAACTGGTGACCTTGAAGGAGCCAACCGAAACCTTTACAACAAGGTTGAGAGCATTCTCTACAACTTAATTGAAGTGCCCCCAACGATTCCATGAAGCTTCACAATGTATGCGTAGACGTTACCCTAGGCAGGTTTATATAGAATCACCTCGCTAGGGTTTACATGGATCAACACCGAATTAGTTAAGGATTCGGTAGGTTTAACCTAATTCGACTAGGCCTAGCTATGCTTTTGAGCCTTCTTTTCACTCGCCACATGCCTTCAGGTGCACCCACCATGGGCCATGTAGTCGTTGGGCAATTGAGCCCACTCACCGTAAGCGATACGTGAGGCCACTCCACTTCCTGGGTATACTCCGATTGGCATTTTATGTTGAAACGGAAAATTTATAGATCCAATGTCACATTCCGTAAAAATTTACGATACCCCATTTTGAAGCTGGAGAAAGCAAGTCAGCTGGCAACAAATGAGGGTGACTCCGTGCGACAGCCTTGAAGGCATCTTTTCCCTGGCTATCTCCGTGCGGGTGATTATTTTTCTGGCTTATTTTTACCAAGAAGTGAACCCTACCATATTGACCCCTGCTGCTGCAAGTGTTGCTTGTGCTTCTTGCGAAAGACAAACTTCCACTTTCCAAAGCTACCTCGTTATTATTATTATTAAGTCAGATAGGTCCCTCTTAGATCTTATTTCTCCAATCTTGGATTAGGGAAGAAGGAGATATTCGCGACTACCGGCGGTTTCATTATGGGGCAGCTCATGATCTTCATATTGGAAAGGATTAGTTGAAATCCCCTAATAGTTTCTGCAAGACCAACATACTTTCATGGAGAACTGGTAAAAACTTCTGTCACAAAGAACGGTTGTGATAAGAAACGCTCTATTTTTCTTGCTCTTGCTACAGTTAAACGATCCTCTTCTGATAATTCATCCAACCCAAGAATAGCGATAATGTCCTGAAGTTCTTTATATCGCTGTAAAGTTTCCTTAACTCTCTGCACAAAAAGTTTGAGAGTAAGCATTACATAATCTCCAAGATTATGTTTAAGGAATAGATTACCTGTTTTTCCTTACCACACGGATCCACTAGGATGGATTTTTTTTATTTTGATACCTAAAAATACAAAAAAGAATTCTTAAAAAAAGGTTTGTTCAATACTTCCTCCGTTCATTAATATAAGGTGTATAGTTTTCATGCACGAATATTAACGCACAGGTTGGGAGGGCAAATTTCTTTGCTTTTGGACATGAATACCCTAGATGATTGATGAGATATAGAGGGAAAATAGGAAATCCTGGTATCATCTCTCTCCTGATCGGATTAATTGTCTCCTAAGAGGAACAAATCCCAAAATTTTCTATACACCTTATATTCTGGATTTTTTCACAAAAATCTATACACCTTATATTAAGGAACGGAGGGAGTATCATTTATATGTCATATGCCAAGGGCTAAATATACGGTAGCCGATTATATACTCCGCGTAGGGCGAAGTTTTTCCTAGTTGGTAGTTATATATAGGTATACCTGGAGCCCTAGACAGTCTAGCCATATATCAGAATATCAAATCATGGGTTGTGGGCTACTCTAGAAGGAGTGGTGACCCAGCGCGATAGGTTACTTTTACTATTACAAGACTGGCTTCCCCATCAGACAGTGCTGGAGAATTCTCTTTCTTGTTCTCTCCGACTTGAGAACCACCGTGCATGTCACGGTTACTTGGTGGATGATGGGCGCCTTGGTCATCCTTATGGTGATTTTTTTCTCCTTTGTATGTCTTTGTCATTGCGACCATCATCACGGTGCCCGTGTTGTGCTCTATTATCGCGGATGATGATGCCACCCATGGGTGTCTCGAATGCGGCATACTGGTGCGGTGGACTGGCTACGACTCCTCGTGATGGCGGGCATGGTGGGTAACTATTGAGGGTTTGTGATGTCGGTCCTTGCCTCCATGATCGGAGGAAACCAAAATGGTGTTAGTCCTGTTGCGCGCCTCCCGTTGCGTTCGTTCCATGGAACCTCTGTGTGATTCGTCATCACAAGGGACTTCTGCGTGTTGTTGTCTGGGAGACCTATTCCTAGGGTGGTTATGTGTGCTAGACTGACAAGGCAGCAGATTGGTCGCAAGCCTCTGTGAAGAGGTGGACTTTTCCTATTGCTTGACGACCTTGACCACCAGATCATATACCTGATCTATAGCTTCAGGAGATATGTATTGTTCCATCATATGTTTTGATGATGATCAGGTTCAGGGTAAGGCCAGCATGAATTGCTTCCTTGCCTTATCGTAATAAGGGGTCGTCTTTGGTTTGTCCGCTTTAGCCTTATCCCATCCCAGGTTTTGCTTGATGCCTGGATCTTCGACCACATGCTATGGGCGCGAGACTTTTGCTAAGAAAGTACTCACTTGTACTCAGTTTCCATTGCTTTTGTCGCCTTGATGGATTTCTGTGCCTTGGCGATGTCTCTGTTGAGCTGCTCACCCTTCTCCATGACGTACTTGTCCCCTGCAAGGACTTGCTTTTGCTTCTCGTCCAGCTCGGTGATGTTCTGAATACGATCCAGGGTCAAAGGCTCCATGAGAGTTTGTCCGAACATGGCCTTGTCGGCAGGAGTAACAAAGTTACCGCCCGCTAATGACATTGTTGGCGGTGGTAGGGGAAGATCCTTATTTGACTGATTGGTCCCATTGGGACCGGATTCCAGTTCATACTCCTGCTGCTGGGGATAGCCGAAGGGTGCATGGCCTTTGCTGTGTCCATAGGACCTGCAGCTTCCTTACATGTGGTTGTTGCCCTCTCGGCATTGTCTGCTGCTGGTGAAGCTGCTTCAGCTCCATGGGTAGTTTGATTCTCAATTGGCATGTCCTCGATAGCCATGAGGACCTAATGAGAGGCTGGAGGTTGATCAAAGAGCTGCTCGAGTTTGAGAGCATCCTCAAGTTTCTTCATTGCGGCATTGAACTCCTTCGAGTTAGCGGGTTCGTTTCCACAATCCATATCGCCAATGTCAGAGTAGAGCGCATCCAAGATAGGCTCAGATGCGTTGCTGGCTCCACTGGATCTGGATCTAGAACCTGAGGCAACATAGCCAATGAAGTGATTTTTGCTAGACGTGGCACTTGTGCGGCTAGGCTGTCAGTTTCAACATCGGAGAAACTATGAATAGTTGCAATCACGTCATCGAAACTAACACGACCATAGGCCACATGCCGTTTTAGCGTGTGCTACAGTAGCGTTCCCTTCGTGAGTCCATTAACGAAATAGTGCATGGCTTCTTGGTCAGAGATTCCATCAATGGAGTTTCTTGACCTAAGCGATCTGACAAGGAAATTTCATCCATCATCTAAGCACAACCCGGCAGATCCATAGCACCAAGGACATTGACGAAGTGCGACATATACTTCTCTAACACTTGGGGTAGCCAAGCGTATTTGATTTGGTCTTCCACCATTATATCCTACACATGAGCGGTTTGAGTGGGCCTTGAATTTTCCAGATCTAAGCCGTCAAACTCCGAATAGAGATCCAAGCCCGATCATTCCTCCACGATGGTGTCCGGCCCGAAGGCGGTCCATGCAGGCCTTGTCGCTTGGCCGACTTCTTGGGAGTTGGATCCCGAGACGGTTTCACAAATGAAGATGTGGATGTACCCGATTGGGACAATGGAGCAGCGGGTTGGGTTTGTTTTCACCGGGATCCAAAATTCGTCTGGAAAGATGATCAGAACATTCTCGGAGAAGAGAACGCATGCGATAGTGACGGTGTCACCGGTTCCCGCAAAGAGGTTGGGCCTCACTTGGTGTAGAGCTCGAAGCTCCACTCGCCCCACGATGGACGCCAATTATCGTGATATTGTCAACGAGTACACCATACGGGTTTCTCACACTGTGTTTAGAGAGACATGGGGGTAAGGCGAGGAGTTGGCGGGTATGAGATAACACATCTTACGTAGGTTTAGATCCCACAATGGTGGAGAGATCTTACCCCTGCTATAAATCACTATAATGGAAATACACTGAGTGTTAGGGATTGTGTGGTTCGCTATACGTGATTGTGTTGTTGCCCCCAAAGACTTCCGTAGGTCTGGTTTACAAAGGCGCCAGAATTTAGGGTTGCATGGTAAAGAGTTCAACAGTAATACTAACTAGTCTTCATGTATTGTACTCTAAGGCTCTGGGTTCGTCTATGTCGTACCGTAGCCTCCCTGTTATCCGGCATGGGCCTCCCTTCTAGATTCTTCTAACTGGGCGACCCAGCATGCCATATGTCATGCAACCATCTTTGGACCACAGGATTAGCCAGAATAACGCTATGCTATGATTATATCAAAAAGAATATCTTCGAAAGTCTCCCAGTTTCATCACCATCCCGACATGCTTTTCATATACAATTCCGGGAGCTACGGTGTTTTAGTTTCTCCTAGTTTTGTCCAACCATGATCATGGTCTTGTTTTACAATCTGGAATGAAGAAACCGTTTGACAACTTGCCTTGGAAAGGGTGTGTCTCTAGCAAGATTTCATTCAACGGTCCATGATCCTAGCTTCTTGTGGTGGACCACTTATGTGGTTATTTTAAATCCTACTAGGATGCACTCAAGAACATTTAGATGGACTTATTGGATATTGAGTTGATGCTTTCATAGTTCTTTGATGTCACTTTTGATTAAAAAAAATATAATGTTTTTAGGTATATTGTTTTCTTTTCTTTCATTCTTTAATGTTTCTATATCAAATTTATAAACTCATCGTTTGTGAAAAGAGTTTGAAAACTCTACAACTCCCCTTGGAAATAGTTGTCATATATCAGTGCACTTGGAAAGGAAATTACAATCGTGATGCATGCCTAAATTCTATATACTATTAAAACAGTGTGAATGAATTTTAATGGAAGCATCCATGGGTCGGGCTTTACGAAGCCTGAAATAAAATTGTCCAGCCTAGGCCTGGCCCGAAATATGTAATCATCAGCTTTTCCTAAACTAAATATATTACTCATGCCTTGCCCGAAATCCATGAGTAGTTTAATGTTTTTCAGAGTAAAAAATGTATGATTACACTTTTTCCAACAAAAAAACTAGATATTAAGTATTTCAGGCGTTTTCTACATTTTACGCATGCACGATAAATTATTTGCTAACCACCACATGAGTCATCTCCCTCCTCTCGCCCCCGTGTGGCGACGGGGGGAGAAACCCTAGCCGCCGCCTTAGCCCCCTAACTCCCCTCCCTCCTCTCTCCCCCGCTGCCACCAAGGTCATGGCCAGGCAAAGCCTGGGCGCTGCCAGCGGTGGGTGTTGGGGATATACTTTCCGGGTATCCTCACATTTCCTCGCTGACCAGGGTGGCCCACTTCAGGTTAGAGCTTTGCTTCACGGGTGGCCCAGTCAGGGAGAAAAGACGGAGTCCAGTCCGGTTACGGGAAGGCCCAGAAGAGTTACCGACTTAGGCCCATAGTGTTACTTGTAGTTCAAGATGTACACTGTAACCGACTCTTAGTCGTAGCCGGATAGATCTCTCCTGTAAACCCTAGGCCGGATATCTATATAAGTCGTCCTAGGGAGAGCCTTTAGGGCACATCTCAATAGTCTACAATCTCAACTCACACAGGCGAACCCTTGTAACCCATTACCCATACTCCGGCTCTGCCGTATTACTGGATTGCTAGCAGGAGTAGGATCTGCCCAAACCGGCGGATTCGAACCTTGGTAAACCTGTGTGCTCTCCGTCCCAGAACACCGTACGTCTCACACCCCTCTCTTCCGCACGCCTCGAGGACCCCCTCATGGCGTACTTGTCGTCAATCCGACGACAGTTGGCGCCCACCGTGGGGCAAGTGAGCTTCGGATCTGCGTTCTGAGCAGAATCTGCAAGAATCGGAATCGGCGAAACTATCGCCGTCGGTCGCATCCTCTACGCCAGCGACGTCCCTCTCATCGTTATCGACGAGACCTGAATTCCGGCTAGGGAGGCTGTGACTTCCTACACCATCATGTATTTTGGCGAGATCGATGTTTACATCGGCTTTACTGAACCTGTCCCACCCACCCTAGCGGTGATGATAGAGGCAGAAGCATCTTCTGGGTCCCCTTTGTCCGTGGAGGCGGCAGAGTTCTAGATCTCAAAAAACCCTAATCCCACCCAGCCCGCACCAGTTGCGGAGATAGTGGAGAAATCCGAGCCTGAAGCAGACCTAGCGGTCCAGGTCGATTCTGGAATGGATCTCCTTGGAGAGATCGAATCCCAGACCGACCCACCCACTAAAGTCGAAATCCAGGAGGAACATAGCAACAACACTGATTCCGGCTTTGATGACGCCGGGACAGACAGGCCTTTCCTAAGGTACACGCTGCGACGTATGATAATGCAAAACTCAAGCACAGATGCAATTCTCGAGGCCATCAGGAGTTTCGATGAAGCTGATCGTGAGAGCCGCAGGTACCTCAGGAAGCATACGTCGCACTTCGTCGGATATGTTGGATCCAGATCCGGCTCTGCCGATGCTGGAGACAACACCGACTCTGTGCTGGAGGCAATAGGAACAAACGCCGACGTACTCGCATCCTCGGATGAATCGATGATGTCAGCAGATTTCCGAAAGTTCTTCGCGGAATATGAAGAGTATAACTACAAAGCTGCAGAAGAAGGAGAAGCCATGGATGAAGGATCTGGGGAACACTCTCCCAAAGCGCAGGATGACATGGAAGTCGGAGATAATCCCGAAGTCCAGGTGTCCGAAAGTACCGATCAGAGCTTGACTCAGGGAAACGGACCCAAAGCCGTCTTTGCTACCGGCATTGCCAAGAAGGCAAAGAAGAAGAACAAGACCCTGGTAAAAGACCCTCTGATAGAGGAGGTGATTGTCGAGGAATACGAAGAAGACTCGGATGGAGCGCTTATCCTACACGAGCCCAAAAAAGAAGAATCGGTGGATGGACACGTGATCACTGAAGGTGCGCGTAAACTCATCGATGCTGCATTAACCACACCTATTCCTACAGCTGTAGAACTTACTGCTGAAGAACTAGACGAGAGGGCGCAGGCCCTAGAAGCGCGTCGTCAAGTACTCCTCGATGAAGCCAAAAACATTGAGGAGGAAAAGAAACGCATAGCATCTGCGGGGAAGTACAACTCCAGGCAATACCAGAAGACCAGGAAGCGTCTTACTGATGACAACCAGTTCCCACAGATTCACGCCGTCCTTTTCGGAGAAGAAATGGGGAAGCCTCGGAAAGATAGCAAAGGGGATTGGGTATATCCAACTCCAGTACAGAACACCGTGGCAGCCCGAGAAATTTTATCGGCTAATCCAGGCCAGGCCCGGAGGAGATCCGGTTGGGAATCAAACTACTCAACAAGGGACTGGAGCAGCAAAAGGTCGCCATGTCCGGAAGTCAAAAATTGGTCTCTGATTCCGACCAATGTCGCACAGATCCGGCATGGGCTGACGTAAGACCCCAGCGCGTACCAAAGCAGCATCACCGCCCCGATCGCCGGGAAGACAATTACTCAAGAACCGGATCTTCAGGACAGCACCACAAAGCTGCCCGTGACTGGCGTAATGTTAACCCAGTTGCGGAGCAAGAGGCAATCACTGCAATGAATCGGAGGAACCCGCCTCGGCGAGAGTCGAAAGACCGCAGGGACGATGATAAAGAGAAACATCGGGAGGAGGACCGACAGAGAATGCCACCCCCCAGACATGCTAGCCGTCCGGACGACGGACGAAGGAATGACGGACACCGTGCTGGGACAAGCCGGCAGGGGGCTCGTCATGATGAAGACCCTCCCCGGAACCGGAATAATGACGCTTCGGAAGGAGGCCGGCGATCAGTCGAAAATAACCTAACTGCTCCACCATCTCCACCAAGTAGCCATCACAACGGCTCTCAAGGAGGCCAGGGAGGGCGTCGAGGTGGAGGAGGTGGCAGAAGCCGATGTCCTGCTCCAAGGCACCACAGCCACAGCCGACACTCGGGACGATCTTTATCCCCGAATGACGCAAGGCATAGGATCAACTCCAACATAGAGGCACGGCGCTATGAAAATGATGATATGTACGTGGGCCCAAAGTGCTTCGGACCACGCATAAGAGCCACAAGATTCCCGGAAGGATTCGCTATCTCAAGACATATCCAAGCCTACGATAGCATCGCTCGGCCAGATACGTGGCTACAGGATTTCTTCCAAGCTTGTTGCATCGCCAAAGGCGGAAACAGCCTGGTCGCAACCCGATATCACCCACTCATGTTGTGGAAAACGGCATGATCATGGCTTAATGAACTTCCAGAGAATACCATCCACAACTGGTATGACATGCAAAGCGTGTTCTTTCGAAATTTCGAAGGCACATACCAGAGGTCCTGTACGGTCGGAGACCTACAACGTTGCACCCAGAAGGCCGGAGAAACTTGCCGGGATTACCTAGGACGATGGATCGACACCAAGAACTCCTGTGAAGGAGTAAATGATCAAACTGCGATTGAAGCTTTCATTATAGGTCTCCCAATTGATTTACTACGTCATCGCTTGAAGTGCGACAAAGTCACTAATTTGGGAGAAATGATAGAAACAGTGAGCTAGTATGCAGATGCTGATGTTGATGCAGAGGGATTACTCAATGCCCTAGCTGTGCCATAGTCAGCAAAACAACCAAAGCAACAAGCTCAGAAGCGCAAGAACACCTCGGAAGAGAAACCCAACGCAGAAACGGCAGTGGTCACTGCTACTTTCGGGTCTAGGGGATGAGGAGGATGCGGTGGAGGCCACGGGCGTGGTTGTGAGACTTCGAGAGTTCAAGGTAGAGGAGACCAGTAACCAGGCAAAACCTACACTTGGGCCGACATTGCCAATAACCCATGTGTGCATCACCTAGACGCCAATGGGGGTTCGTCCCACACAAATGCCGAGTGTCATTTCAATGACGACATTAAGAGAGATGACACCAAAGGCTACAAAGCTAAGCGGAAGAAGGGAAAGAAGAATCCCGAAAAAGATAAAGAGACCAAGGAAGATTCCGACATGGAGAAAGCTGATGCTTCAAACCCCAAGCCGGAAGGGAAGAAAAATTTTCCGACCAAGAAAGACACTTATGTCACCTTCCTCGGATCTCAACCAACAGAGGTCAAGAAAGCAGTTCTACATGAGCTCAACGCGACAGTTCCGGCTGTCCCCCAATTTTTGGATTGGTCGGAAGTGGCAATCACGTTTGACCACGCTGATCATCCGCCTAAGCTACACAGGCGAGGAAAATACGCCATAATCGTCAATCCACTTATTGACGGTTATGGTTTCTCCAAGACTCTCATGGACGGTGGCAGCAGTATCAATATTCTGTATGTTGAAACGCTACACCGGATGAAGATCTCAGAGACCCAGCTGAATCATAGCTCTGTGATTTTTCACGGAGTTGTCCCAGGAAGACAAACTAATTCCCTGGGAGAAATCACTTTGGAGGTTACCTTTGGAACTCCAAAGAACTATCAGACGGAAGCACTTTATTTTGAAGTGGTCCCGTTCAAGAGCGCCTACCATGCTATATTCGGACGTCCGGCTTATTAGGCTTTTATGGCTCGCCCGTGTTACATTTACAATATGATGAAAATTCTAGGTCCCAACAGCGTAATCACCATTAGGGGAGACCCGAAGAAAGCACGAGAGTGCGAGGATGGAAATGCCGCCTTTGCTGAAGCCGTGCTACACGCCCAGGAGTACTAGGAGATCAAGAAGAGCATAGATCTGTCCGAGATGCCCGCAACAAAGAAGGAGGTAACAAAGCCAAATCCGGAGTTCAAGGCATCAGAAGAGACGAAGAAGACACCGTTGAAGGATGATGACCCCTCCAAGGTGAACCAGATAGGCGTAGGCCTAGATAGCGCATAGGAAAGCACGCTCGTCAAGTTCCTCAAAGCAAATCAAGATATCTTCGCATGGCAACCATCTGACATGACCGGAGTACCTAGGGAACTTACCGAGCACTCTTTAAATGTAAACCCGAACGCTAAACCCGTCAAACAGTCCTTACGATGTTTCGGCGATGAAAAGCGTAAGGCAATAGCTAAGGAACTAGCACGGCTCGAATTAGCCGGATTCATAGAAGAGGTCATCCACACTGAGTGGTCGGCCAATCCTGTAATGGTCCCTAAAAAGGAAACTACTGATTTAAGGATGTGTGTCATCCACACAATTATACTTCCTTGAATAAGGCTTGAATAAGGCTTGTCCAAAAGATTCGTTCGCTCTGCCTAGGATTGATCAAGTTATCGATTCTACAGCAGGCTCGGAACTCCTCTGTTTTCTTGACACATATTCCGGTTATCACCAAATACGGATGAAGGAATCTAACAAAGTCAAAACTTCATTCATAACCCCCTTTGGAACCTTCTGTTTTGTTACGATGCCCTTTGGGCTGAAGAACGCAGGAGCTACGTACCAGCGCACGATGCAGTGTTGCCTCCACGACCAACTCGGACGCAATGTACATGCATACGTGGATGATATTGCGGTAATGTCCAAAAAGAAGGAAACACTGATTTCTGACTTGGAGGAAACGTTCACCAATCTACGAAAATACATCATGCTTTATCCGAAGAAGTGCTTCTTTGGAATCCTAGCCAGAAAATTGTTAGGTTTCATTGTGTCTCAAAGAGGCATAGAGGTGAACCGGGACAAAATCAAGGCTATACTCAATATTTCCAGGCCAACTCGCCTAAAGGATGTACAAAGACTAACTGGTTGCATTGCTACAGTCAGTCAGTTTGTAAGCCGGCTTGGTGAAAGAGCCGCACCATTATACAAACTCCTGAAAAAGATTAAGGATTTTGTGTGGACCGACGAAGCTGAAGCTGCATTACAGGACATGAAGAAAGTACTCTCATTTGCTCCTATCCTTGCTGCACCGGAACCACAGGAACCGATGTTGCTTTATCTTGCTGCGACTAACAAAGTTGTCAGTATCGTCATGGTAGTGGAGAGACCAGAGGAAAATCAGGAACACTTGGTGCAGCGTCCGACTTACTTTGTCAGCGAGGTCCTGACAGAATCAAAACAGCGGTATCCACACTATCACAAGCTGGCTTACGGTGTTTTCCTAGCATCTCGTAAGCTACGACACTATTTCCAAGAGCATCCAATTACTGTGGTAAGCACATCTCCCATGAGAGATATAATCAACAACAGTGACGCCATAGGACGCGTCGCCAAATGGGGCATAGAGCTCTCAGCTTTTGATATTGAGTACAAACCTCGGACAGCAATAAAATCCCAAATCCTTGCTGACTTTGTTGCTGATTGGACAGAGACAAAGGATAATATGACCCTCCCTGAGTCAGAATATTGGACCCTGTATTTTGATGGGTCTAAGGCTCGCGGGGGCTCGGGGGCTAGCGTGGTGCTCAAATCACCACAAGGTGATAAACCTCTGTACGTGTTGCAGATTCACTTCACAGCAACAAATAATATTGCCGAGTATGAAGCACTACTACATGGAATCCGGATTGCTAAAGATATTGGCATCCGACGTTTGATGTGCTACGGAGATTCGGATCTTCTTGCTCAGCAAGTTTCGGATATTTGTAGTGCAAATAAACACATAGCAGCATATAAAGCTGTCGTGGATGATTTATCTAAATCGTTCGAAGGGTTTGAGGTTCAACACATCCCTCGAGCAGAAAATGAGGAAGTAGATGCCTTATCTCGGATAGGCTCTGCATGGAAAGAGGTCCCGGATGGCGCTTTTTTAGAGCACCTCAAAGTTCCCTCAATAAAGGGAGTGGATGAGGAATATCCAACCAAATCCGACTCACCTCTAATAGCAGTTCTAGCTATAATTCCTAGTTGGACTCAACCCTACCTTGATTGTCTGGTAAATGGCAAATTACCCGAAGATGAGGTTCTGAGCCGGCAGATCATCCGACCAGCGAAAGCATATACTATAGTTAAAGGTGAGCTCTATAAGCGGAGTGTTTCTGTGGTTTTTCAGCGTTGTGTATCTCCGGAAGAAGGAGTGGAAATCTTAAGAGAAATCCACGAAGGCAAGTGTGGTCACCACGCTGCAGCCAAATCTTTAGTGGCAAAAGCTTTCAGACACGGTTTTTTCTGGCTTACAGCCAAGGAAAATGCCGAAAGGCTGGTCAAGACGTGCAACGGCTGCCAAAAGTACGCCAAACAAGCTCATGTTCCGGCTGATCAGCTGCGAACAATACCTATAACATGGCCTTTTGTGGTCTAGGGGCTTGATGTGGTAGGACCATTTAAACGGGCTCCAAGTGGATTGATGGCTCAATGCACGGCGCCCAGAAAAGTGTTGGTGTGTGGTTGATGTAGAGCTCGTTGGGAACCCCAAGAGGAAGGTATGATGAGCACAGTAGCAAATTTCCCTCAGTTATAAAACCAAGGTTTAATCAAACTAGTAGGAGCAAGGAAACACCCCAAAAGGTGTAGCTAGCTGAACGATGGCAGGGCGCACTACCGGTGCCAGCAGCAACGTAGAGACCTGCACAACACAACCATAGAACTTTGTCCCCAACTTGCGATGAGGTTGTCAATCTCACCGTGTTTTGCGGAAAACAAAGGATTAAACGTATCGAATGGAAAGAAGTAATAGTTTGTAGAAAGTAAACACAAAGCAGTAAACAGTTTATAGATTGTATGTAAAGAAAAGGATCGGGATCCATAGTTCACTAGAGGTGGCTCTCCTTAAGATAGATAACATGCTGGGTGAACAAATTACAGCGGGGCAATTGACAAACATCAAGAAAGAAATACATGCATATACTAATCATCTTGACTCCTTTGAGATTCGATTAGGCATTACAACATTATACATAGACCGCCATCCAGCTGCATCTATGACTAATAATCCACCTTCAGGTTATCATCGCAAGCAACATATTATTGCTTTACGAACTACGTGTAAAGTAAACAATACGATTGTTCTATGAACAAAGGATTGATGTTTTCTCCCTAGTAGCAACAGCACTTCTAGTACCTTAGAGATTTCTGTCACTTCCCCAGATTACCAGAGGCATGAACCCACTATCGAGCATAAATACTAACTCTTGGAGTTGCTAGCATCTACTTGGCCAAGATAGCTACTAACAACGGAAAGCATGCAAGATCACAAATAACAAAGACATGATAGAATCAATAATCAATCTAAAATAGCATCTCAATATCCATCGGATCCCCGCAAACACAACATGCAGAATTACAAATAGATGATCTTGATCATGAACGGAGCTCACAAGATCTAGACATGAAAGCACAAAGGAGGATAACCAACCATCTAGCTACTACATGGATCCGTAGTCCAAGGATGAACTACTCACGCATCACACCGGAGGCTTGCATGGTGATGAAGAAGGCCTCCAGGGTGAATTCCCCTCTTCAGCAGGGTGCCGGGAAGAGCTTCAGATCCCTCCCGATCTATGGATGGAGATGACGGCGGCTACAAACTCTTTCGTGGATTTTTGATCGGGTACTTAGGGTTTTCGTCCCAAGGGCATCTTATAGTCGGAAGGGGAGGCCGAGGGGGTGCCGGGAGCGGCCACACCACCCCCTGGCGCGGGTCAGGCTGGGCCACGCGGCCAGGTGGTGTGGTGGCCCCCTGGCCCCTCTTCGTCTCGTATTCTGGCACTTGATGACTTCCGGAAAAATAGGCACTTTGGCTTTTGTCCCGTCCAATTCCGAGAATATTCATTTTCTGACTTTCCTGGAACCAAAAACAGCAGAAAACAGGCAGCTGGCACTGTGGCTCTTGTTAATAGGTTAGTCCAAGAAATCATATGCAAAGTACTCCAAAGTTGGAACCAAACACAAGAAAGTGGATAAAACCAAGCATGGAACATAAAAAATTATAGATACATTTGCAATGTATCAACATCCCCAAGCTTAACTCCTGCTCGTCCTCGAGTAGGTAAGTGATAAAAAAAGAATAATTTTTGAGGTGACATGCACCATCAAAGATTCGATCAAAGTATTTGTAAAACATTCAAAGCTGGGATCATAGTACTTCAATCAAAACATGAAAGACAAGGTTCTAGCAATAAGCAAAGAAACTATGATTCAACATTAAAAGGCACAAACAAAAGATTCATGAATAACAATGCTTTCCAAGACGTTTGTTTGTTTCACATAAAGAAAACATGGCATAATAGTATTCAGCTTGTCCCTCAATAGAGTAGCAAATATAAATGCATAGGACACCTTCAAAGTTCATAAGAGTAACTAGATACAATAGTTTAAAACAAGCAATAACAAGTTATGCATCAATCAACTAGTCTTGGGACAATGCACATATAACTAAGAATGGCCACTATGCTCTCAAAGTAGGTGCATAAAGGTAGAAGGTGGAGACTCAATATAATGGTGGAAGAAAGGCCTTTGTAAAAGGAAGTAGGGATTCAAGTCTCATAAAGAGCTTCCAAAAATTATGGTACTTATAGCTTTCAGCTCTCATTGCCCCTATCATAAGCATATTTAAGGTGATTAAGGTTAAAGTGACACAACTAAGAGGATATGCTTGACAAGTTATAAACCGAAATATCATGCCCCTTACTTACGAAGACCGATCCTCATGCTACTCAACTTCAGTCACGAGTAAGCTCTTGTCATTGCAAATACATGTATATCATTAAGAACCGCCAACGGGGTACCCCTTGCACATGATACGGGAGCTTTCCCATAATCAAAATGACAAGGCAAGCAGACAATGAGCATCTCAGTGATCTTTTTATTTTCTATTTGCATAGGTTTTTATTGAGGATGCTTCATAGAGTGCTCATTATGGTTATGCTGCAAGTTTCCACCATGATTAGGCATGGCTTAGGCTAGCAGCCCAGGCGTTTCTCTAACACACATACAAACTCCATGATCTTACAAGTTCCACTTTCATTTCACACCTCCAGGATCCGTAAGCAAAAGAACATGATATCAACGGGGTACAAAGTACAAGTGCAATGTTGAAAGCGTTCCCCATGAAACATGATTCTGCTAATTTCAACTTATAAAGCGCAAGCATATACGCAACAAAGAAGGACCCAATGGTTCAAGTTTATTAGATGCAAAAAGTAAAGTGTGCCATCAAGTTCGTGAGAGATTTAATCACTAGTTTTCTCATAACTAGTTTAATTTGGAAGGTAAACAAAAGCATGAATATACTTGGAATAGCATAAGCTAGTAGGTAGGTATGGTGGACTCTTTGGAATAACTTGGTTTAGGGAGTTGGATGCATGAGTGGAACTCATACTTGGTTGTGGAGGCTAGCAAAAGACTAGGAGCGACAAACTAAGAGAGCAATAATGGCCATAATCATGCAGAGCGACAACACATCATTGATCAAAACTTAAAGTGATACTACAAGTTGAAAACTAAAGGATCATAAAGGCTATGGTGACTTGAGATAGTCATAACATGGTGTGAGCATGCGCCAAGTCAACCCAAATAAAGCATCAAAGGAGAATACCACTATACCATGCTTTAATATGCTAAAACAACGCATGATTCATCCAAGGCACATCAAGCAATCTCAATTGTTTATAACAAGTCATGCTACATCAAATAATACTAAGCATAAATCCAAAACAATATCGAGCATGGCATGACAAAGCATAGGCCACAGTCAAAAACGAGCTCTTTTTACCACATAAGCATGAACTTTCCTACTCTTTTCCAAACCAAATCAAACTATTTGCAAACGAACGTATGAGAGAGGGGGTACAACCAATTTATTCAAAAAACTAAGCAAACCAAGCAAACTAAAAACCAAAACGAAAAAGAAGACGCTCCAAGAACAACACAACTGTGCATGAAACAATAAAAATGAAGCGTTTGGAAGAAACCTGGGATTTTTATTGATGAAGAAGGGGATACCTTGGGCATCCCCAAGCTTTAACGCTTGTACTTCTTGGATATTTCTTGGGGTAACACGCGTGGCATCCCCAAGATTGAGCTTTAGTCCATCCTTCATCTCATTACTCATTCTTTCCATACACCTGAAAATTTTCCTTCATACAAAACTTCACACAATCTTTATTAGCAACATTAGTGCACTCAAGATAAATAAGTCTTTAGGTTCAGTTCTAACACCAAATAAACTTCCATTAGAACACTAGATACTGTAGCACTTCCCTCAAAAAGCTCAATTCCCCAAAAGAACTCAAGAAGGAACCAACAAGAAGCAAATGCAGAAAATGGCAGAAATCTGTCAAAACAGACCAGTAGGTAAAGAATTTTTTTTCGAAGACCTTATGTTGCTCAAATCAAAAAGTTTTGAACTAACGAAAGTTAGATAACAACCTGGGGCAGAAGCACAAAAATGTACGCCTCAAAAAGACGTACAAAGATTTTATACGTATTTTTACGGTGAGCACAGAAATCTGTTTCGGGACAGCAACTTTCCCAATCATTACTTCTCTCTCATTAGAGGTTACTCTTGGCACAAAAACCAAATAAAAACGATAAGGAGAGGTTATTACAGAGGTATTAAATTCCAAGACTCATCTAAAACTTTTGGATTATCTCCCAATAAGTACTTTTCTTTAACGCCTTTAAGTTAGGCATAAGAAGCAAAGAAAGAATCAAGTGTTCTCAAATGAAGAAGCATTAAGATCAATACCAGAAATATTTTCAACAAGGCAAGGTATATCATCCAAATAAGTTTGAGAGGATCCTCCCTCAATGCTCTTGGGTTCACTATTCTCATCAAAAGGGTTTGCAGGAACAATCCAATCAAGATTCTTTTCTATGGCATCATGTATTGCTACTAGTTTAAAGGGTATTGATATCTTAGGTTCCTCCCTATTAGGTTCGGTTTTGTTCATCTTTTCTCGTGTACCAACAACATCTACACATGAGCCTAGCATATTGAAACATTCAAAGACTTTCCTAGCTTCCTTGGCAACATCATAGAACTCCTTAAACAAAGTTTCTAGAATAAAATCCCTCTTTTCAGGGTCCTGAAATTCTTTAAGCTTAAGAAACATTACTTGCATTAAGGGGTTGAGGTTAACAAACCTAGCTTCTAACATGTGAATTAAAGAAGCTGTAGCAATCTCATAGTTTGGAGCAAGTTCTGCAAGGGATCTATCCTCAGTATCTTCATGCTTACTAACATGATTAAAGAATTCTTCAATATTATCTTTCGTAATTATAGAACCACTACAAATTGAAAGGTCTTTCAGGGTGAATGTAGGGATCAACATGGTGAGCTAAGGAAGGGGTGACAACTAAAGGAGACTTAATTTTTGTGTTTTTTTGAAATAAGAAAGCAAACTAGTAAAACTAATTTTTGTGTGTTTTTGAATAAATAAAACAAGCAAACAAAGCAAAAACAAACTAAGCAAAACAAAAATAACAAAGTAAAGAGATTGGTTATGAGGGACTCCCCTTGTGAAGATGTCCTTGGCTCCCCGGCAACGAACGCCAGAAAAATGCTTGATGGCTCAATGCACGGCGCCCAGAAAAGAGCTGGTGCATGGTTGATGTAGAGCTCGTTGGGAACCCCAAGAGGAAGGTATGATGAGCACAGCAACAAGTTTCCTTCAGTTATGAAACCAAGGTTTAATCGAACCAGTAGGAGCAAGGAAACACCCCAAAAGGTGTAGCTAGCTGAATGATGGCCGGGCGCACTGCCGGTGCCAACAGCAACATGGAGACCTGCACAACACAACCACATAACTTTGTCCCCAACTTGCGATGAGGTTGTCAATCTCACCGTGTTTTGCGGAAAACAAAGGATTAAACGTATCGAATGGAAAGAAGTAATAGTTTGCAGAAAGTAAACACAAAGCAGTAAATAGTTTATAGATTGTATGTAAAGAAAAGGACCGGGATCCATAGTTCACTAGAGGTGGCTCTCCTTAAGATAGATAACATGCTGGGTGAACAAATTACATCGGGGCAATTGACAAACATCGAGAAAGCAATACATGCATATACTAATCATCTTGACTCCTTTGAGATTTGATTGGGCATTACAACATTATACATAGACCGCCATCCAACTGCATCTATGACTAATAATCCACCTTCAGGTTATCATCCAAACCCCCTCTAGTATTAAGTTGCAAGCAACAGATTATTGCTTTATGAACTACGTGTAAAGTAAACAATACGATTGTTCTATGAATAAAGGATTGTTGTTTTCTCCCTAGTAGCAACAACACATCTACTACCTTAGAGATTTCTGTCACTTCCCCAGATTACCAGAGGCATGAACCCACTATCGAGCATAAATACTAACTCTTGGAGTTGCTAGCATCTACTTGGCCAAGATAGTTACTAACAACGGAAAGCATGCAAGATCACAAATAACAAAGACATGATAGAATCAATAATCAATCTGAAATAGCATCTCAATATCCATCGGATCCCCGCAAACACAACATGCAGAATTACAAATAGATGATCTTGATCATGAACGGAGATCACAAGATCTAGACATGAAAGCACAAAGGAGGAGAACCAGCCATCTAGCTACTACATGGATCCGTAGTCCAAGGATGAACTACTCACGCATCACACCAGAGGCTTGCATGGTGATGAAGAAGGCCCCCAGGGTGAATTCCCCTCTCCGGCAGGGTGCCGGGAAGAGCTTCAGATCCCTCCTGATCTAGGGATGGAGATGACGGTGGCTACAGACTCTTTCGTGGATTTTTGATCAGGTACTTAGGGTTTTCGTCCCGAGGGCATCTTATAGTCGGAAGGGGAGGCCGAGGGGGTGCCGGGAGCGGCCACACTACCCCCTGGCGCGGGCCAGGATGGGCCGTGCGGCTAGGTGGTGTGGTGGCCCCCTGGCCCCTCTCTGTCTTGTATTCTAGCACTTGATGACTTCCGGAAAAATAGGCACTTTCGCTTTTGTCCCGTCCAATTCCGAGAATATTCATTTTCTGACTTTCCTGGAACCAAAAACAGCAGAAAACAGGCAACTGGCACTGTGGCTCTTTTTAATAGGTTAGTCCAAGAAATCATATGAAAAGTACTCCAAAGTTGGAACAAAACACAAGAAAGTGGATAAAACCAAGCATGAAACATCAAAAATTATAGAAACATTTGCAATGTATCATGGATTTACTCACCTCTTAGTGATGGTGGATAAATTCACAAAATGGATCGAGGCCAAACCCGTCACTAGTTGTGATGGAGCAACAGCCAAAAGATTTGTCGAGGATGTTATAATCCGGTATGGTTATCCGCATAGTATTATCACGGACAACAGGAGTAATTTTTCTATGAGAGAATTAGCTGAATTCTGCAACGAGCAAAATATCCGTCTTGACATTGCGTCAGTCGCACATCCATAGGCTAACGGACAAGTTGAAAGGGCAAATGGTTTAATCTTACAAGGCCTAAAAACGAGACTTGAAGCACCATTACGACGTGCTGCGGGGGCTTGGGAAGAGGAATTACCCTCTGTAATATGGAGTTTACGAACAACTCCGAACAGGTCAACCAGATACACACCTTTCTTCTTGGTCTATGGTGCAGAAGCAGTTCTTCCTAGTGATTTGATTCACACTTCTCCTAGAGTGGCCGCGTATATCAAAGAAGATGCCGAGATTTCTCGACAAAATGATCTCGACTTAGTCGAAGAAGTTTGCATCGTTGCTGAAATGAGATCAACAACCTATCAGTAGAAGTTACGCAAGTATCATAGCCAGAGAGTCCGAAACAGATCTTTCAATAAAGGAGATTTGGTTCTCCGGCTTGTGTAACAAAGAAAGCACAAACTTTCCCAAGTATGGGAAGGGCCCTTCTTGGTTAGTCGAGTATTGCACAATGGTTCGTACTACTTAACTAACATGAGGCCAGTCAAAGAAAGACCTGCTACTAAGAAAAGAAAGAGAGTTGGAGGCAGTATAAATCCGGATGAGTTAGACAGACCATGGAATATTGCTCAGCTACGTCCCTTTTATTCTTAGTTTATCTTTCTTTGTAATCATACATATGTACATGTTCTGTGAGAAATAAAAGTCTTGGTTGCCTCAAGTTTTTTCTGAGAAGTTTCTACCATCTTATTTCCGAATGATCATGTCATACTCGAAAATCCCAGAATACTTGAAAGTACTTTATACTCATGTTTGTTCTTGTTTAGATTTCTGATTCTAAAAATGCTACCTTTGGGTATAACTCTAAAGTTTCTAGTCTATACTTTGGTTATTTGTCTGATTGCTGGATGCGGGTATTTTCCGAGTAGTGAATTGTTGGTACTAGAAGCCGGCTTTGTTTCCAAGTTTAAACTGGTTTAGCAAATGAGCTCCGTTGCTCGGCAAAGTTTCCGTGCTGAAGGTTTAGCTGGCTCACGAAAGAGACGTGGTGGAAAGCCAGATAAATGATAAGTATAGACGAAAAATTATAAGTGCTTATGTAAACATTTCAGGCACACAAAAATTCAAAACCAAAAAGTGTTGAAGAGATTAAAATAGCTTAGCACTAGCAAAATTATAGTACTGCATATTTACAGACCCATAATGTTTATCGGAATAATACATTTGTTTTTGGTAATCTATGGTGCAGGAGAAGAGGTAGGCGCTGCCGGCTCGCTGGATGCATCAGCCTCGGTTTGATAATGATCCGAGACGTTCAGATCCGATACGGTCTGTTCATCGTCGGAAACTTCAGCTGCTTCTTCCGGAGGCGGAGGCGGGGTATCCACGCGGGTGAAAAAGGAAGTATCGTAGCTGGTTAAGTCAGCTACGTGGCACCCATATCCGGTGCAGGAGTCCATGATGGCCTTGATATCCTGCTCCTGGCCGTCTTCATCCACCTTGCAGTACCCTCTGGTCACTTGTGATATTTCTATGTTTTCATGGTGGCTCATGACCATGGTGAGAGCGTTCTGCACAGTGGATCGCGCGTAGGACATGTTCCAGTCTTGGACAAGCTGCGGTATCTCCTTGGCCTTGTCCCGCACCTGAAAGTCAGACATGCTATGCATGTCCGGAACCTTGAGAGCTTCGGCAATGTCCTCGATGGATTGGCGAAAGTCATGGAGAAAATCACCAACTTGGGTAAGCCGGTGGGTGCGGGGTTCGGCAGAGCTGGAATCCGTCAAGTTCAGAGGACCTGTGTATATAACACAAAAAGTTAAGAAAGATCCGACATTAAAAAAGTCGAAGAATAAAAGCAAGTCAGAAAGGTGGAAACTTACCGAAGATGACATTGTCAACTTTGGTCTTCTCTTCTCGAAGACTCCGGAGTTCAGCCCGGAGTGCCTCGCAAAGGTCCTTCTCTCTGCAAAGCTCATTATTGAGATCCAAGATTCTTTGATCTTGAGTTGCAATCTTACGATCACGCTCATTAGTAGCCATGGAGGAGGATTCGAGAACTTGAGTGATGCTCTTCTCATGATCCGCCTTGAGCTTTTCCAGCTCTTGGCGAAGTTCTTTGTTCTCCACCACCAAGGTTTTGAGGTTCTCGGCCTCTTCAATCATAGCGCAGGACTGTTTTACGAGTGCTGTAAGTCAAAAAAGAACAACAGTTCAATGACAAAATATTCGACTATGAAAACACAAAAGACAAGGTTTGAGTCTCGGAAAGCTTACATTCGGCCTCATCCTTGGAGACCTTCAACTCAGCATTTTCAAGTCGGAGAGCTTTGATCTCTCTCCGCTTGTTGCATATGTTCTTCAACAATTCCTGGTTATATGAATTAAATTTTTGTAAGTCAGAATACCCAGAGTCAGAAGTTTACTGAAGACTCAGGCTAATATTGTTACTAATATCAGCACGAGCCTTGGGGGCTACACTAGTTCATTCTTTGGCATCCTAAGGAAGCATAAACCCAGATTGTATATCCTACTTCATGCTTGGGGGCTAGAGGATATGATATGAAATGCAATAAAGAAAATCATGAGTTGGAATTCCAACTTACATGATGTTCATGTGTGAGCTTGCTCAGACACATGTTCACCTCGGTGGTAACCTTCTCGGCGAGGGTGCGTGGAATAACTGGAGGTGGTGGAAGTACACCAACTCTAAGTCCCTCGTCACGAAGGTGAACTTGTTCAAGAATATCGGAATACTTGATGTCTTCTGCCTCTTGTGCTTCTTCTTCGGTAGAGAGATTTCTCTTCTCTAGGCATTGCCGGGCCAGACGCTGGATTTCTTCTATAGATTTCCGAGACAATCCAAATTTGGCAAATCCCGGATTGTTCAGGAGGTTTTCAGCAAAAGTCTCTGCCGAGGGATCATTACCCGAAAAGGGTTCACCCTTATCTAAACCTAAGCCACCCGTAGTGGCGTCAGTCTGCGACTCAAGGGTCGCTGGCTCCATTGAAGGAGCCGGATCTTCTGCGACAACCGTCATTGGTGTGATCACCAGCGTTGCAGAGGGTTGTGGAGCTGGAGTCGGAGGAGCCACGACAGGACAAGTTATATTCAGCTTTGTCTGCCGTAAGGGCTTCAAAGAAGATCCCTTCCCCTTACCCTTGATGAGCTGCTTAGCTCTGAGAATGTAATAAGAATGGAAAGCATGACATCTCGGAAACAAAATTCAAATAAGGAACAAAGTCGAAAGTTGTGTTGAAAGTTACCTCTTCACGACTGGCACCTCCTTTGTGCCAACGACCACTGTCGAAGCCTTGCGCTTCTTGGGCACAATGTGCGGCAGTTGGACCAGTTCCACCTCCTGATAAAATTCCAGAGGATATCCCTTGATAGGAGCTAGCTCCGACTCGGGGAGGTCATCAAGCTGAACAGAAGAAAATATCTCAGTGTTGTAAAATAAAACGAAAACACATACAAGGATTTATTATCGAAGCTTACCGGAACCACAGGGTCTTCCGCTGTATGCATATCCAGAGACAAGTCCGGAATCTTCCTTTCAATCCGCTCCTTGATCAACCATTTGATCTGGCTTATGTACTCCTGTGGCTTCAAAGCCTTAGGACTGATGCAGAGGGAATCGTTCTTCGACGCCGTGACGGAGTGCATCAGACGGTTGCCATGGTATTGGAGAGGCTGGATCCGTCATGCGACCCAGCATTGGACTAGGTCGGATCCTTTCAAGCCCTTGTGTTTTATCAGATATTCGATCCGCCTCTTAGCGAGGATCAGATCGTCACTGAGAGCCGGAGGGTCCTCGTCCCAGGACGGTTGGGCCGTGGCGGCTCCATCGATGAAAGCCGGCAAAGCGTAGCTTTGCCGGGAGCAGGAATATCCTTATGATAGAAGAAAGTGGCCGGCCATTGTTTGATCGACTCACTGGCAGAAATGCGAGGATAGCTACGCTCGTGTCTAAGAGAAAGGCTAATAGTACCGGTAATGTAGGGATTACCGGCAGTGATAGAGTTTCTACGAACATGGAAGTAGAAACGAAACAAAGTGAGACTCGGCCTAATGCCGAGAAACCCCTCGCACAGAGCTGCGTAAGAACTCATCTCTAAGATGGAGTTCGGGGGAAGATGGTGTAGTTGTACACCGTAGTGATCGATCACCTCGGAAAAGAATTCCGAGGGAGGGAAGGAAAAACCTCCGTCGAGGTGGGTGCCGAAGTGGACTCGCTCGTCGGCGTGCGGACGGGGGATGGTTTCGCTGAAACCACTCAGCCAGTCGCCGGCGCGGAGGAGACCTTCATTCTCCACGCCTTGGAGCTTCTCATTGTCGAGGAGGCACGGGATCCAGACTCCCCGGTTGCTCTCCTTCTCTGCCGCCGCCTCTGCCGCCTCCACTGCTAAGCCGGATGATGAAGAAGCAGCCATTTCTCCGATGCGCCGGTGACCTTGGATTGGCGGTGCTAGGAATCTGGGAGGTGGGAGAGCTCTGTGCGCTAGGGAGATGTGGAGGAGAAGGAACTGCAAAGGGAACATGTGAAGAGGAGAGAAGGAAATCCTCACCCCTTATATCCACCTACCTGCGCCAAGATTCGTGCAAATCATACTGTGTAAATGCCACGCGTCGTGGAAGGAACTGGGAAGGACCCGCGCGATGATTATGTCGCCTCGATCTCCGCGTACGCATTGAAACGGCGCCTCGGTTCCGCGAACGGCGGACCCACCAACGGTCGTGCTGACAGGATGTTTGTCAGATGACGTGACTTGACCGTGACCAGTGTCAGGTGACGTCAGAGACCAAGTTCCGGCTTAGTTTGAAAATCAAGCTAGAAAATCCAAGTAACATGTTGATAGGTCCGACTTATTTTTAAGACCCGGATTGTATTTTTTGTTGTGAAGTTTCAGGAACCCTTCAAGATTCTGCAAGCCGAAGATCAAGCTAGACGGTGATAAATCCGACTTTGGATCTTGGAGACTTCCGGGGGCTGCTATTGGGGATATACTTTCCGGGTATCCTCACAGTTTCTTGCTGACCAGGGTGGCCCACTTCGGGTTAGAGCTTTGCTTCACGGGCGGCCCAGTCAGGGAGAAAAGACGGAGTCTAGTCCGGCTACGGAAAGGCCTAGAAGACTTACCGACTTTGGCCCATAGTGTTACTTGTAGTTCAAGATGTACACTGTAACCGACTCTTAGTCGTAGCCGGATAGATCTCTCCTGCAAACCCTAGGCCGGATATCTATATAAGCCGTCCTAGGGAGAGCCTTTAGGGCACACCTCAATAGTCTACAATCTCAACTCACACAGGCGAACCCTTGTAACCCATACCCCGGCTCTGCCATATTACTGGATTGCTAGCAGGAGTAGGATCCGTCCAAAGCCGGCGGATTCGAACCTGGGTAAACTTGTGTGCTCACCATCCCGCAACACCGTACGTCTCACACCCCTCTCTTCCGCACGCCTCGAGGACCCCCTCATGGCGTACTTGTCATCAATCCGACGACAGTGGGGCGATCTCTCGTCTTCCCCGGCGTTGATCGGCGGCGCGAGACGCCAATCCTCATTGTGGATGGGGTGCACGTCGGGCACCTCATCGGCGTGGCATCTCTGGCGTGTGGCGGCTGCGGCATGGCCGGAGGAGCAACGACGTGGCAGATGACAATCGGGTGCCCCTCGTCCCTCTAGCCAAGAAAACTCCGGGGGAAACCTCAGATCCTAAGGGATCGAGCGATGGCGGTGCCATGTGCACCGTTCCCCTCTTGAGGGCATCGCTTTTGGAGTTCTCACCGGCTGTAGGGATCAGCGGAGGCCCTGGGTTTGGTGGAGGTGGTCATCTTCTCCGTCGAAGGTGGCCGGCCTGCGTCTGGATTGGCAGATCTCACGATCCGTCATCCAGCCCCAGCAGCGAGGCGGGGAGACATAGGAGCCGGTGAAAACCGAGCCATTGGCAGGCGATGGCGGCATTGCCACGTCGTTACCTTGATGAAGGCATCGCCGTGCACCTTTTGTTGACCTCAATCGTGCTACTCCGGGGAAATCCTAAGATCTTCGGGTCGGGCGATTGCGGTGTTGGTATTGCGTTCTCTCCTGGGAGCATCGCCCGTGGAGCAGCGTTGGACAAAAGCGACAAGAGGGTGGATCGGCTAGCGCGCGGGGGGTGGTGCTGCTTGGCGCCGAGGTGGTGTCGGTGGCTGGTGTGGCAAGAGTCCGCGCGTTGATCTACATGCTGACGACGGGTTGGCGGAAAATTTTGAAGGCGGCGACATCCAGAGCGTGTGCGTGGGCACAACTCCGTGGATATGCTCTGCGGTTTTAGGACTCCTTTCACTTGAGTTCGTGCCGCCGTGCTAAGGCACTCTAGCTTCCCTAGTGAGTGGCAACAGTGTGGGTGACCATGTGGAGGTCGAAACAGGTAGATAGAGTTTGATAGATCTCGTTGGGGAGCTGGTGATACAGTTATCGTTATTGCTTAGTGTTTAGCTTTGGCGGTTCCAGTTTGTATGATCTTTATAATGGCCTTTCCCAGACAATGTGGTTCTAATAATAAATAAATGTTGTGTTTATCGCTTGATGCAGAGGCCGGGGCTCCGCTCCCCATTTCAATTTTTTTTATTTATTTGCACAACATATCGATTTCCCAACTTTCCAACCTTGTTTCACACTTTCACGTGCTTTGAAATTACTTTCTCATGCATTCAGGTTTACTTGAACATACACAATGATTGTTTGAGATATTTGTTAGGG